>JACSVZ010000017.1:13059535-13659535 GCA_014706295.1 Lycocorax pyrrhopterus obiensis
GCAATAAAGAAGTGCTGTCAGATTTCTGGCAAAACAAAGTCAGGCTGGCCCTGCAAGGATAGAAATGAAAGCAGGAGATCCTGGCAAGGCAAAGATAGAAGTAGAACTCCTATTCTGAGGAAAAAAACTCGAAACCCAGAAAAAACCCGAAAAAACCACCCCCCAAAAATAAACAACCAACCAACCAACCAACCAACCAACCCCCAAGGCAAAAGGAACTTTACATAATTCTTGTCAATGAAAGTATATTCTGTGGGTTTGATTTCCTGACAAGATAATCTGGCATTTGCAGACAAATAATAACACACAGACATGGGCAGCCCCTCAGCTCATGCTACCAAGTTGCCAGCCCACCACAAAGCAAAAAAGCAAACATAAACCCCTCAGAAGTTCCACAAAACCCTTTTTGGTTCTTTGTGAATCCTGGCTAAGTTATGTATCTCATGCCCACAACAAGCTAAGTCCATCTCTCCCAAGGGAAGGTTTGCTCAGGAGCGGAAAATTGGAGGTGGAGGGGGGAATCTTCATTTCAGCAGTGCCATGAGTGCAATATTCCCATAATAAAGAAATTAAGAAACACAACTAAGTTTCATAGAAATGTTAAGCACTATTAGCAAGAAGTCAATGTGTGGACTTCTCAGCCAAAGTGACCTCAGATCCATTAAAAACTAAACTCATGGCTATGAGAGATACAGGACATTACCACACGTCCATTAGCAAGGGCCAGTGAACTGTGCTAAGTGGGGTGTCGAGCTTGCAATGACAAAACTCAGTATTTGTCTATAACCTCATTTGAGTTCAGAGTTCTCCTGACCCACCTGGGTAAAAGTCTGGCTTTTGGAGACCCTGTTCAGGCTTTTTCTGCTTCACATTAAAACCTCTGTACTGATACCAGATGCCAGAAATGAAAAATAAAAACCCGCAAACAAAACCATTGTTTTGATGATGGCCTATCTTACTGTTGGCAAGATGGACTGTTTTAACACCTGCTGCTGCTTCCTTGTCAGGTATCTATGAATAAGGCTGAGGATGTGTGAAGGAGGAGAAATCACAGAAATCTTGCTACTTACAGCTTTGTACTGAAATGATATTTATCTTTCAACTCTTGGTAAAACAAATGAAATAAAAAGGAGGTCATTTCAGTCCTAGCATACTGATGATTAAATGAAACCAGACTTTACTGTGAAATAAATGTTGGAGCAGCAGAAGCAGGGAGGGAGTGCTGTCAGCCAGGGATCCCAGCAAACTGAGCTGAAGTCAAGGAACTGTATTGTGGCTGATCTCACTTTGCTGCCTGGAAATGCCAGCAGGGCTACCCTGCCAGAGCCCCCAGCTCCCTCTCCCTTTTATCTTGTACACACCCTCAAGGTGGGAGGAGAAACACCAGCACTGCAGACATGGATCTGAACTGAGAAACTGAGAGGCACCCAACCGGATTTCTTATAAGAGCACTCTTCAATCTAAAGAAAAGTCTTTGCAAATGCAGAGGTCCCAGTAAGGAGCCTCCTTACTGGCTCTCTTAAGTCTCTGAGATTTTGATCTCTGCTTCCCAAGGTGGGCTGTGGCTCAGCTTGTGCATATCAAAACTGCCAGGCAGTGCAACTGCAACTTTGGATCATCGTAGGATGAAGCCCTCACTCTAAGTCTGTTGCCAGGTTTTCCAGGCCACCAGCAAGCAGTTATCCAAAGCCATCATAAGCCACAGATGTTTACTAAACAACACCTTCCTTCTTGGTGCATCAGTGGTGCTGGTTTATTTTGGTTTGGGTTTTGCTTTTATGGTAGTGAAATGAAATGCAAGTGCAATGAAAGCCTTCCTTAATGCAAATTGGAGGGCAAATGTATTTGTTCCTTGCAAACCTGAACAAATTGGGCTGACTTAAAAATTCTATTTTATAAACAGGTAAAACCTAAATGACTGAACAAAACTCCTAAGGGAGTCACAAGTTGCAATTTGCCAGCTCATAGCACACAGTCTGAAAACACTCCTCTGCCAAGAACCAGCAAAACCCATGACCTGATATAATAGAGTCCTCAGGCCCAGGAAATTGTTCTGTGGCAATGACAGCAAAAGAGAGATGCCAACAGCCCAAGAGTAGGAGTTCTGCCACTTAGGTGAAGAGGAAAGAGAGGGTTCTGCTATGTTACATGTACTCAATGAAGAATTTTTAATTCAAGAGCCCAGCCTAATGCTAATCAAGCTCATATCTTCACATTAGTTTAAATAGGAATGGGATTGGACTCCAAGCAGCCTGTGTGAGCACATGTGCTCGCAATCACTGAACTGGTGGTCTGCTTTCCCACCATCGGGCACTAAACACCCCCATATGCTATTTCCATCAAAAGCCTTAACCACCTTCAGAGTTCAACATTAAGTCCTGATACAGCCATAAATGAGTTCCCAGCAATAATCTGCTCTGCTATTTTTTTTTTTAATCTTGCTCTAATTATTAAGGAGCAAAACACTGATGAACAACACTGATTGCATATTCTAAAAAAAAAAAGTACCACCCTCCAGCTGCTCTGCTGGTGAATCCCCTTCTTGCTGCTTGTTGGGATTTACTTTCAGCCCTTTGCATCTGAAACTAATTACTGCAACACCATCCTCAACATTAATTCCCTTCTACTCTCTGGAATTGGAAGCAATATGGTACATCCAAAGATAATTTTTCATCTCTCTTCCTAAAGGAAAGATCTCAGCTGTTCAATGAAGATAATGGTAAATGAGTCACCAATTTCAGAAGGTGAAGCTTTCTGACATCCCTTTATCAGAAACCATTGTCTGAAATTTCAGCTGGTGATTTAGGAAACTTTTTTTATATGAATGTCACCAAGACCTAGTGAAATCTGTCAGCTTTCTGTGTGATCCTAAAGACAAATTGCAGCAATATCTTGTCATCCAGCTCTGTTAAACTTACTTCACTGTGTGTTCTCCTTGCACCTGTTTCACTATTAGCTTTTCTCTCAGAAAATGTTTTGCCCAAGTTTCTTCAGCAATACTTCCTGGAACTTTCATATTTTTCTTCATTTTTAATTAAGTCCCTTTGTTTTCAGTGAGAAGAAGCACTGACCAGAGTTTTCAGGAAGTTGCAATTATGGTGCTGCAGTGTTAAATAGAAAGATTGTGCCATCACGTCCGATACATCTGTGAGATGCCCTGTCACAGTCGGTTTCAAGAAGAAAAGCCACCCCTTACCCCTCTCCAGGACTTACTCCTGTCTCCCATCACCTCATCAGCCCCATTCCTGCATCTGTCTGGTCTGCAGTTTGGTGCAGCTGCACCTCTGATGCACCTCAATGTCTCCCTGCTAAAGGTCCTCAGCTCACAATTCAGCAAACAACAAATGTGCTGCTGCCCACCTGCTCCCCTGGGCCAGGCACCTGAGGAGTGGCTTTGTAGGAGGCACAGCCTTTAGTACAAGAGATATTGCTATAGAAAATATGTACTCGTACATTTTCTGCTATTCAATGGGATGCTGAAAATAAAAGGAAATGAAAAACCAGTAACTCATTCAATTCAACCAGCAGATGCAACTTATGCCCTCCCACATAACTTCCCTATGCTAAATATTAATCATAACAATTAGACTTTCTAAAAGATGACATTGTGCTTTCTCAAATTGATGCAGAACACTAAGACTTGCTCCTCGACTTCTCTGGTGCCTGAGCTATTGCATTGCTATGCACAACATTAGAAGTATTAAACAATTCCAAGCTATACTGTTATGACCAAAATGACACAACTGAAGCAGTGTTCAGTTTCTGTGTGCACTCTCTGAATACAATCTGAGCCTTTGTTCACATCATTTACACCCTGACAATACACTATAAAGAAAGTTAGAAAAGCAGCAACAAGATAAAACCAAACCCAGATGAGGATCAGATCTCCCAAGTCCTTCAGGTGAAGATGAGAATGAAAAGCTGTATCATTTCAATTAAACTCTCATCCAAGTACTCTCAAGATCTACCTAGTCTGTATTTTTTAATCTATCAGGTTAAAATGAAGAACTGTTTGACCCCGGGTTTTTTCATCATATTGACTGAGAACTTACATTTGGCACTTCCATTTGAAATAATGCAGCCAAGTTTTCACTGGATAAAACTGAAAAAAACCCAATTGAATGAAAGAAATGTTCATGCAAGTCCTGAAATAAGGGCTATTTGTGTAGGGTTTCGTTTGGTTTGGTCCTGAACTGAAGCTTGAGTCAAACACACATCCTCTGTCCAGGCTTATTTAGATTGGATATTAAGAAAAATTTCTCCACTGAAAGCATTGTCAAGTTCTGAATGGGCTGCCCAGGGAAGTGGTTGAGTCACCATCCCTGGAGGCATGCAAAAACGTGTAGAGGTGGCACTCAGGGACACGGTTTAGTGGTGGCTTGGCAATGCTGGGTTCATGGTTGGATTTGATGATCTTAGAAATCTTTTCCAACCTAAATGATTCTTTGATTCTATGATTTTGTGTCAGTTCTGCCATGTTCAATCCCTTGCATGGACAGGCCCTTATTGACGCCATGCACAGAGATGGCAAACAGCTTTATTTCTCCGAAGGCAACACCCCACTCTTTTTCTTGCCCCCTTCCCCATGTTTGTGGGCTGTCAGATGAGTCACTGGCTCTTTGAGATGACTCTATTTCATTAAAGGCTGTAATTTCCCCCTGTGTAGCCCACTTGTGTTTTGAGCACAGTTTTCATGCCCACGCTTTTGAATGGGAGAGCTGCAGAGTCGACAGCCCAGCTGAGAATAAGCTTTGAGTGTGAGGATTAGAAGAAATCTGCAACGTTGTGTTTGTAGTATTTTGTACTCCATTGTTCTCAGAGATAATGCCTTCACTTTTACTTGCAAGATCTTATTGTTCCTCACTACAATCAAAGAGAGGAAATCTGACTGTAAACCTTTTTGTTCTATGTTATCATTTCATGTTGGTTTGGTGTGTTAATCAATGTGTCAGTAATGGCTGCAAAGAGAAGTCATTCAATCCCCAAATGAAGAGAAGTCTGAGCTTTCTAACACTGGCACATTTTCTAGTGGATAAGCTTTTTCACAGAGTAATTATTTCATTTTACAGAAAGATTACTGATTACATCACATTGGAAAAAACTAAGAGAGGGGCCCTTTATCTTCCCCCTGTTTCTGCAATTCTTGTACAAACTTATACTTGTTACCAGGAAAAATGACAAATTTGCCATCTGATCAAAATGTTAACAAGGTAAGTGTCAGTGAGATGGATCACTGACTGTCACTGCAAGCCAGAACATGAGGATACATTGATATTTCTCAATATATTCACTGCTTCCCCAATGTTCGCTAACAACATTTCTACTGCAAGTGTAATAAATCACACAGAAATAACAAGCTGCACAGGATCTCGAGGATATGATAGATTTGTCGTAATAGCAGCATCTGCAAGGTAGAAAACAACTGGTAATGATCTATAGAAAGACCTAATCAACTGTCATTTGCTATAATGTGGCAGACGAAGAAAAGATATGAAATCTATAACACTTCTTTAGCCACTGCCCTCCCCATACACATACACATGCGTCAAGTGGGGAATAGTAAAAAGAATTAATGAGCTTTGAGGTCGCAGAAGTAGAAAAGAAAGTTAATAGCATGCCCTGGACGCAATCATTAAATTATACACTGCTGAACAAGGCAAGGGATAATCACAGAAGCTGCACAGTCCTGTGACAGCAGTAAAGGCTTTTAGCAAGCCTGCGCCTCCTCCTTTGCTTTATTTCTTTTACATCTATTTCATTATTTTTAAAAGTACTTTATGTCAAAGTGGGGCTCAATAGGCAAAAGAAAAGCCCATCCTAAGTTCACAGTGGGTCTCAGAGGACCGAAGTCTGTAGGCTCTCTAGGTATTTTCTGCAGCACAGCAGACCAAAATCAAATGTCTGTTTTGCTGTGGGCTGTGCCAGGTCCCAAAGTGGCTGCTGAGGCTTTAGTGTTCCTTTGCCTGCTCCTGTGTGGGTGGGAAACACCCACCTTCCAGAACACACATGCAAGATGTGCAGCTTCAGTTTTCTGAAACACAAAAGTCTAACAGAACCTGGGAGCTCAAGTGCTGCCTAGGGTTAAAGCCTGAAGTCTTGAGTTTTAGATACTGAAATATCCTCTCTGCATCACATCCTCCATTGCCACCTGCCTACAATAACTTTCAGGTGAAGAACTAACACTCACCTAGAAACCCAGAAGCTCCCAAGGCTACACAGACTGTTCTGTGGGGACTTTTCTTGCTAGCCACACCAGGAAAGGCTCTCTGGAGGACAAGGCAGTGTAGTGCATGCAAGGGGAATCCTGGGTTTAAAATTTCAAAAGGAAAATTCAATCCATTTTTTTATAAGGTTCAAATCAATCTTATGTGTCTCTCTCTCTCTTTTTTTTTTTTTGTCTTGTTTTGTTTGGTTGGTTTTTTGGGTATTTTATTCCCCAGAAGGGTTGGTAGAAGAATAATGGCTGCTTTGTGCTACTTTGCTTACAAATCACATTTTGCTAAGAGAATGAATTTCTGAGAACACAGGAATTGCTGTGCTGCCTCAGCACAGCAGTGCTCTGCTCCAGCATCCTGCCTGGCAGCTGCTGCAAGAGAACATGCAGGAAACCTCCTAGTGGGCAATTATGGGAAAACCTGTTCAGATCCCAAATCTTCTTCCATCCCCTCTATCAGTCAATAAAAATTGGCACATCTTGAAACGTGGAGGTTTTTCTCTTTTCAAGCGTTTGTTTCAAGTCCTTTCTAATGTTTGGAACTTAGTATTTTTCCACATCAGAGAGCTTGCTAAAAGCTGCATTTTCAAAAGTCCTTATCTTCCAGCCTGGCACTAAGCAAAGCTGGACAGATTTTGGAAAGGGCTCAGCTCCTTGGTGAAAGGGAACTGCTGAGTTCTTTCGCAAATCTGTCCTTAAAGGGTCACAACAGGAGCTGTTCTGTGTAGAGCAGTTTGAAAATCTGTCCTCAGTGGGAGGTGCTAAGCCTTCAGATAGCTGGTGCTCAACACTTTTGATAATCTGGCCCCAAGTTAAGTATCAGGGGCCAAATTAAGTCATTCAGAGGCAGAAATACTCTACTGACAGCAGTGGAAATTTCCGCTTGCCAATGAATGGCTCAATAGGATTCTGGAATAATAGAGCCATGAAAAGTGGATAATGCAACAAATAAACATCAAGGGGTAAGACTTTCCTTTTCAATCATGTCTGCTTGCGCTCTGCATAAAAGGGCTGAAATATTCTGACATGAAAGAAGGAGAAGGAATGGTTAACTGCACAGCCATGCATTTCGTTCTGAGATGAACACAAAGCATTTCTTAGGAACAGTGATTTCTTATGACACAGACATAGTATTCATATGACATAGTTGGTAATGATGATATATGTCTTACATGATAGATAAGACACTAGTGGTACTTGAACTAATCTGGACTAGTCTCCTCTTCCTATCATAGAATCATAGAATGGTTTGGGTTGGAAGGGACCTTAAAAATCATCTAGTCCAACTTCTTTGTCATGGGCAGGGGCACCTTGCACAAGACCAGGTGGTTCCAAGCCTCATCCAGTGTGGGTTTGAACAATTCCAGGGATGGAGACATGCACCAAAGAGAGAACAGCCTTACATTTCTCCAGTTCTTTTCCACTCTGGGAGTGAAGCTTTGCCAGTCAAGCTATTTTGCTTAGGAACAAATGACTTCCCTCTCTCTGCTTTAGATATTTTCAACATTCAGTCACTTCCATCCATAATTTTGATCAAAAGTGAAGTTTGCACACAATTATTTTATAAGTGCTCGTGGCATTTTTGACAAAGAATTTCAGGGGAACTTACTGGTACTCAAAAATTAACTTGGCCACCACAGAGCTTGAAACTCAGGCAATTTCCCCACATTCCCATGGCAATTTTGGCCATGCTAACTAGCATGATTAAGACTTCTGACCTTCACTTTTGATGGAATATCCCATAAATGAAGGTTTCCTGCACGTTTACTGGAGAAGGCTTGAACATGAAGCTAAGGAGGGTTTTTATGCTGTGGGCTGGATGGAAGTACATCACGTTTCCTTCATGGCTTCAGGTCTCTTTCAAAGCCCTGGACAGAATACTGGTATTTACAGCTCCCTGTAGCACACCTGTAGGGGCACACAGGCTTTTTGGGGCCATAGGAACAGCCTGTTCACAGAAGCTGAAGACATCATGTCAGGAGGACAGCAGGAAAGTATCAGAGTAGCATATCAAGGAAGAAAATTGGGGACCAGACTGATTATCAGAACAATGTTATTTAGTAAGTGTTACTGTCAGCTTTCTGTTGCAGAAATTATTTGTCTTGGTGAAGCCATGAGGTAAGAAAGATAAGACCGAGACATGAAAGATACTGAATAGCCCTTCCCTCAAAGGGAGAGAGCAAGGCAGAGGATGAACATTTTCATTTCACCAGAGGAAATCTGGTTATCAAGATGTAATCTGTTAATAAATGCTGTTCCATGTAATTAAAAGAAAACAACAACAACAAAAAAGCCACAAAATGATTGTGGACCCGCAGGAAACAAGAAACTCTCCATGGAGAGTGGCAGTTCAGAGAACACCCATCATGTGGCCCACCTTCTCTATTCCCCCTCTAGAAACAGACCCATTTTGTACATGGTGATTAAGGCACCAAAGCAAAAAGTATTAACATGATTCACATGTAGGAAACAAGGTTATTAGAAGTAGGGATCATTTCAGCATATTGTTCTCCCTAATAAGCATAGCAATGAGTAATTGAGTTTCAGGCAATCTCCAAGGTGGCGCTTTGTAGAGAAAACGGAACTTGGCATGATGTCTACTTTTCCTTTAATTACATTGCCCTAATGAGCAACTTTCTTTACTCCCAGCAAATTTATTTCTTGAGAAGAAGCAACAGTAATAAAAATGTAAAAAGGATCACCAGGTAGCACCTGAGAAGAAACATCAGCAGCTTAAAATGACAAGAGGTTTCTAAAAGTGGTGGAAAAACACCACATTGTTCTCAGCATCAGTATGCTTATCACTCTTAAAAGCCAAGTAAAGGATGTCAGTGGAGCACATTTTCTAACCTGGGAAGTGTCCTTGTTCTACCGTTATTTCCCTTTTGCACATGTTCCCAAGAACAACCCAGAAACATGAAGTGCTGATACATCAATCCACAACTCCTCTGCTCATGCAGCAGCAGAGGGCAATTCTGCCTGATGCCCTTGTGCAAGATGAAAAGAGAAAATCACATGCCAATAACATCCTACTGAGTGTCAATATTGCCACTGCAACCTAATACAGAGGATAAAGGGTTGCCTTTTCCAAAGTCTTTAAGGCATTTAGACATCTGACTCTTGTTGAATGTCACTGGCTCTTTTGCTTGTCTTTTTTTTAGAAAACCACCTGAGAATCCACTTACGGCAAAGGACTCCCTGAATCTGCCTTTCTGGAGACAAAAAGCTGGGACATTTCACAGATATGTTCATTCTTCTGATTTTTCCCCTCTGCATTTGCCAGGAGACACCTTACCAGTGAAGACAGACCCCCTTTTCTACAGCTGGGTGAACATGTCACCTCTTGTTAAAATACCTGAGGTGTTCACCTTCAGAGAGCAGCAATTGCTGCTGCTCACAGGCCTTGGTTGAATGAAGCCAGTGCTCCACCAGGTGACAATCTGACTTTGTAAATGCCAGTGGTATTATTACTCAGGAAAAAAACCCCAAAAATGGAAGCAAAGTTCTTGAGAGTCATTCCAGTTTTCAGTGTTGCTCAAAGCTGGGGAGCACATCCTGGAATGTCTACCAGCTGCCTTAAGGCCACACTTTCCTATAGGGAAGCATGGGCTTCATATGTTGCACTACTCCATGTAGCTGTAGATGGGTGATCAATCCACCTTTTGCTGGTTCAGGGATTCATGGGTGTATTTGCACTCAGCAGTTTTGCCCTGACTCACTCCAGAACTTCACAAGGTCCCTACACCTCTCTGCATCAGACCTGCAAGCACTGTTACTTAATGTACTCACAGAGGGAGGAGGAAACTTCATTTACATACATAAAAAAAAATACTCTGAGGTCTTCAAAAACAGGCACTTCAGATGTAAAAGTGTGAAATGAAATCATCTTCAAATAGAAAATGTGAAAGTGCCAGTTGCAGCAGACACTGAAGACCTTAAAAGTTTATGCAGCTTTATTGTTATTTCTCCAGTAAGCCTGGCATGGAAATGGCAGGGGTATGGGAAGAAAGTATGTTAGCACTTATAGTCTACTCATAAATGCATTAAATGCAACTATTTTACTGAGAAAAAACCAGGAGGAGAGCAGAAGCCCATCTCCTGGGGAGCTAATCTCAATTACTGCTCCCAATCATGCTTCAGCTGAAGAGAACCCTGCATAGAGCTCTTGCCGTACGTGACCTGGCAGTTGTGTGCATTTGCCCCTTCAAAGACACTCATGTAATGAATGAGAATAGACTTATTCCTTACAAAAAGAAAGAAAAAAGTGATTGTTCAAGGAAAAAAGAAATTCTAAAAAAGGTCTTTCATTAAAACTCTAATTATTGCAATACCTTCACACTTCCACAGAGATTACAATCCCTAGAAGCAAGATACCAGTACACAGAAGTAATTTACGTAGGCAAAACGGAGACACAAATGTTTAGTTGGATTTGCTTATATGTTTACCACAAACTTATGATCAGTTTTTGCAATTAAATGCAAGAAGGGATTCTTGGCAGCCTCGTACACAATGCTGCAGCTATCCAGGCAAAGTGGGACAAAGGCTGCCTTACTCCCCTGTTTCCCTGTTATTTTGGAATACCTGCATTTGGATAGCTATAATTAGGCTGTAAGTCAGCCAAGCGGGATTTTGAAGCTTTCTTTTCCTTGGAGCAGTAAATGCGACTGTTGGATGTGGGCACCAGTTGCCACTTTCTCCAATTTGCAGGATGCAAAAGCTGAAAGGGGAAAAATGCTGCACTGCGCTACTTGAAACCCTTTCAGGGGCTCCCTGCAGCACGGGGAGGCACAGGCAGCCAAAAGAAGTCATAAGCACACTTTGCTAACTGCAACTCGTAGTTGTCAGAAAGATAAAGGTTTCCTTCACATGCAAAATAGCAGCATGAGCTGTTTTTGAAAACGGATAATACATTTCTGGTAATTAATTGCATTTTGGAGATGTCTCATTTTTGCCCTCCAAGGAAATGCTGTTAGCGCCTCTCTTCCAAGCATCCTGTGTGTTTTAAAACACACACTTAATTCCACAGAGAATATTCCATCAGGGATATCTGTATGCTAAAACTCTCTGAGGAGACATCACCCAGTGTGCAGTCACAGCTCTTTACTTCCCCAGCCCTGACAGGTACCTGTGGTTCAAAGCTGGGGATTTGGTCACTGTGGTCTGCTCATGGCACTGCTGGACCCCACCTGCCTCTACGGCACCACAGAAACACTGAGCAGTGCTACAAATGCTATATAGTAAATTTGAGGGCTGGAGAACAGTAGGAGAGAGGGGAGCAGATTCTCACATCATCAGGAGGGAAATAGGCTTTTAAAAAGCCAGTTGTGTCTGTGCACAACAATGAAGCTTTATGTCTATATAAACTGACAAGTCAAATTGTCCTCCTGGGCCCAATTCTCAACATCAGTGCCATTTGACGGCAATCGCTGCCTCCTGCCTCTGCAGCCGAATGCCTCTGTCTGCCAGCAAGGGCAGGCAAGATGATTAAAATAAGCATTAACAGAATGGTTTGGTGATTAGCTTCTCCCTCTTTTTTTTCTCTTCACTTTCTCTTTATTTTACATATAGTTTGGGTCCGCCAAAGATTGCTAAAGCCATTTCTTCATTAGCAGTGTACTTAACAAGTGCAAATTTAAAGTATTCATTTTCTTAAGGCCAAGGATTAAAGCAATTAAGGAAAACTGCTGCAACCTAGCACTAAAGTCAATCCTTAACATGGAAGAGAAACAATGGTGCTTAACATATTTAAATAAAACCAAATTGTGCACAATTATGCTAACACCCTGTTAAACTAAAGTCTCACTCTGCTGCAATGTTTTATTAAAATTTCCTTTCTGAAACTGAAATAACTTTTTTTGCCCCCAGTATGGCAACAGGTCTGTGGTCACTTTGCATTGCTTTCCTGGCAAAACCATTGCAACAAAAGGTAACATCCACTCTCATTCTGTCCTCAATTTCCAGTCATCTTCTCTTCTTGTATGGGCTTAATCCCTCGCCAGGTCTGCACTGGATTTCAGTGTGATTTAGTTTGTGCTTACCAACTACCTGCTCCAATATCCTGAACCTTAAAGAGAACACAGGGGAGCATTTCATTCGAAGTTTAAGGCAGCGTTTTAATATGGCAAGGAAAAACCTCTCTTTAGAAAATGGCAACTCCCTGATAGGTTTGTTTGCTTTCCATATCATCAATTCCAAAAAGCTGAGTACCTAGGATACTAATGGGACATGTTCTCCTCACCAGCATGAATTCAACTTACACTGCCTCAAAGGATAAGCAGAGTTCTGAAGACAGTTTTACCTCAGGACTGGGAATACACAGGAAGCATCTGAGCAAGTCAAAGCACTGACAGTGTGAACAGGCCTCAGAGACCATGTTCACTTTAATCCTCTTATCAGCAAGTTGTCCTTGGTTGGAGGCTCTTCGTCATGAAGGCACTTGCCAATGAAGTACCATCAAGGACACAAAAGAGCAAATACTCCATGAGCTAAACACAATAAACATCCTACACAAGGAGCCAAGAGATCCTTTGCAATGGTCACAAAAATTTGCATCTAGTATATTATAGATGAAATGTAAGTGATTCCTGGAAGCCAATAGCTTTTAACCTGGAAGGAAAATGATTGTAAAAACCCTGAGGCAGGAAAGGGTAAGAAGTATAGGGTAAGCAGTGATAGAATGCAGAGAGACAGCCAGAGTAGAGGGCAATGAGGCTTCTGGATGGTATGTAAAATGTACATTGCTTTCCATACAAAGCCTAGGTGTTAAGGGCATGTGTGTGATCATGAGGGATGGCTGCCTTAATGAGAAACCTTCAACCACTTCTAATTCATTTCTACAGCTGAGCTGTTTCCATTTCTCTAGATCCTATGGAAGATACCACAAGGAATGAAATGGCTCTTAATCAGATCTGATTACGATATCCTGCTACCTTAAAGTAAGTGCAGCAAAACAGCATAGAGGAAGGTCTCAGAGATTTCAGATGTCAAATTAAGAAATACCTCACAGAGTTGGAAAGGGCAGAAAATTCCACGAACAGTGGGGTTTTCATCTAGGGAGGTAAATGTGGCCATAGGATGTCTCCTGGTATTGCTACCGGGCCTTACTGACAAATTTGTCAGTTTTGCCTTATGTAGGTTGAGGACATGGAATAAGCTTGCATGGCATTGCCAGCATTATCCAGGGGTTTCCAATCCTAATCAGACAAAATATTATGGTCCAGAAAATAAATTATCCTGTTTAAAACAAAAAGGAAATTCATTTGATGGGAAAAAACCTTTGTTTCAGATTAACTAAAAATTATATTTTGTCTGTCCAGCTATGACATCAAAACCATAATTATTGGCACAGTTCCAGGTTCTACTGCAATACTCTCAGCTGGAAATACTCACACACAGTTCATCTGCCCTGCCCTGCTGGAGTCGCTAAAATATCACAAGACTCAGGAAGCAACTGGGAAAGGCTCATACTCCTTGGCTAGGAGAACCTCCTCTGATGCTTGCAGTCAGAAAAAGCAACATTGGCAAGAACAGGGTAAAATCCAGAGCCTACTGGGAAGAATTTATTTGCTACTGCATCAGAAGATTGGGAAACTTGTACCTGGGAAAACCAGAGCTTTGAAAACACTCCACAAAACTACTTAAGATTCAGTGCTGCTTCTGTCCTTTTCTATGGGTTTAACCATGCAGGGTGCAGCGAGAGCAGGGTCTGGCCCCAAAGGAGTTCAGATGCAGCAGACTGATCTCCCAGCAGGCTACAATATGTTCCCAGAAGGTACAATATCATTCCGAGGCCAAGGAACAGCCTATTAGCTCTGCATGCCATTAATTTTCATGAATAGTTCAATCTGATGCTCACAGGAGCTGTTGGGCATCTTTCCATTTTGTCTCGCAGGACCTGGATGAGGGTTTATTTATCTTTTTACTTCATACCTTACCTTTAAGCCTAAGCAGTTCAGTGCAGCTGTCCAGGTTTCCAGCGTTCTGCCAGGCTCAGTGCCCAGCAGCAGGCAGGATGCTGTCTGCAGGTTGGAGTGATGGCATGTCACAGTCAAAGCCATTCAGGGACAATTAAAATTCAGGCTTGTTTGACTAAACTTCTGAATTCACCACAGTTCCCCTCTTTTGCCAGACTGAAGAAACAGCCCAGCAGGTTCTTGACTCATATGCCAAAATGCCTCCCTCTTCCTCCCTGGAACTGGAAATGATTACTAATAGGTATTCTTGCTGAAATGATTTAACATAATGTGCTGAATGAGATCACTAAGTCAAAGTATCTTTTCCTAAGTGACTCTCGCTGCTTGCCTGAATGCCAGAGGGGAAGGAGGATAGCATGAAGCGAATTCTTTTGCTGGCTTTTTACAAAAATCTCATAAATTACTGAAGAACTCACACTAGGAAGTTTCACTCAGGTTCATTACTAGAGATCCATGATGCAGGTCTGGCAGGCAGAGGAGGATGGAGACACAGAGGTTTAGGTTAACCCCTCTCTTTCACTCTTTCCCCTTTTCCAGTGCTCTCCAGTCTAGGTGGAAACTGAAGACAGGCAGTGAAATGAGGTGGGCATGAGAGCAAGGCTGGTGAGGGGTTGGGCACTCTTTGCCCGGCGTGCACAGCCCTGGATGTGCATCACTGTGGCAGCTGCATCTGTTACAGGAGGCTTCAAGCACCAAGTGAAACCCAGAATTTGGGGAGGAACAGGGGTATGCACCACAAAACACACCTCAGCATGCCAGGGTTGCTCAGGGTTTCACTGAGAGGCCAGGCTGCCCTTACCCATCTGAGTCTGTCAGCCTCAAAATTAACTTATTGAGGTCAGCACTCATAACTGGAGTGTGGAGTTGTGATAGAGTCTTCCTTTCTGAGAAAGCCCCATAGTCTCTGGCCCAGCACAGCTATTACCTGCCAACCTAAAGGATGATGAATGTTATTTATATTGCAGTAATGGCTAAACACTCAGTGGAGACCAGGGACAGGCTGTGCTATGGACTTTTCAAGCACCCACTGAATGAGAGCTGTCCACAGATGCCTGGAAGTGCTGAGACTTTTCAGGACAATGTTCTTGAATGTCTTGGACACGATGACCTCCAACAACTGCAGTACTTGTGCTGACTGCAACAACACAGGGGGCTGTTCTACAGTAAAGATGTTCGTTCATACCAAATTCTTATCAGTCACTGTGACATGCCCTTATAATAGCAAAGAACTCATCTACTTCAAAGAAAGCAACTACTTGGTAAGAGTCTTTTAAGTTCCTTGATTAATAAATGTGAAATATAATCTCTTTCAAACCAAACAGAAAACACAGAGGTATAAAGTGTTATTCTAATGGAAAGTTTTCTTAATATTTAGCTGCTATTGTTCTGCTGTCCAAGAAATAAAGTGAATCAATGAATAAGAACTACTCAAGATGAAGATGAGAAAAGTAATCTAGCAATAGTAAAAGATGAAGGGCCTCATCCTATAAAAAACCCTGTAAGACAAATTTAACTGTGGCATGTGCATGCTTGTAGGATTGGGCTTCAAATAATTGCAGAGAAATGTAACAACTGATAAACTATAGCTTTAGCTTTCCATTACAGTGAGCCCAGAGAGTGGATAGCTAACACTTCCCAGGAAATACCATTCCAAGAAATAGTCCTGTAAAGATGCAGTGGAAATACATCTAAAACATTAAATGCAGATTTTTTTTACTATTTATGATTCTCTTTGTATCTTGGAAAAATCACACAGTGACTTCTTTCATATGCACTGAGGTACTAAAACCTAAAATACTAAGTGACACATTCAACCAAGAAATGCCTTAGAGAGGATGCTGTGAAGTAAGTGTCAGCCCCTCTTTCATCCCTTCTACAATTAATTTTCCACTACTACAGTTCTAAAAATATATCCAGAAATCAGCAGACATTTGTGTCCATCAGATACCTGATTAAAATACAAATACTAAGAAATACCTTCCCTCTAATTACACTTTTTACACTTAAAAGTTGCTTTAGACAGGGCTGTGTCAGAGCTTTACAGCCAAAAGCCTGAAGATCTCAGAGCCCAGTAAACAGACTAAGCAGGGAACTACCTGATAGGCTTTCTTCTGCCTTTTCCATCAGATGAGTGGTCACTCCAAAACCAAACGGGAGAAATTAAGCACACAGTAAGAGACTGCAAGTACTTTCTGACTGTCTCAACTCTAGAAGTCTCCTAAGAGGACTGATGTCTCAGCATCTGGGCATTCCTTTCACTGTCAGACACTAAGAGCAGTGGGATTTATCAGCAATCTGCTGAGCATATACAGATGACAACTGCAGAGCTTGGAGAGCTCAAAGGCATTTACAGATAGAAAGGGGTTTGCAAAAGACACGCTGAGCCAGACCTGAGACCCAGAGTCTGTGAAAATTGCTTCCAATTGCTGTTAAACCTTTAGCTGTGGTAATTAAACCAGGCACTGCAATATGCACAATTTATCCTGGGTGTGCTTTACAATTGCACAGACTGTTTGAGGGAGGCTGATCAACCTCCATATCACATTTTACAAGGAAAAGCCTGTTGGGATGATATTGGAAGGTGGTCTTTGCTGCCTAAACTACAACTCCATCCATCACTCAAATACATGGAAATGAAGTGTCATTTATGAACAGGTTTTGGATTTTTAAAGTACAAATTTCATGAAAAATAGATTTAAAGCTGTCCCACATCTCACCTAATGGTACTTTATCCCCGTAGATTTCCAGCCATGCCCCACCATGATCTACATGGTCTTCCTAAATCTTTAAAAGTACCTTCTCGTCAAAAGGATATGACTTGCTGACATCACACAGAGATGCATTATATCAAAACATTTTTGCTGTACTGACATAAGCTCCAAATTGTTTCCAAAGTCAGCTGTATTTTCAATAATTTGTCCCTTTTTCATTTTTCAAAATAGCTTTATTCACTTATGATAGCAAATTGCTTAAAGTCCCTCCATCCTCAATCCAGACAGTGATAGAACTCTGCACCAAACTTTTTATCGTAGCAAATGTGTTTTTTATTTCCCTGGCATCCTAAAAAAAATCTTTCTTCAGCTACAGTCTGTACAAAAGCGTGTTAGCTCTGTGGTGTTCAAGAATAGCTAGTTAGACTCTGAGGCTATACATTCTTCTGCTAAAAGATACATTATCACATCTATGTCTAAATATTTATGCTTCCTGTTTGCTAAAAGCAACACCTGCAATTGCTATAATTGAAAATGACAAAATAAAAAAGACGTTTTTCACAAATTTGCCACCCTTTTGCATTTAACAACACTAAATATATAGTCTAGTTCATTAGAGTTTTGCCTGTTTCTGTTTAGCTATAACAAGGGAGAAATAAATGTGCTAAAAAAGAAGAAAATGGAATTGTAAATATGACAGAAATGGAAAGAGATTTTATGGTTTGATGCAGCATCTGAAATCCCTTAACACATGTGAAAAGGAAAAGAACATAAAACCATACAATCATTTAGGTGGAAAACACGTGTAAGATCACTGAATCCAATCATTAACCCAGAACTGCCAAGCCCATCACTAACCCATGTCCCTGCGAGCCCCATCTACACATCTTTTAAATACCTCCCGGGATGGGGACTCCACCACTTCCCTGAACAGCCTTTTCCAATGCCTGACAACCCTTTTGGTGTTAACTTTTGTCTCATTAAACTGCTTTTAACCAACACACCAGCAAAGATCGCCATCATTTATTTCCATTGGATCTCCTTGCTCAGCAGTCTCATTAAGGTTTTACCTGTATTAGTGAGGTTTTCAGGCACTACACTTCATGTAAATTGCCAGTAATACACTTTCTTCACTATTTTTGCATATTTAAGTAATTGTAACTTTAAAACACACTATCATTTTTTTTTTTGTGAGTAGGGACTTGTCATTATGTAGATATCACAATGGAAAAAATACAAAAGCAGAAAATGTCATGATGTCTCTTTCAAGCAGATGGTATTGCAGTAGCACTGAACAAGTTTATATTAATTACTTTCAGAAAGAGATGGAGATGTCATATTTCAGATAGAGGATTCTACCAAACACACTAAGAAGAAGTCGTAAATTTAACAATAGTGAGATTTTTTCATAGAATCATTGTGACAGCTGTCAAACTGGGGAAAACTTTTTTGTTAATTCCAGTACAATTGTTCATTTAAACAAAAGCCAGTGATTCAGTCACACTGGAACAGCTCATGAGCCGAGTTCTGCCGCACAATCTGCACATAAGCAGATATTCCATCTATATGCAGAGTTGGTCTTTAATTTCCATCTTTGGGGCTACAATGTGATTTGTCCAGAGCTGAGCAGAGCCCTACAAAAATCAGGCCAGAAGGCAATTTGTGATTGAGTTGTAACGAGCTGCCTGTGTTTTCTCTGGTTGGAAGGTGGAGGTTTGGCACCCCAGGCGAGCAGCCGGCGTAGGACACCCTCCCTCCATGCCAGGCTGGCCATGTGGTCACCCTTTTTCCCCGTGCCCTCAAACTAAGAGAACACAGCTATTGGTAGAGATGCACCCTGTGTGCAGTGACAGACCAAAGTACCTCCCTCAGAGAGGGAACTCACAAGGAAATCTCAGTATAGATCTTGGTGCTATCACAGGATCTTTGCAAGCAATAAAAATGCAGAGATCCCATTGACTATCTCCACCCATGGGAGGCCCTGGATCATTAAGGTGATTTACTAACAGCAAAGCCACCTCTGAAGAAGAAATGGAGTGTAACTCTTACCTCCTCGTAGACATCATCATTCCTGCTGAAGTCTCCAGCCCTCCTTGGAAGCACATGGACATGAACATGCTGAAAATGTGAAACAAAATAATGGTGATTATCAAGTTCATGACTTTCTTTTCTGAACTGTCAGCATTATTCTCAACACACACAAGTAACTGTGCACAGGCTCCCACAGCATTATTTTCAGAGGAAAATACATTAACCTGTTCCATAACTGCATCTCAACTCTTTGGAGAATATAAAAGATGAAAAACATGAGAGAGCAGCCCTGGTGTATTATATGAGCTTCGGAGTGAAATGCCTGGAAGTTTAGGGGCTCTGTGGAATTATTCATAGTTGTCAGTCAGAGACATATTTAGCCACAACTTTGAAATAGTGATGTCCCTTGGAGCTGAGTGTTGTGTCTTCGGAATAGACGGGAATAAGAAGGTGCTGGAGATGGGATGCGGTGGAGAGCTCGTGTGGGCAGCCCGGGCTCAGGGTTCACTGTCTGGGGACAGAGGAGCTGCTGCCACACCATGGACAGCATGTGGGTAGAAAGGCTGACAGAAGAGGACAATGCCTCTCACAAGGTTAAAAAGCCTTTAATGTTTCCTTTCCTCCCCGGAGTCTGTAGCCCGAACACAACAAACTGAAGCCCCCAGGGGTAAAAGACTCATGCTGGGGACACACCCACAGGGACAGAGTGTCAGGTGGCCCAAAACCTTTGAGGTACAAGGATTCTGAGCCCAGTTTGGCAGAGCCTGAAGTGTAAGTGTCCCTCTCCTGGCACAGGGCCATTGCCCACTGGGTAGCAGAGCTGAGGACTGAGCTGCACAGGCAGCTTTGGGTTACCCAGTTCAGGAATGAGGTAAATGGTGATGTATTTTTGTCAAAAGTGATGATGTGATCTGGGGAAAACAAACAAAACTATGGGCAAGAACACAAATACATGACTTGGCACCTTGATGTTGTGTTATTCCTATTACAATGTTTTTTTTCTGACACCGTCTTCATACCATAAAGGGAGGGTAATTCAGGATCCTTAATACCCAAACTCTACTGGGAAAAGTACTTTTCTGCAGTAAGTTCAGCTACTAACAACATTGCAAAGCATTCTTTTATCTTTTTCCCTTTGTCTTTCACTCTTGAGTAAAGAAAAACAACAACTGAGAATAATTCTTCAGGGGAAAAAACCCCAACACCTCTATGAGGAGAGGCAGCAAATAATCTGAGTGACAGATCAAATTTATGCATCTTCAGATCTTTTTAGATGGTGCCTAAATCCTTTAAAAAAACCCCCACTGTATCAGAAAAAGCACCAAATTGTTTGCATAGAAATTAGACAGCTTGCACCTGATTCAATTTGATGAGGTAGAAATCAGCTGAAACTCCTGCACCTCATTGAAACATTCTCAAAACATGGCTTAAGTCTATAATGAAATATGAAATGAAAAAAGGTTTTCTTAGGGTATTTGTAAGAAAATTCAAACACACCTATATTGTGTTAGCTTCTATCCATAAAAACATTTGCTCAATGAATAAAATGAAAACACAAGGATGTTTCAGTTAATGAAATATTCTGAATACCACACTATTATTTTTTCTCAGCTTTACCCTAGAGAAACCGAATATGTGCTTTCTTATATTTATCATTATCCACAGCTTTCAATGTATTCAGACTACAGATGAGGGTGAATCTTGAGGGTCAAAAACTGTATTTTTGAGTAATATATCAGTGATAGTGTTCTGATAGTGTATTATACTAATATATCATAAGAGTGAAAGTGCTCCTGTGATGTATTAGTGCAATGTATCATCTGAACATCACTGCTCGTATGATGTATTGCTCAAAACCACAAAGCAACTTTAAAGATGGTCTTCAGTAGCCCTAGGCCTGAAATTTCACTTTTGGACAGACTTTCAAGAAAAATAAAAGTGTAGATTAAAGTTTGCAGGGGTACTGTAAAATTTCACTACTCTCTCACCCCTGTGGTTCTCATTAGATTTTAAATTTATTCATCAGAATAGAGTCAATTCATCTGCCAGTCAGTTTCTTTCTCTTCTGCTACAAGGAATGATAGTTTTGCTACAAGTATCAATTTGCAAGAATTTCTCTTGATGATATATATAAAATCTAATATCAGTTATCAACAACCATATTCCCCCGATGTTTAGCCACCTTTAAGAATAATTTTTATCTCTGGTGCACAGTGTTCCAGGACACACACAGAAGAAGATCTGTATACCCGTGACAGACCATTTGGAATATCAGAAAGCACGCAGGGATATAGTCCAGAGCTCAGTGCAGAGATGCTGCACTGCAGATGCACAGACCAGCACGGCAGGTAATGAATGAGCCTAATGTGATCTTCTACCCAAAACGGGCTCTTATGATCAGTGTGAAAAAAAAAAAAAAAAGAAGAAAAAGTGTTTATGACAGCATATGGGCCACTTGGTATCAGTGGGGATGTTCTCAGGGGTTAGTCACCTTTACTACACAAATGAATATTCCCAAGGTTTGAGGTAACAGCAATCAATTTAAAAGAGAGTAATTTTTTCCAGCCATCCCTTTTTTTTTTTTAAATTCTGTGTAGGGAAAATAAATAAATATCTGGATTCTCCCCACTGTTTGTATAACAGAAACAAACAGGATCAGCAACAGTGTCTCACGTATTTTCCTGCTCTTCAATTTTACCAAGAAACACAAGCAGCACAGAGCTGTGGCTACCACGCAGCCAGAAACACTGAACAGGGAGATTTCACACCTTCTCTAATCTGCCTTTCAGCTTCTGGCCTCCTCAGCTTGGAGTGGCTGATATTTTGATTCATTAGGAGATCTTTAATTGATCATTTTTACTCCTCAGTAATGTTTGTTACTGCTAAAGCCTCAATCCACCAAGGCACTTAAGCACTAGCTCAGTTTCCAGCCTGTGAGTTGGTTCAGTGGGAATATTCACATCCCGGATGTTTTGTTTATGTCTCAGTGTTTTGCATCCACTGCCGGCTACAGGGAGGTCTCCCTAAATGGTAGTAGCAAAAATAACTTCAAGGTGCCCACAAATTAAAATTGCTTCCTTCCATTTGTTTTCCAAGCAAAACAAAAACCTGCACATCCAAAAAAACATTTGCAATTGACTGAAATACGTCAGATGCAAACAAAACATTGGGATGCTTTTTTTTTTTTTTAACAAAATAAACAGATTTAGGCAAATCTTCCATCAAAACACTGCTTGAACAGAAAACATCTAAACATTGACCAAAATTGTCAAACTAAAGCATTTCAATTTTTTCCCCAGTTATTGTGGGGGTCCTCATGCCTGGTGAGTGGAGACAGCCCCATCAAATTCCAGCAGACTGTATTCAATCACTGTTGATGGTATTTCATTTTTTTCCTAAAAAATTGCTTTCCCCTCATTTTGCATTATTTTGATTAATAAGCAAGGAAGGCAACACACAACAGCCAAGACATTTACATTAATGGAGCAATCAATATCACCCACATCAGGGTAGAAAAATGCAGGCACACGCTTGCATTGCTTAGCTCCATTCCCTGCTTGTCAGGCACTGATGGAGGAAGCAGGACACAACAGTGACAACATGAGGATGCAGCAGAAGCCCCCAGGTGGGGGGCACCATGTGAGTTAAAGGTGTCTGAGCCCCCACTAGTTGCTTCTGATACTGGGAGCAAGATTTCCAGCCAGGGATATCTAGAAGAGCAGTAGCTGTAAGGAGGCTGTGGGAGCTGGATTTTATAAGGCCTTCAAAATTAAAATTATTAGACTGACAGTTTTCTAGGGTTGCGACTGCAGCTTCCTCTGCTTCACATTGTAATTAAAATCTCAGTTTGAGAAAGTCCTAATGGTGAGAATTATCAGGTGATGCAAAATCACTTGTAAGAGAAGTTTCTTCAAGACCTTTATACCCAGAATGACAAGGGCATTAGAAAATGTACTGCAAGGAACAAATCTGTAGTGCCATGGGGAACTAATGAGCCAGAGCCAGGGTGTGATGTCTCTGGCCTCCCACTGCACCAAGATGATGCTCTGATGAGCTCCATGGCATTCCAGTCGGGACTGTGGGAGCACAGGGCTGCTCATGGGCACTCTGGAGAACACTCACCCATCACTGCCAAAATCTGGCCGCATCACAGGCATTTGTGGGATTACATTACTAAAGTCACTCTCCAGTGAACCAGAGCTGCAAAATGCCCAGAAAGTCTCAGCTAAAAGACCTGGAGCATGAGTTGTTGGAGAAACAAGCATTCAGGTCAGGTGAGTTTTACTTCAGCACTCAAGGCCATGCAGAAAGCAATGTTCCTGGTTACAGCTGGTTTTATATACTGAATTATGGTCAAATAACCAATGTGGCACCACTGCACTAGATTTAAAGTGAAAATACTAGACAAAAATAGACACTGAAAGAGATTTCCCAGGTAGACCAGAACAGTGAAGAGCAGATGACCCTGCCACACACCACGGGGGAGGACATGGACGATGCCTGCAATAATTCATGAATATTATGTTGTGTTCACTCAGCTGCTGTGCTGGTTAGCAGAGCAACAAAGTTCAGCTTCCAGTTGAAAGGGAGATAATAGTCTGTACATGAGCTCCTCAGCACCCAGGGTCTATTGGCAATAAATGTTCTTATGGGATGAGTACATATGAGTACATAAAAGCTGGCAAAGGGTCATGCAACTCTGAGCATGGGGGGGCTGCCAAAACCTTGGCAAAGGAAGGGCTGTTCCCCCTACATCTGCAAAAGCAGAACACGGCTGAGCTGTGCCTTCATGCAGCAAAACCAGATGCCTTTCAGCAGCTTAATCCTTTCCATTGTTACTTTTTATTCTTTCTACAGTCAAAGCTTGGCAGTTGAAGGTTTCCAAAGTCTCATGGTGCAGCAAGGACAGGAAGAGCCGTGATCTGCTGTGGTTGTGGCCAGGCAGGAGGAAGGGCAGGAAGGGAATTATCAGCTCCAGGCAGCACAGACCAGCTGGCCAGGAGACCCCCACCAGCCAGATATCTGGGAAAAAGGATGGTGGTTTTCAGATAAGATTTCACTTGCTGCAAAGTGCCCTGTCCATTACAGAAACAGGGGCTTCCTATGGGAGGCTGTGATAATGCTTCTTCTAAACTGCCAGATTGACTGTAGAAATTCCAAACTAATAACCATTCTGCAAGTAAGACTGTTAGTGGGCGGTAAAGAAAATCAGCCATAATACAGAGATAGCCACATGAAAAATAAGGCAATTTTGTCCTCTCTGTAAACTGGGCTTCCATGGAGCCCTTGTTTGCTATTCTTGATTAACTGCTCAATTATCCCTGTTACAAAGTTATTCCATGGAAAGCCCTGCCTATATATCCACAGCTCATTAGCAGAAAACGCTCCATCTGCTGTCCCTGAAAATCCGGCATGTCACCAGCCACAGGCACACTTGGTACAACTGCTCTTTCCAGGCACTGGAAGCCCACTTCCAGGGCCCTTGACCTGCAAGTCCTGGCAAAGACATCTTTGTGGGAAAACAGTTCCTATTCAGTGAGTACTTATGAGTTCTTGATGTTTTTCTGAGTCCTGAATTGGTTTCAGATGGAGAAAAAATTTAAAAATTTTTAAACAGTTCTATCCAACATTAGGAAAAGAGTTTTGTACAATTGAAACACTCAGTTTTCACAGCCTTCAAAATTATTGCCAGCATTAGTACTGTTTTTTTCTCCATTTCAGGAGTGATAAATTAGTCAGACAGATCATTCTAAAGGAGCTAATTTTTATTAAATAATAAAACATGACAGGAAACTACTTGACACCATTCCTTTCCTGCAAAAATGTCCCATTTCAAGGAATCAGCACTTTCTTTTCCAGCTTTACTAAAGCCTTGTGCACAGGGCTGAACAGATCCAGGCCCTCGGCATTGCCTCCCCAGCTGGCAGCTCTGCCGTGCTGGGGGTGAGGATTGCTCCAAATCCAGGGAGGCTGCATGGACTGACACACTCTTGTAACACCTTTGGCTCCAGTTTATTAAAACACAAAGCTGAGGTTTGCTTTTCTGTCATCATGAGGAACATAAGGACATGATACAGATGGAAAGGAGAGGCACAGACTGCCAGGCTCAGGAGCGGGATGTGCAGGGGAACAGACTGATGCTTGCAAGGGAAGGACAGGGAAATCCACATCTGTCTCAGAAAGCCCAGGGCAGCAGCAGAGGAGACAGCAGAGGCAGATGTGGGGATGGACTGGAAGAGCCACCGGAGAACACGCAGGGTTGAAGCTACTGACAGAATGAAGGTAGTGGTCAAAATTCTGTGAATCAAAAATGTTGTACAGAAAGAAACTGCAAAGAGAGAAAACAAGAAACTGGAACAAGTCTTGGGAGAGAAGGCCACACAGGCTGTCAATGTGCTACCAAGCTGGAGCGTGAGGGCCGTTTGACACTTGTGTAAATCTGCATCACACTGTGCTGTACACACACCCTTAGGAGGAAAAATAAAGTTTTGCAATGATCCCTACCAACATTTATGCCATGGATTTGCCTCTGGAAGTGTAAGTATCAAGATACTTGCTCAGCACAGAAAACACGTACTTTGGAAAACAATAAAACGAAGAGAATTTGCAAATATATCAGGAGCCAAACCAAGTGGGAGACTTGCAGCAGAGTACATCTTTAAACATGTAGATTCAGAAATGTGCACATTCAGCATTCTCAATAAATAATGCATATGTCAACTGCTATGAAGTTTAAAGAAATGAGCTGTGAGTGAGCTAGAAAAGGGATGTAGACCTAATGAAAACAAGCACAGAAAGATTTTTAAACCCACTTGGTATCTGTAGTTATAACTTCCACGGCTGAAGGCAACTTTAGCATTTGCAAGAAAAGTGCCAACCCCTCCCCTTCAGCCCCAAACCCAAGAAAACTGGCACAATAATGAGGGAAATAAGCCTGTTTTGTTGGAAGTGGTGATCCAAATGTATATCTCTTGAACATCTCTTAGGAGATCCTCTGAGAGGCAGCAAATGAATAAACTAAATGGAAATAAAGGTTGGATGATTCTTTGAACTTGTATTTCCTGACCTCTAAGCTGGTCTGCAAGTCTAGGAATGAGGGTCCATGCATGGTGGTTGGAAGGTCAGGCCAAGGACCATCACCTGCCATTATTCATTGTCCATCCCCTCTCTAGCACTCACAGAGAAGGATGGGCAGACCTGCAGGTGCAGCAATCATTACTCTACAAAAACAACTCAAAACCCTGGCAGTCCCTAGCCTTTTTTACACGTGGGAATGACCAGTGAAGGCGCCTCTGAAGTTACTTTGGAAGGTATGCTCAGGGATAGCTGGGGAGCACCTGCCTTGAGGCTCTGTGCCTTTGCCTTCCATCAGGGTCACTTTCCAGGTATTTTTGTGCAAATTTGGTGTTGCTGAGATGCAAATGAAAGCACAACTGCATTTCCCCTCACCTCTGATCTTTCATTAAGTCTTGATAAATGCATATTGTTTGAACACTTGTGATATGTATAATTAGGGTTCTTTAATTTATGTTTCAATAAAATGTTCTATAATAAACATTTACTGCTCTGTGAATAAACATTTAAATGAAGCTCCTAATGGGGGTTACATGTTTCGAAGCAGTTCATGGCTTTGCTAAAGTCTCTCCCTATATTTAATGAGAGTCATTTCCATAATCTGTGCATTATTGCTTAAGCCTCCCTTTAGGAATATTTTACAAAGTAAAATTGTGTGAAATATTATCAGTCAAAAGAGAAAATGCTAAGAGGATTATCAAATTGTCATGTTAAAGGGACAGCACAAACTTTCATTTCCCCCCTGAGATGCCAACACTGTAATAATATAAAATGTGCTTACTAATCATCACACCAGTGTGTCTTTACTGGGTTTTTCCCTCCAAAACCCAAGCTAAATTAAAAGGATAGGAGACCCCTGAAAGGTCTGATATGAAGGGCAATATAAAGCTAATTTACTTTCTGATATTAATAAGAAGAAGGACCAAATCCCCCAGGCAAATCTTGTAGATGTCAAGAAACATCCAGCTCCGTCAGAGTGGGCCGAGTGCTGTTCTGTACAAAGCTGTGCACAGCTTCTCCCGTGATGGGGCCCTGAAGCCCCACAATTAACAACCAGGGTCTCATCCCCATTTTGCTGAAACTTCCACCCATTTTGTCACTGACTCCACTAATGGCAGGACTCAGTCTCCCACGTGAGATATAAAGGCACACTAAGGTCGAGGGAAAGATTATTGTTGGAATACAGAGGGTTTTCAATTCTCTGGAGCCTCTGCAAGAATACAAACCCCTGTAAGATATTTCTTCCATATGTCTGAGTACATTTGAGGAGAGCATAAAACTGAAATATGTCTTCTCTGCTCTCGCAGGGAATAAGAGCATTATAGCAGCAATGGCCCGCTCCCCCTTTGATGCAGGGAGTCGGGGAGAAGAAGAGGAGATAAATCAGGAATGTGTGTGACAGGGGGAAGACAAGCCTTACATACCAGTTATTCTGAGAGGGACATCATTATCTCTAATTTTTGTGGCTATTTTGTGGCCCTTTTAGACAACTGCTGCAATCTCTTCTAGGATGATGACAAGATTCCTGCAGAGTGAGAGTACTGTCTCTGTCTCCTCTTTCATTATTTAAAGATGTGTATTGGGTTTGGTAGCAGGTGGGGCTACAGGGGTGGCTTCTGTGAGAAGCTGCCAGAAGCTTCCCCCATGTCCAGCGGAGCCAATTCCTGCAGCTCCAGGATGGATCCACCACTGGCCAAGGCTGAAGCCCATCAGCAACAGGCGTGGGGCCTCTGGGAAAACAGATTTAAGGAGGGGGAGAAAACCCTGTGCAAAAGCAACTACAGCCAGAGAGAGAAGTGAGAGGTGAGAAACAGCCCTGCAGGCACTCAGGTCAGAGCAGGAGGGGCAGGAGCTGCTGCAGGCAGAGCAGCAGCAGGAGCTGCTGCAGCCCCTGCTGCAAAACATGGTGAGGGAGCTGTGCCCCTGCAGCCCATGGAGGAACACAGTGGGGCAGGGGATGCCCAAAGAAGGCTGAGACCTCATGGGAAGCTGTCATAGTGGCTAGAAAAAAACTGTGTGTCCTTGGTTTTGATGATAATTCTTAAATATGTGATTCACAGAGGCGAGGGGTGGAATGTGTTGGTTTTGCACAGCCTGGTTTTTGGTATTGGGGGGCCACAGAGGTGGCTTCTGTGAGAAGCTGCTGGAAGCTTCCACCATGTCCAGCAGAGTCAATCCCTGATGGCTCTGAAGATGGACATGGTACTGGGCCAATGAGAGATGATGGTAACGCTGCTGTGATAACAGGCTTAAGAAGAAAATCCGAACAAAGTGGGGGCACAGTTCTTTCCTAGCCAGGGAAGAGGAGGAGGTGAGAACATGTGAGGGGAACAACATGGAGACACCAAGGTCAGTGGAGAAGGAGGGGCAGGAGGTGCTCCAGGTGCCAGAGCTGAAATTCCTCTGCAGGCCATGGTGAGGACCATAGTGAAGCAGCTGTGCCCCTGCAGCCCCTGGGGATCCACAAGGCATGGAGAGATCCACCCACAGCCCATGGGGATCCACGGGGATGCAGAGATCCACCCACAGCCCCTGGGGATCCACGGGGGATGCAGAGATCCACCCACAGCTCGTGGGGATCCACGGGGGATGCAGGGATCCACCCACAGCCCCTGGGGATCCATGGGGGATGCAGAGATCCACCCACAGCCCGTGGGGATCCACGGGGGATGCAGAGATCCATCCACAGCCAATGGGGATCCACGGGGATGCAGAGATCCATCCACAGGCAATGGGGATCCATGGGGGATGCAGAGATCCACCCACAGCCCGTGGGGGAGGTGCTCGTGCCAGAGCAGGTGGATGCCTGGAGGAGGCTGTGATCCAGTGGGAGAGCTGGTGGAGAGAGGGGGCCCCTGCTCCCAGGCTGGAGCAGCCTGTCCTTGGAGGACTGCACCCCGTGGAAGAGTGACCCATGGCGCAGCAGTTTTGGGAGGACTGCTGCTCGTGGGATTTGGAGCCACACTGGAGAAGTTCTCAGAGAACTGTCTCCTGTTGGAGGGACCCCACGGTCTCACAGGGGAAGGACTCCCCTCCCTGAGCAGCAGAAGAAAACCTCGGGTGATGAACTGACCAAACCCCCATGCCCTGTCTCCCTGCACTGTTGGTGGGAAGGAGGGAGGGGTTGGGGGAAGAAAAGGTGTTTTTCAGGTATTTATTCTACTTCTCATTATCTTCCTCTGATTCTATTAGTAATGAATTCACTTTGTACCTTTAAGCTGAGCCTGTTTTGCCCTTGGAGTGTTTTCTCCTGGTCCTTATCTCAACTCATGAACGCTTCGTTAGTTTTTTTTTCTCTCCTCTGCCCAGCTGTGGCAGGGGAGGGTGAAGGAGCGGTTTTTGTGGGTGCCTGGCATTTGGCCAGTGTCAAACCATGACGGAAGCCCATGCTGGAGCAGGTTTACTGGTCTCCTGTGGGAGGGAATCCCACACTGGAGCAGGGGAGGAACATGAAGAGTCCTTCCTCTGTGGGGGAAGGAGCAGCAGAGACAAGTAGGATGAAGTTACCACAGCCCCCCATTCCCCATCCTCCTGCGCCGCTGGAAGGGAGAAGGGAGGGAAAATCAGGAACGCAGTAAAGCCCGAGAAGAAGGGAGGGGGTGTTAGGGGGAGTGGGGGGAGTAGGGGGAAGGTGGTTTTAAGATTTGGTTTTATTTTTCATTACCCTACTCTGATTTGATTGGTAATAAATTAAATTAATTTCCCCAAGTCACGTTTTGCCCATGACAGTAAATGGTGATTGATCTCTCCCCATCCTTATCTCTACCTACGAGTCTTTTGATGTATTTTCTCTCCCCTGTCCAGTTGAGGAAGGGGATTGATAGAGTGACTTTGGTGGGTACCTGGTGTCCAGCCAGGGTCAACCCACCACAAGATGGAAGAGAGGTGCTACTGCACTGAGAAAGAAATGGTTTCTGATGATGGCAATGTGACCAAGTTCATAAGTTTCTGTGGAGGATGAAACGCATTCAAGCCACACTGCTTCTCATCACAGAATCCATCAGTGCTAAAGGAGATTTCCAAGGCTCTGTGTCAGTACTTTATACCCCTAAGAATACATTTCCCAGGAACTAGCAAATATCTCTGTGCATACCTGTACCACTCACTAGACTGTATTTAGTTCTTTATAATATTAAAATTATACATAGCAGCTATGGGTTCCAAAACATAGGCTGTTTCCCTGTTTTATTGCCGAATGTGCACATTCATCACTTAGGTTTAGCTGCTTCAGTTAAACCTTTTAAATGTAAATTATTTTCTGTTATAAAAAGCTGATTGCGGGAGTTTTAGTATTTCAAAGATGGTAATTTATGTGACTGGAACAAAAAAAACATTAAACAGAAACAGAATTTTACTTGATCAGAAACACTTTTATGTTTCTGTATAGTTTTCTTTTCGTATTTTCCTCCTGCAGCAGTGGTCTCTGTCTTTCAATTAGCTTGAAACAGAAGATCTTACATAAAACCATAATTTAACGCCATTTGCATATGTGTAATTTCACAACTTCTTTGCCTCGCATTTTAAGTATTTTTAAGAGGTCACGAACCAATGCCTGAAATCCCTTGTGCAACTGTCATACTTGGACACGAAAAGAACTACGCAGACTTAGCTTAGTTTAAGACAGAAAAGAAGCTAGGAAAAGCCCCCAGCTGTTTATTTTACTTTATATATATATGTTTTTAGGAACCGTGGATTGGAGGATGAGGTTACCACCTCTCCAACCACACCGGTCAGACGAAAAGTCCATCAAACTTCTCCGCCTCAGGAGAAGGAATGAAAACAAAAAGGAACGGTTAGCCAAACATAACTGTGTTTACAGAAAGTGCGTGAGAAACTCCATCACAGAAATGAAAACATCAAAAGACTGCAAATCTCAGGGCGACATGCAACCACTCAGGTCTTCATCCCCCAACAGTCCACAGAAGTCTCTGGGACAATGAGGAAGAAGTACCAGTCTCCAAAAACCCCTCAGCGTTAAGTCTCTTCCCTTGTCAACTCAAACCATTTCAATGACATATCAGTGAGGGAGCTGAAAATGAAGAAAGCAGATTTTCAGCATGTAGCACATGACTGCAGGTCAATCCCATTTTTATTTGACTTACTTCCCCCACTCAGTGTTGAATTTGGCATACAAAATGGTTTCATGAAAGTAAACAGCCTCCTTGAACATCAGACTTCATAGGGCACCTACAACGTCACCCACATGGGACTGAACAACGCCTTGGTTCCAGCAGCTGTTGGATCAGGCTTTGCAGAACACTGTGGTAGCAGCACTGACACCTTTGAAGATTTTGACAACAGCCTATACAGACTAACTCTTCTCCCAGGCTACCAGTGCAAAAGTACTGTCATTCTTGACTTCCCAAATAACTAGGATTTTTCTCACCATCTTTCATATACCCAGCCCTGCTCCAGTTCTCTTTCCACTCAAGCCACTGGCAACGCACTTATTAACTTCAGCTGAAGTCCTTCCTGGTTGCCTGGCAAAAAGACATGCTAATAATGGCAAAGGAAATATAATAGTATGTCCACAAACTTAACCGTAAAATAAAATGCACTCCATAGCCTTTTTTCACTGTGTAATATTTTCAAGTTAGGTTAGAAAATGTACCAATATCCCTCTCTCAAACATTTTATTAACTTCTTAAAGTACTTTTGTAAGCTCCTGTGTGGCAGGCAACATTTGCACAGCTCCCACCTAAGTGTGGCGAATTTCTGCAAGGCCAACATTGATAAACACACAGAAATGCATCTTCCATTGACTGCTTGCTAAAACGAGAACTCGATCATTTTACCTTACCAATTTAATTACAGAAATGTATTATCGATTCAATCTTTCTTCATATTCATGAGCCAGCTAGAGAGAAGAGTGAACTGTTCTGCTTAGTACACTTTCACCTTGATAAACATGAATTACCCTAATTGGGAAAGAAGTTATTTCAAAATTGTTTAAATCCACAGAATCCTTTCAACAGGGAACTTTGGTGGATTTGTAATGCACTCTGGCGTTTGCCAGGAACCCAGCTGAAATCACCAGACTTGCTGTCCTGCAGACCTTTCAACAGACGCTTTGTCCAAATGGACTTTGACTGTGACGAGCAGGGCCATATGGGCAGAGCGGTAGCAGAGGTGAACAGTCTGTGATTACGTCCCTAAGTCGTTTAACCTTCAGAATTACGATTCCACACACTCTGCCACCCAACAGGAGGCTGTACAAGCAGGTGAAAAGATAGATGTCTATTCATAATGACTATTTAGGAGACTGCTGAGCTCTGGTCTGTGCCTATGTTGGTTCAGTTCATTAATGTAATTAACCAACAATCAATCTTTTTAAATTAGTTAACAAAAACAGCTACAGCCAGAACAACTGACATGAAAGTTAGGTCACGCTCCATTTCTGCATGATTTAACATCCACACTGGCACAGAAGACAGGGCATGGAAGCATCAGAAACTGGAGCCAAATTCCTTTGAAGCCCTACAACTTAATTAAAATGTGTAAAACTTGTGCAGCTGCCTTGGTCTTATTTGCATGGCCTTCTGTGCTTGCAGCTCAACACCTTGATGATATAGAAACTGCTCAGAAAACAAAAGTGAGGGAGGGAGGGAGGGAGGGAGGGAGGAAGGAAGGAAGGAAGGAAGGACGGAAGGAAATATTTAGTAATGAAGGAATTTAAATAAATTTAAACAGTGTAACTTTATGCAGGACTTGAAACTCTACCTTAACAGCGGTCTCATGATTCACCAGTGGCTGTTCATAGAATAAAATGAAAACAGAAGGAGGTGAAGTCACTATTACTGTCTGTTCCCTTTCCACGGACTAGGAAAAGACTAGCAGAGCAACCTGGGCTTTCACTGAATACAAAGGTTACCTATGAGGGGTTACAGCACAGTTCCACCATCAGCTTTGAATGCTGATCTGCTGCCCTGGGATCAGAGCTGCGAGCAGCTTGTAACTCGGGCTCACAATGTGACTCTTTCTTTCCCTTTTCTCTGGGGGCTGGGAAAGTATTTGGTTGGCCTAAACCTGGTGCAGCGTGTTCTTCAGAAGCGATGACAGGAGGTTGCTAAGGTGACCGAATCCTGCCCCTGCTGCGCTCCCCGCCCGGAGCTGGCGGGATGAGGTGCAAACAGCAGCACTGCAGAGTTTGCCTCGGACTGCAGAGACCTCACATCGGACAGACGGGCCCTGCTTGCACCAATGTGTGGGCTGGTTTCAGGAGATGCTGCTCAGGACCCTCCGGATTGTAGCTGCAAGGCCGAGGCAGCTGCGGGGAAGCGCCGGCCCCGCATCTCCAGCAGGGTAACAGGACGTTCTGCCTGGCGGCTCTGGAGCATCTGTGAGCTCGGTGTGGGTGCACTGTCAGCCTGGTTTGACGCTAATAGACAATTTCTTTCCCAGCCCTTTAAGCTGAACCTGAACTAAACTGCTTTCAATTTCCCCAAAAGGCCAAGTTTGGAACTTCGCTGTATGCTTGTCCATTAAGAGAGCATCTGGCTTCTTTTAATCCCTTGCACAAACAGAGTCAATCCGATTGCTTCCTCCAGAGACACTGCAACACAGGCATTGCTGCTGAATGAGTGCCATGAAACCGTGATCCTCCTCCCAAATCCACCGTGAAACGGATGGGCGAGAGGCTCCCTTTGATGCAGGAGAGCACAGAACTGCCTGGGATGGGAGCCTGCAAGTGGCTGAGCACATTCCTCAGCTCCTTCCCTGTGCTTTGCCAGGTGTCAGAAGCAGACCCACAGACTCCCCTTAAGTGAAGTGTGAAACACTCACCTGGTTTCCACTTCTGTGAAATCAGGCAACTTGGCTAGTGCAGCCGAAAAGGACTGGGAATTGGGGCAGATGGGGAAGGATGCCTGCTCAAGTTTCATTATGAAAGCTGTGCATAAATTAGCATGACTGGAGGGGAAAGAAAAGGCAATTCTAGGAGACCAAGGAGGAATATGCAACCTATCACTTAACGCTCCCCACTCTCTGCAGTGTTTCTGCCAGAAAACCACCAGAGCAGGTGCCTCCGGAAATGAAACTGAAGGAGACGTAAGTGAATTTAAAACTAATAACAGCAAGAAACTTTAATGAAAGTCTCTCTGACTAGCTAGAGCTGCTTTTCTCATATAGGATTTTCTGGAGCTTTCATAACTGTGCACTCAAAAACCATTCTCAAAAGTTGCAGGCAGCATATTATCCCTTTGTGCCTCTGTGAACACAAATGCACCTTTCCTGCAGCACACGTATAACAGCAAAATGTGAGGAGCCCACTGTGGCAAACTCTTTATTCATTACCAGAGTGATCTCTATTTTCTAGGCATATATGCAATTCTTTGTCATTGCTCTAAAATATAAATGCTGCTAATTGCAATTGGGCTGCTTCTGTAGCTGGAGGACCAAGGTTATAGGACCTGGGGGAGTGGAGATCTTGCCCCAGTAAAGCTCCCAGTTTGGTCTGGATCTGCCTCACCCCAAAAGCTGAGCAGGCAGCCTGAGCTATCTGTGGTTTTAGTATCCAACATTGCTGCCAGAGTCAAAAGCAGGCTGCAATGCACAAGGAATACAAAATAGAGACCTAGAGGGCAGGCAAAACTTTCATAAATTCAGTTCATCTACCAACATTGAAAGAATTAGTAATCAGAGAAGGAAAGCTACAGAAGTGTTAACATTAATTCTACTCTGCTACAAGCCACGTGGTTAACACCACGACACCTTACCATTTACTGAGGGAGAGCTATTTATTTATGTAACCTATAGCTCACATTTAAATAATTAGTCTGCCTGATAAATTTTAGAACTTGCAATCTGTGTGCCACATTTGCATAAGCACAGCATATTTAATGCAGGTACAATTGTTTAACACCTCCAGCATCACATTAAAGAGTTTCATATAATTAGCAGAGTTGGGCACTCCAACTTTCAGGCCAGTTACATGTTTAAAAAAAAGGTGCTAGTTGTAGAGTGTGAAGCTGCTGCTCCAGAAATGTGGCCTGCACTCCTAACAAGGGATGTTCAGAGAGCAATATGTGCTGCCTAGGAATAAGCAAATCAGGTCAGCTAAGACTGGACTTGATCCAAAGCTCCCCTCAAACCTTCTGTTATCTCTGAGAGTCTGAAGCTCCCCAGATCAGTCTGCAGTCTTTGGTTTTCTTTCAGCTCACCAGGAGCAAAGGCCTGAATTTAAGAGCTGCCAACTACTTGTTCCTCTCTCCAGCATCAGAAGCTCTCAAAAGCTTCCCTACAGCCAAGTGCCAGAATACCACCTGCAGACAAGCATTTTTACATGAGGGCACCTTTCTAGAAGGTGAAGGGTAATGCTCCTGGGGTGCTGTTCTGGATGCAGCAGTTCTGACTCTCTAAGAAGCAGCAGCAGCTACAAAGGGATACTCCTAATGAGCTCTATTTACTCCTCAGAACAGTCCCCACTTCCAGGAGGTGCGTCAGGGATGAGCTTGATCTTTGTTGCTATTATTTTGACATAGTTAAGTAAGCAAAACCCCAGTTGTGTGAATCATATCATGGCAGTCTCTTGGCATCTCAGCAGATTAAGAATGCAATAAATACAAAACCTCATAGTTCAGGTTGTAAACATAAAAATAAAACTGAATTTCAGCTTCAAGTTTAATCAGTGGAGGAAACTGAGGTAAAAGCCATGGTCACAGAGAGTGGATGCCATTGGAATTCCTACTACATCAGAATTTGCTGAACGATATGAACAGAACTAGCCTCTATTTTAGAAGTTAAGGTGTGCAAAGTGACAACTAGCAAGTAAAGTGATATTCTGAAAATCAAATCACAAACTAAGAAATTAGAAATGCTCACTTAAGAGCTTTCTTTTGGGCATCTCATCTGAAAAGAAAGCCAAAATAAGTCTGTTTATTTGCTTCTTAGGTAACCGTTGCTCTTAAGCCAGATCATCAAGCATCCAAATTTAAAGCCAAATTTCTAAACTCACTCAGCAGTGAGCAGCAACTGACATCAACATGTCTTGTCAGATTTTCAAAGCATTTCAACGTTCAGCACACTTCAAAGAAATTAGCCACCTGCATTATTGCCAATCAGTTCTGAAAAACCTATTTCATCTATGTTAAGCTCTCATGAAAACTTCTATCTATACGTCTTCTCCAAATGGTGTTTAGGCACTTCAGAAGCTATTCTTTGAATATTTCAGAGACACGTCAAGACCCGTTTCACAGGGAATTGTTTTCTAGTTCAATCTATCCAAAACAGTAAAGAAACTGGGATCAATCCCACTGTGTGTATTTATCAAAAATCTATCATTACAGAACCTTCATCTCTGATAAGTAAAATGAAGACAAGCTTCAAGTTAAAAATAGCACTACACAGACTCCTCTGTTGGTAACTCAGCTGCTGGGAACATTTACTGTTCCATACTGTTCCAAACTGAGTCAAGCAAATAAACCTCCTCTTGCTACTGCTGGAGAGAGGGAGCAAAGACCAGTATATATTAAAAGAATTTTGATAACTCTGGGAAAAGAAGTTCTTCTTGGGCGATAAGAATATATTTTCCAAGGAGAACTGCCACAAGCACCTCTTAGCAGGAGGTGTGGGAAAGCACCACATGGTATACTCAGGGACATAAAATACTCTTATATTGGCACAAGGAGAGCATAAGAAGATGAAGACAGGGATGAAACATTCCATATTCTTAGGCATGAGAAAGAAAGAAGTCCATATTTGCAAGTCCAAGGTGTCCTTGGGGACGCACCACACAAAATATGGCCGGGGAAAAAAAAGGACCCTATTTCTCCACAAAGAAAATAAACACTGCACTGAATTAAGTTACACCAAAATCCTCATCTAGCAGGAATTTTAAGAGAATAGTTTTTCCCCCAAATTTTAATTGGAAACAACAGTTTAACAACTTGAAAATAACTTAAAGAAATTCCCTCCCTTGTTTCTATGAGGAAACACACTCTCAATTTTGTACTTCTCCAAGCATGGAACCAGATCTTTGCCCTCTCCACAAGAGAAAAAAAGGTGGGGAGACATAAGACAGGACCTCTTTAGAGAGGTTTTTCACCCAGAAAAGCAGGGACTGCCCTGCCAAGGAAGGAGGACATGGAGCAAGGGACTGATGCTGGGATGGCAGCAGGATAATTAGCAAGGCTGAGACCATCCAAGCAGGGGCAGTGAAAATGTGTGAGGTGCAGCAATGAGGAGCATCTCAATGTCATGAATCATTTCTCATGTCAAATCAAAGCAAGAATAAATATAATGGAGTAGGCTGGGAAATCATCCTTTGTAATCTGCAGCTCACAAAAACCAACCACCCAAGGGGATATTCCAAAGCAGCTCCTGAAACGGTGTTTGACAAAACCTCTCCATTTCTGGAATGCTGATCAGGGAAGAATTAGCTGATCAGGGAAACGCCACGATGGATGAGGACAGGAGGCCAGCAGCAGATTACAGATTTAAATAGACTTGTTAACATCTGCTTAGGGTAAACTATAATTAAGAAATCTCCTTTCCTTGTTTGGGGGTTTGAGAGTTTTGTTTGTTTGGGGTTTTGTCTCTGCGAGTTTTCTGCCTTTCCAGTTCTGACAATGAATTTCCTATCAGGACTCTGGGGAAGCAGAGCAGACTTTCAGCATTCACAATCAGCAGAAGCAGAAGATCATGGCAACGGAAAGGCACTTTAGTCCCAGAGTTGGTACATTCTTTCAGAAGCTTTTCATTTTATGAATACAAATCTCTAAAAAACTCTCTTTGCTTGTGGATTTACTTTTTTGAGCAGCTGCATCACTACACACCTAAATCTGCACAAGCCACTGTTGCCCAGTTGTCTATACATGTTCTGCAACCTCACTCAGTTGAAAAATCAGTTAAAGAAATCAATTCCTTCCATGTGTATAGTTAAAAGCAGGTGTCCAAATTACACAACCCTCAACTGATCACTTTTTTCCTTCGGAAGTATGGAGTAAGTCAAAACTTAGGAGTAGGGTAATAGTTTTCATAGTGCACAAATACATTTCAAAGGGAAGATTTAGAAAGACAGATTTTTTTTGGACCATCCTGACTGGAGGACATGCATTGCTGATAGCCAGAAAGCACATCTTGGAGGGATAGTGGCTGATGACAGGAAAACAGTCCACAGGTTCACCCAGACAATGTAAACTAACACTTGTCTTTGGTAGGTTAATGCAGACCTTTCTGAGCAATTTTTAGGGGCCTACTTTGGCTTTAGACTGCTGAACCCAACAGGTGCTTTTAGCACAAGGAGTGGGATGGAGCTGTTCTCAGTGAGCAGCTTGCTGGGAGAGTCAAGAGGACATTATAATATGAATATCTAAACATAAATTCCAGCCTTTTCCCTCCAGGGAAAGGAAAGCAGAACTCCAAAGGGTAGAGAAAAAAACCATATGATCCAGAGTAATACTACAGGACTCAGTGATTAAACTGGGCTGGCAAAAGCAAGGTATCTGCATCTAAATTTAGCTCCCTAAATGATTTGGTTTGCTTTTCCAAGGTGATGAATGCCTGCAGCTCCTGTCGACTTCAGGTGCCCACATTTGAAATGTTTGGCCTTTAGTCTTCAACTCGAACTAATTGAAGGATTTAACATTTCAAAGCTAAGGGGTTTTATCCAATCCAAAGTGCCATAAAGCTGCAGTTCCCAGGCATGAGAGATATGACACACGAAAAACTCAAAGGCAAAGCAGGAGAAGAAAGATTATTATTCCCCAAAGTGCATACACTTGAAAGACAGGCTAATGAGTTCTTAAATGACATCATTTAATCCCAATGCTTCTCAAATACAATGCTGGAGTTTTCCCATCCTCAGTCATTACAGAGTGCAGAAGGAAATTTTGACTGCGCTTCCCCTGCCCGCTGAAATACAGCAAAAATGTGCCGCTCAGTTAAGTTCCTCCTGAGCTGCATAATAGATCAAATTAGGCAAAACCAGCCCTGCATAACAGCTAGGCAGGAAAGCAAGCCAAAGGGATCCTGTCCTCCCAAAGAGCAGAGACATGTTTCCACAGAGATCCAGGGCCCACCAACCATGGAACAAAAACTGTGCAAAAGCATTTCCGGGGCCCACAACATGCTTAGAGACAGCTCTGGCGAGGGGACACTGTTGCTGATGATACTACAGAGTATTAGGTCCTCAAGGTGCTCACACCAGGGATGAGCAGAATTTCAAGAAAGCCTTGTGAGCTGTTTAGCATCCAGTTCAACAGCTGCAGTGCAGAGGTTTCCATAACAGGGCTATTCCAAGGAGACTCTGTCTACCAGGATCCCCATGGGCTTTGAACCAGCTTCACCTTGGAAAATTAAATTTACATCAGTCTATATGATGATAAGCAATACAGCATACATGCTTAATTATCAGTTAAAACATTTAATCAAAAGCAAGAACAGTGAAAATACTGTTTCAAGAAAGGTGTGGTATCATGCAAAGTTCAAGAGAGAGCTCTAGCAGAAGACTGAGGTTAAGTGAGGCTTTCTGTGATTTGGTCCTTGCTCTATCTGGTAGAGACATTTCAGAAAGCACAGGAAATTGTGCATAAGGCTGCTACAAGAAAAAGGTTAAGGATAAATCCATGGATAAGGTAAACAGGCAGCACTTCACAGAAGTGAGCCTATCCTTTTCTTGTCCACAATTTTGCACTGCTTGGAAAGTCACCTCAGCCAGAATATCTCACAGCTGGTCACCTTCTGGGCATCCACATGAAACACACTGGACTGGTCTGCAGAAATCCTGAGCAATGACAAGTTTAACTGTAGCCTTTAAGAGCCATAAGCTGAATCTGTCATTAAAGTTTCTAAGTATGCAAAAGAAATCAAGCTCTAAAGCTAAGTTGTCACCCAAAGAGAATGAGCATTACTTAAAATATAAAATATGTGTATTAATGCTTCAGAGAATTCAGATACTCTGCTGAGAAGCTCTGTGTGAAAGCTCAGAGGACATTAATAACCTTGTATTCAGGGCAGAGTTTGGATGGCATCTGGAACTTCACACTGAACGATGCAGATAAAAATAAACACTTGTCCACCCTGTGCACAGAATAAAGTAGCAGCTTGTGATCAAGTCTTTGAGACTGTAGCACATTCATCTTCCAAATTAAAGCTACACAGGCAGCCTTAATTCTGCCTTTTCCTAATCCTTCAGAGTTTAATTTTACAGTTCTAACTTTCTTTAAACATGGTAGTTTTTGCACATCAGTAATAATTCAGCCATCTCTGGCAAGAATGATTTACATCAGGTATACTAGCACAGTGAATCCTAATGGAATGATCCCATGAATCATAACATAGCATAATATTTAATTGCTATATTCATTAAATAAGAACATTGGATCTTTCTAAAATTAGAAATTTTGAGGTGCTATCAAGTAAGATTAAACTAACCAGATAAGATTTAATAGAATATGTAAGTTGTATAAATAAGATTTTATGCTGTGCTCGATTCTAGCTCAATTTTAATTTGATTTAGGACACCAGCATCAAACTTTCAGCTTTCAGATTTGTTTCAGTTAATCTCATGCTAGCTTTAAGAAGTTGAGTCTAATAACGATTGCATTGATATCATATTGTTTTATTTTCCTGTTACACGTTTTCTGAGCAACACCACTACTACTCCAAAGAAAGAAATGGTGAGCAGGATTTGTTTAGTTGCAAAGGGGTCTGCTTATGATGGAGGGCTCATATGTAGAGCACAGGATTAACTTTGCAGAGATGTTTCTGAGGCATGTAATTGCAATTCTCACCTATGTGCAAAGCTGCTCTAGATGGAGGCTCCTCTGGTGACAGCAAGAGTACAGACAAGGTGGCTGCTGGTGCACATTTGTACAAAATAACCTCTATGTTTCTTATGTCTCTAAAACAGTGCTAATAAACATGCAGTTAGTTAGTGAGGGGAACTCCTTCAAAAAGCACCATTTCAACAGCTCTGACAAGCTCTTGCTTCTCTTTTGTGGAAGTTCAACAGCTGTCCACCCTTTGTGAAAAACTGTTTAAAAAAAAAAAAAGGATGCAGAGAACTGCAACAAACAGAACACAACTGCAACAAACTGTCACACAAACAGAACAAAAAACTGGGAAGGCCCAGAAATGAGAACACAGAAGCAGGGTGTTCCCATTATTTAGGGGGTTTTAAAAGGCATCTGCGGACTGTTGAAATTAGACTTGAGTTATATGGACAAACGGTGTAACTGAATAACACAGGACCACCTGAGCAGCATGAAAACGAGCAGTGTAAGCTGAGCAACCCATTTGGCCAAGATACAGAAAAACAGGGGGTCTTTGGAAAAGGGACTTTGGCAATAAAGCCAAGTGTGAAGCAATTTTTGACTGAATCCCATTTGTAGTTGCAGGCAGAGACACTTGACAGAGAACTTCAGAGGCATTAAACAAATGTTATCTCCAAGTCTGAAGAACCAAGAAGGCATCAAACAGCAGCAAGACTCACAACTGAAAACACTCTCAAGATCATCACCGGCACAATGGGAGCAGAACAGCGCCAGAAAGAGAAATAAATAGACAGTTTTGTAACTGAGATCAAAGCTGTATCGTTTGTTTTATGCTGATTTAGATTTTTGTAATTCATGTCAGAGAAAGGATGTGGCTTTTAGTAATGCTGAGCAATTGAAAGCAAGCTCAAGGACATATTCCTACTAAACCTCACTTCTTTATACACTCCTTGCAGGCGCAGACTGAACAGCAGCATCCACAGTTGGGCCTACTATCTTTGTAACGCAAAATTTACATCAGCACTTCCTGAGCTTTTCCATAGTGTTGAAATTGCATACTCAGACACAGACATTTGTAATTTCAGTAGATCCATCTGCACTTCTTAAGGACTGCTACCCTGTGCTCTCTACTTTTTATCCAACTACGGCATCCGTAAAGAGAAACAGTCAAACAAACCAACAAAACCCTAATAATTTTCAATTTTCTGGCCTATTTTATTTATCTTAAAAAACATAAATATGAAATCTGGACAAATCCAAGGATTCTAATACTGTTTCTTCCCCTGCATTCCTGGCATAGTACTGAGAGAGAGGTAGAGGGTATTGGAGGAAATCTGAATGCTGATTAAAGTTTCCTTTCTTGCATAATATATGTAGTAACACAGCACCTCGTTAACATACACTTTGTTACCATAGCTTATCAGCCCACTTACAGAAAATAAGCCTTAGAAAATGCTTCTAGATTAAAAAGGGGAAAATACCTCCTGTCAATCAGGACAAAACAGAGCCTCTTTCACTAGAAAACCCCTCATCTGTCAGCTTTGGGTCTGTCTGCAGTCTTTTGAAGACAAACAGGAGCTCACTATTGGTCTGTCCAGACAGTGGGATGCAGGCCAGGGTGGATTCAAGCACCACGACCACAATTCAGAGAGTACCTGGCCCAGGTTTCCAGGTTCATTAACTGGTGTTCACCATGGGGCTTACACAGCCTCAGGGCTTTGGACCAGTTCTACCTTGCATCCCCCTAAGCTGCATCTCAGGCAGAATCCCAGGTCTTCTTTCATTGGAAGAAGTAACTCCTAATAAAAGGGAAACTCTTTTTGCATTTATACATAACTCATCTATTATGTGATGCTCCTCTAGATAACAGGATGTGGAGAACACAGACAATAAGATTGACTGGCAACCTCTCTGCCATACAGAGTTATCTTGTCATGGAAGAACATGCACATGCTTCTGATAAGAGTACACAGAAGGTCATATTGATATTGAAGGTTTGATAACTCCCACATAGCAGAGGTGTCACTTGGTTACACCATAAAAGAGACCCACTTTTGTCTGCTAAACAGAAATTTACTTCTGTGAGACATTTCAATAGAACTCATGACCAGAGAATTCCCTTATTGTTGGTTACACTGATATTTTTGCATGAGAAGAAGCTATTAGCTAATGAGAAGATTTTCCTTTGTAATCTTCCCTTCATATTTGGGGAAAAAAATTAATCACATTCCAAGTACTTCAGCATTGCTCAGTTCATTATTTCTGGTTGAAGTCACTGTGTGTTTTGCTTAGGTTTCTAGGAAAGCCCAGGCTACAGACTTTATTTGGTATAAGAAATAAACCATTGAACAAAACCAAAATAGTTTATCTTAACTTTCTCATGGAATTAACATTTATCCTCTTGTCTGCATTCTGGATAAGAATGTTATCTTGTTTGCTCTCTATTGTCATTCTTCTGTTTGTGCAGGTCTTCAAGGGTCGTATTTGCATAATCTACACTGAAGTAGCAGGAATACTTAATCTGTTTTGTGCAATATGAAAACATTTACATTTACAAACTTTCCATGTATTTTTTTTTATACTGCTGGGTATTTCACATTCTTTCATAGAAATCTCTATGGTGGTGAGTTCTGCCTCACTGACATTCAGTTTAGTCTACTCTTCCAGTTTATGCATAGGATTAATTTAAACAGAATTTTTTATTTAAAGGAGACCAACCTGCTGTTCATCCAGGCCACTCTAAAACTGAATACTACCTAACTCTACAACAGGACAATTTGTGGAACAAAGCAGCACTCACTGTAACTGTGGTAGGGTGAAATCCAGACCTTTATACTGCAGGTTTAAAATGTGGCTATTTCTGATCAATCCAAGCAAAATGAAAACATAAGTGCTTCATTTTCTACAAAGTAAAACCACCTTCACCACAATCACTACTCAAGTAATTTGCCACTTGGTACTTTCCATTCAGGTGCAGGTAGAAAGAACAAAATTACTCAGTCAAAGGTGGCAAAATTCAGAGTAGATTAAAAAGTCTGTAAAAGTAAAGGAGGAAGAAAATTACCATCTTTCCGGCACAGAACTATTCTTCTGTGTACAGAACAGCTTTACCTAGTTTCAATCCACATATATTTTCATTTAAATACAGTCCTTTGCTAATTCTACCACTCTCTAAAGTTTACTTCAGGGAGCATGAAAAAGATGGTCTTTATGAACAGATGGTCTTTTCAAGGAAATGTAGTTACACTTAAATACAGACAAATGCACTGCAGACTAATGGTCCTGTTAGAATGCAAGTTCTGAAAAGGGAAAATATGGGACCACATAATATGCTAGCCCTTAATTACGGTTGTTTCTTTCTCCTTCTGAAGACAAGCTAATCACTAATGAAGCTTAATTAGCAGTAAACAGGTACCAGTGTACAGTCATTCATGTACAAACAGATGTCTATTGATTGTATTTGACTGAATACAAATGTGAGTAGATGTTGTTTAGGTATTTTTAGTATAGAATGGGAAATTGTAACACAACAGCTCCCTCCTCTATGACAAGTGGACAAATTCAGTCTGTCAAGCACAGCTGCATTCCTACCTGTAAGGATCAGTTTATACCTCAACACCTGGCAGCAACCTCTGGTGTCCAGCATGCTTTCCAATGAGCCTGGTTATATTCGACAGCAAACGTGAAGAGATTTTACCAAGCCATAGCCCAAATGAGCAATATGCTTTTTTTTCAAACTTCTGAGCACCTCCTAATGTTTGTTGTTTTCCACATTTTGGCAGAGATCCTGCAATCTTGTGAACGCTGCCTGGGCCAGCTGTAATGCTGAATGCAACACAGGAACAACTGGGACAGAAAAGTCTTTTGGGGTTTTTCTTTTTTGTTTGTTTGTTTGGGTTTTTTTTTTTGGTGCCTCCCCTCCCCTCCCCTCCCCTCCCCTCCCCTCCCTCCCCTCCCCTCCCCTCCCCTCCCCTCCCCTCCCCTCCCCTCCCCTCCCCTCCCCTCCCCTCCCCTCCCCTCCCCATGTTTAACAGAGTTCATTTACCAAGTTCATCAGACCTAAATCTATGACAGGCCCCTCAACTTCAGGGGGTTGCGTGACTTTCACAGGAGTAGAGTATTTGGGGAGTAACACTGTTAGCTGGGAAACACAATCATACCAGGGCAAAGATACAAAGAAACCTTGAAATTGAAAAGAAATCCTAACCTTTAAACTTTATTGCTTTTTGTGAGCACATGGGTTTGTTTATTTGAATGGCTCATTGAGCTCCCTGTCTGAAGTTTAGGGCAACGCCTTTCAATTTTCAACAGCCAGAATTCACTTCCAAGCCTACAAATATGATAAAATAAAATTATGGAAGATAAAGGCACCCTGAATTCTTACTTCTACTGACAGTTTCCTGTTAAGTATAACTTTTTTTGAAAACCATTTGAGCCAAAATAGCACTCTTTTCCTTTTTTCACTCTAATGAGAATGGTGAACCTTTCACCTTCCAGAGAAAAGCCCTAAGGTCTTCCCTATGGGTCTGTGGAAAAGAGCAAAGTTATGTGAATATTAACACTATCTTTCTCTCCCTCTCTGTTTGCACTGGGAGCAGTGGCACAAATGAAATTCCACACTTGGTGGTGCTGCCTTGTGCAGGACTCCAGCTCATCCAGAGGAAAAGTCAGCACAGCTTGGAGCTGCATCCCGTGCCCAGGAAACCCAGAGCTTTGTTTGCAATGGCACAGATGCAGCAGGGGCTAACTAAGGGCAGTGAGATTCTTTCCGGGGTGATGAGGAGGGATAGATACTGAGAGCTGCTCCCACTCCTACAGTTACCCCGTGCCTTCCGTCAGGAGGCTCTCGCAGACACCAGGAGACACTTGAAGAACACTCAGTTCTGCACTAGTCCTTGTGACAGGACTTGGCAGCTTATATTGTGTTTTTCCAAGTGCAAGAGGCATTGATGCAGGAAAGGATGACAAGATGTGCATAGCGCTGGACCAGGACTTTGAGATGTCAGTTTATTTCAAGTTCTACCTCAGGCTCCTTCTTTAGATTTCAGCATGTGCCAGTGTCCCTCCATAAAGCAACATATCAATGTCTCCTTTGTCTAAGCTCAGTTGTAACACTAACCGTAATTACCTATTTCATCAAAGTGCTTCCTGATACAGGGTGGAGCATTCAAGAGAACTGAGGCTGTGTCTGTATAGCTCATACAGTGATTTCAAATTTTTCTGCAGTATTAATATAAAAATATTATTAATTTAATAATAAAGCAAATTGTATTTGAAGATGCTAACAGAAATTTTAATACTGACCAGGTTCCCACATATTATTTTATTATAATGGAAAGTGAAATGTTAATTTTAAGGTTAATTAGTGATGATGATTGAAAAAAATAGTGATTAATATATTGATTAGAGAAATAAAGACTATAAGGAATATAGTGACAGATAATGTCACAGCTGAGAGGAAGCAGCTCCCAAAACTAAATATTCTGTCATGTCACAATATCTTATTTCTGTTTCTCTTCTTTTTTGAAGTATAGAGACTCAGCTAAAGAACAGCAATTCTGCATTCTCTTCAAAATTAGATGAGTGAATATGCTCAAAACTGTCTTTCTCTTCCCTTGGGCAACAAGGATGATATGGCTAACCTTAAACTGGGATTTGGCAAAATAAAACATGAAAGCTGTAACTAGAGGAATGCCAAATCCATTCAGATGAAGACAAAGAAACTGTAATGTGTATTGTACATAGGGAAGCTTACTTGATGCCAGTTGAAACACTTATTCTACCTTTTTCGTTATGGTCAGTATTTCAGTTGAAATCCTAAGTGACTGACCCAAAATTTGATCTTGCCTCTTGGGTACTGAAAATCCAGAATAATTCCACAAAGGAACAGAATTAGTCTGGCTTTATTCTGGTGTTTTTCAGAGTACACTGGTACCAGTTGTTCCTTTCTCTTTTAGCTTCAGCATTTAGTTTTAAATAAGACAGAAAGGACTTCTCACAGTAGAGCTCTATGCTCACACCACAGATGTTCTGAATGCCTCACAATCTTATTTCTCTCCCTCAAAAATGCAACTTGAATCAGACAAATTGGACCAAAACCATGCAGATACCACATCAGAGTTCCTATCTGGAAATGAAGTGGTGAACCAGTATCTCATCCACAGCCATTTGGGACTCTGGTATTAATTTCCCACCGCAGCCACTCAGCTTCTCTCAAGTCTGAGTCAGGTGTGTATGGCAGACACGAGTGTATCCAGCCTCCATTTCTGATCCCCACCCTCATTTATTTTTTTCATGCTCCTGATTTATTTGTTTCATGCTCCTGATACATCAAAACGCTTGTAGAAAAGTTTAAAAAAAAAAATATATATATATATAAGCGTGTCTATCCATTTGATAGCTTTTGACTACAAACTTGTGAAAGTAGAAAGAAACCTCTTTAAAATGGTGAACTGCACACCTGTCTACCACCCAGAATGGTTTCTGTCTATGCCTCAAGGAACGTCCCCAAACAAATAACATTATTGCTTTGCTGAGCATGCCCTCCATGTCTCTCTGCTTTGTTTCAACTATAACCTGAAAGGTCTTTCATGCAATAATGATCTTTTTCTTTGTAACATAAATATGCTCAGTAACAACAAAATTAATTTTCCAAGGAAAGAATTAATTTGGAAAGTCTGTTTCAAATATTTTATCCCACTGTAGTGCTAAATAATCCCCATGCTTCTATAACTAAGAAAAGTTTTCTGAAAAGATGTATTTGTCCTGGCTTTATTTGTGTAGATTCAATACCCTGAGCACATAATCCTTCATCTTTGACTCCTGTGGCTGATCAGATAAGAAATTTCCACTTGGCTCATTAGCCATAGTGTAGGATGAAAATAGTAAAATACTAACTTACTTGAAGTCATCAAATGAGTCTTTGGCAGTTATTTCTATGGAGACAAGAATGAATTCCATGGCAGCTTTTAAGGAAAAAGTCAGCAGTGGATTAATTCAGCCTGTGCTGTAAATGCTGGAAGTTTAATTGCAGAAGTCAGACAAGTGGAGATAGGCTGATGATAAACACTCAAAAAAATATCCTTTTACTAAAATATAAAGAAATGCAATAACATCAATGCTTTGACCACTGTCCTAAGAGGAACTTAGTTTTTCTCTCCTACTTTGGAAGTAAACACATAGAAAGTTGACAATGTTTTTAAAGTTTTCTTATTTCTAGCTAAAGAAACCGAACAGGACAAATTGATAGAGATTATTTAGGAATCTCTAGTAACTTTCCATACATTTCCCCTTGGATTTGACTTTGATTCACAAATACCATTATTTGCACTGTTTCTGAAATAGGTGACACGTGGTAGTCCTGCACAATTTGAGGTTTACAGATTCGAGACACATTTGTAACCGGTCCTGGAGCAGAGCCTCAGATCAAAATGTTGATTGAAATCTAAGTTCTAGTGGGAGTTCAATCACTTCAAAGCCTATAGATAGCAACATTAGCATCCAGCCATGCATAGTTTTAGTGTGTGGCTGGGATCAGAAGTCCCAGAGGGAAATGAGGCAGCCTTTCTGTGGAAGCAGGTAACACTCACAATACTCCAAGGTTTAAATTTCAGCTACTGTCAAACCCTCCTGGATCATGAGGAGTCCTTTTGTGTTTATCTCAAGAAGAGCAGCATTTTAAATTTTTTTTTTCCATTCCTGAAATAGTAACAACAGAATTTCCATATATGAGATTAAAAGCACTGCTGTTTCTACACAAATGCAGTGCAATCTTTGCATCAGTTGCAAGCAGACATCTGTTCTGTAAGTCTCTCCCCCCCCCCCCCCCCCCCCCTATTTTGAAATCATCATTTTCTACTGCAATGCTTAGGAACATTCCCACTGTATTCCTTCGTTGTCTCATTCAATAATACCTCTGCACATAAATGGTACTAACACAATCAGTTTACTTCTGCTATAATTTATTATTCATGCTGTGGGACTACATAGAAACCTCAGCCATGGGGCCTTGATCTTATTTGTACTTGCTGAACAAATACATCCTAAGAGACAAGTTACTGTCCTGAAGAAACATTTTATTTTCAGCCTAAACAGACAAGACAGTCAAAGGGTGGGAGAGGAAAGAATGAGGTGAAATGGCTTGTCCACAGTCACACCACTAACCACTAACTTATTGAGGACAGGCAGCAAGTCACTGTGAAGTCCGGGAAAAGAGCCCTGCTCCATGGGAATGCTGCAAAGACTGGCACTGCCCCGCCTGCCCCCACAGTATAGAGTTTGGATTCTGTCACCCTTTCACAGACAGAGTCCTGAGTGCCCTTACCTGGCACTCATGCAACCCCTCACACCTCAAAGGCTTTTGCACTGGAACCTTGCAGAAAAGGTCAGGATTCAGGAGCTACAAGGAGCCTGTGCTGGCACAGCTGTGGAGCAGCAGCACAGGTTCACCCTGAGAGATGCTCAGTTCCTCCAGCTTTTGTACATGTCACACAATAACCATGAGGGATGCCCCTTGGGATCCCCCACAGTTACTGTTACTGCTGCAGGTTTGCCTGACCAGTGCCAAAACCATGCTTATTCATGCCTGTCTCAGTGGCATAAGGAGCAATTACTGCTTATGGGGATTGAATGAGGAAGTCTGCAGTGATTAAAGAACAGAGCATGGAGAACAACTCGATCACCTTCACCACTTCTGAAACACTCAGGCTCATTAGGCTCATCTGTTCATGCAGAACAATATTAATTCACCCCAAAAAGGATTGTAGGAGAGGTGAAAGGTTGTTACATGTCCCCAGAGCTTACATATAGCACTGATAAGCTACAACAGACAAAACCCCCAAACTGGAAATGAGTGGAAAAGGGCCTTGGACCACAGTGTGGCTGGAGGTGAAACATCTGTCACAATCAGCTTTCTACAGAAGCAGAAAGCTCATTTATTAACCAACTCTCCACCCAGAGATTTCTATGCACGAAAATATCAGCTAGGTGAATGATGTGAAACGGAATAGTTACAGCTAAAAAGGCAGAGAGACAATGGAAACCCTCACCAACTATAAGGCTGAATGCTGTCTCCTGGTCTTCCCAGATTAGATCCCAGGCCTCTGTTCTATATAAACACACAGGTTGGCACCAACATCCTGGGCAGATTGCAAGCAAAGTAGCAATGTCTCTCCTAATTTACACCCCACTCTCCCACCTTTTAACCAGCCATCAGATTTTTCTTAAGCCTTTTTCTAAAGATGTGGCTCTATTTTCTGACAGATGGAATAATTTTAATATATCATTTTACCTGCCTCACCAAGGAGCTCTGCAGCGTAATTAAAACACAGGACAGATGAAAAGGTTTATAGCACAACTACATCACTGCAACACAATGTTCACTTAAGCATCACTTATACCTTCCTGCTTCCCAAGGATGCAGCACAGAGTGCAGTGCTTGCTGGATGCCCAGCTCTTTGGGCTGGGGCTGACTGGAAGGCAAAACAAATGTAGTAATTCTGCCCCGTAGCTGATTGGCACCAGCTCAGCACCTAAACCTCTGTTGGACACTGCTAATTCAAAATAACACCGACACCAGATAGAGCAGTTCTATGAAAGCAGATAAATCAGGTGACAGGACCTCACAGTGGACACTTCGCCTCATCCCCACAGCACTGACAAAGCAGCTTCACAACATGGGAAAGATAAGTGTAGTATGGCAATTTTTTTTGCTGAAAAAAGAAAACAATAGAAAACTTCTAGCATCTTAATTTTTTAAACTGCCTTAGAACAGAAATTAAGTATAAAAGGTTTGGTGAAGTCAGCAAATCACCACAATCCAGATATGTGGATAAAGCACATGTGAAATAAGTGATTCAAATGGACATTAAGTAGATGACATCATTAACTTAAAAATCCATAAAGTAAAAATATAGTGGAACACACGAAGGCCTTACAGAGAGATGCTGTCATTGAGGTCAAAAACCACTTTACCTTGGCATACACTGACAACCCATCGGGACTGTAGGTATCTGTTCAAGAGTGTGAACTAAACGCAGGATCAGCAAAAGCAGAAAATGTTATTGATTATTATTAAAAATCAGTTGATGTGAAGTCCTCTGAGAACAAACAGCACTTAGGACCAGAGATTTACTCAAGGCTGATCCTTTTAGTGGCAAGATGAAACAATAAATTCGCTATTCAGACAAATCTCACATTTGCCTTGGAAATATCAGTATTCTGTAAGAATATCAAGGAATATCTTTTGTTAGACAACATACAGAATATAATTTATTCCACTGGAATTTTAAATTTCAGTATTGGTAATACAAAAATAAAAATGCCTGCAAAGTTCCAACATAGTATTATAACAAAGGGGCAATGTTAAAAATAAATAAATAAACAAAAAACTCTTTCTAAGGCAATAACCAGAGGAAGCAGAGTGAAAGGCTGGATTATTTCTATATGTTAGTAAAATGAAGTTATCTCTGTTGTCAAATAAGTTTTTTGCTATGATCTTATTTTTAAATAATTCATGGTCTTTTTTAGCTCCTTCTTTTGCTAACAGGCTTTTATGTTTAGCAAAACCAGAAAGTGTATTTTCTCCTGTAAAACTAAAAACATTCTGGTGTGGTTAGTTTTCTGACATGCATCGTGACAGTTCCTCTACAAAAAGCCTTTGAGACACTAGGAGAGAAATGCAACATTCACAGACAGATTCCTGTTCAGCTATTTGCAAAAATCAGATCTCAGCAAACTTACAGAGCAACAGGATTTCTCATAAGCCCTTCTGCCCATAAACATAGTTTATTGTAACATAAATATGATAATGTGAGGAGTTCTTGGCTGTTTTATTTCCAGCTGTCTTTTCCTAATGAACTCTCCTTTAAATCCTGCCCTTCTCTTGCCAGTAAAAGTCAGTCTTCTCTTGGGTCACTTTCTACTTTTTGATTTTCTCTAAGTATATCTTTAGAAAAACTTTCATTTTCCTTGTCATTCCTTCTCCATGGCTCTGTTGGAACCTCGGCTCCTTCCCTTTCCTGGGTAATCCCCCCCACGCAGACCCTGTCCCCACGCTCCCAGAGGACAGACAGGAGCACACATTTCTGCCCCAGACCACAACCACTGCCTGCCTTGGTGCGTCACGGCGTTGTCCGAGATCACAGCAAATTTAATCTCCTCCACTTACACCTAACCCCAAAATCCTGTAAATATCATCCCTTTGCCTGCTATTTTTAACATACTGCTTCTCTCTTTTCATCCCTGCATGAGTTCACTGTCTCCTCTTGATTTCACCAAACATTAAAGTTTTTTCTCTTGTAAGAGACATCTCCATCACTTCCCTATTGCATTCTCTTCTGCTGTCAAATATTTTATTTTAATATAAAGACAACATTTGTATAATTGCAAACATGATTATAAGACTTCTGCTATGACAGAGGCAATGCCTGGCAAAAATTTTGTTTTGCTTTTTAAGTAAAGGAAATGGATGTACTTACGCTTTTTAGTAAAGAATTAATTTCTGTCAACATTTTCAAACAGACAAAATTACATGAGCCAGGCACATAGAGAGTTCTGATAGGCAGAAGCTGAAATATCAGCCATCTTCATCCACTGAATCTGTATTATGGAATATACTTATTCTGTGCGTAGAGGGTAACTGCATTACTTCCTTAACATATGACAGATGTTCATTCCTCATTCTTGTTTTAGAGTATAACTTACTGAAAAATACCACACATTTCATTGAACAGCAGAATTTAACCCCAGATTTTGCCCTCTAAAACGACAGTGTGGCTTTTATCCTCATTTATTCTAAAAATACAGTAATCCACTGCTCTCTAGCAGTTGAGGGGTGTGGGAACAGGCAATCTGTTGCAGCCAGTTCTCTGTCAGACTTGCTGGATGGTAACAGAGATGTCACCTGGGAGCAGCTGCAACGTAAGCAAAACCACTCTTCTCTTTACACTCAGCTTCTGTGTAGGAAAAATATGGCAGCATTGAACTGGTACTGCCTGATGCCATACTTACCAGATATTATTTTAGCATTTATCACTAAATTTGGCAGCGTAAAACCTGATGCTTTCCTGTCAAGCTCTCTCACTACTACACTGTACAGGAGACTGCAGAGTAGCCAGCTCAGCAGATGGAACTGTGTGTAGTTGCACGAAAAACCTGAATGCCTTAAAGTGTGGTGGCAAGTGCCCACCGAAGTCACTCTATCACTACCTCTCCCCAGCTGGAAAGGGTAGGGAAAATACATTGAAAGGCTTGTGGGTCAAGATAAGGATAGGGGAAAATCAATCACCAATTACGTCACAGGCAAAACAGACCCGACTTGGAGAAATTAATTTAATTTATTACCAATCAAATCAGAACAGAATAATGAGTGGGTCTCTCAGAGACACTACCCCTGCTGCTGATGGCCTCAGCTTTCCCTCTTGGAATGGCTGGCATTGGCTCCATTGGACACAGGGGAAGCTTCTGGAAGCTTCTCTCTGAAGCCATCCCTGTAGCACCCCTAACCTGCCACCAAAACTTCCCACACAAATCCAGTCCTATCAACCAAGCCATTAAGTGATTTTCAAGAGATACAAGACAAACAGAACAAGCAGCGTCTCATGATAAGAATTCTCCTTTTGATCAAACAGCTTCCCCTTTTTATCTGAGATACAGCAAACAAGCAGCTATGACTTCTCTCACCTTGAACACTTTTGGGCCTACAGCAGAAAGATGAGGAGCATCACTTAAACACTGTAACCCACACCATGCCTCAACTAAATAATTTTTACAGAGATGAGCACATGCAAATTCAGCAGAGACTTTGCCTTGCAGGGTGTGTTGGGCTGTGGACTGTAGAGAGCAGCCTAACTGAATTTTGCTGTGAGTATGTGTGAGCACTTTCTGCGTACCTCTTGCTTGGGGTGCTAAACTTAAGCATCATTAAATTGACATAAATGAAATAGACTTCAAATAGGAAGATAAGCATTAGGCCTAGAAAAAAATTCTTAAGCCATCTTATCTGGACCCCTACCCCTCCAGGACCGCTTCCTGTGATATGCACTGAAACGCTGTTTTATCTATTCCTGGTGTACCTCTTCTCACTCCTGTAAAACATCACCTTGTTAACATTCAAACAAAACAATATCCAAGGCCAATATTGAGTGCATCAGCAGCACCCTGTCCCAAGACACCATCCTGTTTGGAGACATTTGTAAACCTAAACCTTGGTATTCAATTTTTAATTAACAAAGAAAGCTTAATACGCATTTTTTTTTTCCATCCATCTGGCCCTAAAATTGCTGAGTTGCTTCATTGCATTTTCAGGAAGAGTTTGGGACTACTAGAAGAAAATTACAATATATTTCTCTCTCTGTGGTTCACCTGTCTAGGTCAAAGGCAAAGTGTGTATGGAATTGAGAAAATAAGTGCTAGAGAAGATATTACCTACACACATATTTTTATGCATTCTTTCTACTAGCAGCATAAAGGCCTTCTTTTGCCTTTTCATGTGTTTTCTCTGTTCTGTATCAGGTCTCTGCATTTCCTCCCCCCCCCCCCCCCCATCAGATCTTAACACATAAGAGGACAAAAACCCAACCAAACCAAAAAGCTGCCATTAATGCCTTGTCCATAGTTCTGATACAGGCCCAACTTCTCTGTTCCAATTTAAAGACCCTCTTGCGGTGAGATGACTAAAACGTAGAGTATTTTTATACTGCAATCTAGCACTAGTTCTCCTCAGGGATTCCTTTATCCTCTTGCGGGTATCTTCAGGGACTGTATATTGAGTCTTTAAATAAAACTCTCTGAGTCTTTTCCTTCTGTTACTTTCAAACTTGTTGCTGAAGGAAATGTTTGTGAGCTTTGCAGAGACTTCTGTAGTACTTCTGGCTTGTTACAGCAACATCAAATACCACATTAAAAAGAAATTCAAAGAAACTAGAAACAACTTTGTTTCTAACTGAAAACGGAGATGGAAGAACATATAAGCAGCATGTTAGGGACTGCTCTTTTTCTGACTTAGTTTCATTAGATATCCTGGTGGAAATATAATACGGAACATATGTTCATAAATAAAGTGAACATCTGATTAATTCTGTTTCTATGCTTTTAATTGATCCATTTCTCTATACATAATGCACAAATTACCACATCTATGTTGCACAAATGAAGGAAAGCCCATATGAAACTTTAGAATATGCAGTGGAAGAGACTTTGGGGATTTTCTAGCACAAGGTAAGCTTTAACTAAGTTCAGTCCTTTTCCCCGTTCCTTCCTGAAAGGCATCCAGCACATCCCATTTTAACACCAGCTCCCTGAAAGGCTGTGACACCCTTCACACCAAAAGTGCCACCACCCACCGAAGCCAGCCAAGCAATCCATCAGGGCCAATCTCTTGCTGTGGGACTGGCAGTTGCCAGATGCTGCAGCAGAAGCTGAATATCTCTTAGCAACACATCTAATTATCTATATTATCCAGGGGAGGAAAGAAGAGTTCTTTATATCTCCACGTGGCAATCGATAGCTGCAGAACTTGGAGATATAAGCCTTGACTTAACTATAATTTGTACCTTGTGCCACCACAGATGTCATTTTTCAAACAGAAGCTGCCCAACATTAGATACAAACTTCTGAGTTCATTACTGCAGCCACTGACAACAGCAGCAGGGTTTTCCTTCCCTGGTGATAAAGGGTGTGTCTACACAGCTATCAGTGCAGTCTATCAAATGCTGAGTGCTAATTGTCTTCCCTCCACAGCCATTACTGCAGGACCAAATAACTGCTTCTATAAAAGAAATCAGAGAAAGAGAGCTTCAGCTCAAGGAGCTTTTGTTTTTCTAGATATATGTTCTTTCATTAAAATTGCTGTGCAAAGGAGCAAACCCACAAAACTATTGACTCCAAAGCTGTCAATAAAACTCCAAGATTTCCAGGATGCCCTTGAGTATCAGGGAAATTTTCTGAAAGATCAATTTCTCTTGTGTGAATTTTCTTGTTTATGTTGGTCCCCAACACACTATGATTATTTAAGTAACCAAGGATTAATTATTTCGGTCATTTACAAATCAAATCAGTAAGTTGTGAAAGAATGTGAAAGCAAGAATCTTTGTCTTTTAGCCTAAAAAAGCTAAAAGAGAAAAGGCTGCATATCTAGGCCCACTCCAGAGTTTGCTGTAACCTAATAAAAAACGTCACAAGCTGATACAGCTTATTCCCCTGGAAACAGGAATTTGAATTTAAATTCATTTAATCCGAACACTTCAAAAGGAACATCTTAAAGCAGAATGATGTTCTACAGTTCATATGGCAATTACTACAGGGTCATATTGTCCATTACTATGGCTCTTCTCCTGCACTGTATGTTTTCATTGCTTACTAATTACAGGAATGCAGAATCAATTAAGAGAAAATAATGAAAGGGAATATATAATTTCCATAAATAAAAAGAGCCACTTTCTTTAGAAACATTACATAAGCAAATAAAGGAAATCAGCTTTAATTTAACAGATGGCAATCCATTTGAGGACGCTGCTCACCACTAACCCACACTTTCTAATTAAAGAATTCTGTCACTGTGAGCCTTTACATATGACTGTGTTATGACCTTTCCAGCTTAACCAGCTTTGAAGGGCTAATTAATAGTAACCCACACTAGCCAATACAGATAGACTAAAGTAAAAAGAGAATTAGATATACATTATCTGGAAATAATGCTCATTCTCTGAAAAACAGCTAAAGAACTTTATTGACCTAACTCATTTAACAAATGACACTTAAGTGATTCATTGACAAGGCAGAACAATGGCAGGACTGAAAGCCTATTAAATAATTTTTTCTATCAGACTTCACACTGTATTGGCTGTAAATTTCTGGTGTAATTAATTAATTAAGACTTAAATATTTCAGTGATTAATTTATATTAAAAATTTATAAAACATAATGACACTTAGGGAAAGAGATTAGGGTTACCAGAATTTGTTGACTGGGCTATAAAAAAAAATCTATTTAGAAAAAGAACTCTACTAGCTCAGCCTCAGAACACCAAAAGCATTTATTGCAAACACTGTGAAAACAAAGTGCTGATATTGCTCATACTTTTGGTGCATTTTCATTTTTCATTTGAGGATTGCTTTTAGCAGATGTTATTTAGGGACACTTATACAACTCAACAGATGCACGCAGAATTTCCAAGTGGTCTGATCCCAAACCTACAAGAATTTGGCTTAAAATGGGGTTGCACCTTGCCCAAATAGCTCAGCTCCCTCTCCTCTGTTCCCTGCTGCGCTCTTGCCACATCCAACCCAACCTGCAGACAAGATCCTGCCAGCCTTTTCCACCAATCTCAGTCCTGTGTCCCTCTTCATTGCCTCTTGAGCATCCTCCCTTCCCAGCCTCATACTTCAGGTACTGCCTCGCAGTACAAATTACATTCTGTCTGCAACAAATGGTAGAGTACTCTTTTTTTTTATTTTGTTTTACCGCCCTGGAGCAAACTACTCAGCTCAGCCTTCCCATAGAAGCAAAGATGATTTGCTTTTATCCCTCTTCCTCACTAAAGCCCCAGTCACACCCGGAGGGACCTGGATACCAGTGCACAGAAGCGGCAAAACCACACGAGGCACACAGTGCCTACACAGATAACATTTCCCTCCCATCTGCAGGAGATACTCACAGTTTTTAAAACCAGCAGGGGACACCAGATTACCCACACTGACCTCTGTTTTACGGCACATTAGATTCCTCCCAATTACCATTCCACTGAGATCTGCAGGTTTCGACCAACCAGCTGACTCTGCAAGAACAGGGCTAACCTCTTCCATCCCACAGGAAGTTATAACAAGAAAAAGAAACTTAGAGGAGAATCAAAAGAAAATAATTTCCTGGTATTCCAGCCTTAGCTGTTATCAGTGCATATTGCATTTCACTTCATCTTCTAAATAACTCTTAGAATATTCAGCACCTCTGATGGAAATCAGCATGGTAGAATGACAGCAAACATACCCAGGGCTCTTCAACCCTCTTGGCTGTATCATTTCTATTTATCTGTTGTCTGCGTAAGTCCCTTTATTATAAACTCTTTCTTGAGGCTAAACATTAATGAGAGATATTGCAAACTCAAAGCTCAAGTTTTCTTCAAGCTCAATAGAATTTATAATCATAGCAAATGATTTTTATATAAAAAGCTAATATTTTTAATATTTTTTCTTTTTTGAATTAAAAGCCTCTTTCATATTTGATGCATTAATTGTATTAGCATTTGTTCTCTATGAATATAAAATATTGGTGATAATTATTTGCATGTTAATTCTTATTAGTACATCCAATTGGATGTGAACAATAAATAGAAAAAAGTTTAAAGTGCAAAGCACTTCACATTCCATATTTCTGGGAAAGGATGGGAAGCTGTAATTACCAGTGATTGCAGCCAAGCCTGTAATAATCAGATTGAAAGCTAAGGTGAAACTAATATGAAAACTGTAAAGTAGTTTAACATAAGGTAGAGGGTTAAAGTAGTTTATTAAAATTGGCTAGAAAACAGAATAAATTTAGTTTCTTTACATTTGCTCAGGTACAGCATTTTGAGTAATGTAAGCTGTTAAATAACCTTGTCCCTATAGCCCTCCTTAATTCTTTCAATAAAATTCTCCTGGTTTTATGCTTGGTTGGTTTTGCTTGCTTGCTTTAAAAGGAAAAAGATTATTTGGGTTCGAATTAGAGACCTGGAAAATGCAGGAGAATCTTGCTCAGCTTGTTCTTTGGGGTCACTATCCCTCCCTGTCCTTTTCTTTCAGTTTCGCTCCTCAGGGATGTTCTCTCTCTGCTCTCAGATCACTGCAGGGTTTCTCCTCCTCTTTCAATCGCAGGACCTTCCCACCCTGCTGCCCATTGCCTGGCAGGCTGCTGGCCAAAGGAGGGAGAGATGCCAAAGAGACTCCTAGCAGCAGGAGGGGTAGGATCCAGCAGAGCTCACTCACCTCTATCACCTCCCATTTACAGGGACATTACCAGTCCTTTGGGACAAAATCTGTGCCTTGGTGCCCAGGCTCAGACAAGGAGACTGGCTCTGGATCCCACAGCAGTTTGGGGAGCAGCTGGTGTAGGGGAACAGATCACCCCACATCCACCCCGCAGTGACGTCTTGTCAGCTGCTGGTGTTTGTTCTCCCAGGGAAAGGGTAGTCTCTGCTTAGGATAAAAGGGATTTATCCCCTGCTGGTTGTTTAAACAAAAACTGGTATTAGACAGTGAACATGCACTTGGACTGTGCCCAGTGGGATTCGGGCTCCAGTTCTTGAGGGCACTTAAAAGTCTCTCAGCACAGTCCCAGTCAAACACAGCTCCTTGGTCTGAGGTGGGACCTGGCCCTACAGCAATCTTGGCCCGAAGGCAGGGGTGACAGCCAAGCAGGGACACCAACACCTACACTGTGACAAGATAACCTCTTCTTTCTTTGTGAATTGCAGTTTCATTCATGATAATGACCTACATAATTTTCAATAATTGGATACAATTTATCTTAATTAAAAAAATGGAAATTAGCAAAGAGAAGGGATACTGGAAAATGCTTCATTTGAAACCTCTTAATTAATTATCAGTATGTCTAAACACCATTTTGAGAACTGCACTTACAGAACAAGAATCCAACTAATAAGTTTTTTCATTATTCTGTTGAATTTACTGTAATTCTCTAATTAAAAAACAGAACCTACTTCTAGGAGGTATCTGTTTTATTTGGGTACTGTTGGCTTTGCTGCTAAAGTGAGTAAATAAATCCACATATACTTTCTTGAACAGGTAGCACAACCACCAGTATAAAGGTGAATGTACACTCTGAACTCATTAAATGAAGATGCTTAAAACTTACTGACAGTGTTATAAATTGCTCGGATCTTCCCAGAATTTTTAGTGGGCTTTGCATCAACCACAGAATTCTTTAAATCCTTATTTTAAAATTAATTATTATAATTCACATCATGTTCCTTAGAACCAGATCTGACATCAGCATTTGATGGATGAAACAAAACAAGCCAGGCTTGCAGAAATTGGGTATCCCTGTTATATGGTTGCATATGACAAGGGTTTATAAACTCAGTGTAACACACTATATTTACCAAGTCTCATTCTACATTTGTGGAGTTACTAAATTACTTTGACATATCCCCAGTTTATGTTCTATTACTGAAGAATAACTACACAACAGATGGCAGTGTGTTTGCATAACAATTTTTTTGGGCAGGTCAATCTACAAGGTAGTTATAGGGATTGATATATATGGGTGAACATGGGGATTATTTTTGCACTATCAATCAGACAGTCAACATGGTAATTTCTATATTGCAAAGGAGAGGTTTAGCAAATATATATCATTATGGACAATTCTTTAAAGAGCAAAACCATAGTACCAAGAGTAGAGTCAGTAGATGGAAAATGATGCTTCTAGATAGATTTTTTTTCCTGAGGGACTTCAAACCTCTGAATCTTAAAAATAATATTAACAAAGAATGACTAGGAAATCATACTGGAATCCATTTGGTGTATGAATAAATATCTACAGCTGTATCTATTGCACTCTTCAGCATTGAACAATAGGTAATTATGGACTATGTCATGTCAAGTGAAAATAATATCTTGCAAATAAGGTAATTATTATAAAGGAAAACTATGCTGCTCTGAGAGCCATGTTGTTTATTAAAAAATGAAAAAGCAAATCCTAACTAAAACTCCAAATCCTTTATTCCTGTAATACAGCCAAAGATATTTGAATCAAAAGTTGCATTTTTTCCTTACTTCTTAGTCTAAGGGGGATGACTTTGGTTGTCTTACATCAGCCACCACTCTGCAATGCTACATAACCTGATGGCACTGATTAATTCATTGGGACTGCTCGATCCTGTGTTAAGATGGAATGACTGGATAGAGAAGGTAGAAAATTAGTCAACCTGCACCTCAGGATGTCTGGCTGCCATTTCCAGTCCTATCCTGGTACTGTTGCCTAGATTCAACTATTTGCATGCCAACAATTAGGACAGTGATTCATTCTCTCTAAGAATATAAAGCATTATATCAAAGTGAGGAATGGTTGTTACTTATAGTTGATATACATTGTAAGTGCTTCTTTCTATTTTATTCTTCTTTGTCTATTTTGTAAGAACTGAGGAGTGACATTCCAACTAATGCTCATCCAAGGAGACAGCTAATATTGATGACTTTATGTCAAAGCAGTGAAACGAAATAATAACAAGAGAGTTAACAAAGCACTGCTACTGTGTGTTCTTTCCAGGAACAATACAAAGTACTTGTTTATTAGTGCATTTTTTTTTAAAATAACATCTCTTTTGGCATCCTGCTGCAATGTATGACTGCCATTGGCGAGGGCAGGGAACAGCTGTTTTCCATGAGAAATCCTAGCTCGTCTCTGTGGGTGAGTATTTCTGTTTGTATGTATCCTGCTTAGTGCCAGACCACTGACTTTTAGTAATGCGTGCTCTGTCTTTGAGGCACAAAAAAGATGAAGTCGTGTAATAATTTGGAGGTTGAAAATTCACTGCTTGATGCCTCCCGTAGTAAATTTGACCCTGGAATATTAAGGGGTGTTAAATAAATTGAACAAAGAGGTGTTTGGGGAGTAAAAGTGCCAGACACACTGCCATGAATGAGCAATTAGATGTTCACAAACCAGCTTATCACAAATTACATGCCTACAATATCTATTACTGCAATGACCTTGAGAGTTGCCTCATATTCTCCCTTAACCTAACGAGCATGCTGTGTATAATCAATTACGTCTGCAATTAAAATTACAATTTATCTAACAAACTCTTCACTTTCTGAGAATTTTTAACAAAGTCTGTTACATACTGGTAAAAGATAAATATTAATTTTCTGTTGTGCTCTAATTTTTTTTCTTGCTCTGTGGCTAATTTATTAAATCGTATTACGTCTCTCCATTATTTTTTAAGTTTTCAGCAGAATTTATTTAAGTTTCAGTCCTGAATGTCATGGGATAATTACAACATTTAGCAGCAATTTATCATTTCCCAATAGGGTTTGCAACCTATCTTTGCCTGCTTATTGAAATTTGTTTGCGTGTCTCACTCAACGGTTACTGCAAATATTCTGGCTTTCACTTCTGCACAGACATTCCCTGTTTGACTGGAGTGACCAGATGATATTCTGCTGAATGGAGCTGACATCTGTTTGCCAGCCCAGACCTCCTGAGGTCAAGTCAGCTCAATGTAAGCAAACCGCAGCCCTGACCATTAAGGAACAGGATGTCATTCATTGCAATCTGCTGCTAATTATAGAGTCACACAAGCGGGCCACTACAGAACACCTTTTTCTGCTTATGTATCCAGGTGTTCAACAAACAGAGAGATTCATATACAAATTCAACATGCTAAGCATAAGAAAATAGAAAGACATGGAAGAGGGGTTTTAAAAATGGCTCCACGCATATTATGTATTGAACAAACAAAGCAAACTCTTCCAACTCTCAGGGCAGGACAACATCGGCTCTCCCAACGCACAAAGGGCCCTGAGTAATGAATCCCTGCGCTGAGCCCCGAGAGTTTTGAGTGAATCCATGTATCCCTAAGCCATCCCTCCTCTCTCCAGGACCATCACCGTGAGGGGAGCCAGGGTCCTGCCTCTGCAGCACAAGGGCAGCAGCCTGGCCTCAGGCACGGGAAGGCCAGGATGGGCAACTGCCAGAGAGTCTCCAGGGCATTGCACAAATAAAGCCAAGACGGGACAGTGCTCTGCCCAAGCCTGTGTGCTCTCCTAAGCCCTTCCCCGAGCCCAGCTGTGGGGAGCCAGCCCAGCCACAGCACATTCCCAGCACAGTGGGGACTAACGCACACCGGGGCCGTACAGATGTGCAGAGTCCTACAGCAGAACAAAATCTTGTCCCCCCGCCCCAGTCTGCGGCCAGGAAAGCCCAGCAAACCCAAGAAAAATGCAGCTCTAAAGCCAATGAATGAGATGCCGGTGCCCGTCCTGAAATGTGCTGTTAATTATGGAGCCAACCAGGGAGGCACCACCTGAGCCGCAGGTGCCCTCGGGGCACTGCGGTGTCACAGAGCGGAGCTGAGGAATTGCACCCGAGGAGTTTTCTCCCCGGGACAGCTCTGCTTTGGCACGAAGCATTTTTTATGCAGAAGGGAATTAGCTGAAAGACTCGTTTCCTTTTCCCATGATCTGCTCTTAAAGCTCCCAATTAAGTGAAAGTATGTCAAACTGAAGAGCTTTATTTGCTTACTTTCCTTCTCCAATGCAGCGTTTCTCTGGAGTTACACATACTTAATGCGATGAAATATTGATGTCTATCCAGAAATGAGAAGTGATGAAGCTGTTAGTTATACAAAATGAATTAAGTTTCCCACAGAAAAGAGTTTTGTATCCTCTGCATTTTGTACCTCTGGAATGTACTGCACCTGAATGGGCTCTGAAGGACAAGTGACTGCTGTGGAGTACAGCTAAAAGCATAGGAAGTAGGGAAAAAAAGGCCCCTTAAGGTGCAGAAATACCCATGAGCCGCTTCTCTCAATATGCAACAGATAATGAATAAACTACCCTATATTTTGTATTTATTTTTGTCAACAAAATCTAATCAAATTTCATTTTTTTAAGAAACTGAATAGTTACATTAAATTAGATTACATAGAAAATTAAATCATAAATCCATGTAACTAGACCCTACTTCTGTCTCTGTTGCTCCAAAACACAACTCTGCTCTCTTGAGCACCTCATTTAATTCTAGGAGGCTGAGCTTCCAAACTAGTTATGGATTTGATCATTTAATAACATGAAACAAGTAATTGCGTGGGGAAAAATTTATTATTTAATTAGACCCCTTACTGGTAATCAATAGCAATCTATTAATTCATTAATTTGCATATCCCTTGTTTTTATGTGTGTCCACAAATTCTGTTAGCTTTTTTTTTTTTGAATTTATGAACTTTCTACCTCCACTGTGCAAAAGGAGGTGCTCAAACTGTATGTATTAAGCAAATGAAACAACTGAGCAGTGGGAATGCCTGTCTGCCCTACAGAACTGACTGCAGGACAAGATTTAGTACTGAAGACAAGGAAGAGAAATAAAACAACAGGGCCTATTCTCCCCAGGATCCATGCATAATTCTCATTAATGTTAATGAAAGATACTAAATGGATATGCACTGAGGGGAGTTTATTAGAACTTAATAAATGCTGGTATTTTCCTTTTTTTTTTTTACTTCATAGTTATTATAACAACACTTCTCCAGGTGAAGTGAAAGATATTTAAATGAAAAATAAAAATGTTATATCAAATTATGCTTCGTAGGTTATTTTCTCAAAATGCTATTTTTCATTCAGAATTATTAGATTTATATATATGACTAATAACTGCAGGCTTAAATTATGAACAGTATGAAATCAAAAGGTTACTTACAATTGTAGGATCAAAACTGTTTTTAAAGAAATGGAAAAAGCTCCATTGATTTAGTTCACATGTTTTCACAAGTGAATTGAACCATTTATACCAGAGAAAAATCTTGCCCCAGACACCAAGGTTGTGCTACTTACATGAGGCTCAGACAATCGAAGACAGGTTATAAATTCATATTCTGCTGGATCATAATTCTGAATGTAACTCAGGGTGGCCTCACCAAAAGGCACAATTGAAAGAATGGCTTTTGCTGAGTGCAGAGATGACTTATTTGCAGGAAAAAAAGGATTCATTAAATGCAGAGTGAACTGATCCACTCCTCAATCTGGGCAGACTGATCACCCCCTAAAGATAACTCTCCTCCAGCTGAGGTGCTGGAAGGCCAGGTAAGGAAATATCACAGTGATATTACCTTTTCTATACCTTCTCAATGGGGAATTAATAAAGCACATTCACAGATCCATTAAAAAAGAGAAAGTGTTACCTCTGGGCATTATCTTTACTTCAAATACTAAAAATTATAACTGAAATCAGAGAAATTCGACATTCATAAAATCAGATAGAGGAATTATTTATTGTTTGAGACTTTAACATCTTTACAAATAAGATCAAGACAATCATTCACATGAGCACTTTCCATCTGGTCTAGTTTATTTTCTTTCAGCCTCTCATAGCAAGAATTCGAATCAGTGATGCCAGGCAGACAACATGAAATGAAGATTTTATGGTAGCAATGAAGGTGGTAACTCACAAAAAGTAGAAGTGGAAGAGAAAAGAAAATTGTTTGGCTTGTCCAAGATAATAACGTAGGAGATTACCAGAGGAAAAACCATTTTTCTCCTTCCAAAGACCTGGGCAACCTAGCAGATACAGGATGTCTTTCCAATCTTCTGCTTTTACCACAGGCTGTAGATTTCCCCTGCTCCTGGCTGCAGAGCCTTGCTCTGAATGCTGCTGGGAATGCCTCTTTAGTCCGGAGCCAAGCCCATGCCAACAAACTCAGCCTGTTTGCATTGGTGCACAGGGACATCACCCTGATGGGTTTCATCCATGATGCAAAAGGGACCAGTTTCTCAGGGCTCTCCCACTTGGACACGCTGCCCTTCTCCCTGGGATCCCCTCTACACCCTGCACAAAGCTCCAGGTCATGGGACAAGGAAGGGAGACAGGAATGGCCAGGGTAGAAGCAAGACACGGTGCAAAGGAAAAACTCTGAGTAAGAACAAGGCTGAGTGACCCTGCACTGCCTCTGAAGGACAAAGCTCTTACCAAACCCAGCCTCTTCACCTGCCCAACAAAACAAGAATAACAACTTGGCCCTTCTTTAAATCACTTTTGCCACAACAATTTGGTTGGTAAAATAGAGTTGCCAGTCTTTTTCACCTAGCAAGGGACTGAGAACTCGTGAGAAGAACTGAGACATCTTAGTGTTGGATTCCAGAAAAAGACAGTGTGATGGAAAAGAAAATGTGTGTGGAGACCTAATGGTAAAAAAAAAAAGCAAGTTTCAAGATGAATTTTACTTAGCTGGCCAATTATTAGAAGTGAATTTACCTCTCTGAAAGTGAACAGTTTACCTCTAAAGTAGGTAATGGTGTTAACACAGGGAATTAAAGTTTCTCCTCAAAATTTCTGTCTGTAATGTCAGTTAAGGAGACAGCGTAATTATTGATAGACTAATTTTGGTTTTCCCCAATTTATGTCAATTGTGGCATCATTACTAAAATACCTAGGGATGCTTTTATTTATGGAATTTGCTATGCAGAAGTTTCAATGATAATTTTTTTTCCTTCAAAAGCAAGGGACTGAACAGTGGTTATATATTGAAAGAAAATCCCGAGCAGCAGCAGCTAATTCAGACATAGAATAATTTACTTTAAAAGTCCTAATCTTGAGCTGACAAGTTATCTACCAGTCAAACAGGGAATTTCTCTCCAGAAAAAACCTGGCAGCTGTGCTGAACTGCACCCATAGATGTTGATTTCTTTTATGTGATCCAAAGCTCTCAACATGATTTTACCAGGTAACTGCCTGCATTTACAGAAGACTCAGGCTTTGTTTCATGATTATTCCTTTCTCGTTTTAAAGGCACATCTCCTAACATTTGGGGGGTGTGGGTGTGGGTGTGGGTGTGTGTGCACAAGCCATCTGGAGACACTCAGATTTCTGCAAAAGGGAAGGTTTCAGTGTTTCTCCCTTCAGGGAGTGCTGCACCTCACTCGCCTGGAAAAGCTGCGCAGTGCAAGCAACAGAGCATTTCTCAGCAGCTGTCACCGAAACTGCAAACCAGCCAAGCAGAGGGGAGTCCAGAGCTCCAAAACACACCCCTGGCTGAGATACTGCCTTGGGGAGCTGAGCTGCACTGCACAAGTGCAGTTTTACCCCTATCACTGCAAGCAAGGGAAAAGGACAATGTAAAATGTGAGCACACACAAGAGCTGCACTGGCTCTGTTCTTATTCAGCCTCAGAGACTGCTACTCCAGCATTATCCCCACCACCAGATAGTGAGGGCTTTTCCTACAGCCAAGCAAATGAGGAGGGGTTGTTTCATAAAGAGACTGGGCATATTTCAAATTCTTTCAAAGGACAGCTTAGCCTTAGGGAGTGAGCAGAAACCCAGCAGTATGAGCGGTTTTGCCAGAGGGCACTCGAGCAGCTTTCAGGAGAGATGGGGCAAATGAGGCTTGAGAGAAGGGTTTTGTTGTTTTGCAGGAAGCTCTTGGCTTGTCCAACATGAGCATGAACTGAAACACACTGCAGTACCCTGAATTATTGAATTTTTTTTTTAAACAGTAAAAATATTACCTACTTTTCACCCTGTCATCCTGTCTGGAGCTTGCTGAGCAAGTTTTATTCTATTATTTTAACCTTCGTTTTCCGTTTCTAAATCACTTCAAGCAGAGACTTTTCTTTCTAAGAAAGAAAGTCCTGCATGGGCTAAAATGGTGCTGCTAGAATAGACTAAAAGGGACTAAGTCAGATATCCCTGTATTTCAGATGTGCTTTCCACAGATTACAGGGCAGTGTAACCACCGACTCTTTCATGTGACAGAGGAAGGAACACAGGGCTAGGAAAGGCCTCCATTCCCTTGATATCACGTGCAAAAATGTTACATACACTCTTTCTTTGCTGATATTTTTAAGAAGCATTCTCCTTCAAGCTGTGCAGGCTTTCTGGGTATCTGCAGGGACAGCTTTAAGTACATGCTTCTTTCATTTTCAGGAGGGGAGGTGCTTTTCAGGGGAAAAAAATATGGAGCCAAATTTTTCTTTATTTTTGCATTGATAAGGCATCCAGGGCTCTAATAAGTGGGTTGCCTTTGTCTGGCTGAAACTGGGTCATTACCACATGCAAAGCACCGTGATCCTGCCCTTCACTGGGAGACTCTGGATGTCACAGCATCCAGCCAGACAGCTGAGGCACCAAGGTTTAGCACAGATCAGTCAATTGAAAATGCCCTTGGGCAAGAACACCCAATAAACCCAACCACAAAACAGTTTAAGTGTGGGTTAAAGCCTGCTTATGGAAGGAACACATTGGTATGAAGCAGAGAAGTCTGTTTTGCACATGACCTTTTGACATCCCTTCTAATCTGTGGTCAGCATAGAAATAATTTTATGTGGATCTTGGGAAAAAACAGTACCTGGTAGGTAAGAATGCAAAGACAAACGTGCAAAATCACATGAGATCAGAGCACAGACACATCGTGTCATTTTAAAGCATTATATTAATTTTTAGAAAGAGTTAGTCAGAAACGTATTTAACTGAAATCTGTCTTTGCAACAATTGCTTAATAAACAATTTTCACCTATGACAAAACACAGAAAAACATCAAGTTACACATCTGAATTAAATGGGAATACTTTTGCACATTTCTTGGTGAGTTACATTTTACTTGAAAACAATGTTTTGTAACAAAATAATTAAAAACAAAAGAAACAAAACAAACCCAAGCATTCCCTCTTAGATGAAGAGTTTTATAAGATACGAGACTGACAAACAGAAGAAATATTATGGATGAGATGGAGCTTGGAAAGAAATACATACACTAACCACACAAAAATTAATCAGACAGCCTTGACTGCGCTGTTAATGATTTTAGACCTCATGCATGGGATTTCAAAAGGTTTTACATTTCAGGTACAATACGGTATTTGTAGGACCTGTACTCAAGAGTGGCATTTGATTGATTATACATACTCCAAGACAGGGAATGCTTTAAATGCAAAACATATTGCTGTAACATGGGAACAAAGAAGTGAAAGATACTTTCTAATTAAAACATAGGATTTTTGATCCTAATCTCAGTCATTGTAGGGCAAATAAAGAGCAGCATGTCATGGATTTCTCAACACCCCTGCCTATATTGGTTTTTTTTGGTCAAAACATGTCAATTCAATAGAACAGCCTTTCCAAAGGAGGTTTTGTTTTCACAAAGAAAAGTTTTTGCTGTCAAACACTCTGTTATAACATTTTCAGAGGAAAAATTTTCTACCTTTTTGCTAGAAATACTTTTTCATTTTGAAATGTAACTCTGTTTATTGGAGAAAAAGAAGACTGATTTGTTCAAGATTCTTCTGTCATGAAAATGGTAAATATCTGAACATATACCTGTCACTAGTGAGCAGAGACCGAGGAATAAAGCAACATGGATGGTTTAGTACGAGAAGAAACCGATCCTTTATTAATTTACAGATTCGCTTATATACCTTAGCACGCTGGACTGACATAAGGTTATTGGTTCACTGATCAACCACCCCCCAGAGGGATTGGCTGAACCCAACAACTCTTACTTCAGATATTTTCTCCTTGGTATCATAATACCATAGTTTACAAAATCTCTCAACTGTTTTCCTACAGTGTCCATGAGAAAGCAAGGCTTTCACACGGACACTGTCAGAAAACTGAGAAATCTCTCTGCAGCCAGGCTTTTAGCATTCACATATACCAGGAAAAATAAAAAAGATATTTAAAAACCTTTTGTCAAAGCAGGCGTAGGCTGTCCTGGAAAGGCAGAGGGGCAGAGTGTGGAGAGCCCTGGCAGTGTTTAACCCTTCCCTGTGGGAACCAGTCAGGTCACCAAAGGCGACTGCTCGGTTCCACTTGGACCAGCTGGTGGCACAGCCACCGACTCCCCAGGCCCTGCTGACACATGATGTGGCTGCCGGGGACTGGGACAGGCACATCCACACTCCCATGGATGCTCCTGGAAGTGCTCCCTCCCTTCCTGCCATGCAGGTGCTGGTGCTCGGCAGAGCCGCGGATTCCGCGGTCCAGCTCCCACCCACCAAACTTAGGGACAGGAAAACCCCAGTGGCAGCTCTGGGGCTGAACGGGAACGTGCCCAGCCAGGATGGAGCTGGATGTGGCCAGCAGAGCTGCAGGACTTTTAATATCTGCACGCCAAGGCAATTTAAACAAGCATTTGAACCTGCTTACTTGCTTATTATAGTTTAATTTAGACAGCGTCAATATCTGTGACTAGCTCTGGGGGTATTTTTGGAATTAAACTACCTAAAGAGAACATTCATCTAAGAAATCTATATGGCAGGAAAGAAGGGTAGAACTGCTAGCATGGAATAGTAAAATCTTCCTTTTCATCAACATGCTTCAATTTAAATCTTGAGAAATTTCATTTACTATCCTCAGTTATACTTGCCTATTTTTAACCCTGTTTTGTTTGGGACTTTTGTTTAGTTGGTTTGGTTTTTTATATTTATAGTCCATACAGACTATTCTGTGTTTGTACAGGGCCAGAGGATTATACTGCTTTACAAGTCAGAGGTACAGCATGTCATGACATTCACTACTGGAAATTCAAAATAATCTAGATTCAGAAGTATCACAATTCGCTGCTAAAGAGAATCTTTCAAAAATTTCAGTCCCCATCCCTTCGGGGAACTTCACAACCCAGTATTTCTAGATCAGACTTCATTATCCAGGTCATCATTTCAATTTATCAGTGCCTTGAGGCCTTTGGTATTCTCAGCTAGGATGGTGTTATGTCCATCAATCACTAGGCTGTTTCCACACTCCCACTTTTCTTTCATCTCCTTCAGTCTTCAAAACAATCTCTATAACTTTCCATGGGTGTATACTGGACACAGACACCTCTTACTTCTGTCAAATGTTACCATGTTTGAAGTACAGGAACTGATTTGTACAAATTATGGGGACCAAAATAACTGTTTTCATTCTAGGTCCTGTATATTATTATTTGTTTTAGGGGAGGGTTTACAGATTTACCAGTGCCTCTTAAGTCTATAAGCCTGGCAAAAAAAATAGCAGTATGTCGTTCCTGGAAAGGTTATTGTTCAGTCAAAAACTAAATGTTACATGTTATGAAGAGAAGTAAGGACCTGACAAAGCAAAGACTGATTAGGACTTATTTTGCATCACAGAAAACACAGGTCTGGCCAAAGGACTGAAAGGAGACTTAGACTAACACAAGGCAGATTTTGAAAAGAGCCCTGAAGGAAAGGGCAGGAATTATTATTTAAGAGTGAGTAGGAAACGAAGAGCTGGAAAAAGGCTTTAAGGGAGGGGGAAGAAACTATCTGGATGATCCTGCTGCTTCTCTATCTCTGTAAGGAGCAGCATAATCCTAGCTTTGAAAATATACATCACTAACCCCAAACCACCCCAAACTAAATATAGTACTGAAATACAAAGAAAATTTTGAGCTCAAATCAGACATAGCAGCCCTGAGACTACTGAATTTGCTGCAGCAATTACCTGTCCACAATATTACATAGTCTCCCACCAAATACTATTAGTGTGGTTCTCAGAGAAATATAAAGACACTGCTGCACTTCATCAAATCATTTTTGGACATCTCACAAGCTTTCAAGAGAATAATCATTCTTAAGGGTAAAGCACAGGAGATGATTTGTTCACATGTTTCAGTACAATCTGGTTTTCAAAAATTTGTTTCTTCCATGTCTTTTTGTATCTGAATTTTTAGATTTGTTTAAAGGTAAGAAAAATCTTTGCATTTCTCAAATACCAGCTTTTTTTGTTCTTCTAAGAAAGCAAAAGAGGGTTTCTAGTACTCCACTAAACTGGGACTCATGTCTGCTGGTCTGCAAGGAAAACAGACTGAGGTATCAAAAGTATTGCAGTTAGTGAATTTAATCCTTCCAATGCAATTAGTCTGCAATGCAATCTGATTAAATTTAAAGACTCAAACCTGAAGTCCAGTACTTCGGGTCAAGACATAAATAGACAAAGAGGATGAAGGAGAAGTCTGCTGTGGGCCTAAATGAGCCCTGGGCTCCACAGCTCAGGTTAAGATTTCTGAGGAATGCAAGCCAGGTGGATTGATTTAACACAGCATTAAAAAAACATCTGGAAAAGAAAAACATGTACATCAAAAAAATAATCCTGAGACAATCTTCTCAGTGTAAAATAACTAGTGGAATGTGTGACATATAAAATAAGTTTCTGCACACATACCCACACTGCCACCATCAGCTTTGCTTTCTCATTTATTTAGGGGAACCTGTAATTGGCAAACAGGCCCTTTCTCATGGATAACAGAGGAGGTGCTGAGCTGCTGGAGACTTCAACACTGCTGCAAAATAGAGGATGTGTTCACACCTGTTTGTGCAATGGACACTTGCTGTGCAATATTATCTTGTCTCTACAGATAAATTAGTTGCCTCATGCTCCTGTCAGCTTGATTTGTTTAGCCTTTACAGAGTACAGAATCCATGGAGTTTCTTGTGATTGAATCTCATGTAAAAGGTAAACCTGAGAGCTTATTCTATACTAAGCTATATATCCACCCACGCAGCCAGAGCATTTGCTGACTTGATGATGAAAAGAAGGATATAAAATTTACTAGGGAAATCTTGAAACATCGCTCACTTGACATAGCAGTAAGAGCCTGCATTAAGATGCAGAGTTGATTTCCCTGATCCATGAAATTGCCTGGATATTTAAGGCATTCTCAAATAGAACTAGCATGAAACTCACCCTCCATTCCTGGCACAAGGACGCCATGGGTTTTGTGTTCTCCAATAAAAAGAGAGCTCAAAATTGCAGAGATTAATAGTCTTTAAGGGATGACCTAAACACCATTTCCTTCCTTTCTCAAATAATAAGAAATAAGTATTCAAAATCTCTTGAATGCTCAAAGATGGTTTTGCTTGCTGACACACTGCTCAGGTGCCAGAGGTGCTCAAGTTCACTGTTGTGAGTGGTTCAAGAATCTCTCACAATAAAACAAAGGTGCAAGTCTGTGACCATCTTCGGAGAAGGACATTTGTTTCTCTCATAAATACGTGACAGGGCTGGAATAGGTACAATATGTGGAGAGCTAAGAAAAATATTATGAAGCGATATATTGGATTATTTTATGGTCTGAGACTTGGGACATGGTTCAGAATTCCTTACCAAGTGTATCTTTCCAGCTGCTAAAGGGTGAGAAAAGACCCATCTATACTTACAAAGTATTGGTGAACTGAGGGTCAGGTATAATTACTTCCAAAGACCCAATCCAGTGCAAACACACAGTAAAGGGGGAATTTCAAAGGGCCATAAGCTTCCCTAGAACATTGTCCTGCAGGCTCTGCTACCTTAGATGCAAAGGAGGAAGAGAGTACAGCAATAATGAAACTACAATTAGATCATGAACAGCTTCCCATTAGGTAACTAGAAAGGCTTCAGAACAAAATGCACACACCAGCAGCTTTCACACCACCAAAAGGGACATGTAATACTGACGGACAATCTTATCACTGATTTCTAGCCAAAATCACATGGAAAGGGTCATTTCCTTTCAACCTGTTGTGTACATTGCGCATATAATTTTCAGCATCTCTGTTGCAAAGATAGACCTGAGACTCATATTCAGGTTCAAGATTTTTCTTGTGGATTACCATTTCTTCTTGCAGACAAAGAAGGAGAATTCCTTAATCTTTTTCAGACAAAATTTGTCACTTTTTGCCTTCAGCTAGGCTGATAGCTCTTCCCATTTTGTAGCAAAATTTTGCACTGAGCAATTGAAAAGTCAATACTCTTCTGCTTCCTGTATTTCTGTTCCTACACAGCACATACGGTAGCCTATATTTACACAGGTATACAGAATTATACAAAATACAAAGGGAAAGGACTCTTGAAGCCATCTGGTATGTGACCCCATTCAAAGCAAAATCAGCTACACCTAATTAGCTCCTGAGATACACTTGCCTACCCTACTTAAACAGTCTCCACAAGCTCCCCTGGATATTTATTGTGATGTTTTGGTATTTTTACTATTAGAATGTTTTTCTAATGTTTAGTCTGTTCCAGAAATTTTAATTAAAATCTCCCTCAGAGGAGACTGGATTATTGTGGATTCTCATACATGAAAAAAACCTCAAATAAATCCACATACAGAAACACGACACATTGAATTTAAGGTTCATAAATTATTTGTAGGTCACATAGGTGTTTTTCCAAACTTTGTGATTCAGAACAGTTTAAATGAAACCAGCTATTTATGTATCCACCCTATTGTTCACTTAAAAGAAGATCTTGATCACAGTAATGTCTTTCCCAATTGAAATTTTGAAAGCTCTAAATTCTCTGAAGAAAATAGTTGTTGGCATTTTCGGATGATAAACATCCCAAAGCGATGATGATAAATTACAGTGTTGCCCAATGATGCAGAAAACTAGAGAAATGCAAACTGATAACCTCTCCTTTATGAATACATGCTCATTATTGCAAAGTCTAGGGATTCACAGTTGTAAGAATGGGTCATTTCCATCTCAGTGTTTATTAAAAGTGTGAGAAGGAGGCATGAAAGGTGGCTGCCATTTTGCAATAAACACTTAATGCTCTTAGTTTCCAGTACAAACACAAAACAATACAGAACCTCCTACCTTTTTAAGGCCTATATAAGCATTTGTTACTATTCATAATTGCAGAAGATGGGAATTTTTACATCTGCCTTTGCTTGTTCATATAAATAATTCTTCTCACATATAATCATTCCCATACACATTTTCTTTACAGAAAGAAAGACATTTGTCCAAGATATTAAAATACATCCTCAGATTTTCTTCTTAAATCATATTGATGATAATAACAAAATTTACTTCAAAAGTATTTAAACTTATTATTTCACATATCAACAGACACTGCCAGTGAAACCCACCCAATGCACTCAAAGTCATGAGCCAAGGAATCTGTTTTGTCACAGTACAGAAATAAATTGCATTACATTCCTTCATCACTTCCCAAGCTTGGTGATATGCTAAAATTTCTTCTTTTCTCTCCCTACTACGTCTCTGTTAAATATTCAAAGCAGGCAACAAAAGGGAGAAGGAAAAATAAGGTCAATACAGCAAATTGGAAAAAAAGTAAAATGTTCCTATCCACCGTCATTTGGTTGTTACAGTTATCTTAATCAACTCAAACAGGTTCTCTGAGACATCTAATTTGATTTTACAAAGTGCTAACCCATAGCCATATTTGACTTTCCTTTGATTCCAGACGTAAAAAATAGCCTTTATCTAATGTTGGGGCATATCATCTAACAACACATGCAATTGCATTTGCATTACGAGGCAGTGAAACATGGCTGGAGAGACATCTTGGATGTTATCTATGTTATTACTCAAGTGGAGAATATAATCATAAATCTTTCTCTTCCCTTCCACCCTCCCACCTTTTTTTCTGGAAGTACACTTAAAATCTGGTTTTCAGCTTCACTGGGCCCATTACATTTGAACTTCAGTAACAAGAACGTGATATGAATACGTTGAGAGAAAGCATAGACAAAAGGTATATTTTCATAATGTGGTTCAGCTTAACTGTTCCTTTAATTAGCTACAACTCATTAGCCAATAAACAGAAAAACAAAGAGATCATGAATGGAAGGGCAATATTTTCTCCATAAAGCAAACAAAAAACTAAACCAGATGCCTCTTTCATGAGGCTTGCCTTGCATAAATACACCCAGCAGCTTAGAAAAGATATTTTCTTGATTGAAAATTTTTGTCTAGGAAGAAAACCTGTAAACGTTATCTTGTGCAATTTCAATAAAAAGTATTTACTGCTATTGTACACTTGGGATTTTTTGATCTCAAGGATAAAGTAACAATACAGCAATGGACTGCAGATGACGAGCTTTGATCTTTTATTTGTTCTTATAATTGTGTCTTAATTTGTATTCTGCATAATAGGCACTCACCTTCACCGTTTGTCCAGCTTCAGGGCCATCCTGTAAGCAAAGGGAAAAGTCTCAGGTTAGAGGATCTAACAAGGATCACACAGGAATTCAGAAATCTTACTCAATAATCATTTACATCAATTACACTGTCTGTTAAATTAGCGTATTTTTCCTGAGGACCATTCAACACCAAGTTTTTGGACAAAGCTCCTTTCCATATCAAACCCTGGCAAAGTAGGAAACTACCTCAGATCACAAAAACAACAGTATCTATTTTTCATTCTTTCAGATCATATTTTTCAATAGCTAGCAATAGATTTCTGATTCTTGTGAACATAAGACATTCCATCACATGTGGAAGTAAGAATTTAATCAAAGTATGCTTGCTTAAATTCTGATTCTAATGAATGGGCTTAGTCTCCTGGTTTGCTTTAAACAGAGTTCATTTTTGGTATAAAGACACCCAGCACAAACAGCTGAAAGGTCAGAATTTATAACATATTTACATGGCTACATCTCTCTGCCTGCATATAAACAGCTGTGAGGAGGGATCACCTATCTCAAGCATAGGCAGTGGGTTATGTGTGGAATGGGGGACGTGGCTGCCGTCTCTAGAGGTCAACCCTGCAAACACTTCTTTGAAGGAAGAATATTTCCTGAAATACTCACAAACAAGCACAGTGTTTGAGTGTGTTTGCTGGCTTTATCCAAATTTTTGCAGTTATTAATTAACCACACTTTCCTGCTGGTTTCCTTTTTAGATTTTTCAATGGCAAATCTGGAAGACTGCAATGCAGTTATTTGGCTTCTTGTTTTTTATTACTGTTATTTAGCATTTATTGCCCCTTGAAGTTCCAATGTCCTTTTGTGATTGGACTAGGGAAAAAGGCTGAAAGCTTGATAAAACAAACCATTAAATCTTTCTTAGGTGACTGGTTTACAAACCTGGATGGAAAAGGTGAGCGAGGTGCCACAGAAATGTTTCTCCACCACATTTCCAACCCTTTGTGCTGTACGAAACAAATCAGCCACTTCCTCGGGACGCAGGTCACGGAAACGCTCCACTGGCCGCAGGGGACAAACAAGGACATCTGAAGGTGGCAGTGTCAAGGCACAAACACAAATCTGAGTGGTCCAGAAAACGAGTCAGAGTCCCCAGCCTGTAACCTGGTTCTGATCATCCTTGAATCACCTGAGCTCTTCCTCTCTGGTGAGACAGCAAGAGCATCAAAAACATAGGGAATACAAATACAAGGAATTAGATGATGCTTTGTTCAAAATTCTTTTCCTCAAGTCCCTCAGATACGGGCAAAATGACTAAGGCTCTTGTGCTACACTGAGCCATTTAAGAGAAAGCAAAGTTTTCACAGACTCGAATTTGCCATCTCAATGGAGAAATGCTGGTATTTCTCTCCTGTGAAAGTCATTGACATTTTCTTTTCTGATTAAAAATGGGGGAAAGCCAAAGAAATTTAAGAGGGCGTTGGATGTGTGGTCTGAAGCAGCAGTTTTACAATGCTTTCCCCCATAAGTTGTGGTGGCCAGTGAACCTACGTTACAAGGGACAGAGAGTTCTCAGTAAGACACGTCCCTAGTACCACAAGAACCTCTTTAGGTTAGGGTGAGCAGAAAGGCTTCTCTCAGGACGCATTGTTCTGTTACGGTAATCTACCCCCGCTTGCCTTCCCCGGTCGGCTGTCAGCCTTTACCCCTTGTCACTCCCGCAGAGCTTCCCACTGGTCCCCGTTCCCTAGTCCCGCCTTTGCACCGCCCCCGGATAAAAACTGTGGGTTCGGCATTGTTCTCGTCTTTGCCCCTGAATCTTCGGCAGTATGGAAGCAATAAATGCTCCTCTTGGAACCCACACAAAGAACCTTCCTGCCTCTTTTGTCACTGACTTTATACTGAAGCTAGCTGTGCGTTTGTGCATGCATGCATGTGAGCCACAGGGCCGGACAGAGACAGTAATAATAAGTGATAAATAGTTTTGAAAATCTTGATCTTACACCTCTAATTTTAGGCACCTAAATATGACAAGCTGGCACTATGCTGATCGAAGCAGATCACTTATTTCTACACTACAATAATTACAATTCACAAGGAACGCTCACCTGTTGTAACTATTATCTGTTTTCAAAAATACATTAAGATAATTAAGAATATTTCCTTTTAAGCACAGTGTTCACAACTCTGTAAATATACTTTGATTTAATTCTACCACAGTGACTGTGATTTGTAAGTCAGTGAAATTAAGCTATAAAGTAAATAATGAGAGACGCTGCTCACAGTCATCTGATCTGCTGTGTTCACAGTAATTAATAATTGCTATGATTCCTCACTTGAAAGTCAATTTTGTAACATTATTAATATGGTCCAGAATTCCTAGCAGAGCCTCAGTTGTGTAGATCCAAAAAGCAAGTACTTAATTCTCATTTCAATTCCCTGCAGACAGGATTCTTTGCTGACTTACAGAATAGTATTTGCAGAATGCAAACCTTAAAGTAACCTTTAACACCACTTGAACTTTTATGACCAAAGGCTATAAAATTTTTTTTCCAATATTAAAATAAGTGTTCAAAGGACTATTTGAAGAAAATTAGGTTCCATGCCATTGTATTATAGTCATCTCTATTTTTACTGCATCTTGAAGCCTGCAGGTATTCAAGAATATTCTCTATAATCCAGGAAAGGTAACTAGGAACTGCTCTGCAGTTAACAGGTTCACAAAAAGGTTACATCAACCTGATTGTCAAGAACCACATGAGACATTTGAAATAAGGAGAGATTAATACATGTGAAAGATCAATTATTTCCATAAGCACAGAGACAACATGTTTACGTACACCAAGGTTATATTGTAGGAATCACACTTATAATTCTGATAGGAGAGAAAACCAGACATTTTCTCAAAGTAAAGATGTAGCAGCAGGTTTTGATCATTTTTCAAAATCCAGATGAGGACAGACAAGTCTTTAATGGATATTTGCTAAAGTGGCAGCAGAATTGAGCAAGCTCTACCTGTAGCAGCTCCTAACAGAACAGGAGAAGACTGGTCCCAGCTGCGGGTGTTAATCTGCTTTGAAAATCTGTCTCTCCGGGTTTTTTTGTACGGAGTCAGCTCTGCCACTGTTATTCTCCTTTTGTTACAACTTACAGTATTAACATTTAAGAAAGGACAAAAATATATTTAGAAAGCAGGTACTTGGAAACGAAACAATCCTGGATGGGGACAAAAAAACCTAGTTTTGTGAGGTTTTAGTTCTGAAATGCTGTGTCCCTTGGTAAGTTACCGGGCATAGTAACCCCTTGTAAATAATTTGTGCCTTCCCAGGGCATTGTACAAAGCACATCCATAAAGGATGCTATTGGCTAAACTTGGGGCCCAAGGGAAGAGTTGCAAAGTTGCTTGGCAGACCTGATTTCCATACCAGGAATAAAGGAATAGAAAAACGAATTAATTTTACTCATAAAAAGGAAATCCTTGTCAACACTAAAACAGGAAAAAGGACATTCGTTTAATCTGAGTTCATTTTTCAAGAGAAGGGAAGCTTGTACCCTTAGGGCATCTGATACTTAAGTAGATAATTATCCTTCTTCTGCAGCACTGCTTTATTATCATGGCTCAATGAGCCATTTATAAATGAAGAATTTCCCCTCACTTACCTCTAGCAAAACTGCTGCTTACATTAAGACAAGTTTTCTTTTCTCCTTTAGAATTCTCCCCAGCAGTTTCTTGCCCTTTCAGACCCACACATGCCTCACCAGCAATTGTTTGTGCTCTACCCTAGCTCAGGGCCACAGCTGCAACTTTTTCATTAATGATAGTTTCTACAATCTGATGTCAGCACTGTACTACTTGCCACTGCAATGGGTTGTGGAAAACATGAGCTAAATATTTCTTGGGAAAGCTTTTGTTTCCATGGCACATTGCAGAGGGAGTGAGGGCTGGTTCTGACCAAGACAGGGCAGGTTTTCTCTTAATTTTGTCACTAATCTGCACTGTCATTTCATAAATTCTCTGTATCTCTCTCGGGCTCTCCTCTTCCACACATTATCTGTCTTACCTGCTTAGATAGCATTTGCCAGTTGCTGCAGTGGAGGTTTCTTATTAACCATGAACGTCTCTGCTCATGCGGGGCCACCAGTGCTCCTGCAGTACCTAATGCTGCACCAATGGCATTCTGCAAAAAGGACTGGCACTTCCTCCTTACATTACCAAAACTCATTTACAACTCAAACTAGATTTTAGCTATATTTCTGTCTTTGAATTTGATAAATAATTCAAAGGCACAATCACACACTAGAGCATCTTTGCTGAACTTTCTGTCATTTCAAAATAATTCTGCAAAGAATAATGATAGAAATTCTGAATCAGAGCTAAATTAACATGAGAATGTAATTAGGACAACATTCAAGTTATATTTAACTATGAATATATTAAAAGGAAAATGTTAGAATGAATTCATGGATTTGAGGTCATTAAGAAAACAACCATCCATTGCAACTTTAAATCATAGTTTTTTAACTACAATTTTTGACGCTAGGATAGTTTTTAACTTTATATCTGGTCAGATTTTAAGCTGTACACCTCTATTCACCTCGGAATTCTTACTAAGTTTAAAATTAGATAAACTGTTCATTACTTTCTACAATAACCCACTGCAAACACTGCTGTGAAACCACTTCAGGTGACTGTGTATTGAAAATGCAAGAGAAAGTGAGTCTGTACTTATGTTTATATGCAATTACTCCTTAGACTGAAGCATCTACTGCCATCTGAGATGCCTCAGGGCATCCAGCTGCCACTCCAGAAGGGCAGGAGTCTCCCATATGCCCTATGTCACAACTGCCAGTCAGGTGGGAAACCCGAATCCTCTTGGGGTCTCTGAAATGGCTGTAGGTGCCTGTGTTTGGACAAGTGCCCCCACTTTAACAGAGCGGCTCAGCAGGACAAGGCGCTGCTACCCAGCACAGACGTGCTGCAAGACTGATGACAGCATGCTGCCTTCAGAAAGTTTGAACTTTATGTTTCCTTTCTCTAAACACTATAATTAATAATTTTGTGATTTCTTCATTCATTCTAAACTGCTACTGACTGATGAAGTTTCTATTTTTAAGCTTTGATGTGCGCAGCTGTTACTTCCTTCGAATTCTCTGAGTCAATCCACATCTCTAGAGCACATGCAATTTAATATGTCAACTTCTCCATTTTAAAAGTGAAAAACCTTCACACCTTATTATAATCTGTAACAATATGTTTCTGTCTCTAAATCTTGCAGAAGTCTCTCAACAGCCGTATTTCTCTCCCTAATACCTAAATATGCATACACAAATCAATATGCAAACCCTCACACACACTAAAAGCTCCATTAAAGATTCGTTAAATAACTAGAAATGTCAGTATTTTTCAGATTACCAGCGGATAGTAGCCTAAAACTCCAGGTATTTTAGTGGAAGGGCATGACCACAAAGGAGCAGTAAAGCAAGAGTGCATCAGGCCCATTTTCCTCAAACTGAGCTAAAACCTAAGGATGACCTATGTTTTCAAGGGAATCACTTATACTTTTATATTGGGCACAGCAGACCACTCCCTGCACGATGTTGGGTGGGTTGTTTAATGCATCAAAGACCATAAGCCTCCTCCATAATTCAAGTTAAAATGTTGGTCTATTAAGATTGCGACCTGTTAGGAAAAATTGTGGCCAAGCAAGCACGGTTCAAGTTCCTGAACAGCTGCAGCACAAGGATGCTTAACCCCATGTGTGCCACCTCTCTTTTGTTTCCCACTGCCCATTTAGGCCATAAGAACTGGAGCCCTTTGAGATGGGCAGTCAGAGACATTCACTGTAATGTGGTTCTGCAATGGGCACCTGGACACTGTCAAAGCCCTGTTCAGCAGTGCCAAGCACAGGTACAAATTCCCCAGGGACACGTGTGGATTGAAGGCTGTGCTCACCCCGGGAATTTTGGGGCATGACTGAAAAGTGAGCATTTGATAACTGCCCACTGACTTTAAGTTGATTGGACAGAGAAGGCTCAGATTCTACAAGAAAATCAAAACTCCTGGCCAACATCTGCATGGTGAGCACTTCAAACGTAATTCTCCTTCCACTAATACACGCAGAGTGGAGGCTGAAATTCAAAGGCTCAGTAGTAATTTTTATTTGCTTTATATGGATTTTGACTTTGAAGCTTAAATTATTGTAATTGTGTATTTCAGGCCTAGGCCAGGCTCTCTGTTCCCTTCAATGGGACTCCACTCAACCCCACAAAGTGCCTATTATAAATTTTCACACATAGCTATCAAGGTGCACACGTTCTGTAGTTCTGAAATGTTGGAAAAATGGCCTTTGGGGGGTCAAAAAAAGAAAGAAAACCAAAAAAAAGAGAAACCCCAAAGAGGTTAAAATTCCTTTTATGTGACAAGCTTTAGAACTAAACACAGCTTTTTCCTGGTTAAGTCCATTAATTTGCTATATAGAAACATACTTTCAGTTTTGACTCTTGTTTTATTCCTGAATTTGAACTTCAAACAGAACAATTCAAAGCTTTAAAAAGGAAAAAATTAAAGGCTCTCCAGGTACTGACACTCTAACAATAGGAATAAAGTTCTTTTTTTTTACTTTGTCTTTTTAAGGAACCACTTAAAAACATTAAAATTGACAGGTTTTCTTAATATGTGAGGCTTTAAATGAACAAAATACAAGGGGAAAAAGGAAAAATATCTAAAAGTGAAAGGGTAATCACTACTTTATGAAGCTCCTGGGTTTCACCAATATTGTTAGCTTTTTATATAATTTGTTATAAAACTTTTTAATTTAGGAAAATTATTTATTTTCAATGTGTAACACAGTCAGGAATTCATAGCTCACATCAGAATGGAAACACTGTTCCTGTTTCTTTAAAAAATCTTCCCTCTCACAAGAGGGAGTGCAAGAGTCAGCATCTAAAAAACAACAACAAACCCAAAACTGCCCACAAAAACAACCAAAGCAAAAACATATTTTAACAATGAAAAGTAGAAGTGAATAAAATCTCCAAAACTTTAAAAATACTTAAATATCTATTTTTAGCATTTTAGTTTTTTACATAAAGAGTACTTAAGTTAATAATAAAATTTTTCCTAAAAAATTTAATTTTGGGAAACACCTCAAAACAGACTTTTTCTTAATATTTTGGTTTTGACTAATTGGTTTTCATTAAAAAACTGTCCCAAACTATAATACTTATAGAGACTTAAGATAGAGACTTAATATTCCTGCATGCATTTCATAAGCTTAGGTAAGTAACTTAAAGCACAGCAGCCTCTGCTCTCCCTCCAGGCTGAAAACACCCCAGTCACTCATACGGCAACCCGCAACAGGGACTCCTGCCTTGGAAATCGGGGCTGTGCTCATTTTAGGATTAATACAGATTAGATAAGATTAGATACTGCCACCATCTCTTGGTAACAGCAGGAAGAACTTGATGGACATGAGAGATGGTGTCTCTGGAGCAGGAGGCTGCTCAGGGGCCAGCTCAGCCCTCACTGAGCAGGGAGGACAATGCCTTGGGGTGCGTGCTGGGAGCTCAGGGACCAGAAGAACCAGGTGCAGAAAACTGTAATAAATCATTATTTCCAACAATTTCATGTGTCTGCATGAAAGAACCCTTCTGCACATCCATAAGCTGATGGGAATGCAGAAATAATGCACCGTGAGGGGTGGCGGGAGGGATTATTCTTTTCTTATGCTGTTTTACATGAATTTGCATTAAGTGCCCCAAGCAGAGAGAATCACTCAGACAAAGCTTCAGGTATTAAAACTCCCCACAATGTCCCCAGATTCAGCTGAGGAGTGTGGGCAGGGGTATTAAATTCATCATTGCATCTAAGCAGAGGTTTTCTTTGTTCAAAAGCTCTAATTACTAAGAGAAAGAAGTCCCAGAGCTCTGAAAAAACACAGGAGAATGCATGACTAATAAAATTAATATAACTGAAAAACAACTGCCAGTCATTTATCTTTTTTCTGCCCTTGAACAATTCTTCACATTTTGAAGGCTATGGGAGCAATTTCTCTATGTGAGGAAAACAATAATGGTTTCACAGATGCTGCCTGTAGAAGGAGTTAAGAAGGAAGAGAACACTGAAATAGCACACGCACGTACACACAGAGGGCATCAAAAAGCCTTTAAAAATTAATCAAATGCATATTTTGCTTCATTACAACAACAATATGTCAAGGCACCACTTCAGTTCCCAGTAAAGCCACAGAATTAGGACATCCATAAACCTGTAGCAATGCAAAACCTGACGTTTCCCCCAGCCCAGAACAAGCCTTATTCAATAAGATGGAGCGACTGACTTTAGGAAGGAAATCTGTAGAAGCTGTTTGGATTAAGAGAGAGCATCTCATAATAGGAAAACGTGAAGGAGAACTCTTTAGTGGATTTTACATGTAGAACTGTATTTAAATATATGTTAGAGGAGTGCTTTGGTACAATACAGGAAATAGTACACCACAGAGTTTGCTAGTTTGGGAAAAAACATAGCTCTGAACATTAAAGATGATTAAGAACCAATGCAAATGCAATAAAGTTACAATAAAAACTTAAAAATTGCTTCAGACTATTAAACCCACACACAACTTTTTTTTTATATTGCTCTGCCACACCTTAGCATTAATTAAAAAAGTCATTAAGACAAATTATCTAAATAATTTGATCTTGATAAGGCAGCTCCGTTCACACTAATGCAGAAGACCAGATTTATGCAATATATCAGAGAACTAGTGGTTCCAGTAGAACAAAGAGCAATCACTGCATATCTTTGACATGGATCTCTCCACACTACGATAAGTGCACTCTTTGAAGACCACATTGCAGCTTTTATACAGAGGGGTTTTTATTCTACTTCATCTTCTCACCCCACTGAAACCACTTAAAACAACTTTTAATGTCAGTGAAACATGCAATAGTTCCAAGAAATGAACAATAAACGTTGTTTTACTTTTAAAAGTCAATACATCTAATTTGAATATAGATATGGCTTATAGTCTGAATCTTGCTAGATAGCACAGCAAAGTACAAAGTACTGCTACACAAAGTACAGTGACTCCACAAGACACAGGGCCACAGCGGGGAAATGCGAGATTCAGAACTGCTCACTTTTCATTTAAACAAGTCTTTCGTATATTTGATATTCCCTTTAAATGCCTTTAGGGTATGTCAAGTAGGTCAACTAAAAGCTCAGTTCCTCATAGCAAGTGGTATTTTACTGCAGGATTTGTCTTTTTCTGCTGGCTCCTGGCCTCGGGGGCAGCCTTGGGCAGTAGCAGGTGCCTAAGTGGAACCACAGTGAAAGCAGCTGTGGAAGAATTTGTGGCTCAGAAACACACCTCTGATCCAAGTCTCATTTGGTGGAAATTTATTCAAGATCTAAACTTGTCACAGGAATCATGACCACATTCTTAGATTCACATCAAGCTTCTGATCTTGGAAGGCCCAAAAGTAATAAATAACCAGTGCCCAACATGGAAAGGCAGAAGTCCCAATATAGAAGGATGTCATCTATGACTGCTGTGATGCTCTGAGACCCTGTAAAGAAATCCTGCTGTAAAGAAACCCATTCCAGCGAAGAACTACATCTTTATTGCTCCAGATATATCCTTTTTCTAAATAGACGACAAAACTGGTCATAATTACATGAAGCTATCGATGCACCTATTGCAACTATAAATGTACAAGACCAGTGAAATAAACAGCCATGCCCAAAGCTGACAGCAGAGACCAAACAACATTTGGGGTGCAACAGTCAAAAAGCAGGGTTTTGGCCTAAACAGTGGAGTGATGGCATTTGTCATAGCAACTGATATGTTCATTCAAAGCTGTCAGCATTTACAAGTCTTGTCCAAATGACCTGCACCACCAGAAAACTGCACTGAATTCAATTTACCAAAATAACCCTACTGGAATTGCAACAGCCCGTTGCAACGCCTCATTTCAAACAGAGAAAGTGAGCTTGTGATCCAACCCCTCCCCCTGAGAATAAAAAACAACTTGTAAGAAAATGCTTCAGCATTTGTTCTTAATTAAGGCTGCAGCACCATCATGTTCAAAAAACTAATGTGATCGTTATGAAGCTATATTCTAGCTCATGATTCAGGAGGTATAATAAGGGAATAATTAATTATTAAATATTAGTTATGACAAATTTACTTTCTTGAAATTTATTGGATGGCATATTCCAGGCAATAAGTTTTACTGGAAACAAGATTTTACCTGGTAGAAAGATACCACAGAATGTGTTGGGAATTAAGGTTCTGTACAAACCATAAGCATTATTGACGTTGTCTATGGCACTTGAAAGTACAATCTTTTTTCTGTTCTGGGCATCTGTGGTGAGTGACAGTAGTAAATGAATCAGATTAATATTTGGTGAATCTCCCTGGGATTTCTCTCACCTAATTTTGAAGGCAAATTGGTTTGACCAGAGTAAACCAGTGGATTTGGAACTGTGAAAAGCCAGATCTTTATTGGCAGTGTTGAAGTACTTTGCTGCTTAGGAAGTTTCATTTTATCCTCTTCTGTTTTCTCCAGAGTTATGTCAAGGAAGGTTCTGTTGGACCTGCTGCTGGAGAAGGTGGTAACAGCTCTACTTTCTCCAAATAACTATCAATGCAGATGATCAAGAGCTTTCCATGTAGTCTTTGAAACTCTGCACTAACTTTATTCTGAGCAGCACAGAAAAAGACAAACCTGTAGTAGCACGTGGCAGACCAACTGTGCCTTCATTCCATAACCAGTGAAGCATCAGCTGGAGGAATGCAGTACAAGATCAATTACCAGAGTATCACAGGGGACAGTGAGCATGTTTAGGTAACCAAGGTTTCAGGTAATTAAGGTAATTTTGAATGTAATTTATAGATAATGAGAAACATGAATAACAGGGAGTTTTGGAAAACTGAATTTGGATAATTCAGGCTATCTTACACCAAGCATATTCCTCAAAGAATATTGTAATGTATGCTGGGATTTTCAAAGTTTTTAAATGGGCTAAACCACCTGATTCCCATTAATTTCTCGGGACTGGTTTTCTAGTTGGTTCTGTTAGGGCACTCAGAAAACTGCTCCAATTACAGTCAATGGAGAGCTATGTTTTTCTTAAACTGGAAGTGCTCATGGCATATTTTGCATAGTTAGTTACTGAAATTGCATGTAAAGCAACAGGATAGGCTATGCTATTCCACGGAACTATTCCATGAGAACAGGATGAGCCTAAATTACTACACCCCTTGCAGGAATGGCTTAGCCCTCTGTAAAAGCATCAGCATCTTTAGGAACAGTCCAAAAAGTGAGAGAATCTTCTGTCTCCCTTGTGAAAGAGCTGTTCAGCACACTTGCATGACAGAGAGGCAAATCATAATATCTCTGCCCTGCAATATCACATCTTTAATGTGATAAATGGCCCCGTGTATTTTCATCAGCTCCTTTGAATGCTCAAAATTGCAAAGTCCGTGCTAATGGATGTGTATCTCTACTGCATTGGCCAATGCACTGTTGAAGTGGGTGTAGTAGAGAAATGACTTTCCAAGTAAGAGAGTTGATTACTGTTTTGTAAATGTAAATTGCTGTTTAGCAGGACTGTTGAAAACAGCCCTGTGTAACATCTGAAGGAGTTGTGCAGCATTCACCAGTGCAGCCCAGGGGTACACACACCCCCGCCCCGTGTCAGGAGACAGGCTGTGACCTTTACAAACATTAGTAGCTGGATGACAAGGACACCGAAAGGGTAAACGAGGGAAAGGTAAGTGGGGGCTGACAGAGGTACTTCAAAAAGAAAAGGGATAGAGCAGTAGTCTCTTCTGCAGTTTATGTCTCTGGGGATTAAAACGAGTGCAGCTAAGCAGGGAATCAGCCCTCACTCAGCTGCAGTAGAGAGAAAGGTAGGGTGGAAATATCAAAGACTCTGTGTAGCATTTAAGCAGAGACTAAGAGGTAGCTCAACATGAAAATAATTTATTTTAAGCCACTATTCTTTAGCTACTTAATTTTGACAACTTATTTCATACCTGCTTTGACACAAAAAGCTTGGTGTCGATGAGAAGGTTCACAGAGTGTGTGAGTCAGGACAAAATGCTCCCAAAGGTGCATTTTTCCTCACCTGCCAGGGGAGTCAGTTTTGAGAAAGTCATACTTAAGGGCTGAGAAAATGTAAAACAGATGTTAAGTACATCTTCAACATGAACGTATCTGTACAAAGAACTCCTTTTAATTCAAAATAAAACTCGAGCAGAGATGGTAAAACAGACCTTACAAAGCACCCAAGACAATGAAAGCTATAAAGGAGGAGAGAATCAGAAAGTAGGTCTCCTTCCTGTTTTTCACTTGCATAATAAGCTGTCTTGGGTAAGGACAACAGGGCCCTGTGTCATGATTGCCTCTGCAGATGCTGTTCTAATACTATTATTGTCATTAATGCGCATTGTTCCCAGCTCTGCTGAATTGCTACGCGATGCACGGTACATAAATTCATACCCTCATCCAGGATTCCTGCAATATTCAAGAACATGGGAATGAAGAAGACAAACTAGCAGTTTAACTCTGAATAACCTTATTTTGTGTGAGTGTAATCTGAAACCATTACTTTAATGTGATTATCTGTTTTTATTATTTCCTTTCTGTGGACTTGGAATAAAGACACAACTGAGACTCTCTTAGACACGGTCATTGGCATCATTACAGTCTTTCTACTGTCAGCAGCAGCGATCTGATCTGTAAATCAAGTTAGACTGTAAGGGCTACTGAAAAGCAAGCACTCTTTATCATCCTATTACATACCCAAGCTACTGCTTCCTCTGGCTCACTGAGAAAAACAGACTGTTTTAGTTCCTTTACATAACCAGAGGAGCTCTTAATGCACAGATTATTGACTTAGTGGAGTTTTATCATGTCCCAGTGTACCAGGGGATTTTTAATCCAGGACTTCTTTACATGATCTATTTTCATGGCTCTTTTTATTGTCACAGTCTGTCATTATAATGATTTGCAAATCCAGAACCAGCGTATGCTTAGCTCCTTAACAGGTACTCAAGGAGGAAATGAGGGGAAGGCATCTCCCCCCTCTCCTCTGCCCTCTGTAAGGGCCAAACCCCATCACATGCAGCACCACAGAATCCTTCCAGGGCTGTGTGCAGCAGGAGCTGGGTTGGCTTTCTGCCCACAGGAGCATTTCCACATTAGCCCATCACCTCCACGAAAGCAGCTGGGTACAGATCCTCCTGTGCCAGTCTCAGCAGTGGTCAGCCTTTGTGGAGAGGCACAGAAACGCATACATTCTTGAAGAGTCTAAAAATGGTCTCCTGCACAAGATCAGTTGCTTCTAAAAGCCACTGATGTTTTCTTCCTTTGAAAGTAGCCAAGAATGTTCATGCCTAGCACAGGGTCACTTCTGGGAAAAACAAATGCTCCAAAGCAAAGGGGTGGTGTCACATAACTAGCAAGGGGAGACCCTGAATGTCTTGTAGCTGTGAGATCGACAATAAAAGGTATGAAAGGACGTATGCAGAGGTGAAATCTTCTGTTTCCAACTTTCCAGTCTTCTGTGGTGTTCTGCTTAGCAGAGACTCAAACCTGCTCTTGTTCCTTCCACTCCCTTCTCCAATTTATTGCATAGGTCCAGATAGAAACATCCATATGAACCTCAACACCTGCATGTAGTTCCCTATAAGTACTGTACAGTGTGAGGTTTTCAGATACTTTAGGCTGATATCCATTAAGGCAAGCATCTGATTTTATGGACCTTCAACCCTTACATCCTACCTCACTCTCAATAGTAGATATTTCCCTTTCCACAGCTGGAACCACTGGGACAATCTGCAAGATGCCTGTGCACTCCAAATTAATCACAGACCTAGGAGCAAGCTCTGAGTAGCTGTTAGAACTCCACAGCGTGTCTACATATCCCCAAAGATTTGGGCTGTGATCTTTGGTTTGGAATTCTCTGTGTTACCATAATACAAGCTGATAACAACAATATGTCACTGCACTTATTGCCAGTAGACAGTTCCTCGGAGGGAAGAAAAAAAATGGTTTAAATCTGACATGCTATCAGTGTTAAAAGAGAAAGTAAATATATGCCAAAAATAAACAAACAAAGAAACAACAACAACAACAAAATCCAACAAAGAAAGATGACAGTATTCCAACTGCATCCTGGATGTGAGAGAGAAAATGGATGTTGAATTTGGTGTCTGCAAATGAATTTCCAGATCTCTGTGTTTCTTCCTTAAATTACAAGCACACAGCATATCTTGGGGGTTTATGATCACCATCAGAGCCATCTTGCTGAGAAATGTGAATTTCTTTCTCTTTTTGAAGGTCACTAAGTAGATATCCCATATCTAGGAGCTGAAAGAGAATTTGGAGGTATTCCTCCAAATGAAAGCATCTTCACTGTCATTTGTTCAGCTTCCCCTTGCTGAGCTGCTGGATGTGAATCACTCAGCGACCTCCCAACATGTCAGTGATGGTTGCGTGCAGTTATAGAGTTCAGTCTTGCAAAAGTGAGGTGCAGACTTGTTGCTCTGGAAATTAAACATGTTCTCTAAAGAGTCCCCTTGAATGTGCCTTGTCTGCATTTCCCATGCAGCCCCATGCTGATCCTTACCACTGGTGTGAAAAACACTTGAGAATCATTTTTCCCTGGGCTTTACATTACTATCTTAGGATTCTTATCAGGCCACTCAGAAACTGGTGGCACAGTCATTCCTGGCTGCATGTCACTGATACAGAATGGAAGACACAAGAGATGCTGAAGCATAAGCAAGCAAACAGCAGTATAACTAAAAAAGGAAGAAAACACTGCTTTTTTGGTTATTTATAGGAACTTCAAAGTTCTCCTCAGCTATAAATCATTCTGAGCTACCAGTCTGCCTAAGGATGGCTGTGCTTTTGAAGGCGAAAGCTTGAAGATCAGACCTTGGGTGATGAAAAGAATGTTGGTTCCACTACAGACAAATTCGATTGCAGAGGAGATAAAATGGTGTCCAAGAATAGGATAGATTAGGCTGAGATGTTTTTGCCATGGAACCAGTCATCAAGAGATAAAAGTGCTTCTACAGGGTAGATTTTCAGCAGGAGAGAATTAAACTCTCTTAAACCATATTTTCCATCAGAAGGAGTAAATAAAATTTCCGTTTGACTGCCACTTTCTTAGGATAGTTGACTAGAATGGAAAGTTAGTGAATAAAACCCCCAACCTTTTAAACTAAACTTGAAAAAAAAGTTTAACCAATAGTGAACAATTTAAAAAACCCTTTGCAGCCATGATGCCAGATCCAATTATATTTGTACTACTAATTTGTATGTGCAAGATAAGCAAAGTTATGAATGGAGATGAGAAGCCAAAGAATTGTAAGAGGCAAGGGAAATTGTTCTATAGCAAAACATGCTTAGGCTGTCCTCAAAAGAGGAACCAACAAGAAATTTAATGTTGTTTCAGTATCTTCTGTTCCAGAAGCAGCTCATCAGGCTGTGCATGAAAAAAGAGGACTGGCTCATAAAACTTTCAGACAAACTATGTTTAGAAAGCATTAAAAAAACAAGAACAACAAAAAATCAGCCTTTTCCTGGAAGAAAGTGATTTGGATGCAAATATACCCCAACATTTGTCACCAAAACTAAAGGATTTTTGAAGTGAGAGAAGGTTTTTTTGAATATAGTTTATCACTGCTTTGATGAAATGAGATGCCAGCTGCGACGTTGCTGCTGTCTCCTTTAATAGCAGTTAGGAGGCTGGGAAATGGAGCTCTAGCTTGTGCTCACAGGCAGAGCTGACACCATAATATGTAGCACAATTCTGACACCTAAACCTTCGGTGGCAGCAGCCAAGACATCAAAAGGCCCACACTTGGAAGTAAAACACTGCACTTACTGGCAACCTCTATGACCTGACATAGTACAAAATGCAGGAAACACTCAGTATTACTTATAATAATTTAATGTTTTCTAGTGGGAGGAGGAAGGGGGAACCAATGTTTGAATAAAGCTAAAAGTAAACTCTGCTGCTGAGAAAGAGTGGTCTGACTCGTTTTGCTTTACATGCTTTAATTTTCTTTCAGTTTGTTCAGAAGAGTGTGTTTGCCCTTGGGCATCTTGGACAGTTTCACCTGGCCCTTCCAGCCAGCAAGGACTGAGCAGGAAAGAAGCACCAGGAATTACATTTGGTAGCCATGCCTCCCTCCTCAAGCCCCAGGGAAGTGATGAGCCTTCCAGCACACTTTAAAGGTCAACAGGAGCAGACAGAGCTCAAAGCCATAGGGGGCCACTTAGAGGACGCCTTGAGAGCAACTCTGTCTTACAGATTTTAGGTTTGGAAAGGTTCAGTGACAAATTACACCTCTGCATTTTCATCTGCAGTTACAGAAATCCTAAAATAATGAAATTCTCCAAGGAGGAGCTTCCTCCTCCCCCAGTAATTTTGCCCTCAAGAAGTACTGGAACATTCAAAAGCCTTGCTCAGACTTAGAAAACTATCGCCACTTCCACATGCTATCACCATTGCTCTGCAATAGTCAATTGCTAATTGATTTCCTTTAAACTTGTGTAAGCTATAGATATATAGATGTGTACGTGCACTGAAACTCAAAGTGTGTTTCATTGTTCAGAACTCCGATATCAAAACATCTCCAATCTCCCCAGGTGTGCTCTAGGACAACCTACAGGACAAAAGGAAATCAGTTTTAACAAAGCAGGAGAGATTGCTAGAGTAACGAACAACTTAAAATACAATTTTAAAAACTATTTTCTTGCCTTAACTCACATAGCCACACAATTATGTTTTGGAGGATGACACTGATCTATCTGAGACTAGCCACTGATCTATCAAAAAACTCCCCAGACTTACCAACAACTAAAACTGTCTCTTGGAGGCTTAGCTTATGTGCCTGCATGTTCACGCCTGCTTCCTCTTTTGCATGCAATAAACATTTTCCAGAAATAAAAGTCCTAATAGGTGAAGGCTAAAGTCATTAAACATAATTTTGAATACATCAGAGAACAAAATGTTCTCATGCTGGCAAGTGCGATGAAATAGAATACATCTGCACATAATGGCAAACAAAACATCGTGGAAGCAGATGTCAGAAAAATTATTTACCTTGATTCAGATTTTTCAAGGAGAAGGATTTAAAAATATTTTTCTGAAATATGGCTTAACACTGATGGACAAGAGGCTGGGCTGAACAGCTGGGACATTCATAGCCCTGTTCTCCCACAACACCTGTGTAGGCGGAGGCACATTGAGATCGCTTCCCCTGCCTTGGGAACTTGCAAAGGAACACCAGGCACGGCTGGTTGTGCTGCTGACACACGGGAGGCCAGGCCCAGGGAGCAGAGCCAAGGGCAGGAGGATGCAGCAGGGTGGGACACAGCCCTCACCTTGCTGTGGCTCACCTTTTGCATCCTCCCGGTGCTCAGGGAGCTCACAGCACAAATCCTGCCCTCAGCAAAATACACCCGAAATATTTAACATTCTACATTACGTAGCTTCCACTGCAAAATAGCTGCATGCACAGCACAGGCCCCTCCAGAGCTGTCAAACAAGATTTGAAACCCAGTTCCTCTGGCATGGGACGCACAAATCTTCTGCAACAGCTATAGGAGATCTTGACTGACAGCAGGAGCAGCAAGCTGATATTGTTTGTTGTGCACTCAAAACCACACAAAGCAGAAACAGTTTGGGGACTTCAGCTTTGCAAAATAGTTTTACTGTTCAGTAATGCTAACCCTTGAGATACTAAAAAAAAAAGAAAAGCAAAAAAGTTTTCCAAGGTAACAACTTTTTTAGCTACAAGAATGCTTTAAAGCCGCCAAACAAGTAAAGAAAGAAGCCTGGGATCCATACATCCTGCTGCACATAATCCCCAAACAGAAAATGTGCAATAAGAAAAATATTATTACTTAATATTTTTGCCTTACATAATTCAGTACAGCACTGAATGTTGCTAAACCTTTTAACCCCTGCATTTTTTTTCCACTCTGAATTTCCACAAAAACTGGTGACTTTTCTCTAAGGAAGTAAGATATACAAGTTAATAAGTTGAGTAGCATTTCATCCTCACATGATAAAAAATCATTAAAAATTCTTTAAAAATCAAACCAGGAAAAATCCCAAACAGATGAAAATCAGTAGTGCTAGAGCTTCCACTGAGGGCAACAGAGCTGGCCTCACTTGGAGCACAGCCCTTCACTCAAAAGAAAAATCAAGGATATCTATTGCATCTTGTACAAACGCACCTTAGAAGCCACAAAAAAAAATAATTGTAACACCATGTCAGGGAATGTAAATATGCAGGTAGGTGTCCAATTACTTCAGCTTTAAAGATCAGTGTAGTCTTTCTCTTTATAAGCAGACAGGGTGCATACAGTTTTGATATACAATCTTGATGCATTTACCTTTGAAATCTGGCACTGCTGGGGACTGTTGTTGTTCAACCAAAGTGTATGCATGCAAAAGCTGGATAATTTTCATCATGCTGTGTGGTGTATAGCTGTGCTTTTCAGACTAAATATCTATACTGCTGAAGAAAATGCCCTTTTTCTTTTGAAGCAGCAGAGTACAAACCTCAAAGGTTCATTTCTTTGCAAAGACTAAGGCCCTAATGAGCATAAGCAATGCACGATTACAGCAGCTCCAGAGTTACATGGAATATATCCCAGGCAGATCTTTGTCAATACAGCTCACAGCACACTGCAGAGATAAAGTTGGTATAAACTATTCATTCATACGTTACTTCATATTGAAAGATATATTGGTGACCTTCTCCAGCGTGACTGTTAGAATAGTAATAAAACTGAATCCTGGAAGATTGCACTTGTGGTCAAAGTAGTAAAATATGACCTTATGCTATTCAACATTGACATTTATTATATTAATTCAAACACCAAAACTGCATTAAAATGATCTTAAGTGTCTGGCTTTCAAGCACAACAGCTAAGAAATTTGATCTGCAAGTAAGATTTCTTCACCAACTCACCATTTCACTTTTCACCATTTCAACACGAGGCACATCATTTACCAAATCTGGTAGTTTAGGCTCTTTAAATAAAAATCTGCTTGTATCTCAGCCACAGGGATCATGGCAGAGGTGACACCATATAGTGAATCTGCAGGGTTCGCACAAGGCAGCCTCAATATAAAAGCAAAAGTAAAATAAATCCCCAGAATCAGGAGTTCATCTTTGCTCTTCAAGTGGAAACACAAAGGGCTAAATGCAGAACGCCGACCACCTGGCTGCAACAAGAATGGAATTTTTCACAGTCATTTTTAATATCACAGCAGCACATCCATTTCAAATACAGAAAGAAAACCTAGTCTCAGGTCAGCAAGGAAGATCGAGGATTCTGCAGTCCCACATACTCTGAACTCCTACTGGTTTCACTAAAAATACAGGACAGAGAGCAGCATATCGGAGCAGAGATATGCACTGCAGATCTCAGAACAGAATGAGGTCTAGAGCTATTTTGGGATACAGTAAAACTTGAAGAGTAGAGCTATCTGGCATTCTTTTTTGTTTTTCTGCTGCAGTTAGAGTTGGTTCACAAGTAAATATTTTTCAGGGTTACAAAACAATTACCAGTCAAAAATAAAATAAAAGAAAAATTAAAAGATTCCAGACTCTAAGTGATCTCAGATAGTCAACAATATAGGCATTTGAGCATTTATTTAGAGCCTGGTAATTCTGCACAGAGACCCGTCTCCTGTTATGAGTATCCTGACTGTTCTGTGCTGTGTTACATACTCACAGTGATTTTTAATGAGAAATTCAACAGCCATTTCAGCAACAACAGATAGAAGCACATCAACCATTTTTTGTCAGAACAGAACTCTTACTTTTGGCCAGCCTAAATTTGCAAATATGCTTAATTCTTAGAATTAAATGAGAATGCTAATGCCTCCCACTATGCTGGCAACTTGCAAATTTTCAGACAGAAAGAGAAAAACGTTGGATTTTTATAATCCAAGTTGCATAATCTGTCAAGAACAATGATTTGCGTCTGGCAAATGCTGATATGCATTTTTAGTAGAGCTAAGCAACATCAGCTCAGAGAAGACAGCAAAATCCCCCTGCCTGTGGGCCAGGCACTGCAAAATGAAGCTTAAAAAAAAAGAAAAAAAGAAAGAAAGGAAAAGTGGGCTTGTCATCAGGGTGGCAGACAACGACAGCTATTTCATTTCAGCTACCTAGAATACAGACTTTCTGTTTTCAGGCTATGACTGACAGAGCTGCAGCTCCCCTGTAGTAGGGGTGACATCTCATTTCAACAGCACCTTCACCTCAAGACATCCTCTAGGGTAGGCACACCAGGCCTACTCTCTTCCCAGAACCTCCAGCTTTGCTGGAGCATCTCAAGGGCACATTTGTGCAGAAGATCTCCTGTTCTGCCAGAAGCTATTCCTGTGGTGCTCAGTGTCTACACAGATCCCTTTCTTTGGTTCCCTTCCTCTCTCAGGGGTGCAACTGGGTCAGGCTTTTTCTTTTTTTAAAACTCCTTTTGGATACATTTCAGCAGGTTTCTCCTAATCCACCCATATTCCTCCCTTCTCCTCACATAACGTGCTCTTTTAACAAAGTGTGATGCACAGCAAGCCCTCACACCTGGATATAAAAGCCTTCTTTCTTTGCTCTTTACCTCTTTTCCTACATTATTTGCATCCAACTATGATTCATTTCCTCTTATTTAAGAGGACAGAAATGTGACTAGTAAGGCATGTTATGAACTAGAGTATTTCACAAAAAAATCTGTCAAGCCCTCCATGGCCAAACTAATTATAACTGTACTCTCTGTGGCTTGATGAAGCTAAATGGAGATCTACAAACTGCTTTAGTAAATAGAAAAACATGCAAGTGAAAAATGTTCATTTGGAGAAATATGCATCCAGCGTCGAGGCTTCAGGAGGAGCAGTTTATAGACCCAGTTACTACTACATGCATTTTAAATTTGAATGCCTCCTCAGTATTCATGAAGTGTACCACAGTTCAATAGTTGTTTTCATGAGTTGTGCCTTCATTAGGTGAACAACATTAAACACCTGGGATACTGTTCAAACTAGTCCTAAGGGGCAAATTTTCATGACAAATGAGCTGAGATAAATTTTACAACTGAAAAAAAAAATCTCAATTTTGCAATGGTAAATTTACTACTTGTTTCAAAGAAATAAAATAAAGCAACAAAGACACAAAGTTAATATTAATATTACTTCTACAAAATCCCACAGAAAAGATTTCAGTTTGCTCTGCAAATAGGAACACTTTCAAATACCAGAAGGAGAGTAAATATTTATTGGCACATGCTTTTGTTTCCCCTTTCAAGTTAATGGGGTTAATTCCCCACTATCTTTGCAACCTCCTGTACGTTCATTATCAGGATGACTTCTTATGCCTTTATGGCATAAGTATCTTACAGATTTTTTTCAAATCTGCTTCTTTCTTTCCTAAGGCCTGTAGCATGCTTGTTTTGATCCTTACTCAGGTAATGTACCACTGGAGATGCTGTCAAGTGTACATTTCTGTGTGCCCTCTCCCTCACTGGGAGCCTCCCATGTTCAGAAGTGAGCAAGGAGTGCCTCAGCGCACACACAGCGCTCTGGCTCTCCCACCCAGAAGATCTGGGAATGCACAGAGAGAGCTAATTGCAAGGAAGTCCTCTTGACCTGCAGGCCTGCCATGACTTCCCACAGTTGTGGCCATCTCCACTGCACACATGGGAATGCTTGATTCCCCTCTGGATACTGCTCTCAGGAGTGAGAAACAGTTTGTAGTTGGGCTTTGCTTCTCTCTACTCGCAGCTGTCTCTGTCCAAATGGTTGTTACCCTTGACAGCTCACTGGACTGGAAAAGACATAAAATAACAGACTGGAGGTCTGACAGTTCAGGACTTGATATCAGTCTGATATCAATGTCATACAGTCTGGCTGAGTCAGAGAATTGGCCAGCTTTGCTGGGTGCCTGCACGCCAGACTGTTTCAGGCAGCACGGCACCCTCAGTCCCACACCCTACAGAGAAACACTGACACTGTCACCTACATCCCCAGCTGGCACCTCGGCCAGAGGCAATAAGGACATGGAGATGCATTTACACCTACATTTTGTTCAGACACCAAGGTCATAGAGAAGACATGGTGGAAAGAAATAAAGGACAGGGAGAACCATTCTTCTACTCCTACAGCTGCCGGAATACTGTACAGGAAGATTCAGCTTGTGGTCCTTGCGTTTTGTGTCTTCTTGCAAGCACTACAACAGCTGCAAATAGGGAAAAACAGCTGCATTTTCAGATAACTCTAATAACAATTATTATTTCCATAAGCCTTTATTCTCGCTTCTTAATTCACAATTTCCTTCCCCATCAATGACACCATCACAGTAAGGTAATACTGTCCAGTTGAGAAATTTGTATAGATGCTCAAACACCCCTAGCACAATAGATGCTCTCAGAACATTTCCTTCTCTGCCTCTTTTTACCGTCTTTCTGGTTTATTTTACCCTAAACAATCCCTCCCTCAGGAGACCTTCCAGCTATCTTCCAAGCAGCCACTGAGCCTTTCATACTTTAATAAAACATAAAAATTAAAGCAATGAATATTAGAAATATCCATCTTACTCAATTAGATACTCCATAGTGGACTGTAAACCTTTGAATGCGGTTGGCTAAACCCATTAGCTGGTCAAGCAATTTTCTCTACTGCTTCTAGGAGTACAGAGCTCACTAGAAAATACATTTAGAACCATGCTCACCCTTTAGATTAGATTAAGCTGCCTATAGAAGTCCAAAGTGTTTCCCTAAGGTTTAAGACATATATAGTAATCCTTGTATTTTTCACAATTCAGTGGGCATGCACTGCTCCTAAAAATTACTACAGGCTCGGTTTCACTTAAAGGTTAGATCCTCCTCCAAAGTACCAGTGTGGAATTACAGGCCAAGGGAACAAGGACTTTTTTAAAGATTACTAAAATTATTTTTTTCCTCATAGTGAGAAAGAATTCCTCCAAATTTGGTTTATTAGCAAATTCAAGGAAGGCTTAAACAGGAGCAGTCTGGCTCTGGATTGCATTTCAAAGACTCTTGGCCCTTGCTGTGCAGGAGGTTGCAAACTGTGACCCAAGTCTCCTCCCTGCTGGTTCCCATTTATAAGGACCTGTGCTTTGTTGCTGTCAGTTCACGCTTCCAGCCCTCCCTGAGAGAACAAAGGAGATGAGAGAGGATCCTCAGAGCCTGCCTCCTGCACCCAAACATCTCACATGGTCACCAGGGAACCTCTGAACATATACCCTTCCCTTCCCTTCCCACCACTGAAGACCACTTCCCTGTGAAAGCTGGTCAATGGGTTCAAAGACCCAGGGGATGCTTGGTTCTGAGTCCAATTTTTCTCTTGGTTTGAAGGCAGACAAGGCAGATGGTTCATTATCAATATCAGTTTGTTGGGGTTTTTTTTATCTGCACTATAAAAAACCAATCCCTTCAGGCCCCAAAAGCTAAACTTGAGGCAAGGTGTGAGGTCCTGCACAGATGAAGTAAGAAATAGTCCCTGCTCAGAAGCCATGCAGGAGAGACTGGGGACAGGAACACAGAAGGAGAGAAATAAAGCACATGTTCAAAACAGATATATGCAGCACCAGCATATAAATGTCATTTCCTAGGGAAACTGCTAAAAATCTTTCATAATCTAACTCAGCAGAACACTGCTGCAGATCACTAAAGAACCCAGTGGTGTTTCCAGTGTGAACCCTCCTATCCATGTGGACTCATTTGAAGAGAGCAAAAAAAGAAGGTCAGTACCAAAGTTTAGCTATTTCCATCAGATAAAAATGCCAAAGACATGTTATGTCACTTCATATTTTATGTCTAAACAAAGGATGCCAGACAAGCAGAAGGAAGATATTTGAAATCAGTAACTAGAAAGGGAAATTATTTTAATTTTAAAATGGTGACATCTTGAAGAGTGTTTGAATGAAGGTTCATAAATTGACTGGGATTAAAGCAGAGTTTAGCACAGAATATTCTTCATAGTTGAATTATTCAAACAACATGTGGCAACTAAGAAAACATTGTCTGAGCTAAACCCTAATTATAACAGTGCAAAACAAACCACTTTAAGTAATAGAGCACATCTTTCAGTGACGTCTGTTCTGAAAAATGCTACTTTTTGTAATATGTGTGAATTCTCTAAATTTTTCAAGAAGCAGTAGACTAATAGTAAATATTTGGTTGGCACGGCTTCAGCACACAGATCACATACCCGAGATTTGAGAGCTCTCAGACAAGAAAATGCTTCAGTGAATACTTAAGTTTGAGTAGTTACATATCAGCTGCCTTTGCCCACAGTTGCTCTGCACAAGCCCCCTGCATGACGGCACAACCTAGCAGGCTCTGCTCCAGCTAAATTAAAAGCAGAGAGTGCTGGGAATCATGACTGTCTGCAAGGTCTGCTCTAAACCAGGATTTAAAGGTCCTTATTTTCATAAATGAGATATTCTCATAACTGATACACAAGTGAGGACTTATGCAGAGACAGGATGGACTGCAGAAAACATGCCACATCATAGGTATGCAGGAAAATCAACTGCACCATTTGCCTGAGAAAAGAGATAAACATGGGTAAATTCTTAATAGTCCCCATGGAGTTTTTCAGCAGAAAATGCACTTAGAAACATGTTTGTCTCCTTTGAATAAGAAGGCCCATGTTCTTATGAAGTCAGGCACAGCAAGCAGAGCACAGCCAGCACGGAGGAGAGCACACAGACACGGGTCACAGGCACTCACGTTGCCTGGCTGAGCAGTGCCATGGCTGGTGTGACAGATGCAGCTCCACCCCAGCCCAGGCAGTACCAGGGAAGCTCGGAGCTGCCAAGGCAGGGCGGGTCTGTGTCCAAAGGCAGCTGTTGATCGCAGGCCTTGTTGTGCCATTGCTTCGCCATCCCCACGTCCAGACAGCACCACAGCCTGAAGTGGTGTTCTCTTCAACCTTGGTCACTTCTGGCCCTTGAAGAGTCCAGCTGAGTTCTGGCACCACTGAGGATCCAGACTGTGATGAATGAGTTGGTGTGAGAAATGCTGGACACGGGAAGAATGGAGTCCATAAGCTGGGAGGAACAAGTAGATTCATCTCATGGCAGACACACCTTTTATCTACTTAGCAGCATTTGACATGTTAAGGAAGCCAGCACACACAGAAGAGAGAATGCATTTCAGTCGGTGACATTTTCACTACAATACTCAGAGTTAAAAATGCATTAGCAGTAACTTTCCATCTATCAAAACCATGAGGCAGGAAGCAACACTTGCCTGGCAAAGTCTAAGAATGCTATTAAATGTGCTGGAGGCCAGACTCTGTCCTTTTTTATGATCCATTTGCATAAGTAGGACATTTTCACATAAGTCTATATGGCTTTAGGGCAGCATAACTTGCCACCTCTCTACCTGACTGCTACTTGCCTGACCACCAAGCATCAAGAGCTGACTAAACGTGGTTTTTAAAAAACATTTATATCCTGACCCATACAATGTTTGCTCATTATCTGAGTTTTTATAATATATAAACAGCAAATAATTACAAAACTGTCAGAGACACAAAGCTACCACACATCAGCTGAATCGCAGTAGCCATACCAGCACATTCTAGCAGCCCTCAGTGAATAGAAGGGACTTAGCTTGTGCTCAGGTGACGGATATTCCTGTTTAGCAGTGAGATCTAGAAAGCCCTTACATGCCTGTGTGTCCAGCTTGCCACAGACTTGCCTTTGTTTTGCAAACCCATGAACCACTCTGTCCCCCTTGCTCTTTTCCTCTTACACAAAGTGCAGATCACTTGCTGTACCACAAGAGCAGCTCACACTTACAGCTCCCCACTGGTGCAAGAAATGCTGCTCACGTGAGACCAGCAGAGAGCTGAGGATGAAGGGAAATAAAATATCACTCCACAGTGCCATCTTGTATGGACTCTAAACTGCCCCGTGCAGAGAGGCTGTGAAGTTGGTCACAAAATGCTAACAGTCAAAAGTACCCCAAAGCTGCACCATAAAACATGGCCCAGTGCTGCCCATAAGAGTGGCCAGGGCTTTTCTGATTTGGCTGCCAGTGCTTTGCATAAATTAGCTGCTACTTCCCAGGGGCTTCTGTGTTTATAGAATAAACACTGAATTCCAGTATCCTGTGGTACACAGTGCACTCAGTTAACTCAGTTAACTTCTCTCTGCATATTTAGCTTTCTACAGAAGACTTGTGTAAGAGACTTTAAAAGAAACATCGTTGAAGAGGTGTAAGGTAGAAGCCAGCCACAGGCACGTTTGCTCCTGCTCTCTGTGGGAGGAAAGGAGGAGGACAGGCAAATACCCTCGGTGTCACTCTCTCTCTGCTGTTCCAATGAACGCTCCTCACAGCCGCCTTTCTGACGGAAAGCCTGCAGTTTCTTTACATAATGACTTCAGAATAAATTGCATGGGGATTAGAACAGAGGGAAAATTATAACTTGCAAGTACAGTTCCCTGTCAAAGGCTTCTTAGTTACTCCCTTATTTGGATCATTCTCGTGGTGTTCCTGATGATACACAAACGTGTGCAGTGCCTTTACCACAACTGAGGGTTACTCTGGAGTAAAGCCACATGTGCGTGGGCAGCATTTCAAGTAGCCAGGTGCCTAACAGTGAATAGAATAAAAACAGGTTCCCTTGCTATTTCCTCAGGGTCCCAACAGTTAATCCTAAAGTCTGTCACCTGACACTGAATTTTAGACACTACTTGAAAGCAACTCAGAACTGTAGGAGTAGGTAAACTATCTTTTATTTCTTCTTTAGGTGTCCCTGTTGAGTGATATTCTCTAGGAATTCTTATGGGCATCTAAGGATCTGGGCGAAGTAGGTTCTTCTCAGATAATGTTGTTCTTGCAGTCAGTGAGACAGTTGAGAGCTGCTGCATGTGCTGCCCAGTAGTACTTGGAATGGCAAAGCTATTTCTGTTAGCGAGGGCAGGGGAAGGACCTGAGAGCAGAGATTTAGAAATATTTCCAGCCCAGGCAGCTTCCTGCAGACAAAAGTTCTCAAGATGCTAAGAAAGAAAAATTTCTGTTCTTGAATCCAATAGATGCTGTGGAGTGAACCATGGGAAAATTCTCCCTGGGTCTTAAATATGAAAATATGAGAGTCTTAAACTCCCCCACTCATTTCATGCTACACCTTTTGCTCACTTCACCTAACTTCAGCCATCTAAATATTAGGATAGTTTAAATGTGTGTAAATCTAGTTTATAGTCATCCCTCAGGGGGAAAAGCAAAACTTCTCTACAATGCAATTTTCCTGTCTTATGGCAGCTGTCTCAGGTAACCAGGATAAATTGCCTCCTGGAATCATCTGATTCTTTTCAGCCTAGATGGCTGCCAGAGACCAGTGCTGACCCATGTGAAAGGACGGGCTGGGTACTATAGGGTGTGAGTGTGTGAGGGAATATTGTGCCCAGCAAACAAGGATGGAGATTTCAGCTTGCCCCAGGAAGAGCAAGGTTATGAGGGGACTCTGCCTGGTTCATGACTTTATCCCTAGGACTGCTTTCTGATCTAGGAAGGAAAGGCTGCCCCTGGCTTCTAAAGATCCACAGCCCCAGACCTTACAGACTCCAGGCAAACAGGAAAGTCATCGATTCCTGTCTTCCACACGCTGTAGTGGGCAACAGCTGACAAGAAAAAGCAGAAATGGTGGTAGTGTCAGGAACTTGTGCTGAATTACAGTCAAGTGTATCAGGACAGCAGCCAGGCAGGCAGTGTGGGCTACAGAGGCACCAAAAAATCTGGGAGTAGGTCCTAACTTCTAACACTTAGACTAGGTACTGTGTCCAGGTATGCTCAGTGTTAGCAAGTCATTCTCTTTGTTATTTGTCTTACCCTCATCTGTATAATCTGCAAAGCTGAATAGTGAGAGTCCAGTGCCTTCATTCCCACTACTGACAGAAATATTGGAAGTGACAAGTGATACCAAGTTGAAGGATACATGGAAATCTTACAGCAGTATTATCAGCTTTATCAGCACAACCTGAAATCAAATTTAAGTCTGCCCAGCCAGTCCCATAAGAACCATTTGTACCAAATGTACAGTGATAAGCATCATCTTCTTTTCATTTTGTCAGCATTATTAATTAAAACTTACATAAATCTCTCTGTTATTTTGTCCTTAGGGCCAAGCTTACAACTTTTAAATAGTGCCACAACATTAGATTTGCTCTACTCTTCTGAAAATCAAAGCCTTCAGAGTCTTATTAACAGTCAACATTAATGGTCAACTCTTTAAAAGCTTAAGAATGTAAGCTACATGTTAAATGTAACAACTGAAAACAAAGAAAATAATGCCTGACTTTTCCCTGACTACCAAATTATTTTGCAATATTTCAAGTTCCTAACTTGTATTATTATATTCCTAACTTCAATCATTATCATGTAGAAATGGACAAATAACACTACCAAGAAAACCTGTCCTTATCCTTCCCACATCTCATTTCTACCAGTCTGAGTTCTGATTTACAACAAAACACCAAGCATTTAAAGTCCCGTGAAACTTTGAAACAGTTCTGGTTTTTCCTAATTATTTTGTCACAGATCATAATTTAAATTTTAGGAAATAATTAAAGCTTCTCCCCATATTAAAGTTACAAAATTGCCATAGACACCTAGCTATGTTTTTAATCACTGGGATATAAAGCTTTGGGGAGAGAGAGCAAAAGCAAGGAAAGAGAACGGCAGATATATTTGCAGGAGCCACATACATGTCTAAATTGATAAATATATCTGCCTGCATAAGCATTTATCAAACAAAAAGAAATGGAGATAAAATGTGCAAAGAGAAACAGTAATTGTAAATAACAGTCTCTCTTGCTCTCATTTCTTTCTAAAATTAGTCAATTTGATTTCTGAGGTCTTGATCTACATTTTCTATTGCAGGCAATTTATTCCAAACACAAGAAGTCAATGCATCTACAAAACTTCACTCTATTAACCTTGGGACTGGCAGCTTATTAAAAGTCATAGGTTGAATATTCCAATTATCGGCCAAGGAGACAGAAAGAAACAAATTAAACATTGTGGCAAACAACAAGGGTCTTGTGGCCCACTGCAAGCAGTAAGATCTTGTTTTGTCTAGCGCCATTATTTTGGAATGGAGTTCTCAAAGGGCTGGAGATTGAGAATATTGTGCTCTTACTCAGAGACTCTTGTATGTTTGTCTCTGTTATGCAAATCCCAGCACTCATCAGGGATGAAAGCTATTAATAGGGATCACAAGGACTGAGAAAATTGCATATTTCTCTTCCTGTACTACTTTAGACTTTGATTTTCTAAACACTAATGCACATTAAAAAAAACCAAACACAAACTTGCAGTACCTTAAACGTGCAGGTGTCTATGCGAAAATGTCAGCTGTATTTCCTACCATCCATCTCACCTGCTCGCAAAGTTGTTTTTACATTTCTAACTTCAGACTTTCGTACCGTAGCATGGAAATTCTTGCTCTTGAAACCTGTGCGTTCCACAGGCCACGTGTCAGACCATACCCTGTTTCATTAGCTCGATAAATTGTAAATATTGTCTATTTAATGTCACATAGAGATCACAGTTGTTAGATTATATGATTAAATCTCTGTTGTGGGACAAAAAAATAAGTGTGCTTGCATATGTAGGAGAAAATTTCCAGGAGCTCTGTTTTACACATTTTGACTGCCTTTTTTGTTACTTCCTATTCATATCATCTACACAATTTTGTACCCACAATCATGCATTTATGCATGATTTGCTTTGCTTGTATCCAAACAGCTTACTGGTGGGACCACAAATGAAGCTGCTTCTGCTGAAAAACTAAGTGGCATGAAGAAACTGAAAACTCCTGCTTCCTCCTGTGCCAACCTTTGCCGAATCCCAAGTACTGCAGCCTTTGGCCCTTTACAGTGAATTAAGCTGATTGATGCAATGTGGAGAGAGTGGCATTTTCCTTTCCATGGAAGGAAATCATATCTAAGACTAAATATTTTTTATTCACCAGAGCTACTCAGAATTGTAGTGCGGTGTTGTTTTCTACCCAGCATTAAATAGTAAGTTTGTTGGAAATAGTTAGTACTACTACAAATGCTGATTAGAGGCACTACAGAGAAGAATCTGAGGTATGTTTATCCCCATTAAGACCTGAACAGAAAATCTAAATCAGTCACCCATCTATTATCTACATTTTGTACAGATTTGCAGTGCGCTATATTTCAGAAGTATTTATCCAAATTTCTACTCAGGTATATGTGAATGCTGAAAGCCTGGCTGCAGAGAGATTTCTCAGTTTTCTGACAGCCTTGCTTTCTCACGGACGCTATGGGAAAACAGTTGAGAGATTTTGTGAACTATGGTATTGTTATGATACCGAGGAGAAAATATCTGAAGTAAGTGTTGTTGGGTTCAGCCAATCCCTCTGGGGGGTGGTTGGTCAGTGAACCAATAACCTTATGTCAGTCCAGCATGCTAAGGTATATAAGTGAATCTGTAAATTAATAAAGGGTCGGTTTCTTCTCGTACTAAACCATCCATGTCGCTTTATTCCTTGGTCTCTGCTCGCTAGCGACAGGTATACAGTGGGTAATCACAGTGTCAGATTGAGAAGAAATAAATAGCCTTAAGATGAAATGCAGAATAGAATTTTCTGCAGAAAACAAACTATCCTTACTAACTAGAAGTCAGAAATTACATCATACAACTTAGAGAGGCAGTTCCTGTTGCCCACTTGGAATAGAAGCCCCACAAAGTTAGGGAGAATCATTACACTGCATACAAACAAGCTGTGGAAACATTTGTATTACTCCTGAAGTGTCACAATTAAAATGCAGAATGGTATAACAACATATGAAGAGTGTTATAAATGCATAGTACATCAGCACTTTGAAGAATGTTTTTTCTTTATATATCTCTTACTACTATTCCTGATCTTCAGTTCTGGTATTAATTTCTTATATCCAATCACATTGCTTAGTGACTCAGGGAGAAATTATGCATAGTTCTTAAAATAGCCAAAAAATCCAAGAAAGCACAAGTTTTCTTGCCTTACCACACCCTAAAACTACCAAAAAAATGCTGAAAAAGGATTGTTCTGCAAAGCAAATGGAGGAGAAGCCCCTTAATGTGGAACAGCTGCACAGCACAACAGTAACAAAAGGAGTAATAAGATCCAAATGTCATCTCATAATATGATTCTCTACAGAAACAAAATACTTTATGAAAAATAGAACATTCCCATTCAGAATTACAGTCTCATTCTTTTGTATTTTTAACCTCTCTTCTTATGTGATAAGGAAAGTACCCTTGACTGCTTTGTACTTCTATCCTCTTGAAGCTGAAATGCACTGGCACATCCTCTATGAGGCACAGAAGCGACTTCATTAGCAATTCCAGATCCAGGATGCTATGAACTGACATCTCTAGTGTGCATCTCCTTGTCACTTTACCCTTCCTTAGCACAAAAAGAAAAAAAAATCCTGTCAAACACTCTTCTAGACACATGAGTCTCTAGATGGAAGAGAGTATTTTAAAATGGAATCCTCTATCCAGAAAAGGCAATGAGAAACGTGGTGAGTGATGCACAGTTATATCCTACATTGATTACGAATCTTCAAGCCCAGTGGCATTACTCTGAAGGTTTCCTCTCTTCCATACAAATACTTAAAGTAGCTGCTTAAGTATAAAGAAGTCTATCTACAGAGTAATTAGAATGTTTATGAACAAATAAAACTTTGTGAAAACACTCAAGAGCAGAATTACACATTGGTGATGTCCGTAACACCCAGGAAATCCATCACGATGGCCATCGAATAAGCTTCCCATTCCCTAATTCTTAGTGTACAAAAATAAACAGTTATTTGTTTATTGAATATCGTTCACTCTGGCACAAAGACAACTTATGTTGCCCAATCAGTTCTTTTGGCTTTAAAATATATTATGGCCAGAACATAAACAATAACCTGCTTCCAGCACCAGTTGGGCTTCTTTCCACGCTGAGCAATGTTGAGAGTGGCCCACCTTGCCTCTTGGAAAACAATTCCCATGGACCTGCTCTACCTACATGTACAGACAACTGTCAGTCACAGGAGGACAGGACAGTTCTGGCATTAAAATTATTTAAATATTTTAAAGAATTGGAAAATGAAATTTTATTTTAGGGGAAAATTCTAGAAGTTCACCATTTGTTTTCACCTTGAAGAGACAAAAATGAAAGCTCCCCCCACAAAAATATTGAGCGTTTGACACTGAGTGGGATATTTTTTGCATTTCAAAATAAAAATACAAGCTTGATGGAAAGACTGAAAAACATAATCAAACCAGATGTTACATGATCAGAACCCCATTTTAAAACATAAATGATTTGCAGTATGATATGGTAGAAAGATCTGTGCTTTTTAAATATGTTGGTCTGAAGACAAATCTATATATAGTCAAGTTTTTTGAATTAAAATGTTTAGATAAAGGCTAATACTAAATTTGTAACAGAATCTTTGATCTTTAGGTTTATATATTGCTTCTAACAGTTTCATCTAGAAGATAGATGGCACTTTGCATTCACAAAATACCATGCAAAGCATTAATCACATAATCTTCACTGTCTGCTCTGTAATACATATCAGAAAAAATCATTTCACAAAGAGAAACTGAGCAGCCAGACAGGTCAACCACAAGCAAAGCTGCCATTTGTGCTTAAGACTTCCTAATTCCACTCTTGACCCACCTTTATGCCCCTTCTGCACTGCCTGTACTCTGCACAGCCTTCTCAGTAACACATATGCAGCTTCTCAGCACTTACATGCTCATTTCAAGGTAGTTTTGTTTATTCCACAGTAAAATACTTGAGAACAGAAACTCAGCTAACCAGAGCTACCAGAAAGGTGATGATCATTAGCTACACAGACAAAAGTATTGGCTTGAAAATGTATAAAACTATAAGAAGTAAGAATCAAAAAAGCAAAAGACTGACCTCAGCAAGACTGAGGATCAGCCTCTTTGAAGAGAAAACAGAAGTCAACACTTCCCTCCTGCCCAGCCCCAGAAACTCTGTGGCATCTCCTTGGTGGTGATGAGCATACTGTTAGCATAATGCTAAATACATGCTGCTGTATTCATATGTCCATATAAATACATCTGTAACTTCATGAAGTGTTGAAGGATGTTTGGCTTGAGGTGAGAGAGCAAAGCACTCAGTAATGTAATAAAATACTTCAGTAATGGATTTGAGCAGGTACAAAGAATTTACAAAGAATTCTACTTGGTAAGACAGTGAGACTGTCATAGCAATAGAGGTCTGCAGCATAACATCTAAAATCAGTGTGATCTTAATCTCTTCAAATCCAGATATGATTTAGAATGAGATTTATTTCATTACTGTTCTTCTTGGCATAGTAGCGAATACCTTTTGTACCAAGACTTCAGATCCAGAACTAATGTAAACAGGATGCTCTTCCAGTCAAGAACAAGTGACAAGACATTTTCTCTCACACTCAGATGTAGGTTTCTCAAGACAACACACAAATTATCTGAACATTTCTTTAAATTATCTTTTGAAAAGCCAATTTGGTGAAAACTAACTGAGCCAACAGAATGCAAACTTGTAACACGTGACACAGATCTGAAATTAAAGCCTAAGATGATTAATTTCTAGAACCAATCTCAATGAAATTTAATTTCACTTCATATTTTGGGACTCTCAGTAAAATTAATCCATAGCTTACTATACTTCTCTGGTAGGAATACTAGGTCCCAAAGCTGACTTCAAAGAGCTAGGGGATGACTATACAAAAATGGGAAGAGGGCCAAAAAGCAATTAATTTTTGTTCTATCATTTCATTATATTTACACATACATGGAAATACACAGCCAAATATCATTCCAAGGTTTTCTTTAATCAGGCTAAACAAGCAATGCTCAGCAGATGTCTAGTGGGCAGCAGTCAATGAAAAGTCATGTTTTGGACTGTGGCTTTCCTGACTGCCCCAGATAATTTGATTTCACTTGCCACACTAGTATTCCTAACAGTGGAAACCCTACACGCCTCCACCAGTACAGGTGTCTCAACTACCGCTGGATTCTGATAGCCCAGACTGAGCTTTCTAATTCGTGCCTGACTACTGGTTTGGGTTTGGTTTGTTGGGGTTTGGGGTTTTTTTCTCAAAATAGGGTATTTTCCACCATTCTTACAATTTACTGAGAGTTCTCCAGTCACCGGAAAGGTTTTCAGTGAGTTGCCTGAGTTTCAGGTCCTATGGAGCTTTTTTGACTAAAGCATAGCACAGCTCCAAGCAGCAGATGAAGAACAGACAGTGATAGATTTCCTCTAGGGAATTGTGCCTACTGATTTCAGGGGCAGGGGAGAGAATATATTAAATAGTTCCTGAAATCATGTTACTTTATATGATCAAGCAAGTAATGGGTCATGAAATGGAAGTACAAATAATATGCATACAACAAACAACAACTCAGCTGTTCATAGAATCTCCCTGAAGAGAGACAGTGAAATCTGAATAACGAAGTTGTGCATATCATGTAAAATATAAATGAGACAAACTATTTTTGAAAAGTACATTTCATATTTCAAAGGTCTAAGTAACCTATTTCCTAATATGTACGTAATACTTCACTAATTGTAATAGCAGCAACATAAACTAGACTGATTACATTTAAAGGATAGATGTTTCCAAGAAAAAATCCAGCCAGTTTGGGTGCCAGCAGCTAACCATTTCAACTGACTAAATAAGCAAAATCAAACTTTTGTCTAAATATTACAGACGTCAAATTTTAAATAGTTCAAACTACATTTCTGAAAGTAGGAACTTTGTATGAAATACAGTTATATAATATTTTTATATATGCATTTTGGGGGGTTTTTTGATTGCCACTTCTGAGGACCGAAAGAGAATGAGTTATTCATTCAGCTGTACTCACCATTAACTTATGGTATCCGGTAACTCACTGTTAGGAATTAAAACTAGTGGCTTCAGCAAATTGACTATAGCAGCATTGTAAGTCAAACTTATACCATGAAAACTGTTTTGAGAAACACTTATGTAACTTATGGGGCTCATTTCAAGACATGTCAGACTCCTACATTTTGTAAAGTGCTGTGCCTAAGTTTTCTGGAAGTCAGTGTCCAACCTTTCTTCTTCCAGGTTCCCCCAAACTTAATCAGTTTTGGTTTAATCTGAGACAGTATTTTTTCCATTATAAAAACCAGTTTGATTATTGCACTTCTTGGGATCCTACACTTTGGTGGCTTTAAAGTGTTTCATTCTTACTTAATTGCTTTCAGGCAGACTTTAGAAGGACCTCAGGATCTAACAATCTCTCACTGATGGAAAACCTCTGCTCTGTTACAAGGCCACAAAAAAATGCACCTTTTTCCTTTTGCACCCAGCTAATCAACACACAGAAATCGTGTTTAAGGAATTCACATTCTTAGGAACATCCTTTTTGAACTTAGCTTCCCACTGGCATCTCCTGAGTGATAATTCATAGCTCAAGATATACTTCACAGTACTGTCCTAAATAGTGTTAAATTGGTATTCTCTGCTCCACTGGGCAATCTATCTGGATGTGTAAAGAAAAATCAAGACAGTCACAATTATTTATGGTTGACAGACACTGCAACAAGAAATTGCACAATAACTCTTGGAAAGCTCTATACCTTGTTTGAACAATAAAAAGATGAAGTTTCATAGCAAATTGTTATTATGATTAGAAGGAAATGATAACCACCCCAAGCCAAACAAGTACCTCAGCAATCAAGTGTCACTTAAATTGCTTGAATCATTTGACATATCTTTAATGTGTAATACATATTAATATAACAAATGAGGACTACCACTGAGATTTCAGAGGACAGCACTACAGTACAGCTGGAGAAAAATCAACTTAAAATGAATTTCAATCACGGAATCGATATCTAGGGATTAACTAAGGATCACCGAATCCTTCATTATTGATCCACAAAAATACCATCCTTTTACTATGCAGCACACAATTACTAGTTACTTTTACAAATTCACAAAATAAGAATCAACAAACTGTGTACTGATTAAAATTCAGTGCTGAATATATTACATAAGGAATTAAAGTAATCTCAAAAATGAGAGCATGTTACAAAATTCATAGGCTTCATGCTCTTAACTGGAGATATGAAATGCATGCTTGCTTCCTTGTCATTTCAGTCTTTCTGGGAGCTTGATGCTAATTGGATCTCTACATCTTCTCCTAACATAGAAGGAGAATTTAAAATGAAAATTACTCAAATAAACTCTACGAAAAAATTGTCACTATATTTTTCTACTTTTAAAGACAACTGGCTTGACTGTTTTCTGCTAAAACCCCTGTACACAGACTACATTGTATTAGTGTAGGTCAATCTCTTATTTTATCAATGACTCACTGCATTACATACAAAGAACACTGCCACTAAAATTGTATTGCTAATAAATTATATCATGCTCGAATATGATTTTTCTCTGTTTTCCACCTCACCCTCAGAAAATATTAAAGGGGGTACAAGAGTACATGAGAAGAATTTTGTTTTTGACAACAGCATTAAACAAATGTTGTCCCTCATCAATAATCTCCATCTTCACAGAGCAACTTTCCAGAGCCAAAGGAAGTTCAGGTCTTGCATTCAGGTCTCCAATGCCCTAGCTGAAAAACCTGGGCCACAGTTGAGATAAATCCACCTAAAACCTTTCAAATCACAGAGGCTTCATTAATTAGCCACATTTTGAGAAAAATAGAATAAAATATATTTATCTAAAAATCTACCACACATACAGGAATAACAAGTGCCTTATAAAGACATAACCAACAGGTTTTAAACAGGAATCTCTCAGAATGTCCAAACTGTTTGTTATCTCTATCTGAAATAATAATTATTGCTATTTTATTCATATCAGAATCCCACAGGGATGTTTTAGTCTCTCATTTTTGTGCCAGTGAGACCACTGGACTGTGCTACAAGTTATGGCTAACACAATAGCCTCAACCAGAAATAGAGAACACTTTTTATGTCTATTTTATATTTGTCTGTTTTCAAAAAGACTAACAGAAATCTGTTGATATGTAGCAAATTTCAGACAAAATTGCATTGAGACCCATTACTGTGAAGTTTGTACAAACAAAAATGTTTGCACCAGAAGCACCTAATGAAAAAAAACCCCAAACAATGTAGGAATGTTTACACCATAAATATTCTTAGCACAGTCATATATAGAGGTTTCAGGTTTATAAATAGATGGAATTCAGCATGCAGTCAGTCAAACAACAGAATGTGCCAGAAAAAAAAGAGAAACCTAAAAAACCCAAACAAACAACAACAACAAAACTTAAAAAAAAGAGAGAGAAAATGAAGCCCAAGAAGTAAGAACAATTTTTGGATAGTGGAATTTTCTAACACGTTAATTGTTAGAATAAAAAGAACTAGGAACATTTCAAGTGTGCAGAATAATGTCATCCCACAACAAGGAAATCATATAAAATGAAAGTGCTTTATAGCTAATTATAAAAAATGGTAAATTAAATTAGGCAGTTAGGAGAGGCAAATACTCCCACTATCCTGCTAAATTATCATGCCTTATATGCAGAAATCAGCCTCCAAACCTTCTCAAATCTCACCTTGCGAGGCTCAGTTCCCAAAGGATGCCTCTAAATACAGCTCTGCTTGACAAGCTTTCTACTCAAATATAAAAAACTGTTGCATTGCAAGTAAATTTAATTTCTAAAATTTCATTCCCTAGCACAATCCTTCTCTCTTTTAAACTTTGAAAGAAAGACAAAGAAAAAATAAATCATTTTGTGGAAGCAGTAAAACAATATAGTTTATAATTTTCCTTTTCCTGACCTTTGAATGTGTGTAGTTCTCTCGGAACTTACTCCGGCAAGCTGTGCAGTGGTTGGCATTTTTCAATTTGAAGCAGTAATGAAGGAGTGTAACTATGACTAATGTGCCACACTTGCTTTGCTCTGTTCTGCCATTTCCTTCCATCCTGAACGGGAAGATCTATCCTGCATTTTAAAAGAACACACTGAGGCCTTTCAGCACACTCCCTGTACCACTGTGCCACTGATTGCAGCCCCATTGTAAACAAGTTGCAATGATATTCACCAAGGAAAATGGGTTGTACTACAGTGCTGGGAAAGCCACTGCCACTGAGAGAGCAGCAAATGTAGGCACATCGCAGGGACAGACCACAAGAGTTGTTAACTTCACCTATTTTTCTTTTGTATTGCTTTTCCATTTTTATCCATAATGCATCTTTAATGTATCACAAAAGGTATAACATTTTCCAAGTCAATTTTCTGGGGAGGTGAAGGGCTGAATCCTTAATAGAGTGAAAATGCAGAAACCTGGAAACCTGCACCAGTATATTCCAACAGAAGGTCCTCTTCAATATCTGAATTATCCCTGTAATCTATATTTCTTTACTACAGAAGACGAGTGTCACAGCACATAAGTTATTTCTGTGGGGTTCCTTCTGGAGATTTCTCCATATTGGTGCCAGCAGGGTATACTGGGAAAAATTTATAAATTTAATCATACATTATCATGCCAATTGAGCCCTCTTCATAAAGGGCATGTTAAAGGAAATTAAATTATATAAATATTTGAGTTTCTCTTACCAGAGAAGAGCCCCTTAACTAAGAACATTTTTTCCCCACAAAGTTGGAAAGCAATCCCTAGTTCAGGACTTCTTTGTATGTTAGCTCCATATTCTCATTGAAATCAACTAAGAATGTATCTTACTAAATAAACATTTCTTAAATTCAAAATTATTAAGTACACTGTGTTTCAAGGCAGACCAAAATCACTTTCATAATGATATGGTCATTGAAATGTCTACTTTCCAAGCACTGACCTTGAATGCTGTTAAACTCCAAAAAACCAAAATCCAGTATTTTTCTCTATATGATTACAAAGCTGAATTCCCTTTAAATTATTCATAACATGAAGAAATATGATTAGATAGTTAGTGTTCTTAACATGCTGTGAAAATGTTTTAAGGATTAATTGAATTCCAAAGGAAAAATCCTCACTATCTCCTCCACCTTGGGTAGTGTGACATTTACCACTTCCAACAAAATAAACTGGGAAAACTCTAACAGATGTCTAGAAATCATGCACTGCTTACTAATAAGTGAATTTTTTTTCCTGAAAAAGTTTTGTGGAAGAGTTGAACACTGCCTATTAGTATTACAAGCCTCTCAGGAGAAACATGAATGAAATATTGCATCTCATTAGAATTGCATCCTTTTCTCAAAGTATTTGGTCCATTTCTTTTGCCTGATAGTAAAGAAAAAGAACAAGGTCTTTCCCTCAGACTGCAAGCCTTATCTGAATTTTTTATGTGATCTAACTGCTAAGTGTGTGCTCTGGAGGAGCCGTAGTCACCTGATCTCCTCAGAGGAAGAAGCCCAGGCAATAAACCTGCTCTCTGTCCCTTGCTCTGGGCACCAGCATCTCTTCCCCACCTTTCGCATCCCCAAATGTTTTGACCTTGAGCAGTGGGGTCTGATACACCTCAGCAAGGAACAGTCTCAACATAAAAATTCATAGATATTTCACAGAAATTGGCAGGAGGAGAGAGGAGTGTTGGGGATAACATAACATCACACTGAGAGAAAGGATGGGGACAGCAGCAGCCACAGCCTCTGAGAGCTGTTGGGGCTGCTTGGCACGTTTGGGATGTCAGAGACGTAGGGCAGGATGTGTGCACCGTGTATTACTCTACTTATGATCAGACAGCTGCTCTGAGAAGTATGCAGTTTAGGGTTCAGACTGCAAACAGGAGTAGGGGGAGATACAAAACATGTAGCAGAGAAGGACCTTTCTAAACTCCCCCATCACACAAGTTCCATTTTTGGGAGAAGCCAATGCAAGTGCCTAGAGGGCTATAACTAACCTGGAGAGTCTGAAGATCTACAGAGAAATACTCAACACCCCTGGAGAGTGGGAAAATTCAGACTTTCTGAGAAAACAGGTGTGCGAGTAGGCAAAGTGCTGCAATAGTCCTCTTCTAAGAAAGGGATACATCTTCCCCCAAGCACTCGAAACTACAGTAGCTCCCTAATTAGGACTCTTAGAAAACGAACAGACAACTCTTGTTCCCTCTATGATTTCCCTTGAAATGTCACATAACTGAAAGAAATTTCTAAAACTGAAACCATTACCCCCATTTGCCAGGGCCCCACAGTGTGCAGCAAACTGCTGCCTGTTTGCTCATTGGCACCGGCTTGTTTTGAAGGCTGCTTTACAAAGGTGACAATATTTGCATGGCTCTTGAAACCTTATTTTATCACAACTGGATTTCACACAGTACTGGATCTCCTACCTTCCTGCACACTGCCAAAGGAGAGCACCCTGCATTTTGCAGCAATATTAAATAAATATGTCGGAGCAGAGCAGACATTGTCTGGCCTCTCTGGTCAGAGCAGCTCTCCCAGCCGCGTCAGCTCTTCAACCCACAGCAGCTGGGAACAGGAAAACTGTTTTATTTCAGCAGGGAGGATATTACAGTCTCTAATACTATTACCCAAAAGAGGTTTACTAGTGGGAATCAACATCTTGTTGTATTTGCAGAGGCTTTTCTCATTCCCTATCTCATTTCCCTCTGGGCTCCCATTAAATGAATATATTAACCCAATGTTGTGTCAGCGGTAGTGGAAATAACCTGTGAGTACAACCTATTAATGTTAAGGTGCATTGCAGGGGACCTTGCTGAGAGCGATGACCATAGCAGCTGCCCTTCATTTGAGATAGTTGGGGGGGATCACTGAGCTCACTTACACACTCAGGAGGAAAAAAAAACGCAACAGGTTCCAGCCCTGGGACACAGCTATGCCTCCACACAAACAAAAATAAGTTTTCTGAATATCATTTGAGTTAAGTGTGTGGTCACACATTTGAAAGACAGAAAGGTCAGAAACAGATTAAACAAAAAGCACAACCAAATCCAGCTTCAGTGATCCTGAGACAAAAACTTTGGGGTAATGGTGGCATGAGCAGCAAATTTTTTTCTGGCTGATTCCTTCAGTGTAGGGGTAGCTTTTTTTTGTTTTCCTTTTTTCTCTGAGCAATCTGCAGTGGATCAAAGGATCCAGTGGATCAAGCACCAAACTTAGCTTCTAACTGAGATAGCCCCTGGAGATCCTAAATTTTTTTTAAAAGTTTGTCTCGAGACTACAAAACTGCTTTACTTACACACTCCATTTATACAGCAACTCCAGAGCACTGCATTTCTTGGCAGAATTGTCATATTGGCAGAAGTAACTGGCAAAAAACCTTTACATTTTGCTTTGGGTGATCCAGATTCTGGATTTGGAAGTTCTACAGTCTCCAGTAATATTTTTAATTGTTTTTACTCGATAGAAAGTCCAGATACTTCCAGGTTATTACCTTCTTAATATACAAATAAAAAAATCTTATCAATAATTATCTAACCTTAGTAAAAGAGCAGCATGGGACAGGCAGAGGGAAAAGAGAAAGTGTCTTGGCTAAAGTGCTGAGTAGAGACACTGGAGCACTAGAGAGCACATCACACCATCCCCTTGGGCTCTATGGGCAATTCCCAACTCCATAGGGATGGTGCAACAGGACCTTCAATAATAACTGGAGAGTCTAGAGGTACTTCACTAGTTTAGACAATGGGCTTCCTCTCCCTTTCAGCCAGGACTGTAGATCAAACCTAAGGGTCCACATAGCATCTTACTTATCCATAATTTTATGATACATCTCCTTTGAGTGTCTGCCTAACAGGCAGAAGAATATAGTTTACCACACTTTTTGAGCAGCAAAGCAAGCTGTCTGTGCTCAGACTAAAATCCTTTGTTATAATTTTTCCAACATTCTCAGTAGCCTGCCAGGAGATATTTAGAAGAATAATAAATCTTACTGGTGCAGGGATGTGGGAGAAGGGCTCAGGACTAATGCAAAGATCTGTTTTATCAGTGTCATCTGTTCCTGTTCTGCCAAAGGAAGAATGGCATATTGAAATTACTCTGCTGTAGGCAAAAACAGCAAGGACAGCACATTATCCTCTGTTGGCACCCAGGGAGGAAAAAAAAAAAGAAAGAAAAACATGACAAACATATTGATGCCAGTATTGGGAAATACAGTAGATAATGAGGTGCAAGTTAAAATATTAAGGTACTCAGTTACTGAAGCAGCAAAAATTCCAAGGAGTTGTATACAGTAGCCTGCTGTTCCTGCCTTTCTTATTTTTTCTCTTGTGGCAAGAAAGATTTTCAGTGGCATTACAGCAAATAAGCATGATATCATGTAAGCAGGAGAGTGGAGGCAAGCGCTAATAAAAGCAAAATGGCTCTCAACTCAATGTCTGCTAATGCAGGCAAAGGATCATGGCACAGCTGAAGCAGCCAACACATATCAGCTGTCCACAAGAGGACATAATGAGCTTGGAGAGAATTTATTGCAAAATTAAAGAGATCTTACACATCTTGGCAAAGAAATCACAATGAGAGCAGTTATTTCTTTCATGCTATATGAAAGAACATCTAGAAGATGTGAGCATTTAAACCTGTAATGGGAAGGATAGAATAAAGCTGAGAACAGAGGAATTTTACTTCTTCTGTTTATCAGGTTTTGGTCAGCATGTACAACACCTATATTGATGATGTTCATTTACAATAAGCAGTCACACATCAGTGACCACTGAGCTCTTGAAAATTTTTTCTGCCTAGGGAGGGTGCTGAAGGCTTTAGATAAAAATCTTAAATAACTTCACTGGTAATGTGGGGTACAGGAACCTAAGGAAGGAAATATGTGAACATAACACTCTTGAGATATCTATAGAACTGTTGCAAAGAGGAGACTCTATTCTCGGTGTGTCTGGCCAGAAAACATAATGAACTTAAACTGTAGCACAAAGGAACCACTAGAGAAAAGAAAATGTTTCGAGGGACCAAGTAGGGCTCAAGGGCAGATGTTTCCAAAGGGCCTGTGGGATCTTGCACTGGTGATAAAGGCATAGGTGACATGTCCTGGGACAGAGAACAGATTAAACAACACCTGAAGTCTCTTTGGAATCTTTTTATGTAATTCTGGCACATGTTGCAGTCATCATGATGGGGGAGCTGTAAGATTTGAAAAAGCCCTAGCAAATGGTTCCTATACCAAGTTGGGGAGTGCATGAGTTCTAGATAACAGCAGATGCTACGGAGCAGAACTCAAAGGAAAGATGTTCCATTTTCCATCGAACAATTGAAACAATTTATAGTCACGGGCTATAAACCAGACATTTGCTGCAACAAGGTCCAATTGGTCTCATCCTTGGGCACGTTGTGCACACAGAGCTGCCAAGACAGCCAATAATGTTATGCCAAGTATAGGATAAACTACAGACTGGCACTCCTGAGACTTCCCCATGATTTTATCTAGGATTTCGGTCTTCTGGGTTTTTTTTTCCCCACAGAGACCCACAAAGGCTGAAAGTAACAGACTGTTTTCTTCCAACTGAAAGATTTAGTACACATATTGACATGTTTTCCCAACTTCAAAAAGGTATCATTTCAGTCTGTAGAACAGGGTTGGCTGGTTCTTAGGATAACCACATCAAGTGACCCATCAACAGCAGAAACTCATTTTCAAAGACATAGCTTTCAGCATGGCTTTCATCTCCTGAGGAGGAGAAGAAAGAGTTGTCTTTATTTAAAGATCCTAAACCCAGTGCCAATTACTTCTAAGAATCATCCAGAAAGAATCTCTTCAAACAGAAGCATGGTCACACAACAAGTAGTATTTCAAGTGAAAAGGTATCCTGTTTTTCTCAAGAAACCCTGAAAACTGGACAGCTCCATATGTTAATATATTCCAGGATGTGAAACCCCCCAGACTCACAGACCACTTTTCCCTGCTCCGATGCTCCACATTCACCACCATCCAGCTGCTTTTTTGTGCACCACAGAAACAGCACTGCAAGTGCTCCTCATGCAAGGTCATTCAGAAAAAAAAAACCAAAAAAAAAAACCCGAAATATCAAGGCTTACATGTAACAAAGTAAGAAAAGGAAACAGCAAAGCATACACAGGTGTCAGAAAGTCGCACTCTTAAAACAAAAAAACTTCTATTTTTTAGCATGACAAGTAAGTGATGCTCTCACAGATCGAAATGGGATCAAATCCGCAGGCAATACACTGTAGAAAAGCAGGCACCCTCACTGAACCATTCTCATTAAAACACCCTCCCTCTGCCAATGCTAACATTAGGGGTTTTTTTAAAAGGGAAAAGAAAAATCAGCTTTCATTTTCAAGTGACCTTTTTAAAAAATCCTTCCTAAAAAATATTAAAAGCATTGTTGAATACAACAACTCCAATTTCTGTGCTGATAAAACCATGGGTTGATTACAAACCTTTGTGTTTCTTCCCGTTTTAAGGCAGCATTGTGCAATCATTGCTGACCTGGGATGAAAAGAAACAAAACAAAAACATACAAGCATAAACCCACAACCATCATTATCCATGCAGGCTCACCAGACAGAAGCTGGGATATTAGCTGGAACTGTGCAAGGATGAGAGAGGAAGGGACTGTGATAGATGAGGGGACAATATCACACAATGTCACGTAGCAAATGGTGAGCACTCTGCAGCTCAACAGCCACACTGATCTTCGGCAGCAACATAATTATATTTCAAATTAGTTTTCTACAATGAAAAAGGGGAAATAAGAAATATCATCTGATGTGATCTTGATAAAGAAAGAGACCTGAGTAATATTTTAGGGTTTCTTGTCCATTATTGTATACAGAAAATGAGGCTGTACAATTCCGGTTCATTTCTGAAGGTTCAGGGTCATCTTATTAGGAACAGCATATTTACTGTGAGCCTGAAGAACCAGTATTGATTTGAATGAAAGTGTCTGTGCTTGGGTTTAGGATCCCTCTTTTCCTGTGCTGTCCTAATGAGCCATGAAAGGAACCTAAGCCAAATCAGAAATGCCCAACCATGGCTGAAATACGCCTTCTGTCTGTGCTATTCTTTTGACACCAGTAACATGGAGGGAACAAATTTCCAGCTCAATGGTTTTCAGGAAGTACTGGAGACCAGCAAGAGGATGTGGGAACACTAGGATTGATTTGCTGTAGTGAAATGTTTAACAGAGGCACAATCCAGGCCTGACACCTCCATGTAATTACGGGACCAGCCAGTTTTGGTGCTTTGTCTCATCTCCTTCTGCATTGTCTGAAAATGTATAAAAGGTGGCAGCATAAGTGTTGCCAAATCTGGAGTTTTGGACTAGTTCAAAGGTGCATCAAGGAAAAGCGGGGTACAGATGAGCAATATCTGCACCAACACAGACATGTATCCCAAACCCCATGCTAAGATGACATAGACAGGCTTCTCAGTGGCAGAAATAATGTCCAACCAACCAGTCCATCCTCACAATGGTTCTGTTTTTCCTGAATTCATTACAAAAGCAGAGCCATTTGGAGGATTCTTTTCAGGTAGCACACTTTGAAATTTTATCATTTTTACATTCCTTTTTATTTTAATGGATTTCCTGCTTCTTGTTTGGTGTTTTGGTAGATAGAAATGCCTGCCCTACAAAAGAAACTTAGGAACTGAGTGAACAAGCCACTATTACAGTCTTAAGCTGCACCAGGGGAAGTTTAGGTTAGACATCAGGAAAAAATTCTTCACTGAAAGAGTGATTGGGCACTGGAATCGTTTGCCCAGGGGTGTGGTGGAGTCACCGTCCCTGGACATGTTTAAAAAAAGACTGGACATGGCACTCAGTGCCAAGGTTTAGTTGATGAGGAGGTGTTAGGTTAGGTCATAGGACTTGATGATCTCAGAGGTCTTTTCTAACCTAGTTCTTTCTGTGATTCTGTGATTATGGGTGAGACCTGAAGCAAAGGCATTCAGTAGCTCCTTTTCATTTGGATTAAATGTAGGAAGCAGCTATAAAGTAGAATAATTGAAGCAGTAGTCATTCATCCACCCAAACAGAAACCTTGGGGAAAGCTAGGAATCAGCCTATATGGACAGGAATGTTTTGCTAGATAATACTGTCAAGACATGTATGCATGTAGAAAGCCGAAAGAACAGAAACACCTTAAACCTTTTAAGTGCTAACAGAGAGAAACATCCCAAAAATTACACATTAAGAACAGAACTGGAAAATTTGCCCTGTGAGACCAGAAACAGAGCTTTTGACTAAAGTCCTAACCAAGAAAGGCTTGGCTTCACAGAAAAGTAGTCTTGTTATCTGCTGTCTAATGTGTCTGGAGAAATGGGTCACAGGGTGCCTTCTTTGTGAATAAACTTGATGGCTGCAAAGAGACCCAGCCTGGCTCATCAGCTTCTCCCCCCTGAGGAAACAGTCTGCTAGACTCCAGATGCTGGCTACCTTCTCAGCAATTCTACTGATTTATGCCTCTAGTTAATTTTAAGCCCAGGCATTGTGTTTAAATACCTCACTGCATAATAACAACTGCATGAGATAAAGGAGAAAACTATATTTTTACAAGTAATTTCCTTGTGGTTTTGTAGCAAGTTGTTATGGATGCTAGTGCAGAATGTCACCTTTGTGCACAAATGCACGTTACAAGGTGATGGTGTCTTTTAAAATGTAGGAGTTTTATCTACCAGGACCAGGCAAGCACTGGTCCAACTGAGCTCTTTGGCAAATCTGCTGCTTCCTGTATGCCTTGGGTCAGACCTGTGCTTGTGAATCCCATTACACAAAAAAGCTTTGCAAAATAACAACACAAAGCTGGCAGCTCAGGGGCACCATGAGGCCAATGGGGGCAGAAGGCTTTATCTCATTGCATTTCTGAAAACATCATCCTGTCTCCTTCTTTCTGCTTCCATTCTTTTTCTATCTGCCCAGAACCTTTCTGTCCATTCATTCTGCATTCCCCCCATCTATTTCTCTGCTGTCATCTGTCAATATTTTCTTGTCCCACCCTCTCATTTTGCTGTCTCTTTTAAAGAAGTAGTAGTTCAAGGGTGAAAAGACAAGAAAGAAAAAAGGAAAAGGCATTGAAAAAAGCTGAAGATTGCTCCCACTGCAGTTTATAACTCATTTCTATGGCTCCCCCTGAATCCTGCAACATTTTCTAGCCACCAAGGAGTCACAGTAAAATATAACCCCTGATTATGGGGTGAGAAAAGCAAGTGGCACAGAAAACTTGGTAATTCTCATCTAAGGGCTGCAACCACCTATTGGCAGCAGGACTGCAGTGACAGAGTCTGTGATTTAGGGTCCTTACCAGAATCTACACTGGTGTTAAACCAACTAATAAAGAGTTGCAACAGAGATGTGCTAATTATATTTTTCCACCTCAGTGTGTACGGAACATTGTAAACTATCATTTAGTGTCATTATTTTAATGATATATTATGTTGATAATACAATCTGGGTTAATTCTCAAAAGTGAAATCTAGGGGAAAAGATGCTTCTCTGACATTTTTGAAATGCAATTTCTTGTTAACCCTAAACCAGAAACTACAATAGTCCCAGCTCCAGGGAAAGCATTCATTTACCAGCAAAGGAAGCAACTATAATTATTATGGAAACAGTTGTCACAAACCAATTGTCATCTCTGTTATTTTACTAGGGGAAAAAACCCCAAAAGATAAAACCAGAAAACCTTATAGTAAGGCCCATAATTAAGCACTTTCTTTTAAGGGATGTCTCATCTTTTGCTGAGAGAGACTAAAGAGTCAGCAGTGTATTCAGCGCTGGCACAGAAGGAGAAAATAGATATATGCCTGTCCCAAAGATATCAAAATGTAACACAGTGAAAGCAAATACATAATTCTAATCATTCATGTTCCCCATTAGTTTAAGCAGTGTAAGTCACGCTATACTTTAAATAGCATTTTCCCCCCCTAGCCTATTAGCCTGCAATTAGCAATAATCATTATCTCTGAAATTCCACCTGAATCAAGAGACATGTGTAGGCAATGACTCCAACCCAACCCTGGCTGTGAAGGACAGCTCACACAGGTATTTGTTTACTATTTTATACCTCATTGTCAGGTATCCCTGGATGACTGCAGTAGCAAGGTGCCATCTGTGGCCTCCCTGACCATCAAGTATTTCACCAATTGTCCAAGGACAGCATGAAGTGTTTATTAGCCTGACTGTCAGAATTGCATTTTCTTCAGGCAATTAGTTTTACCTACCTTGGTCTTATGTATTCCTGGTTAATATCCTCATGTCTCTCTAAAAGAAGTTTAAAGATTCTATGTAAAATTTAAGATTTTAACATGCTTGAAAGTCACTACAAACAAACAAACAAACCTGTTAAAAGTCGCCCTGTTTGAATGGTCCTCTAGACATATGTATAATGCCAAGAGTCTGATATTTTCTTCCCTAACACTCATGACATCAGAAAAGACCACCCTGAATAACAGAGGGATCCGCTAGTACAGGCTATGCCAATAACAGAAATGAATGAAGTCTGAGATCTTCGGCATCTTCCTCTGCTTCCTGCAGAGGCAGCTGTGGGAGCACTGATCTGCTGCAGATTGGCAGAATAATCTCTCTGCTGAACCCTACGCACCTTCAGTGCCAACTACTTGTTAACAGAGCCCAAACAGATTCATTCAGTGTTTATCAAACCATGGAAAAACAATGGTTTTCCCCAGAGAGAGGCACAAGATTTCAGAAGGATCACAAACCATTGACATTAACGACCGCTGGCAGAGCTCTCAGGGACAGAGAATGAGTCTTTGCTGCTGAAGCCACTAATCACTGGGTGCAGGTTCTCGTCCCCAGCCCTGGAGGAACAGCTGCTCCCAGCAGTTACAGCCAGCCAAAACAGTTTGAAAAACAATGGACTTTAGAAATTCAATACATTGGGGAGTGATTAAGGCATTTTACCATTGCATCAAAGGCAGGGTTTGAGTCTCACTTCTGACTGTCCTGAGATGACCAAAGCAAAAACAGAACCTCATCAAGGAGAGAAGCAATCCAAATCCAAATCCTTCTGATTTATCCTGTGCTGTCCTATTTTTACCCAAAATCTATCCCAGCACAGGGAAGATGTGAGAACTTGCAGGTTATACAACTCTGTGTTTTCACAGTGTTGTTGGGTGCTGCGATGGCTATAATTGTGATACACTGAGAACGTTTGCAGCCTTCTGCAGATCTCACACTCACACTTCTGCCCAACTGGTGTGATGTGCTCGTGTTATAACAGTTCAACATGTTGTAAACAAAAGCTGTCAAGAATGCTGGTTCAAATGATTTCTCTCCAAACATCGTCCTTTGTCTAGGTCTTTACATCTAGCAGTGAGTAGGGGGTGGACACTTTGTGCTATTCTCAGCCTGATTCCTTATTGTGACACTGGGAAAACCATCTCATCTGTGTCTCAGCATCCTTAATTGTCAGTCTGATAAACAATGCCCTGCTCACAAGGGTGAGTGATCAGAAGGCTTTGGAAATGAAGGACCAGGAGGGTGACACCTCTCTACAGACAAATTAACTACATAAATCAGGTAGAGGTTTATGACAGATTAGGTATTCCAGGAAACCTAACGATCTTGGTGATCCTGGTCATACCACAGAGCAGTCAGCTGTATTTTCCATCAATTTACTAATACATGAATAAAAAGAAAATGTTTCCCAGCAGCTGCACTCAGACAGAACAGCAAATGTTTTTAGTAAAATATCCTGACTGTAGTGTCCAAACCATGCTGAGTCTGGAGAGGAACTAACAACAAATGAAATCTCTCAAAGTGAGCCATGCCTTTTCCAACTCAAGACACTGCTGGACTCACATGTGTTGCCTGGGGGATGAAGCAGGGGGATTATTTTGAAGTTCTCTCGATTTGTCTGAATTTTTTCTCCCCTCAGACTCTTTGACCCCTTGGGAAGCTTCTGCTCTGTCAGGTACATAATCAAGCCCAAGGGGAAATCAAATGGGCTCACTTACACAGTCATTAGTGGTCCCTACAAGTCTCAAGGGGCTCATGTTTTCTGAGACTTGTAAGATAAATTGGGAAAGGGTTGTAAAATAAAGGAAATAGAGACTGGAGAAAAGTTGGAAGATTTGATTGAAAAGGCCTACTGGAGGCATCCCACTTTTTGCAGCAAACCCAGCAGTCTCTTCTGAATTTGTTGTAAGACAAGAGCCACCAGATGCGACCCATTAGTCCTTTGCAAAGTTTTTTCAATCTGTACCACAGGCATCACCTCAACATACCAGCTGCAGAGAAGTCAGTGTCATTTTCTCAGTGAACAGTTTCTCTGCAAAGCGCCAGGAGGACAGGCATAACCTATTAGAAAGGGCTGACAAAAAAATCCCTTTTCTTTATTAAGATTCAAATCTTGCTCCACCCCACACTTATCAAATCTATTGATTCTAAAGTAAACAAAACATTCTGTATAGATTGGTTGTACGTGAATCTTGAGTTTAATCTAAGTGTGCAGGTACCACGATTTGAGCAATAGAAAACTGAACCATCACAACAGGCTAGGAAATCATATAGAAGAATTTGCATTCAATCAAAATGTATGCTATGTATGTAATTTGCTATATTGTGTCCTTATATTATTTCTGTAAATTAATTTTAACCCCTTATGAATCACACAACTACACAACTGTGGAACATTTGTACATGAAAATCTAGGGAAAAAAAATGATGAGTTGGTTCGCAATTTGTTTTGGGAAAAAATTGTTATCCACTTGAAGCCATCGTTGGAGAAATTGCTTTTCAAATCTATTACATCTCAGGCATACTAAGTACACTCTAATGAGTTCAAAAATGTGTAGTAACACTGTTAATTCTATGGCTAGCTTCGAATCAAGACTTTTTCTTTTCTTCAAAGGAAAATAGGATTATTAAGTGCACTAGGAGAATTTCCTCAGCATGATTGATAGGAAGAAAGAGTAATCACCTTTGAAGTGCCACTACGTATAATACCTCTCCAGTGTTCTCTTTCTCCTCCTGACATCCATGAGTAATAGAAAGTAAAGAAGCTGCTTAGTGTGATCAATGAAGCCCAGATGACAGCCTGTTCTACAGCACCTGCCAGCACTGCTGGGTGACAACAACGTCATCTTTGATACTTTAGGGTTGACACAGGGCAACACATTTTTGAAGTGCCAGACTCCTGTTCGGCAGGAATCACACTGCCAGGATCACTAATGACTTGTATTAGGTGCTCCTCCGTCAGCACCCAGGGCCTCTCGCTTTGCAGGAAATAATGCTGGAAGCCAGGCTGGAAACTGGGCCAGGCACTTGCTGGGTCTGAACTCAGTCTCATGAAACCAGGATTCTGCTGCAGAGAGGCCTCAGGATCCCAGGTTTGTGGCTGTTGGGTGCTCCTGTCTGCAGCACATCAGAGACATCACTTCTGATGCCTCACAGGGGAACAGCTCTGGCAAGTGCCACAAGGCAGGGCAGACCAGCAGGAGGTACTGCCATGGCCCCCAGCGTGTCACAAACAGACCAAGATGCATTTTTCTGTTAGGCAAAAATTCTGGGAATTGGAAAATTAAACAAAATTGCTGCACCCAAGTAGACTGGGGTTGACTCACCACCGGTTTCTGAGGGAATAAATTATCTAAAAAAATACCTGTTTGGATTGTTTCACATTTATCCACGTAACACTGTTTTGGTGTAAACAGCTTAGATATTTATAATGAATCAAATTACCATTATATAAGGAAGCAGCAAACAACTGTCTCTATTTTACTGAGTTCTTTGCAAGACATCAGGCTGGTCTGAGCTGACTTCTTTGCGGAAAATTCCCAGAAAAGATAACCTAAAAATCACAAAAATGTGTACAAATTTGGCTTCTTTCCTGAGAACCAGGATAAAAAAAATCTGCTACATACAGAGCATCTCTAAAAACATAAAATTAAATGCAATTTTATTGAAGTTTCAACAGCTCAGATGAGTTCTATTGTTTCACAGTCCTAGGCACTGAAATTGGAGGTGGTACACCAAGGTTAAATCACAGTAGTGACAGTTTCTTGTGTCAGACACCTGTCAAAATGTAGTAAGAAATCCGTGAAAAGAAATAAGATGCCAAAAGCACATCACAACCGGGTTTTTTTCATTTTCATACATCATGATTCATAAGTCACAGAAACTGTATACCTATGAAAAGAAGGTGGCAGCTACACGCCAACACTTCTTGTTTGGCAGAAAATTAGGCTGGGTCAAACTGCAAAGACAGTTCCTGCCCAGCCATGCTTAAGAAAGGCTGTGTAATCCCACCCTTGGAATAATTTACACAGGGCTGTGGGAAGTGGACAATTTGTGCTTCACCTGGTAGACCTGGAAGAGGAGCAGAGATAGCTGGAGTGTGGCCAAATCAGCACCCTGACTCAGCACTCCATCTGCAGTGCCTGCAGATTCTCCATGGGGTCTCCTGCACACCTATTTTCCATGGGCAGACACCAGAAACCCAGGCTCCCTTTTCTTTACAAAAAACCCGGTGAGTGTCAGACACACTGACACCAAACACTAAAAATCAAAGAAAAAAAACAGAAAAATCAAAGCCATCAAAACTGAGCCACACCAAAATGCTCAAAAAACATCTTTACTTAATGCATTTTATAGGAGACCTATCAAAGGGACTGAGGAAAATGGAACAATCACAAAGATGGATAAATCTGCAGATGGGCCCATGAGCACAGGAAGGAAATAAGTGCAGCAGTGTAGCACTGGCTCCTTTTTGTAAAAAAAAGGATTTTTAAAATACCTGTTCTTTGAAATTAAAGTGAAGACCTACACACAGATAGACTGTCTGAATGTTATTCAAGTTATCAAATGATACAGTCACAGAATAACTTAGGTACCATGCACACCTCTGAGCTTGCAAGCCTGCTTTATCAAATTCTAGCTTTACAGCAATAAGCAACCTTCAGTAAATCCCCTCCCCCCTCTTACATTACCTATATTTATATGAGAATACTAATGGAAACAGTGGCCAAAACCATGCATACAGTAAGGAGAGGCAATATTCATCTCCATGCAAAGATGTCTTTCCTTTCAGCGTCTGGGCAGCTTTTCATGGCTTGTTTTAAAATAGCCCTGCTCTGTAATATAGGACAGTGCTGCATTTGCTTGAAAGTCTGCTTCTTGAAGCTGATTTCTTTAAAACTGTGAATGATACAGTCTGTTCTGAACTACCTATGCAGAGCTTTGGCAGTAACACTCCTACTGGAAGGAAGGGGAGTTTATAGCTGCAGCTTTGCAAGAAACAAATAACATTTTCCTGTGACTATTGATTGCCATCTATTTTTATGACACATCTGTGACTTTCAGTGACTTACACAAGTGTTCTGCATTAATAATATATCTGATCCAGTTATTTATATATTTACTTGATAAATTAAAAAATACATACTAATAAAACAAGTGTAAGGTTCTCCAGAGAGGAACATATTAATTGACTGCTTTTATATGAGAGGCCACAGAGCAACACCCAGAGAGAGACCAATTTATTATTTGTACGTACACATGCAGGCATGTCACATATATCAATGTATATGCATGTCTCCTGCCTTTTCCTCCCTCCCCTTTAGGTGGTTCGGTGAACTGCCACCTCCTCCCTTGCCAGAATGGCCAGCAACCGGGGTCAGCACCACCTGCTCCTTCAGGGGGCCCAGAAGATTGAGATTCTTTACCACAAGCAATGTGAAAGGGACAAAGTTAGCAACAGTGGTCATTTCCCTGAAGCTCTTCAAGCCTGTGATAGTAGCAGGACTAGAGAGACCTGCCACAGAATAAATATTGCTATTTACTTTTTATTTTCCTGGCAATTTCTAAACATCCAAAAAAATAATTTTAAAAAAAAGTCTCCCTCGGCTGGACATGCACACACACAAAGTCCATGACACTCCAAAGCTGTGCCCTGGTGCTTCTTTAACGGTAGCTGCGACATGTAGAAATATCCTTTAATCAGCATTATCTTAAAATCATCCTCCCGTGCTCTGCACTTTATAATTATAACATGCTATCCAGAAGGAAATGTTAGATTAACTAGCATCTACAACATGTTTTTGAGCAGAGATTTATAGAGAAAAAGTCATTTTAAACTGAGAGATATTCCAATCCATTCTCAAGAGTCCTGCAGAACATGAGTGGAAGTGTAAAGAGAAGAGCCAGAACTAGTCATACAGACTAATAATGTCCAAGATGATGAAACTACAAAGTTGTGTATTCCAGTTCTAGAGGAAGAAAGATTCTGCCTCAGCCTGCCAGCTAAACCTGGAAAAAATTCCTCCGCACCTCCCATTGCAAAGAGATTCCTTATCTCTCCCTCTCTGCTCACGTGGATTTCCTTTTTTTAAAAGTACTTTAAAATCTCCTGACTGTTTTGAGTCTGTCTTTGTGAGGCTGGGGATCCACATAATGGGTTGTAATGTGCCAGGAAAGTCCCTTGATCCAGGTCAGCATGCTATGCCACCACAGCACAACGGGTGGCATGGAGTGGAGAGCAGGAACCAGGGCAACATCAAGGACAGAAACCATTAAGCTGCAACTAAATGTGAAACCACAGCCCAGCTGAAATAAATGGGGCATATTTCCTGTAAAACCATGAAGCAAAAGAGTTCAGCAGCCAAGCTGCCAAGAGGAAAGAGCAGGAATCAAAGGCACTGTAGCATTATATGTGTATCTGAGTTGGTTTATATGCTTGTAAAAACGCCCACTTCTTTTCACCTCTAAAATCAGTCTTTTAAGAGAAGCCTTCTCATTCTGGGTGACCTCAATAGTCTATTAGGAAATGCTTTCATGCTGTGGAAGTGCCCTTGTTTGCCCACTGGCCATGGAAAAAGCATTCTGGACTGAGGTGGTTTAACTCCATGCCCGCTGCCAAACCAGATGAACCCCAAGCCTAAACACCCTCTTCCACATTCAGAGAGATGCTTCTGGTGATGCTATGGAAACCAGTGCTTTCCTCTACAGAGACTCAAAGCTGCATTAAATAGTTGTTTTACTAACTTTCCTTCTTTCAATGTTAGGACCATTAGGAAAATGGATGCTGGCAGGCTTTGCTCTTGACCCCAGTTCAAGCTCCCTGTGTTTTTCTATTAATCCCAAACAAAGTGGTAAATGCTAAAGGTGGCTTACAAAACACTAAGGTCTGGGGAAAGGGTGAGGAAAAATGCTTATATTATCACACTGCTACTCCAGTTAAAGCAAGGGACTAGGTTAGATGCTGCACTTAGCATGTTATAAACCTGGAAGTTTCAGTTTTAAATCCCAAGGCAAATGCTGTTCAGTCAACCTTTCTCATTCCAACCTTTAACAACGGCACCTCATCCTTAGACCTTGATAACACACAGCTATGCAAAACTAAAGCTGCTACAACTCAGTCACTGAGTCCTGTCTCAAAAAACAGTATTTAATGCAGGACACCTCAAAGATGTGTAACAACAAAAGGAGCAGGGGTCATTACTACTTAGGTCCTTCAATTTTAGCTTCTGGTTTTGAAATACATCTGCCTTTCTAATTGGATGAGGGATCTGCTGTTATTTTCTTAATTGTTTTACATATAGCTATTCACTCCAAACAGATTAAGATGAGAAAATGGATCATACACCCACAACTTCTGATTAGACAGTACCTATCCGAGTATTATTTGCATGCATGCCATGCTGCACTGAAATCAAATGCATGTTCCATGGCATGTAAACTAAATCACTACAACAGAAGAAAAAAAGGAGCTAATTAAAACAGAAAGGTGAAAGACAAAATAAACAGAACAAGCAATGAGCCAGATGACAGCATTCTTCAGGTCATTTTAAGGAGGCTGCTTCACCTTAGTGCTTGGTAGAAGCACCTGTCTCTGACAGAGAGAGTTCTATTGTTCTCTGTAAAGGCTTTTGCTTTTGTTGGCAATAATCTCATTTTTTAAATGGACAATACATGGGTCAAATCCACTTTGGACCACTTGTATAGCTCATCTCAGTGTATGTTATGGGCAGAATAGTCTCATGCTTCATCTTCCAGGAGTGCTGCTCACTGTTGCAACAGTTGGATTTTCCCTTTGATGGCTGGGATGAATTGCTTTCAGGAATATTCCTGCTTTTACTGAAAACACTTTTTTTTTTTAATCTTTCTTATTGATAAGAAAAGCCTGAAAATGTATCTCAATGCACCCAAAATGTTCAGAAACTGAAACACTAACAATAGTAAGTCCAAGGTTAGTCTTTCTCTTTCCTCTGAATCTCTTAAGTCAGTTTTACAATTTTCAAAAGCAAACCCATGCTTCCAAGAACCTGAAGGTTGTCATTCCCACTACTAAGCCCATTTCATAATGGCTTAAGGGAAGCTTCCCTTTTGCAAAGACATTTTCATGTTCGAGCTAAGGACTTTCTGTGGCCAAGACATTTCTCTACTTGAGCCCCAAATAACTTAAATATACTTCATGTTCTCTCTTATCTCGAGGGTTCTGCTCAGGAATTACAAATTGACCACACGGGTATGTGCCTCAAGAGGCTGGTACCTGTCTGTTATCTCTTTTCCACAGGGTCACTGCAGCAGCCCCTTCCCAGCCCACAGCGGTGTTTGGCTCTGAGCACATGGAGTCCAAACCCCAGCTGGGATCTGTAGGGCGGGCACTGAGCTCAGCCAGCCCCCAGCCTGCTGCCTTCCACACTCGCTGAGGGAAGCTCAGGCTTTTTGCCTGTGTAGATGACTCACAGCCAACACTGCACAATAAAACCTCAGAGTTAAAAACACTGGAGTTCATCTTCCTTTGTGTTACCCATATGCCTGCAGCCAAGCAGAGAGACTAAAGATACATTTTGTCTCTTAGCTCTTAAATATTTAATCCACACCTTCTACATGATATTCTAGCTTCTAGATACAATCCTGTAAATCACTGAATGTCTGTAAGAAGTTACACTATTCTAGCTTTTTTATATTTCCTTCTGTGGCACATTCACATACGATGTGAAGGCTGATTAAGTTATACCTTTACATATTCTGACAAGGTCTTCCAAAAGTGCTCAGGAATATTTCAGGCAAGAGAAAGAAACAGTACTGAAACACAGAAACCTGCCAATTCTCACCCTCACAGATAATCTACCTCAAGTCCATCCTAAATGCTAAATCCTTCAGAAAAACAGATGCAGAATGTAATAGTGCAAGAGAGATATAGATAAGAAGAAAGAAAAAAGTGGTTTTGCTTCACTACAAATACATAATTGAAATTGAATGTCTTTTCCAAAAGAAAAGCACATTATACTGATAAATTAAGTAAGTTGCTAAAGGACCTTACCCCAAGAAACCTGAGTCATCACTGGTGATGGCTTCTACCAGGACATTGCTGCGTCATTTTGTAAATGACACTTTGTTGTCACTGCATTTCACCACAGCTGAATAATAAGAGATTTATGAATTGTGGGCAGGATTTTAAGCAGGATTTGTCAGCAGGATTTTTAGTAACACAGGTGCAGTTTGCATCTAGACACCCAGAGAATGAAGGACAAATGTCCATTTTTCCTTTGATGCATTTTCCTTGAAAATGCAAAAGTAGGACTGTGTCCTGAGCAGTGCTTTTGCCTATAAAAGATGTGAAGAGACAGGATGATGCTCTGCTTGAGAATAAGGTATGGCTGAGTGCTTGCCTGCTCAGAAACTTACAGTCATTTCTAGAATAGTCCTTCCAGGAAGGGAGTTATCTACCATTTTCTATTGTGAAACAAATAATTAGATGCATTTTCCACTGTTGTTCACTAGAAATGAAGTCCCCTTGTTCTTCAGAATGAAACACTACCCACGTGTAGAATTTTAATTTTTGTTTCTACTCTTTTGTCTTTCTGTTTAATGGAAAATGCCCTGATTGCTAAATGAAACTAGAACTAGATGATCTTTAAGGTCTTTTCCAGCCTAAGACTTTCTATGATTCTATGAATATGTAAATGAGCTCCATGGGCAGTGTTGAAAAAACTTTTACTAACATTAGCAGTCAGGATTTTTTTCCACCTTTATAACATCCCGTAATAGGTTTTCAGGATAAGTTTTTTTTATTAATTGAATCTGTCATACCAGGAACACAAAGAGCATTCAGATTAGGCCAGGCTGGAAGGAGCTCTGAGCAATCTGGTCTAGTGGAAGGTGTCCTGGCCCACGGCAGAGGATTGTTAACAAGGTCTTTAAGGCCCCTTCCAACCCAAACCATTCTACAATTCTGTGATTCTATTTTAGAAAAGGACAGAAAAGCCAGTGTCACCTGCTGGCTATGGAAGGCAGAACAGAGTAGTCCCCATTTCCACACTCTCTGTATCCCTTAGACCATTTCAGGTCACACAAGTTTGCTGTCACATGTTAAAGGAACTGCTCAGAAGTAACAAGGTACTAGAGAGCCAGCGAGTAAGAGGATGGGTTCTAAGATAGGATTAAAAATTCCAGGTATAGGTTACTTTCACTTATTTCAGCTTTCCTGGAGGAGATCTACTGTCTCCAAGTCCTAAAACTAAAAAGGCAGCAAAAGGATGTGCTGAATCCCAGCTGTTAATTGCACAGTCTCACTGGATTAGAACTGCAGATAATTAATTGCCAAATTTTAATACATGCTGAACTAAATGGATGATAAGATTTCCAGTAGGTAGTTCTGGGGTCCAGAAGGGGAAGATTATTTCTTAAAATGTGAGAGCCCTAGAGGCCCAAGTCATCTAAAACGTCTGATTTCAGGAAGTTAGAGTAGCTTGGGAGACTAGTGGAAAGGCAAAGTGAGGACCTGTGATGCTTGAGTGCAGCAGCTCAAGGGAGCTTATGTGCTGCTAAATTCCTTTTGCTGAGAAGAAAGCAACTTTTCAGCTTTTGAAGCTGGGAGTAATTGTTAGCTATGTTTCTTATAAGGTCAGTTATACACAAAATGCTCTGTTAGATTTTACATCAAGAAAAAAACCCAAACCATAGCATCTGCTGTTATGATACTGTAATCTCATCATCCCAGTTCTCAGGAATTCAGTTTGTCAGTTAAAACTTAGAGTAAAATGACAACAGAATTAAGGTATAACCTTTTAAAGGGAAAAATACCTACCTTTATGAGGACATTTTTATCTGGAAAGTACATGAGGTTTAAACAACAAGACTAACACAGAGAGGAATTATTTTATCACTTGTGCAATAGAATATGTGAAAGACTTCAGCTCTGATAAAAGCTACACTGTACTTAGTGTTGCCTGCTCATTAAAATCTGAATTGAAAAGGCACACCAAAAACAAATCGTGGCACAGGCTTTAGGACACATGTAGTCTGTAACAGATCAGGGAATTGATCCTCTGTGGTAGCCAGTGAACCTACGTTACAAGGGACAGAAAGCTCTCAGTAAGACACGTCCCTAGTACCACAAGAACCTCTTTAGGTTAGGGTGAGCAGAAAGGCTTCTCTCAGGACGCATTGTTCTGTTACGGTAATCTACCCCCGCTTGCCTTCCCCGGTCGGCTGTCAGCCTTCACCCCTTGTCACTCCCGCAGAGCTTCCCACTGGTCCCCGTTCCCTAGTCCCGCCTTTGCACCGCCCCCGGATAAAAATTCTTCATTATGTTTGTGTTTGCCCCTGCACCCTTCGGCACTGTAGAAGCAATAAATGCTCTTGCCAGAACGCACGCAAGTACCCTTCTCGACTGTTTGCTGCCGACTTTATTACTGAACCCCCCCGCGCATCTGTGGGTGTACGCGTATGCCCCACAAAGCCGGGACAGGGACAGTAATCATCCTCAGCCTCAAGTCCCCTGCCTGGTTTATTAACTTCACCACTCCTTTCTAACTCCATGCACTAGAGCACTGCCCCATTCCAAGCTGCCTTCCTGGTGTTTTAACTGATGTAGACAGAATAAGATTTTTAAATTTTTTTTGTGTCTCCAGAAATGTGCTATGGAGACTCTCAGGCTGAAATTCACAGGTGTCTCCTATGTGTTCCTAGGGTTTTATTAGGAACTTTGACTGAGAGGTATAATTTGAAACTATTGTTATACTGATAAGGCCAGGTTAATTTTCCTGCAACAGGTGACCCAAGGAAGTAATTTCCTGTTTGATGAGACACCTAAGTGACGTTTAGCTGTGGGTATCAGAAAAACATGCCCTGCAATTAGTTTTAGAAAATGTTGAGCTTATTTTGGCTGGTGCCTGATACCTTTTGAATTTCACTTCATCCTGTGCAGCTCCTTTTCAAGGAAGTTTTAGAGTGTCTGGTTTGAAGGTTCTTGACCTGGAGGTCATCTTTGATATCAGCCCAGCTTTTGATTTTCAGTTTAGCTACATAACAAAAACTTCTACATCTGCAGAGCATAGTAAGTAAAGCTACAACCAAGGCTGTCTCAGGAGGGTGCTAGGCTGTCATTCATGCTTTCATTACATCTCAGCTGGATTATCGAAACACATTGTTCACATGCCTTCCAGACCAGGCACTTCACAAACCGCAACACAGCAAAAATATTGAAGCTGGAGGGATAAGCAGCTGTCAGTGAGCACAACCCACTGCACCCATGCTGAGAGCTTAACAAGAACCTCAGGCAAGGCAGCAAACTGCAGTTCTTGTCTCCCAACCCCACCTCTAATAACAGGTCTACACACCTGCACCAGCAGTGAGCCCAAGAAATAGATTTGGCCCCTCTGGGTGTTATTTGGTTATTAATGACAGGGCAGAGAGAGGTTCAGGACTTGCTGAGCACTGTGTGGTGCTCTACACATCAGAATATTGATTTCCCCTACCCCAGGAAAAAGCAGATTTGCCTTCACACCCTCCCAGAGCCCAGGGATTCTCCTGTCAAATTCAGCCAACAGACCCACTCTTCATTTGCTCAAGCCTATTTATTTTACCAAAAGGAAAATATTCGAGACCAGCCAGGCTTTCTCAATTCTCCTAGACATCACCTAACTCACCCGTGTAAATCCCAATTCTCTAGTTTTGAACCAGAATAATTTTTAAAAAATTAAAATTTCACCACTTTGACATTAAACAGAACATTTTTTAATGTGAGAAACTTTACTAACAAGATGCTTTACACACTTTACTCAGTTGTGGGGTTAAAGTACAGAGCAGATCATTTGCTGTATTAGCAAAGGGCTGCAGTGATTCCTCCCTTCAGTCTGCCTGGAAATACAACTGATACCACAGAATCCTGGAGAACAAAAATTAAGACAGGCCAACTATGACTACCACCAGGACTTGTGTGTTAACAGAATCATGACAGCTAAATCATCCAGAATGTATCTTTAACAGAGATTTTACATTGAAGCATGTTGAGTCATAACTCACTGAGCATAACACTACAACCTTGGGATACTTTTATACGTGGACTAAATATATTATTCATCTGCATGCATTCACAATGGTATATCAACATCTCTTCCATTTAAGTACTACCTCAGCTTTCATTGTATAGTTTGTTAATTCTGTGATTCTCCTACATGTGAAGGGCATTCAGAAGTTTTCTGTATTTTGTAATGTATTGGTATAATTACAAAATCTCATTAAGAAGGACTTTATTATTGGTTTACTGGTTTTCTATTCATTAAATTTCACTGTAAAAAGGATTATTACTTTTAAAGTCAGCATGCTTAAACCCAAATGGAATTATCGTAAGAGAAACAACATAAAATGGGGCTATTAATATTAAAACAGCTATACTTTGAAGATTATTCATTTAATAAATCTTTGTGATATTAGCAAGATTGATGAGCAGTAGTACAAATGAGGGGAACATGGGAGAGATGATCATTTATTATCATTACAGAGATATAAAGTATGATTCAGTGTTTCATAATGGATGTTAAATTTGATTTAACATATGGCTGACTCATTCTCTGAAAACTATTCTTAAAGAGATAAACTCATTGAAAAGTCAAATCCATTGTCTTAATAATACTCATGAATTATCTTATGATAAGAAAATAAGTACCGTGTCCTCAGACAAATCAGGCAGGTTGTGGAAGAGCTCTATGCCAGTGGTACAAAAAACACACACCTGTAGACACAAACACCTTGAGCGTGCCCAGGCAGGTGAGAATTGAAAATGAGCAGAAAATGTCTCCTCCTTTTGCACACCCACAGACCCACAGACCATTTGTGCTGTGCATGCTGCCCAGTACTGCTTTTACCCGTGCAACAGACCAAGGCAACAGCATGTCTGATTGTGAACGGGGGCAAGGCTTCCAAGTGATGTCACAGGAGACTCCCTGAAAACATGTTTAAACCCCATTCAAGAGTTTTCTTGAAGTACTTGGTATGTACAGAGCAGGGCCTCTGAGACAGGACTGTTTGTTTCTAATTTAGAACATCTGCACAATTCAAATATTACAAACTCCATGCCAATGCTGAGCAACAGAATTTTGTTACCGTGTTGACACTATTTATTCACATAAAATCGAATAAGCTGGACAATTAATTGCCTGATCATGTAAGAAATACTACTGTTTCAAACCCCCTATCAAATTAAAATACACATTTAAGAAACAAGACAGCTTAAATGAGGGAGCGGTATTTCTGCTAAATCAAGCCCTGATACATGCTCAGAAAATACCTGAAAGAACTACTATCCAAATTAAATGTGGAGTCACAGGAAGTTCTGTGCCATGGTGATGTTTCTGCTTAGCAATCCTGGCCACAAAAAATTCTGAAAATTTCTTCTGTAAATCCATCATTACTTTGTAGCGAAGCAAAAGCAATCTAAGTATCTTCTCCCCTACCCTGCCCCCATATGAACAGGGCACAGATGAGACTGAATGAACGCCATGTCCTTGGTACATTTAACAACTGTATCATGTGCATTTTCCACAGAGGGCACTTCTGCTACCTCTTTCTTTGCCTTTAGTTATCTGCAATATTTTTTGTTTAATTAGGGAAATAATTGAATCAATACCTCACCATCTCACCGTACCTCTCCCCTGAGATGCAGCACTAACAGGATATATTCATATATTTATTCATTCATCATCCTATTATGATAGTCTAATCCTTGCTGCACTAGCAGCAGCACAGTCCCAGCAGTATGGATTACTGGAATGTTTAGTGTTCTGGACTACCAGGTTCCTGCTAAGAAATCATCCTTATAAACAGACTCCAGTAAAGATCTGATGCTTTAATTTCCCACCTCCTCAGACTTTTACTTGTTTCTACACTCTGTCACATGCTACAACTAATCCAGTCCTGTACTTAATGGAAAAGGATTGCTGAGCTGCTCCGTCACCCCTTTGCATAAAACACTTTACCTGTCCAAAGGAAAGGCTTTGCCCTGTTCTAACAAACCACAGGCCCCACTGTGGAGCCTGTTGCACGATCTGGCCTTTAACAACTGACATATTTCCTATGCGTAAATCTTCCCAAGTACCATCTCATTTAAGTGAAATGTGACAGACTTGAATGTATAGAAGAGTAACAGAGTAATTTAAGTCTTTATTCTTTGAATATTCTAATAATGTAATCTTCTGCTAAAATGCCCTATTCACTATCTCTACTCAGCCATTTGTTTATTTAGGTAGGACTTGACTCTGCACATCAACTTTACATACATCTCAGATTTGTCATACTTTGCCTGCCTCACTTTTTCTCCATCTCTTGTGAGAATTTACTTTCACTTATGTAGCACTACCCAGGCAAACTTCCCAGTTGCTAAATGCACTAAAGCAGTATAAGAAGAAAATTGTGAGAGGATGAAAAGGTTTCAGAACAGTTGGCAATGGACAGATATGCAGATAGTCTACTGAGGCAGAGATGATTTGTAATAGGAAAATTCTAGTCTTTACATAGGTTTTAACTCACTCTTCTTTCTAATTTTACAGACTGACAATGGATTCAGAAGCTCCCAGGAGAAAGTGAGCATGCTGAAATGTAGGAGGTCTGGTACAAAAATGAGCAATGGTCGTTAAGTGAAATCTTTTGACTATATATTCTCTTTTTTGTTTGCTGTAGTGACTTTCTCTGCTGCTGGTAATTGACTTCTGCTTGTTTACAATTAAAGAATAACGTTCATGTTAGAATATACAAGTGAAAAAGTGCTTTCTGCAAGTGATTAAATGTTACAGAAAGATAAGGATGTATGTTAGCTGTGAAAGCCGTTAACTGCAAATGTACTCCAGCATTAGCAGCACTGTCCCTCTTTCACTCTCCTTGGCAAATCACACCTGGAAAAGGATATTTGCATGCACTTCTCATGCCCTTTGCGTGTCCACATGGAGACATGGATATGTTTTGCTAATTCTTTGCTGGACTACCCATTGATTCTCCCTCAGTGCGGTTTCTCACAGGTGAATAAACTATCCAAAGGTAAATCCTTGAATAGTCAGTGAAGTGCTGAGGAGACAGAATGAAGGGAAAAAAAATACTTAATTGCTTTTGCTTAGTTTGCAATTAATCAAAATTATGTCTCTTCTCGTAATACCTTAGCAGGTATTTGGAAAAATATTACATTTTAATCAGACACATAATCCATGTTGGGTAAATTAACCAGTGGTGAAATAGCAGATCAGCCAGATCTAAGTAGCAGTATTTTCCTAAGTGTATAAAAGTAGTAAACATAACCACAAGATTTGCACTAAATGGCAAGTTGTAGCTTATAAAAAGATAAAAAAATAGTAATTACGCAAACTGTGCTTCAAGCACACTTTGTCCCAGCATCATTCCTGCCAGTACTGGACCAATCCCAGGTCATTATATCTGCACCAGCATCTCTTTGTTAAAGTAAGCATGTTCTGCAAGGCTTGCAGTGTTTCACTGTACATGTCCACCCTGCCAGATACAGGTTCACCTTCTGCTTATTTGACTTAGTTTTCTTCAGTTTTATTATTGCCTTTAGTATAGTTGATTTAATGTCTTTTTTTCTTTTTTATCTTTCTCCATATGAAGAGACGATCTAATTCTAGAATTTTATCCTTTCACCTTTAATTCCATCTGTTTGAGCATCTCTATATGGAACAGGTGTCATGTGAATATTTGAAGTGAAAAAGACTGGTTCATTATAGTGTTTGGAAATTTAAATAATGTTAATCTATATTTGATGCACATCTTCTTTGGCCAAGTCATCACAGACTTCTTAATTAGCATTCTGTTCTTTTACATCCACTGTAACTTTTTTCTACTTCTTGTTGTGTCGTATATCTTTCTCTAGATATATTTAATATATATCTAGATCTAGACAGATATTTATATGAATTTCAAAATAACAACATTAATAACTTACTTTAAATTATCTGATTATACCGCCATTGTTTTTACAAGTTTTTGAGAAAGAAAACAACCCAAACCAGTTAGTGGCTGGAATGCATCAAATACCATGGATACCAAGTCTATAATTTTGACAACTGCTTTCTCCTATTGTCTGTTCAGTGGGGCTACCTTAACCTCCTGGCACAGCCAGTCCTCAGCACACTCAAGCACCCTTGATTTGCAGGACCTACTGTTTCTAAGGATACTCAGGGCTGTCATTTTGGGTGAAGAGTTCAGCACATTTGCACCACTGTAAAGTACTACCAGACTATGAAAATGATCACAGCCCCAAGAACATGAACTACTGAGCTCTGAAAATACTAGACATACGTATTGTTAATTGTGTCTTTTCCTTCTCATAGCCCTAGCTTCTAAAAAGTCTCTCCAAATAGGAGGTGAGGATGTAAATGAAAGCCTTTTTTATGCAGCACCATGTTTTATCTGCATGTTTTCATTCTCTCCCAGCCAAGCTTAAATGCCATGTAGATGACTTTCACAATATATGGCTTGTCTGTTCTTTTTTCTTTTTGGGCTCCGAACACCGATGCTATTGTTGAGCACTCAAAAGCTCTTTGTAGCCCAAAATAGCTGTACCAAAGCCTTTGCCGTATTCAGTCCTTTTACCCAGAACCTGATTCTTATTCTTTGGAGTAGTGATGAGTCTTTTAAACCCTGCATGCTTTTGCAGGCATTTACAGTTCAAAAGTCCCTGATGTCTAGCTAATCAATACTTTAGGAAGATCTTGTGTAATGCTCATTAAAGTCTAATGCACTGTATTTCTTCAGCTCCTCTGTGCTCCATGTTCAGAATACCCTGTAGCTTCTCTCCAGCTAAATGGCCTTTGAGTTCCTCACACAGCTTGCTGAGGTGTTTTCCTGCCCATTTTTCAGTGATACAGCTTAATATCTCAGATAAATCTTTTGCCCTAAATCCTCCCGCTCCTTCAAGGAGCGATGAGGAGAACCAACTTCTCAAGTGTTAATTCCTGGAGCTGCTGCTGTGCTTTTTGCTCTACAGTGGAAAACCTGCAGGCTGCTGAGCACACAGCAGGACATCCTCACACATCCCAGTCCACACAGATAAATGGTTGGATGCCTTTGAATGAGTTATTTTCTCCATCTTGCTCTTTGAACTCTGCTGTGGGCAAAGCTGATGGTGGCTACATTGCCTGCTCCTCTGTGTGCTGCCTCCAACACCAAAGATTCCAGGTGATGTTAGCCCAAACAAAGCTAAGTGTCATTTAGCCTCTAATCAATCTCTTTGAGAGGGCTAGAACAAAGCTTATACATTGCTTATTTACTATTTCTGGCCTGTTTAAAGTGTTAAAGTTGTCCACACATGCAGATGCCAGCAATCTGTTCAGGCAAATACGTGCTAGATACTTACTCAGGACTACAGTTCAGCCCAGACTAACGCCTCCTACCCTAAACCAGGAGCCTGAGCTGCCCACAGCTGGACCAAGGCTATTTAGCAAACTTTTCCTTCAGCAGTAATGAACCAGAGAGACCTACCAGCAATAGCCATGCTGGGGAGAAGGAGGAGGCTGCCACAGAGAAGCATTATAGTACATAGGTGCTGCTTGGGCATCATTTGGCAACTCACTGGCTCCTGACTAGAGTTACACAGCAACCCTTCACATTCCTGAGAGAAATATGAAATAGTACAGCAAGGAAACTCCCTCCTGGCTGTAAACTCAACCAATCTTTCATTTCACCATGTTGGGGTGACATTCAAATGAACATGCTGTTTACATTTTCTCCTTCCTTCCCTTCTCCGTAGCTACATTTCTATTGATCAAATGAGATCATCTTAGTGAAAGTAAACAACACCAGAGAGAAAACAAAGAATTTTTGAAAAAAAATTTATATTCTGCTAATTGAGAAGAAAGGCTTATATAAAGATCAAAACAGTGGCTAATAGTTATTTAGACAAGTTAATACAGGATCTCCTAGTTTTATACACCAAGATGGGCTTCTCTGTCCAAGCTAAAAAGCCAGAGCAGTGTTTAACCTCAGACTACGTGCTTGTTTTATAATAAGCTGGGATGTACCAAGAAACCTAAACTACAAGCTACTGTCACTCTCATTTGTAGCTGTGATGTTTAAAACAGCAGTTCAGAAGATATATTTATCTTTTGCCACCGTATCTGGAAAGCACTGTAAAATGACCACCTGTCAATCTCAAATCAGAGCTCATGACAAGTGAAATCACGTCTGTACTACCAGCATAATTTTACATCCAATTGATTTTTTAAAAGTAGATTTTACAGAAATCAAACTGGAATATAATCAGGCAGGTAAGAGCTTCACAACGTAAGCCTGGATGCTTCTTGGTGTGTAAAGACACTTAATTAAAAGACTACATGAGAACTACCGTTCAGAACCAAATGCGTCTATTTTCAGATGGAGAGTTCACATGCTGCCTGGCAGAACCTCCATCTGATAAGGCAGTCCTGGATTTGGGAACGTGAAATACATAAACGCAATCGATACTCCCACACACATGCAAAGCATTTCCCCAAAGACAGCAGAATTACCTCCATTCCACATAATAAGTTATTGCATTCTCTTCTTCTGGAAGATACTAATAAACTGATGTGACAAATTATCAGAGGGGAGAGACGCAAAACAAAACTTGTTTTGCTAAAGATGCCTTTCTACCCTGAAATGATCTGATTAAGCAAGGCCCAAACCAATGCTGAAAGGAAGCACTCCCACAAAAAGGTCAGTTAAGAATCACACGGCAACATTGCTGGCCTTGGCACAGGACACACTTTTCTAATGGCAACAGCTACTGCAAGGAGATGCTGCCTTTAGACACTGTCAGACCCAGGCTAGTCAGAAGTAGCCATTTCACCAAATTAAAACACAGTTCTGCTCTAGTCTGACTGGCATTTCCAGAGCAAATCTGCCCGTCTTTCTGCAAACTCAACATCAGGCCTATGAAAGTCAAGTCATGCTCTCTCTGACCAAATCCTGCCTGCCCTTGATTACACCTGGGCAATCCTGACTCTGGGAGTTTAACTGGAATACAAAGCAAGTACAAATGTGAGAAAGGCAGCACATGTGGCTCAGCATGTACACAAGACTGGTTTGTTGGCAAAGATATTCTTAGGTGATTTTTCTGATCTACCCTAACTTTAAAGCAATTTGGTAACCAGCTATTTGTACCAAGCAGAGAAAAAAAAACTGCTGCAATTTGAAAAGAGAGCCTAAATAAGGACTTTTAGATTAAGTCCACTCCAAGCTCCCAGAAACTCCTCTGGGAACGTATTTGAACACATTTACTCATGCCTGTGAACACTGATAAAAGGGTCTATCAGTTTTTCCAGTGCCCAGCACAGGGGAGCTTACTATGCCCTAAAAAGTGCAGAGCACTGATTTCTCTGTTGGTGACACAGGAACAAATGGGGTGCCCCTTCAGGCTTTACTTCCATTTCAGAACGTCTTAGTCATAAGGCTCCTAGAGTTCATGGAAGCAACAGATGCCAACTGTTCAATTTATTTCCTCCTAAATTAGGTCTATCCATTCTGCTGCAACCCAGTGTCAGGTGGAATGGGTGCACCAAATCTGCGACCTATATAGCAAGTTCCCAACCATTTTTGTTTTCAGCTTGGGAGGATAATGATAATTTCCTAAGCTAATGCTTAGGAAAGATATGCTTAGACCTGATTTTGTTTTATTCTAGGGAATGAAACACAATAAACCCTACTAATTTCTGAGTGCTTTGGAAATAATTGCTCTTTCATTTAGACGATGCTTCTTGCTCTCAGTGTCAGGGAGGTAAATCCGAAGCAACTACTTGAAATCAGTGGAATAACCTCTTCAATGTGACCTTTTGTTTTCATAAGCTTATATAAAAAATACTTGACTAACAAAAGCTACAAATTATAAATAACAATAAGCTACAATTTTAGTTTGACTGAGAGGAAAAAATTACCCTAATATTACCTTAAAGAATAAAAAAATAAGCTTTTCCAAATAATGCCAAAAGTTCATGGAACTGTGCAGCAACAATTGCAGTAGGAGCAGCAGAACAAGCATGGTCTCAGTCCTGGGCACAGACATCAGCCTTTTAGAAAAGTCAAATCAGCAGCGTCCCACACAGTTCTGCAGGATGCACACTGCCCCCCAAATAACACAGTGCTTCCTAACACCTTATAGAGCAAAGAACTCTATTTTCCATGACAGAAGCAGTATCCTGTTACCAGCCAGGTGAACTAATTCCAGGCTCTCCTTTCAATAGGATCCTACCCATATCCATTTGTTTATTACAATGCTGAGCTTTTCCCTCACCTATTTCCATGACCTTCACATTTCTATGAGACAAGACGAAGTACTATCATCCTATCCAATTTCAATTACTGCTCTGATATTTTGTTTCTCAAAGCTGTCAAATTCAGTGTGATTCCACTCCCACAGAATGTAGTAAGAATGTGATTATCACTGGGAGAAAAGTTTTGAACCATCTGCAAAAAATAGCAATAATAATTAAACAAGCTTTCCCAAAGATGCCATATATCACCTTTGTTTAATATTTTTGTCAGTTCCACTTAAAAAAATTAATGCCTTGGGAAAAAATAATTGGAAGTGTCTTTCTGGAGTACTGTAAGCACCCCCTTGGGGTGTTTATTATTCTAACAATTTCCCATTTTAAAATACACAGGTACTAACAACGAACAAATTATTACATTTCCTTTAAATGAACCGAAACAACAAAGATAATTAACTAAGAACATAAGCCTGCTTTCCATATGGTAATACACATCCCAAGGGCAAAGCACTTCTCTTTTAAGAGATTCCCCACAGAATTCTTATCCACCTTGTAAGGGTAATTAACAACCACAAAACACAACTGAACTTGCTTAATGTCACAATATTCTGCAATGCATTACTTTTTCATGGGTGAATATGATCTGTAAGAAAGAGCACAGGACATTGGAACAACAGGGCATTATTTTCTGTCATGGAGAATGCTGATGTAACTGGCAGTATGATTTAAACTCTGGAAAGGTGGTTAGAGCAACGTTTACATTGAAGATTATGTCAAAAAGAAAGCTAAAATGGCAAGCATGGTTTCCCACTTAGCTAAGTGGTAGTTTATGGTATCTCCTGTGAACAACACTTTTGTGGGGAAAAAAGAAAGAAACACATTGGTTAATAGGTAACTAATGTGTTAAAAATCAGGTTAGACAAGGCAAACTATAGTTTTATTATAATTTTATTAGTTGAAGCAAACAGGACACGGAATACTAATGCTTTCTTAGCACACACAGTACATACTAAAATTCAAAAGTGTCTTGTCTACACTACAATTTTAAGCTTGGAAGGTGTACTAGGCAACAAGCTTATTGTTACTAGGAACAATACAAGGAAGAATGGGGTAAGTGGAATGAAATAAAAACTCAAAACCTAAAACTAGGGTAAGCACAGGGAAGCAGGAAAGGTAAAGAGACATCTTTGGATTGTCCAGGTCTGGGGTCCCCAACACAAGAACGACATGGACCTGTTGGAATGAGTCCAGAGAAGAACCACTAAGCTGCTCACAGGGCTGAAGGGCTTCTGCTGTGGAGACAGGCTGAGAGAGTTGAGGCTGTTCATCCTGGAGAAGAGAAGGCTTTGGGGAAACCTTGAGGTCCCTTCTAGAACCTAAAAGGGCTCCAGAAGAACTGGAGAGGGATTTTCCACAAAGGCAGGTAGTGATAGGACAAGGGGATATTGCTTTAAACTGCAGGAAAGTAGATTTAGATTAGATATTAGGAAGAAATCCTTTCCTGTGGGGATGGTGAGGCACTGGCACAGGTTGCAGTGATGAGTAACCTAACTCTGGTTAGTGGTCAGGTTTTCATATTTTATTATATGGCTTCAGTGGGTGCAATGTGGACCAGTTCAAAGAACATTTTACATGGGAGAAATCACTGAGCTGGAAGAAAGTGAATGATTGGCACAGGGCAGAAGCACTTTTTGCTTCAAGGCTCTGGCCTGTTGTTTGCTGGAAAATCTGTTTTATTAAATGCCATTCACACTTCCCAGATAAGTCACTGAGGGATATGCCAGATTCTTTCCCAAATACTACTTGATACTCAGTGATGATCACTGATGCGAACACAACATCTCTTTTGATGTTCCTAAACACTGACGTGTATACATCTCCCAACACACCAAATGTTTATAAGGCTAAAAGAGAGAAAGATATCAACTCTTTGGACAGAGAAAGGGCAGAGGAAACTGGTTTTATTTAAATACACAGATCAGATACTTACAGCTCAGGAAAACCCAAACTAGGTGCCACTTGCCCTGTGAGTGTTTTTACTGTTATAGCAAGTTTTACTTAAGTGTAATTTTGGTCAATCAAATAAACATTACGAGGAGACAGGATGCAAGAGGGTAATAAGGTGTACTGTGTACCAGTGATATCCCAAGAGTCCCCACTGTGGCTTCTGCTCCACTCCTGTAAAATAACCCTCTCTAATCTACCCATGCAGAACAGGGCCAAAGTTTGCATGTGACTTTGAAAGCCAAAGGAGCAAACAGAAGCTGACTTGGACACACATTTGGCTATAGATGCACACAGATGCATTTAGTTCAACTAAGGCCCCTCATTTGACTCTGCTGGTGTTTGTCAGATGTGACAGCTAAATACTGATATTGTCAACATCAGAGGCTACTTTTCACTTCTGCTGTGCATGTCAAAGAAAATAAACATATTCCAGTGACACTCAGCAATCAGGCAGATTATCAGCATGAAAATTCTACTGTATTCAGGGACTATACAGAATGTTTTTCTGCTTAGTCCCCTTCAATCATACAAAACATATTAAATCATTTCTTCAAAAAGCTCATGGGTTCAGATCACCCTTAAAGAATAGCAAAGTGCTCTTACATTGAAGTCCCCTAACTGATCATTTAGCACACATAGTACCTACAGCAATAAACGAAGTAGATTTACCATTAAAGCTGCGAAAATCAAGGATGTTACTACTGCAAGTCTATCCATCACCAGCACTTATTTCAAACAGCTTTTTCTGCAGCTTAGGCTTGTATAAAATTTTTTCCAATCAGGCACTGCACAGATTCCAGAATGATATGTAATAGCACAGCTCTAACACCTATCATGCTTTACAGCCCAGTTTAAAAAAATAATGTGAAAATACCACCAACTAAGCCTTGTATAGTATTTTTGTCTATATCATCTGCATTACTGTTTTAATCTCCCTCATTTTTCCTTTGTACCAAAACCAATGACAAACTGCACGCCCACATACACATTATCGAGAAGACTCACTACTAACCCTAACACATTATACTAATTATTTTCTACAAAGGCGTACATTGCACTTGATAATAACCAGCAGCAGATCATTATAAATTATATTTACAAACAGTAGAGGCAAGAAATAAACATTCACAACCCAAGCAAAGATGACTTTACCCGAAGCATAGCTCAGATGGTGAAGTGAAAGGCCACCGATGTTTTCAGGCTCAGTAAATGCAGTACATGCCGTGTTGGCAGATATGGTCACACAAAATGCTAACTATCAGTTAATATCCAAGTGAAAATAGCACCTCGCTCAGCTGAAGGTTCTGATTCCTGACAGCTGCTCCATGGGATTTGCCGCAGCTCACAGAGCACCATCTCCAGGTGAGCCCCGGTCCCCATATACAAGGTCCCCTCACAGCCCTCCCGCTGGGGTGGCTTTGGCAGATGCATCTTCTGGCCTGGAATTTCCCATCCTGCACAATGGTATCACCTGGCTCAGGTACCAACATGTGCTAGTACCCCCCTCAAAATCTCCACAAAAGCACAGGCCACAGGCAGAGACATTAAGCTATTAGAGGGTGGCTTCTGTTCTTAGTCCCTTTTGGTGTTCATCCCTCCTGCACCCTCCAGAGCTCTGAGCAGGGCCAGCACCTCCCCACAGCCGCTTCTTTCCCCCTGAGGCTGCTCCAGTCCCACCAAACACCTGGACTCTCTGAGGCAGCTGAGCCTCCAGGTATGGCTGAAGTGAGACAGTCAGGGCCAACGAGCCCAGCCAGGCATCAGGGCAGCTCTACAACACTGAGATCTTACAGCCACTCCAGGTAAAGCTTTGTATCCACCTCCAACAGGTGATTAAAGGTAAAAGAACTTGGTCTTGAGGCAAGGTTTACTACAAGAACTGACAAATTCCAGCAGGTTCAAAATTTTAACTGAAGCCTCACCTGCTCTTTCCTTCATAAACCCAGACCTTATCAAATGTGTTAGCAGTGTGATACCTCAGTACATCATAAAATATGGAAGAGGGTAGAGGATAGCAAAGCTATCCAGAAGTAGTGAGACCCTTGATACTTCCTGACTTTGGGAAGTGTTGCATTAGTGTTATTTTCCAAATGTTTGAGGCAGTATTAACTAGCATCATGTTTTGAGGAATAGAGTTGTACAACACTGCCCAAAGGAAAGGGAAAATACCTTGAAATGAAATGTGTGATCATTTACAATGTCGAAAGCTTTTTAGCTACGGGCATTATTTCACAGCCAAGGTAAGCACTCTCTCCTAGGGGTACAACTGCACAGCTGCTGTTTAGAAAGGAAACTGGGCTTCTCCTTCCAGTCTACCCTTCTTAAACTCACAAGCATGAGAATTGATCCAGCCCTGGAGGTAACAGGGTGACCCCAAACCAGGCCAGGAGCAGCCACGAAGGGGTTTTCCTCCAGGCAGCCCCTCCAGCCTCCTGCAGCACATTCCTTGTAAACAGAGGGGAGCACAGCTGTAGCGAAACCCACAGAGCTGATGGACACACCTGATCCAGGAAGCAGAGAGGGATATGAAATTCAGAGTTGCCATGATGCTGCTTTAAGGCAGCAAGGTGCCACAGGCAAGTCACTGGAGTGAGGCCAGTATAAGCAGGGCAGAGAAGAAAAATGCTTCTTCCAGAGTCCATTAACCATCCCAGTAACAGCAAACCATAGACCAGAATCCAGACAGGGCTGGAGACAGGCACAAGCAAAGCACAGCTCAGGGCTGAGCTTAAACCTCAGGGCAGAAAGCTGAAGGGGTGTGGGAGGAGGTCCCGGGGCAATTAAGCACAATCAGAGCCCTGGAGATGGGTTGAACACGGGTGCAGGAGCCTTGGCAGGCGTGTCTGTCTTAACTCAGAAAGGAGGAAGTGGCAATTTTGAGATCACTCTGTTTAAATATATTGTGAATTGCAGAGCTAAAACAAAAGACTTCTGTAAGCCCTTCCTTTGGGCTCTCCTAACTCACCCCAATCTGAAGAAGGCACAGCATACGTGAGTACATACAACCCCCTCCACCAGCTGGAGCACACAGTGAAAAAATGAGTTAACATTTGAATTAAAGTAATTAAATGCATGTAGCATTCTCAGACCCAGAGTTTATTTAATTTCCCACATTCCTTATCCCTGAAAAAGAAATTAAGTTTCATCTCATGAAAGCTGGACAATCTCTGGGAAAAATATGCCTTTCAAGAATGCTAGAAATTGGAAAAAATATATTCTATGCAGCATAAATAAGCCTTAACCTACAAAGAGGCTGCCTTCAGCTATACATATATGAATGTGCAAACATGTGATTGATGCATACATTTATTAATGCAAGGTCAGAAGCTTTACACCTTGTAGTCAAGTAGACAAATGATTTTATTTTATTTTCCAATAGGAGAAAAAAGTAGTGCAGAACTGATAAAACTGTTTGAGATTAAATTGGATTTTCCACTACAGAAAGCTGTTTGGAGACAGGTATTCCAACAGTGAGAGACAGCACAAAAAAGTCTCTCAGAGCCTTAATGAGAGTGACAAGGGGGAAAAAACTGTCTCTGCTCTTCTAGAATGTTACTCCAAATGCTGTTTTTGTCATAAATACTTCTGCTTCTTTGCAGAAACTATTTTCTTGTTGTTATTATTTTGCAGTATTTAGCTGAAAGGTTGGAACAAGAAAGCTGCATTATGTCAAAATGTCTTATGTGCTATTCAAGCAAAATGTGACACCAGTTTTGAGTGCAACACAATAAATTCATTATGCAATGATTCAAAGATCTACATTCAATATAATGAATATGAAATATTAGGGATCCCATCACAGTACTGAGGGGTAACATTGAGTAACATTGTTAGTAAAGTTATCATAAGAAATATGGGATGGCAGTGGGTCTGGCTCCATAGACTGAGCTCTCTGCAGAAGTCCCGGGCTTCCTCCATGTTTCCATCCCTGCTCCACACTCATCTCCTGGCTGGTCAGGTCCTCCTTCCCCACACCATTGGGGCTGCCTGCAGCCCACAAACCCTTCTCCATGACTGGGAACAGTTTGTCACTCCTTCTCTCCTTCCTGGACAGAGACAGCTCACCATGTCCCAAACACCCTCACATCCCTTCTGCCTTTTCATCTGTATTCCTCTTCTCCTTCATATCCTTCCTCTTCACCTTCATATTTCTCTCGCCACCAGGAAGGGTTTCTTACTCTCTCCCCAGAGACAAGGTTAATTCTTCAATGCACACCACCTTCCAGCCCATCCCAGGACCTCTCAGCCACACAACTCCACCACATCTCTGGATACACATGTACTTCCTTCTTCTTCAGTATGCTTGTTATCTTCTGTTCCTCTGTGGCATCACACATCTTTTACTCCATTTATCTTTTATACAATTCTTGGATAAAGACAAAAGGAAAACCACAATTCCCCAAATTGTGTCACAAACTGCAGGACAAATTAAAAACTTCCTTTCCTTCTACTCCTGGATCTCTGCAGTCTAGTAAGAGATTGAAGTTTAGACAAATTGAAGATCCCACTGAAGTTGTGAAGTCCCTTACAACCTGAATTATTCTGTGATTCTATGTGAATTTGATCAGCACTGGAGCTGGCAAAAAGGTCGTTGTGGCTCACAGGCAGCTGGGGTTGAAAAAGTGATGTTAACATATTTTTTCGGCCAGATCAGACAGTTCCATTATTATCACATATGCAAAAAAGTTCATTGAACCAGGGAGGTTTCATATGAAACACACTCAGCTGAATGAATCATATTTTCTGGTTCAACTTTGTCATTTCACAATATAACTCTAAAGTCACACAGATCAAGGAAAACTTCAGGTCAAAAAATTGTGTGCGATTTATGTGACTTTCCAGAAGTGCAGAATGATAGCAGGTTGGTGGTGGTACTACTAATGGAGCAGGTAAAGGGAATCTGTCTTTCCAGGGAAAAGCATTTGTGGGCTGAGTTATCAATTAAATCCAAATACTTCAAGTCCAATACAGAGGACTCAGAGAGCAAATACAGACTGGCTGTGCAAGCTCCTAGAGAAGGGATTTGTTGTGTCATTCACTAAAGACACACGTGAGCAAGTTCTGATGCACTCAAAGTTGTAAACCCAGAATATATATTTATTTATATATATATATATAGATATACACACACACACCATTTTTTATGTAATGGTTAGTCCCATAACAGACTACTTTCTCCCAGTAGCACATTAAGCAGCAAAATTAAGAGTAAAACTGTTGTTTGGTTTCTTCCCTGATGCTCTTTACAGGAGACTTTTCCTGGAGTTTTGTGGCTCAATCCATTACAAACCCTGAAACAGGGACCTGTTTGTGTGGGACATCCCTTCACAAGCAACATCCCACTATGGTGGGCCATGCAAGGTTTGCATCCAAATGGAATTAAAACCAGACACCCCACACTGTCCATTGGTTCTACTTTTTGATTGGATCCAAGTGGCAAAAGAAGCTTTTCCCAGTGAATTGCACAGGCAATCTTAACTTCAGAATTTCCTAACTCCACTTTGGTATGTGCTTCTAAAATAATTTTGTGCACTATTTAAATTACATAATATTTTATAAAAAAACCAAGTTCAGGCTTTTGATGTTTGATAAATTTTAATAGTTCAACAATTCAGCTGTATCCAGGCACAGGTGGTTACTGACAACCACCAATGCACTGCATGCATATCATCATTTATAGAAATCTATTGCTTTTTTTAGAGATATTTAACAGTTATTTACCCAAATTACCTCAACCACTTTTTAAAAAGGAATTATCATCAAAATTCAGTGAAACGACTTCAATTAATTTTGACTTCTGAGAGAAAGATCCACTTTCTGAAAACAAAAGAAACAGTTGGCAATAATTTATGGCAAACTCCCCTTGACTTCTCCTCAGCTGACATTCAATAACCACTTTGAATAGAACTAACCCATTATTCAGGGTTGTCTTAAGCTTCCTAATCTTCAGTATTTCCTGACTTGTGAGTTGTTATTATTACCAAAAGATGGATGATAGTAATAACCAACTCTTTTGGAGGATGTACCTTAGGGATTTCATTTCCCACTTTCAAATATCATTTATTTGTAGGTTTAAAGAAAAATATTGATATTGAAATTAAAATCCATCTGTAAACTCAGTCAAATTATTCTATAGTATATAGATACTGATCAGGAATTGATCTGATACAAGCTGAGGTCAGTGGAAGCTGGTTATTAGCTTTTAGGTCATGCTCTCTAGAGAGTGAAAAGGATCCTTAACAAAATCATAGCAAAATAACTACAGTGTGTCAGCATCTCTGTATAGGTCTAGAGCACACATTTGGCATATTTTAAGTGTGTGAAGCCTTTGTTAGAGGAAACATAAAAGGATTCCTTGAAGCATTTTTCTGCCCAGACAGAAAGACTGTCCATTATCTGAGCAGAAAGGAAGGAGCAGCACCTGGAAGCAGTGAGGTAACACACACACCAGAGGCAATATCTAAAAGGTTTTGGGCAAATGGTATTTCAGACTAAGAACAAGAAGCACTTCTTGGAGACTGACTCAAAACTCAGAGATTGTCCCAGTACTCCAAATTAATTAAAGCAGCAGAGGAAAATGGTCATGGATGTGACTCCAAGAGAGACTGTGATTTGTGTGCACCTAAAACCTGATAGAAAACCTACTCCAAAAGTCAGCTCTGAAATCATGGAAAAATGAAACCTCCTCTATTTATGGGAATGTCATTCTGAGTAAAAAAGAAAAGTAGGCAAGGAATGAAAAACTTGAAATCACAGCAGAAAACACAAGTCAGCATTCAGGGCTATTATTTGGGTCAAAGAAGCAAGAGAAGAGGAACTGAGCCATGATGGTTTGGACACAAGTGGAACAAACTGTACCCAGTTAAGGAAGAGAAATACTGAGAAGAAACTTGTCAGGTAAAATATCTGAAAATAAGGGGCCTAAGACCCTTTCTTGAAGGACCGTCCTTTGATAAACTCAGAACGCAGTCACACACTGCAAGCAAATACTCAAGTTTCACCTGCTCTGCCATACTCTCTAACAACTAAACCAAGCTACTTTGCTGAAGTATTTTCTACATCATGAAAATGCGTAAGATAGTAATGTATAAACACAGAATAGAACCAAAAACTTTTTGCCTTTCATTTGTCTAAGTGGATCTAAACACAGTAAATCAATTTGAATTGTGCCTGTGCTGTTATTAAATCAACCATTTATCATTTAACTTTATAATTCTAGCTGGTCAATGAGATGCCTTCAAAGGGTGGAGCAGATATAATTTTTCAGGGAATTAGAGTGTAAGATGGCTTGGATACAGTTCATAGTAAGTGTTCAGAACATGAAATTTGGGATCAGTTTATTTTAATTTGTCACTAAATGGAGGCCACCTGAAAATTTTCTTTTTTTAACTGAAACGTACCTGTTGTAATCCAGCACAAAGCATGAATGGTCACTGTTAGGAATCTAAATTTCCCTCTCCATAAGTATTGTGCCTTGTCTGGTAAATATTTGATTTTCCTACTGTTAGTCTGCATGCATTTGTTCGAATAATCACAGAGACAGTAAACATACAAACAGGTATTTTACTTGGCTACACAGGGAAGAAGACAGCAGCAGCAATTTTGGAGTACAATATAACCAGCTACAAGGGCAGTACTGTTAAATCTGCAATATTATCACAAAAATGATAAATTAGAAAAACGTTTACAGCATTCACAGGAAGTTCTGGTAATTTTACTATTTTATGTCAGTAATGATTAGTAAGAAAGTTTAACAAATTTGTACTATCAGGGATTGGTACAGATGTAGATTATTTTTTAAGGTCAATTTCAGAATATGAACTAAGTGTTTCTTGATCATGAAGTATTTGTCTCTCTTGCTATCATCACACATACAAAAAGAACCCAATAATTTCTTTTTTATAGTAAACATGTGCAGGCTTAATATATTCTACGTAATAAACAGAATTCATAAGCTGTAGAGATAGCATTTTTAATTGTTGCCTGGTTACAATTTTGGAACTGACCTTCATCTAAAAATAAAGAATATATTAAAAAGATAAAAGACAAGAAGACAGTATTGCTTTATTAAAAGTATAAAATGATTTTAAAATTATTGTGCTAACATTTCTAAAGGTTCATTTTAACTTCTTCCTATAAAATGCCTGGAAGAGTTAAATAATTCCCTTGTTAAGCTATTTCCCACTTCACCATCCAAGCTCAGATTTTATGAAGTGTTGCTAAAATACGACACAGAGGATGAGTCTGTCACCTTGACAGAAAAAGTGTCCTGGTTTCTGCTGGGATAAAGTTAATTTTCTTCCTAGTAACTGGTAGAGTGCTGTGTTTTGGATTTAAGATGAGAATAATGTTGGTAACTCAGGGATATTTTTGTTATTGCTGGGCAATGCCTAAACAGAGTCGAGGCCTTTGCTGCTCCCCATCCCATCCCAGCAGTGAGGAAGCTGGGGGCATGTCAGGAAGGTGGGAGGGGACATAGCTGGGACAGCTGATCCCAACTGATCCAAGGGATGTTCCAGGCCACACGTGCTCAGCATATAGAGCTGGGGGAAGCTGGCTGGGGGTTGCTGCTCGCGAACTGGCCGGGCATCAGTCCGTGGGTGGTGAGGAATTGAACTGTGCATCCCTTGTTTTGTATAGTCTAATTATTTTATCATTAATTATTATTATCATTATTGTCATCATCATCATCATCATTTCCCGTTCCTGTCCTATTAAACTCTCTTTCTCAACCCACAGATTTTACCTTTTTTCTTCCAGTTGTGTCCCACCTCACTGTCAGGGAGAAGGTGAGCGGGTGGCTGTGTGGTGTTCAGCTGCCTGCCAGGTTAAGCCCCAGCAAAAAGCCAAATTGAAATCTAAAGTAAGTGAACTTTTGATGTCTGAGAAACGTCAAAGAATAACATAGAGAATTACCTATGTGCGCTGTGTTTGCTAAATGCATATTAAGTTTTGTTTTCACTGTAAATCAAATATGTATAAAATTTGCACTCACCAAAAGAAATGAGCAGGTTCTGGGGAAGTTCTTACTTGTCAGAATCATCTCTGACATGCAACTCCTCTTTGACATGGAAAAGAGGACATGGAAATCCTCTTTTGTGTGACCAAACAAAATGCAGTCACATTTTTATAAGCATAAACATATGGTGCAATCTGACATATACAAAATCCCAGACTACAGCTCATCTTAGTTCCTTGACTGTTCAGTTGTAAATATTCTATTATGTTAAAACACACAGCTCTACATACATAGTTAAAAATTCTTTCCATGACTGCTGAGTATTTCAGCACTGAAACAGATCCTTCTATGGCTATCTCTGGCTCTGCAGCTTCCGTGCCGGAGCACGAGGTGCTGCTGTCTCTGAAAAGCGTGTCCAAAGCGAAGCCGCTCGGCAGGATCAGCCACACGCTCACCGCGTGCGCGCACAAACGCACGGGCGGCTCCAGTGATGTGGGTCGGCAGCAAAGAGGCAGGAAGGGTCTTTGCATAGATTTCCACAGGAGCAGTTTATTGCTTCCACACTGTGAAGGGTTCTAGAGGCAAAGTCAGAGAACCATGCAGGGTCTAGGTTTAGGTACGGGAGAGGGGCTGAGGGCACAGGGGCGGTACAAACGCGGGATTAGGGAATGGAGACCAATGGGGGAGCTCTGGGGGAGTGGTGAGGGGCAAGGGCCAATGGGGAGAACAGGGAGGGGAGAACCTCCTAAGGGATGAAACATATAAGGTAATAAGGAGATGGAGGGGCTACGAAGCCAACCAGGGAAGCAGAACTGGCGTAGATTAATGTAACAGAACAGTGCATCCTGGGAGAGGCCTTTCTGGTCACCCTAACCTGAGGAGGTTCTTTTGGTACTAGGGACTTGTCCCACCAGCAGACTCTCTTTGTCCCTTGTAACGTAGGCTCACCGGCCACCACACCTTCAACATTCAGAGGTAGCAAATCTGGGGACCATTTTCAGCAGTCATACATATTGAAGAACATATTTCTCCAAAAAAGGTATTTCCTAGGTTTAAAGGTTAACCAGATATACACCTAAAGGGCATTCCTTAAAGGGTTGTCTGTTTTCAGGTCAGTTCCCTTGTTTAGAAGGTTCAGCTCCAATTGAAGCAGTTAAGTTAGCTGATTTTACACATTTGGATGGAAGAGGAAAATGGCTTTTGTGATGAGCATCTGCTGTTTTGTTAAAAATGTGGTTAAAGACATTAACAAAAGTGACATTACCAGCTGTTCGAATGTCAAACAGCTTAGTAAAACTGGTTTTTGTCAAATGACAACATATGACACCAAAATCAATTCCAAACCAATAACACTCTCTTAGTTGCAAAACAGGCTGCAATCTAGAAAAAAAAAATGTTAATTAAAGTACAAATTATACTTTTTTTCCCATGGAAGAACAGAACACCAGATTTGATGACAAAACTCAGCCTCTTTCCTAAATTCATAAAAGGCAGACTATCATTTACAATAAGTCCTCTGATGTATAAATAACACCTTATTCCCATAATACACCTGTAATAGCAATAGAACATGACAGGCTGTGCCTTGCAGGGTAATTAAACGTGCCCCTGGTGTTTCAAGTACAGTGGCCTTTGGACTTGCAGCTTACAAATCCCCTGCCCTTTTGTGCTGCAATCATCAGGCCGGCACTGCCTGGTGTGTGCTGCTGCTCCACTACCCCACACTCCTGTTTGCATCATTTATAATTACCAGATTATTAGAAGGTGACACATTAGCAGCCTTGTCAGCCAGCGTTCTTCTAAGGGGAAGATTATAGTCTTTGTGTCTTTGGGCCAATGGCTTTAATATTCTCTAAAATATGACTTGGAAGGAAAGTAGCCATAAAATGAATTACCAAAATACAGACGGCATCATTTCTACCCTAAAGTCAGGCTCCAAGCAAAAGTGGACAAATTTGCCTTCAGCATCTTAAGCAACCTGTTCAGATAAAATCCTAAATGCTGGTTGGTGCACACCTTGTTTAAGGGTATACCCTGGATTTTTTAATTAGGAGAAAGATGTTTGGGAAGGTTTTGGGAAAATGCCTTCCCAAAACATACAGAGTTTACATGAGTAGAGAGACTCAAGGTAAGCTCAGTTCTCTAGGACAGCTATGCTGCAAAAGGGATTGGTGGGAGAAGGAGGGAAACAGCTGTGCCTTCTTGTTAACTAAATAAAGGACAACTGCTTTAAATCATGATCGATATTTGCAAACTCACAGCCCTTGAAAAACATGGAAACTGGAATAATGGCTTCCAGATGGAATTGCCAGTACTGCTTAAGTGACCGAGGTACAGAAGTCTGGTGACATCCATTGGACTCCATGCTTTTGAACAGAAACCGAACTTGTTCAGGACACATCATGGCAGTGCTCATTTCTATATTAAACTCAGCCCACTAAAACACCGATTTCTATTAAAACATTAAAAAAAAAGTTATTTTCCATTTTGTACACCCAAACACATTTCAATACACATTTTTAGCCAGCTGCAGCAAAGAAACAGGATATGTAACATAAGTGTTTGTTGCTGTCCCCTCACACCACAGCATATGGTAGGTGAGTTACAGACACTTGTGTTGCTGCTGCAGCTCTTGAAAACTAAATTGTTACATTAGAACCTTAGGCATATGCTATTTTCAAGCTGTAAAATACCTGCTTCCTTAAACACACAGATGCCAATAATCCCCATATGTCTTGAGAAGATTTTGAGGCACTTTTAATAATTGATTAGCTCTGTGAAATGCAAATTTGAAAATGTAATGAGAAGAGGAGGAAAGAAATTTCACACATTTGTCAAAATTAACTGAAGTGTTGAATCCAGCCCCCTTTGCAGGCTGAATTCATGTCCAGCATGCTGGACCAGGTCATTTCAACCTTGGTCATATACTCAGAGTTGTACTTCCCCTGCTAGAGGTACCATTGCTCTTTTCTATGGCTGATTAAATCCTAATTTGGAAATTATGCACGTTGTAGAGGACGGGGTGGGCCCTGTCCTCTCTCCTTGGTGCCCAGGAGACGAGACACCTTCAGGCAAGTTGATCCTACTTGAGGACACGGAGAAAGAGGAAACCAATAAGTGGCAAGAGTGGGGGGAAAACATGCCAGGGAATAACAACGATTGTGCTTGAGGAAAGAAGGAGGCAGACTAAAACAAGAAATAAATATCCAGTGGTAGTGGATCCTGATGAGGGAAGGAATGCAACTCTTGCACCAGCATAGGAAGCCCAGAAGACAGTTCCCTTGGATTCCCCTTTAAACAGTCCCTGTTGATGTCCTGGAAATTTCAGTAAAAGGGAGAGTTGCCTGGTAGAAACGACAACTATCTGAATGCACTGTCCCTGCAGACCTGTTTGCAAGGCCTCACTTATAAGCAAATCATTATGTACAGTAAATATAAGGGACTGAACTCACACAGTGCAGCCATTAATCTAATGCTCCCACTGCATCCACCTAAGGAATAAGATGCTTTTCTTTCCAGCCATCTGCAGAGCTATGGATTCTCCTCCTACAACTTCGTGCTTTAGTTTGCTCTAAAACATCACACACACAGAGAGAGAGAGAGAGAGAGAGAGAGAGAGAGAGAGAGAGAGAGAAATCAAGACATAATATTCCATAGCAATTCAGTAGGATTTCCTAGCTGCTATTATTATTGATTACTAACTGTTTGTCCCTGCTGCAAACAGAATTTATATTCTGCACCTTAAAATGAGGCACTGCCCAGGAAACTAAGAAAAATGATGCAAAAGGCTGACAATACAGATCAAACACTCAAAACCAAACACACAAAGACAGCAGCAGACCGATTTCTAAAGTGTAGGATTAATCTGTAAACTTAAAGCTTAACCACTTTGTATGGTTTTATCAGGACACAATCTAATAATAAAATACAACAGCAGGCTACAATGCTCCCGAGTCTGCCATTTCTCCCCAGCTGTGCAGCAGCATGTTACACCGGTGAAAATTAGAAAGCAATGTAACCTCAGCTGACAGGTTTATTAAGACACAGAAGACATTACACAAGCCCTTTTGACATTGTAATCACTAACTCAGTCAGGAGCAGAAACCTACTTGCTACCATTATTGGAAGTAATTGGTAAAAAGAAAAAAGCAGAAAAAAAAGAAGAAAAGAGTAAGCAAACAGCCTTGTAAATGTCATGTTAATTATTTAGGATACAGTTGCTTTCAGCCACATAGATTGCATCCCATCTGTACTTGGGTGGTTTTCAGTGATCAAAAGGAAAGACCCAGTGAAGGAGTCTACTCTGACCTTGCTCCCTTAGTTCAACTGCTCTTAGCTATGTTACAGAAACAGTTTGTGCTCCTATTGCACAGCTAAGGCTGCACCATTGCTACCAGCATAAGTCCCAGTTTGCAAGGATTTATATTTAAATTACACAAAATTGCTCTAAGCTGCGACTTGGTACACACAGCCACCATGCGAGTCCTTTTTCTTTTTTCTCAGCCAAGTTGGATTTTAATTGAGTTGTCTAGTATTGTTATTTGTGTTAGGGAAGAAGAAAGATTTCATGTGTTTATGGCTTTCTGGACTTACCTATACGGATTTCAACCCTTAGATATGTCAGAAAACATCAATGCAAGAGAGTCAAAATTTCTGGAAACACGTAAGTAGTTTTCAGTCTTTCACCTGTGGGACACCATCTAGTGCAGGTCAAAGGCAAGTAAAATCTGTTGTATCCCACATTTAAATCTCTGCTCATTGCCATTCTTCCCATGCCATCCCACTGCTGAAACCAAAATGGCAGGCACTGAATGACAGAAAAGCGCAATTCCTGCTTTTACAGTTTGCAATCAACATACAAAGACCAGAAAAAAACCCAGGTCAATGGCAAGCACAAACTAAACTAAAGAAACTAAACTAAACTAAAATGGAGATATAAACTGTCTGCTGAGGAAAAATCTTACCATCTTTTTATTACTTGTGCAGCCCTCTTAGAGCTTGGGTTGTCTGAAGAGTGGGGTGGAAGACTGTCAGACTGTCAGACTGTCTAGCTTTTAACCTTTTCTTTCTCTGCTCCATTGTTTAAGAGAGTCAAACACTCGTCATCCAACTATTCCCACAGCTCTAGAAAACACTTCAAAACAAGACTAAGAGAGCTACACTTTCAGGAGTGCTCAGACAGTGCTTTTCTCACTGTGACCTGTGTGTGAGCACACATGGAAATGCTGCCCAGAATACCCTTTCCTGAGGAGAACCAGACAGTAACTTAAACGATTTCAGTCTCAACACATATTTGAACTTCTTCTTTTGCTAATTTTTGTTCTGCTTCTCTGGGCAGGACCTCTCTTTCTCCCTGTGTCCTCAGAGAGCAAGGAGCCTTAGGCATGTCCTGTGTAACCTTTTGAAACTGCCTCTGGCTCAAATGATTGTTTCTCTCTGCCCTCAGGCGCAACACAGGTATCTGGCATGAACTGCAAAGGACAAAAGCTTTGCTGTTAAAGGGCACAAAGTGAAGGTGCTCATAGTTGCAGTCTCCTCCATGGATTTCTCTAGGACCCAAACCCAGTTCACTTACAGCCCTGATCTAGTCCCATATGCCATAGAAATCAGACATTAGTAAGTGCAAATAACAGCTTGTGAGTTCATGAGCCCAGAACTCCTCTGTTAACTTCAAAACGGGGGCCACCTTCAGTGTGTTACTGCAGGTACTTGCATGGCTGAAAGGAGATTTTAAAGTTCAGAGAAATGTACTCAATTTATTTTATCTACAAACTTTTCTGAATAACAATAAATGCAAAGCTGAAAAACATTTACTATCCTGGATTTCCCAGTTTCTACTAGACTGTGCCACAAGGGTCCATTTAATACAAAGGAATTGCAAAAAGACTTGAATATACTTTTGATACTAAGAAGCCTCTGTAAGCATTAAATGTTCATATACCTACAAATATCTTTCAAAGATGATATAAACACATATGATGACATGACTCAGCTGGCTTTACTTTAAGAAGAAACCACGTGAAGGCCTTAGATACTCCCATTTGATAGACATGATAATGTACAACCCTTGTGCCCTGGGGGGACTTAGTGGATGATTTAACAGGTATAGAAATGCTTGTGTTAGGAGAGCCCTTTAATTTATTTATTTTGCCTTTAGAGCTGCCTTCTGAAGAATTCTCTGTGAAGATCTCAGGAAAGGTCATATTGCTTGGAATTTTACACCTTGTACAGAGTCCTCCAGAGAGCTACCTGCGCCAGCAGTGAATAAACATTCCTTGGTGCTGTTTGCTCCCACCTTACCTCAGCAGCCTGTGAGGCAAGAGCAGAGCTCTGCTTTCCCTTGCAGGATTCATGCCTTTCATTTTAATGACTGTGAGCTGAGACAAGATCTGCTTTTGTTTCCTCTCATTTTCAGCTGCCTTTTTCCTTTGTCAGAACTGACAACTTAGAGGACAATCAAAACACTGAGTAAGAAACCCTGTTTGACCTTACTGCCAAGAGTCTTACAAAATTAATGTTTACAGCTATTTATATGCACTGGGAAATCACTGTTTCCCCTTTGAGTTTACACGTTTCAAAATGTCTTTTTCTAGCTCTCTGGACATCACCAAACTTTGAGAACTTTTCACAAGCCATGATCTTTACTTAAAAAAACATACCAGGACTGACAAGAAATTGATGTTTCTCAAATACCAAGTGAGAGACTGTCCAGTCACCATTCAATGGGTTGATTCATTCTACCCAATTCCAAGCATAAAACGTTTTCCAAGCACACAGCTTCCAAACCCACCTGTATTACACTGTATTTTCTGCTCCAAATCTATACCAATGTCAGTCATTAATCCAGCAATAGTTTCTATCCAAAACACAGGGGCATCCTCTTGTCTGTCTTCTTAGGAATTACAGCTGATCACTGTGTTAATCCTATCACTTGGAATGTTTTGCAGGCCCAGCTTATTTTCCCAATAAAAGATTCTCTTTTAGTAGTAGTTGTAACTACTGACTATTCAGTTAAAAAAAAAAAGGCAGGAATTAAATAGAATAAAAAAGAATAAAGCAAAATGATTGCACACATTATTCTGTTCCCAATGAAAGAAGTATTTGTGTTCAACTTCTGTACATTTGTACTCTTTAGCTTATCAGTAGAATTGGACACAAAGTCATTTGAAGTTTAAAAGTCAGAGGGTGCTTCTTTAACAACTGATACTTTTCTCTAAGAAAACACTTGAGTTTGAACCGTTATGTTCTTTCATTCCTTTAAAAAATAAAAACTGAATTCTGTTTTAAAGCTCCTAAGGAAGAGCACCACAAGCCCTGAAGAAATCAAATTAGGAAGACCAGCTTGACATGCTGGGAATCATCAAGCAAACTTTATCAGATGTCCAGCCCTTGGATACTGCTTGAAACTGTGCCAGGGCATTCTGTAACGCCAGGTAAAAGCATGTATGTGACCTAAACAGAGAAAAACAGCTTAATCCGTTGACCATGCCAATGCTAGACATTACCTTTCGACAGAAAGGGAAAAGGAATGCACAGATTTAATAAGGAACAGATGTCATTTTCTCCCTAGTAGGAGACTGGCATCAGGGAAACGTTTGAAAAATTGTTAAATCAACTGTTGTGGCAGCTGAACATCCTTGAGTATAGCCAATGTGATCTAAGCCTTCACAATGTGATTTGAAAATCCCACAAAGCAACCTGGACTGGAAATTGCAGTGAGGGTAAAAACATAGCTTCTAGGTCTTTAAGTACCAGGTAGAGATTGTTCTTTACAGTTGCTTCCTGCAGAGGAGGAGTTGGAAATGTGGGGACTGTGAAAGGAAGCCCTATCAATCAAATTTTACAATTATTTTTTCAATGGTTTATTTTCACCCCAAAGCAATGCAATTCACCTCAGCAGGAAAAGTGCCTGAAAACCTTCAGAAATGTCAAAGACCACTTCAGTACTAGAGAGGTAGGTAACATGCCATGTGTGTGCCATTAGGCTGGCAGTCAGGGCAGCATCAATACAAGGTGAATGCTGATACAGATGTTGCTTTTTTATCCCTTCTTTTAAATTATTTTTTTTTTCCCAGCAGTAGAGCCCCAAAAGAGCCATTCGTGAGAAATATAGGTGGAGTAAAGACAGCCAGAATGATATACTATCAATGTAAAAAAATAAAACTATTGATTTTATAGACATGCTTAGATTTCTGAGTAGCAAATTGCATCTTTATAATGCCTCTAATTTCAAGTGCTCTTCTGAATGTACACAGAAGAATCAGGATACCCTCAGCTAAAGTGCAGCCAGTTCCCAGGTCACCAACAGAAACTCTTACAGAGCTTCCAAACCTCACTGAGCAGGGCTGCAGACCTTCAGTACAAGGACCAAAAAATCCACTGTGCATAATCTTCACTGGGTATATTCTTGTGTGGGAAGCAAAGAAAAATATGGTAATTATGGTGCAGGAGGGGGACTATAGATAAAATAGAGTGTAATCCTGAAACTTGTAATTTACCCAGGATATAGTATTTTACATATTATGTTCAGTAGGCTTAGGAAGAAGAGCAATGCAATTGTCAGGCATTAGTGGAACCCAGGAGGGCCTCATTTACTCTGCAAGACTGAAAGTCCTGGACAAGCTTTGATTCCTCAACATTTTGCAACAGTTGTCACATGTGAAACCCCGAAAAGGCAATTTCTGAGAAAACAAATGGTGAAAAAACCTAGTGATGTATAGAGCTGAACGTGAAACCCAAGGGACATTTATTCCCTTTACATCCTGCTTTGTCTAATGATACACGTGCATCCCTCCCACAGACTGGGCTCCACTAGGTTGCTGCTGAAAAGGATTTACAACATCCATTTGAACAACAATATCACAGGATAATTGTTGTTCCATTGGATTTTGGTTAAATATTTACCTGTACTTTGGAACCGCAGCCTGAGCAGGAGCTTTCACAGATGTGAGTTCTCAGCAGTTTTTATAACTAGACAGAATTCCAGTGTGTGACACAAGGATTAAGATTTCTCTTTCCAACCTTTCCTAATGGCTGGGAAAAATCTTCCTGGTTGTCTCCTCAGCTTTTCTGCTGCACTCTCTCCAAGCAGCATTTACACTTGTCAGAAAGCTGTGCTATTACTACGCTCTCGAATTTTATCTTGCATTGCCAAAATGCTATGTTAGGCCTATCTGCAAATTTCAGCCCAGTGCACTGCAGCATGTTCATAAAACAGAAGTTCATACACACAAAACCAACATTAATATGCAGCAGTTGAAAATGGATAATCTGAGTACACTGAATGCCAATGCTGTAAAACTGTGAGATACACTAAACTTGGATATACTGTCCTATTAAATACAAAACTAATGTTACTTTAGTGGTGAAACGGAGCATTGGAATTACCAGAACTGTGTTCCTAGTGTTACAGTGGGAATAATTACAGGGTATTGAATACATTATAGAGGGAATTTGACAATGTGAAGCAATGATGTAACAAGGGAAGTGTTTCCATACAGTTTCTGCTCTTAAGTCCTTTGGGTAACAGTGGCAGAAAAAATAAAGAGGGTAAGAGACAGAGAAAGAACACTAAACTCTTTCTAATCACCTTAAGTGTACATTAGAGAATCTGACTGCAGCATTAGTGAAATTACACAGCATAGCTCAGATCAGAGGGACTGGATTTAATATACAGAAACCCTTTCACAGGCTGCACTGAGGATAATATGGTAAGGAACATTGGGCTGGAAATTTGCAGGTTGAAAAAACACACACTGTACAGTTTCATTAAAAGTTTGAGAGCAGCTGATATTCTCAGTAACAAATCTTTCAAGAAGCTGCAGCAGCAAGACACACTAACACAGCCTTAAGCTGGTAGCAATTACACAACAGTTTAAATACAATGCATGACTGGACAGGAGAGGAATTATCGTATTTATAGACACTCTGGGCAGCCTATCTTAGAGACACCAGGACTAGTCTCGGATATAAATTATTGGAAAACCCAAAGATGACCTTTGACAAAACCAGCCTAGAAAGAACAAAGCACTAGAAATCGCTCAAAGCAGAATAACTGAACATGAAACAATGCTGACTTACATTGTAGTCCCAAGGCCCAGACAGACACTTGGCAATCAGAGTTGCATGTCAAAAAGGAAGAAGCATCTGCGAAGGCAGATGCCATACAGGAAAATGTGTGTTTGTGGGTAAGACATGGGAACTGTGCAGTGGGGGAGAGTGTGTGGATGTGTAACAGACAAATGCTGTAGCTTACATCCACACAAAGGTGTTGGCTAGGCAGAAATTCTGCTATCCAGAACAGTGCACCATGACAGAGCTTAAACTAGGGAAAGAGAAGGTGTACTATAGGAATTGGAATTAACTAGGTCAGTGCCAAAGCTATCAACTCAGGAAATGTCCATGTGACCAGCAAGAGGTCAACAGATCAAGTCTGGCAAGGAGGATCCCCATACTTACCATCACATCTCTCCATAACTTTCACCTCTTTCCACAATTATCAATACGAAGAGAAGTGCTGGATTTTTCACTGCACAGATGAGAGAAGAGACACACAAAAGGGTACAGCACAAAGATAAATATGTGGAGAGAGGTGCAGAATGATGGGCAACAGATAGGAGCAGAACATCAGTAGAAGGAGAGTTTTGTAGGGAAAAGGAAGAATTACAAAGACAAGTGTTCAAAGGATCTGGAGGCTGTCACACAAGTAGAAAGAGTAGAAACACACAAAGAGCTGAGGAGGCAGCATTCATCTGGAATAAAAGAGCAGGCAATGAGGCATATAGCAGAGACACAAAGAGAAAAGAGGGACTGGAAGAGGAAGAAGTGTTTGCACACTTTTTCTGGAGGGTGAAGAGGGTTCATGAGCATTCATGAAGGTCTGCAGCAAATGACGGAATACTGAAACCAACATCTCCCTCCAATCCTTTGGTCCACATCAATTGACTTCTAACACATGCTGTAAGGCTGTGCTGTAGTTTCAGGTTAAGGCTGTGAAATGAGGAGAGCTGTTCATTAAGATGGAGCAGTAGTTTATACTGTGTGGGAGGCTGTTGGTCTGCTGTGATGCACTGTGTGGTGTTTGCATTTACAGCAGTGCCAACAGCATAGACAGATGCTTTATTAAACAAACTGTGGACATCTTAAAAGTCAAAGGTACATGAATGTGCCAACACAAGGCAAATACTACCAGTGGTTTTTTTAAGAGCAGAAAAAGCCCATTTACACAGATCAAATGTGGTTAAGGAAAATAAAGCTAAACTAGGCCAAGATTAAGATTGATACACTGCCTATTTAAGCACTTGCAGAAGAAATGCTGAGCTTCATTCTCAAAGGGCAGTGCTCACACCCTGGGCACTCATCAGAACTGGAATCCTGTATTTTATCCCCAGTTGAAGGAAGCCATTGATACAATCTGTCTGTGTAACTCTCGGCCGCCTGCCTGTATCTCACCCTTGGCTGAGACCATGGCCCATCCAGCACACAGGCAGTGAAGCTAATGTCTCTTTTTTTCTGCCAATAAAACCAGTGGTAAGCTTCACTCTGCCAGGGTACTCAGAGCTAATATGGACATCCTCAGTCCTCCAAAGCAGCTTATGGGTAACCGGCATGACCAGAGGTAAAGCTGGCCAAAGAACAGCTGCTGAATAGTTAGGAACATAAAGACATACTGATTATTTGAAAAAGGGCTGTCAAGTAACCCTTCTCTGAAAGGGGTAAAGATCCAGGAAGAGGGAGGTGTACACCCATCCTTTTGACCACAGAGAGGTCTCTGCTGAGAGGATGAGGACTGCAGCCAGAGCTCTGTGTCTTTCCTCAGCTCTCTTTGTCTTAAGCTCCAGAACAGTTCATACATAATAAAGGCTCTCAAATAGGTTGCACTGCTACTTGAGAAAGGAAATTACTTCTACCTACTATCCTCCAGAATCCCTTTCTGCACAGCCTGGGGAAGGGTCATGGGCCTGCACAGTCATCCACTATCTCCCAGAGAAAAAAAATGCCCTGAGCAACTGAGGTTGGTGAGAGCACAGACAGGCAGAGAAGATCAGAGAGCGTGATCTCAAAAAGTAACAGGGAGGACAGATAATGCATCAACTTAACCAGGTGTTGTCAAATCAAATCAGAAACGCTGCTGCTACCCAGCTGTGAGTTAATGTAGGTCAAGACACTCCATTCCTCTCTTCTATATACTCTCCCACACCTGCTATGTAGATAAATGCAAAACAAACAGCACTCTAAAAACAGGATGGAAAGCCAAAAAGACTACTCAGATTATGCCATGAGCAGGTAAACCAGCAGGAAAGCAACAGCTCTCATATTTGAGAGATGAGGTATATTCATATTGTTTAAGATTATTTGTTCTGTTTTCAGGGTACAATTTAATTGCTCTTAGTTGACAGGTTAGAGAGCAGCGCCACAGTGTGCAATATATTCACAATAAATATAGATATATGACCAATGCAAAGCTTTTGACTGGAATTTACAGAGGTGATAAAAAGGGTCATACCAGAAATGCAGTGACCAAATCAAATTACAAGGCCTCTCTTAACAGACCGTGCACTCAGATACATATAAATTAACTCACTCTGTAACAAGCCTTTTTTAAAACCAGCACAAGCCAAAAGCAGCAGGAGAAGCTTTGCTGCAGTTGTGTTACACAGTTATCAGTTAAAAGGCCTAATTAAAAAAATATTAATTCTAATTTTTACCTAAAGGTAGAAAATATTGTGGCACCAATTCAGGCCCAGTGAAGGAAAATGGTGCATAAAGGAAAGATGCATGGGGAGTTGTTTTTAATAAAGAAAATTAAAAAAATACAACCTCCTGCCTCTCACCTGCAATGGACTCATCATGAAATGACATCTAAGCTTTTTGGTTGCCCAAGTTAAGGACATATTCGCTCCTTTCCTCATTTCCTCACCGTTGTGTGACTCGAGAAAATGGAGGAGGAAGAACTGTAAGTGCTACAGGTTAGAGCAGAAACTGACCAGAGCTATATGAACTTCTGCTACTGAGTAAATCATCATTGCAAGCATCAGGTTATTCTGCTTAAAACCACCTTAATACAGGAACTTTTAAAATACTGGTATTTGGTAAGTCACATCTTCAGCACTTCAGTGTTACTGAACCTTTTTCCTCTACAGGCTTCTCTTTCCCCTGAGTCATGGCAGCAGCCTCTCTCTTGGGGCAATAACCCCGTTCAGGCAGAGTTGGAGAAGCTGCAGCCCAACCTTGAGCTATGTGCCTTCAGCTGAGACTCTGTGACTGGGCATGTGAAGCAACCCGTTGTAACTCAGAGCAAAGGAAAACACTTCTACTTAAATCATCTCAGATTATTTAAGGCCACCTTTCTGTGATTTGCACTGGAAGAACCCAGACATGCTTATGATTCCCTTTATGAGGAGAGCAGCAGTTCCCAGCTGTGCCTGTGATCTGCCCCAATGTGTATTTTCACATGATTTCACTTTTTCAGAAAAGGATGTGAATCCTTCCTCAGCTGTAACACAGAAAGATTGGGACAACTGGTTTCTCTTCAGGCAAGCTCAAGGGCAGTGTCTCAGTTGAAATTACTCCACCTAGACCCTGTTGTGTTATGATACTAAGATCAGTGTGGCTGATGATGGAGTGCAGGGAGGTTCTAGCATCACTAAATGTACGAAAATCTGTCAGTTTTTACTCCTGGCCAGTAATTTCACCAATGTCTCATGAAGTGCGGTGGGAAACAAACAGGTTTTCCTGACAAATTAATTGTTGAAAGGGAAAACAGCCCAGTTGAGCTTAAAATAGTCAGACTGGAAGCAGAAGCATTTCAATGGTGAAGAAGACAAGGGAAGTATTCTAACACTCTATATGTAAAGAAACTCTAAAAAGCTTTAAAGAGGAAAATAAGGAGCCTCTCAGCTGTTTTTTGCAAAATACAAAAATATTAGTGTTTGCTTACAAAGCACAAAACAGAATTTAAATGATGCACATAGCATAAAAAGAAAAAAGTAAATTCAGAAACCAGAGTCAGGCAGGGGGTTTGAAGTACTCTGTAAACAGCAGGAATAACCCAAAGCGATTTAACTGAGCTATTACCGCAAAAAACAACTTACATCTTAGCATGTTATTTTCCAGTTAAACCAATTACACACAAATCCATTTTTGATGGTTAACAGGAGATGGTAAAAATATTCTATAATGGGATACAAAAGCTATATTCTGAAGTTAAAAAAACCACCCACACTACATGATTTTGTAATTTATTTTCAAGTAAATATCCCGTGAATTTGAAATGCATAGCCTGGGCTGGAAGTTGACAGATACCATCAAATGATGAGGTACTAAAATTTTTAATTTTGAATTTTAATCAAATTTTCTACCCTAAACATCAAACAGATTTTATGTCTAAAATACCATGTGAAAATGACACTCTTCCCTGGGAGATTTATAACTGCAGAGCACAAACACAAAATCTGATCCTGCAAATGCTCCCACACGAGTAACCTCTGATACAGGTTGGGTCTGAAATGACTTACTGGCATGAATCCAGTGACCAGTGAGTCAAAGGTGGTGAACACTGGCACTACCACAAATCACACCACTGTGAGTTGGAGTGTTTATTTCTGCAGAATTAGACCCACACACATGGGTCCATAACACAGCTGTTATTCACTGCTGAATTCCCTGTTCACAGGGACAGCAGCAGGCAGCCCTCAGTCAGAACCAGAGCCCTATTGAAGAGCCTTTCCCACATGCAGAACCTTTAGTCCCATATATGAGTATAGCAACTTTTTAGCATAAAATGTGGCAAAGGGAAGTAACTCCCCCAGTGCAATATGATGGACATGACTAAGGGAGATATATGAAACTACCTTGCAGCAGGAAATAAGAGGGAAGGACAAATCTTGCCCAACAGATTCATATTCTTTCAGTAAGCATGGTTTCAGAAAGGCTCACAAAAACAAGTAATCAGAAAACAGATTTAAACCAGAACGAGCAAAAATTAAATAACCCTTTTGAAGTCTAGAAAATCTTTTAAATTATTTCAAACAGCATCATGAGAACAGGTTCATTGGGGGTATGGAATGGGAGAGAACAAAACCAGGCTTGGTTTTACTGATACAGCAATTCATCCCAAAATGAAAAGATCTGAAATGTGCGCCTCCTCACCACACTGGCCACTGACAGCCATGACCAATGGCAATACTGGAAGGTACTGGTTCACCCTGTGTCCACTCCCACATGTATAAACCTTTCAATATTTCAGTGTATCTCACCACTACAAATGCCTCTGTTAGAAGAAACGAAGGCTGTTTTAATAGAAGGAATTTTTTAAAGTGCAAGGCCAAGGTGCCTTGAACTCCTGATTCCTGCTGTGCATTACACTGCTCAGGACACAGGGCTCTGCTCACCTGACCTTCCCGTGACCGCTGTTTTCTCCTCATGTATGTAGGAAACAATTTTATAACGACTGTGCTCACAAAACCTCCAAAATGGTGCTTCAGCTGTAAAAGAGATGCTTGTAAAGATTTGTTTCTTGGAGTTTAGCAACAGGTCCACTTGATGGAGACCTTTGTGATGAACCCCAACAGGAAGAGACTCACAGCCTTTGCCTTTGCCTTGCTCCCCGTGGCACTGCAGAGGAGCAGGTTTTGATGCAATGTGTCTCTTTGAACACATTTCTCAGCACCAGCACTGCCAGGCACGATGCCGAGAAGTGTAACAGTAACGTTGAACAGTAACGTTGCAGATGACAATCCAGTTCCAATTTCAAGCCTCACAGGGTGCTATTACAAACAGCAGGGAAAAATTACAGAAGGTACTTTGGCACCTTTAACTTTTAATAGTCATTTTAATCAGATGATCTTGACATAATTTTCCTGCCTGTTTGGTAATCTTATTTGGAAAACAGAATGAACACAAGATCATTTTGCAACATACAATAACATTTATTTTTTCCAGTACCTGTTTTTCTGAGCTTCCTTCCAGGGGAATCTTATCATAAATCAGTATACTCTGAATTGCTGGAATTGACTGTGTTGGCAGCTGGTGCTGATAGCTACAAATGTGAGTCACAGAACTGTAAATTAGAATGTAGAGCATCAATGGATTTCTTTAGGCAGAGACTTTTTAATAGCATTAAAGGACTGACTGTGTTTATGGCTCAAGTGGTATCTTGAGTTCTTTTCCAGCTTAACTTGTAAAGTCAGTTTAGCGGCAATGAAAGTTCAGCAATTTTTTCCCCTAAAATTTATGTTTACAAAAACAAGAGAAGGAAACAAACAAAAAAAAAGCTGTCATTTCTTACTGGTGCCTCTTTTTGGGGAAGCAAAAAACCAGAATAATCAAACCAAAACCCTCTTAAAAACCCAGATCAGGGGTATGGCCACAGAGGCTAGGATTTTTATGAAGATTAACATGACATCTTTGAATCTGTGTCCCTTAGCACTTCAGCATAAGATGATGAAACTATAAATAAAACTTCTTTGTACAGCTTTACCAATAAAAATACTTAGAACAAGTAACAGAGCTTTAGATGAAGTTGCAGTGCAAAATCCCAAGGATGATTTGACATCCCACACATTTGTCTCTCTGCCTTCTGGAGATATTGATGGGCCAAATGGTATGTTTTATATTTACCAATATTTTTGCCATGACAGCAGGACCTCAGAACCAGGTTTCCATGGGGTTTGTGTAAAAACCCTATGGTTTATAAGCCCTAGAGAAATTTTTTTCTAGATATGAAGCTATTGAGAAAAACTTAATTAGAATTAATATCCTTTCGGTGGATACTAAAATAAACTCTCACACATTAGAAGTCAGAGGGAAAATGAAGCCAGATACTTAGATCATATAAAATTGGGGGAAAAAAAATGAAAACAATTCTTAAAACTGGCAGATCAGAAATAGGGGGGGAAAGGTTTCTCTGTAACAAAATTTAAAGGTTACATTTTAGTCTAAAACTTAAAAAAAATTATGTAAAGAAGTGCTAACTTTGAAGGAGATGGTTTGAAAGAAATCTTATTCTGAAAACAGAAAATATTTTATTTTAGAAACTGACATAATAAATGTTTTAAGTTATTTTGTTTTTACATGCCAAAATTGAAACATTTACTAATTGCTGTTTGTGCCAAATGAAGCTCTGCTCCACTACATCTGTTTCAGGTAACCCAATTGTTTCTATATTCACATCAATCAAAATGTGTGCTAAGAGTCTGCATTACAGCAGAACTCCTTGCTATGAATGCACTGAGAATTAGCTGGGATGCGTCATTATACAGCACAGTAATTCCAACTAATCCTCCCCAAAAACCTGGAAAAAAACCAGCAAGAAAAAAAAAGAGTAAATTTTACTTTCTCACTGAAAAAAAAATCCCATCATTACATTCACTGATATTAATCATGTTTTAAAAAAAATTGTACGTTTTGAAGCTCGAAACATAGCTGGAATATGAGAACAGTAGAGTTCTAATACATCATTCTAATACAGATAAGGATTCCTCTACTTCTATACTGATAGAAGTGTGAGTCAAGGTTGCTGTATTTATCCTCTATGTCCATTTAATGCAACACAGGTATTCATTTCCTTGGGAACTCAGGCTTCCTAGGCTATCCTGTTCCTTTGGAATGGACTTCTGGCATTGCCCCATGGAAAAGCACACATGCAACTCTGAGTCCAGTCTGCCAACCAGGGCAGCTGGAGCTCAAGTCAAACAGATCAATATTTGTTAGATGCCTTTGCTGTGTGACTGGACTTGTTCATGTCAGACCTCTGTGTAAACTCTGAATGCAGGAACCAGTACAATTGTTTTCACAAGATCAGAGGCATCTAGAATGTAGCAATATGTGTATCCTTGTTGTTTTTCAAGTCATTGCTCCATCTGCATGAAGGATAGCAAACCTAGTGGTAAGAAATTTCTTATAAATTAATATTTGGGAATTTGGAAATAACAAATATTAGAAATGCTATGTTATTTTCAGAACACTAAAATTTAAGGAAAAAAAATTATCACATGTCAATAAGACGTCTTCAAACTAAAAAAACCCGCTAATATAAATAAAGTCCGCCTGTGACTTAAAGATTCAGCAGTGAGATTTAAATTGTGATTTCACCTCATTTCTCAATTTCTAAGAGTAAAACTTTTCCCTTTATTCTAGCTATGTGATCATTTTGGTCTATATCTGCCCCAGAGCTCTTGCTGCCTTTTTTTTGATTATTATTATTATAATTCAATAAAAAAATGAAAGTGATTGTAATTAGAGTCTGCGGGAAGCAAGCAAATCCTAGACAAGGTCAAAGAAATGTTTTGCTGTCCCAGGGGCACCACAAGAAATGAACTGGTGAGAATTCTGAACCACTTCCCTGTTCTCTCTGTGCCTGTTTACAAATGATAAAATAAAGATTTCTCAGTCACTCACATACAGAATCACACCAGCGAATCCATCAGTGACAAAGCCCTTAATTCTGTCACACCAGATTCACATTATTACACATTTAGGCCCTGTTTCTTGTGATTTGTAAAAGAAAGAAAGAAAGATGGATCAAATTATAGATATAATGCAAAAAGATAATCAAAAGATGCTGAAGTTGTGCTAAAAGGCTGTCCTTTGAGAACTGAAGTGTATAACTTTGTAATTAGACTTTGGATGAGAGGACTATCATGTCTTAGTCTATTGTTGTTCTTATCAGTGGTCTCTGGAGACTGTGGACAACATCCAGTAATGACTGCAGAATTTGATCATGTTTCTAAATTAATTGTGCTGTGGCCTGTTGGGAGTATGCAGTCATATCCAGTGGAGAGGAAGGGAATAATATTGTAACCCCAAATAGTCATTGTACTCAGCCTAGGTTGTGATCTAAATCAACTCAATTTACATAACCAAGTTGAACATATTAATTTACATAATGAGGTCTAAGTACAGAAAAGGTATGGAACTGCAGCACTAACATACATTTCCCATTCAGGATTTGCAGTCTGTTAGTGGTATTCAAATGACCTGAAGTTTTAAAAATTTCTATACAGTGTTAACATGGCAAAGAAAGGGATTTACGTGGTTGAATAAGGTGGGGTTGGGAGAAGATTAAAGAGAAGAAAACATTACCATTTTTATCTTTTTAAATTCCTACTTGCCTGACCTATCAGCACCTAATGAACAGGCACCTCAACATCTATGACAACTCCAAACAGGATTCTTACAAGAAACCAAGCTGCTGTGGAAACCCCAAACATAAAACCCCCAAACATACTGCAGTGCTTTAAGCAAAAAAATAGGAAAGTACTTTAGAGATGTTGCAGTATTGAGCCACCCAAATGCTTACACCCATCAAAGCTTCATAGATTTCTAACTAAAGAACCAACTGTTTCTTTCAGAAAGTGAGGAAGCTGTAGATTGGCATTTAGCAGAATGTGTCCTTTAGCACTGTTCAAGATACTGTAACCTCATCATCTAAAAAGCCACCCAAAAATCACATCAATATTCAGGCCACTATAGCTGAGTGCCCCTGGTTGCAAGTGGTGGCAGTGGGACAGGAGTGGCTCAGATTCAAGGGCTGTTCTGCCTGAGGAGTTGGATAGAGTGAGCACAAACCGGGGGTTCTTATTAGCTCCCATGAAACTCTGGCAGCTGCCATCGACCTGCTGGGTTTGGACATTGCCCTCAACACTGATCTGTGCATTTCACTTGCAATTCCTATGATCCTTGGGTGAGGACGCGTCTCCCTGTGCTCACTGACTCAGCCTCGGACAAAGGCCAGCACGGAAGTGGCACGGTTCCCTCCATCCTGTGCACAGACTGCAGTTCTTATCCCATTTTTGTGCTCCAGACACTTTACCTGGGCTCCCTACTTCTCACCAAGGATTGACAGACCTCAACCAATAAACTCATTTATTCCAAGTAGTACTTCAGAGAAGCTCTGAAATTCTTATTTGGCAGCCTCCTCTTGCCAAGCATGAACCCATGGTAGAGTGTCTGCTTGGGCATTTGTGCATCAGCTGTCTGTGCCTCATATCCAGCCTGGGGCATCTGAGCCCTCACAATCAGCGCTCACAATGCAATGTCACTGCATTTCTGGGCTTCTTCTCATCTTAACTGCAGGGCACCCAGGACATGGTAGAAATTGATTACACTTCAAGTAATTTCTGGAAAATACGTGGCTGTTTAAAATGTGAGTGCTTCCATTCTGCAGTTTTTTCATTAGGGTTAAAAACAAAACAAAACAAAACAAAACAAACCACCAACCAACCAACCAAAAAACCTAAACAAAACCAAAGTAAACCTAAACAACAACAACAAAAAAACCAAAACCAACCAAACAAAAAAACCCGAAACAAAATAAAAAAACCACAATAACAACAACAAAACCCACAAAACTAATAAAAAAACCCCAAACCAGACCAAAACAAAAAAAAAAAACCACCACAAAAAACCCCCAAAAAACCCAAAAAAACCCAAACCAAACCCAGAAACAAAGTAAAAAAGAAATTTGCAGCCCCACAAATAAAAATTGATTCACTTACAGAGTTTCTAACATTTCCATTCTGGCACTGCCTTTGAAAGCCAGTTTGAAACAACTCCTGCCTACCAAATTGCAAAGGAATTATTCTCAATTACAGCCCTCCATCTGTTAAAAAGTATAGTCACTGATCAGTGCTGACCTCTCCCGTGACAGGTCAAACAGATGAAAAATTCTGACAGCTGCTCAGTTTTGAAGCTCCAGGGAGAAGCAGACAGAGAAAGAAGGAGAGAAATAACGTTCCTTTGCTCAGTTTTATTTCAGTCTTTTTTGTGAAAGTAAAACCACATTTGCTTTCTCTCTAGTGAATAAATTGCACATGGCAATGCAATTTTCTTTAAAGTCATTAGCTTAATGTTTTAATTTTGGTATCATTTGCAGAAATCTTCACCCAATCAATCACTTCAGCTTTTGTTTCCTAGTTCTGGACAGTTCTGCTGAGCAGCACAACTTTGCTCCCCGCTCTGTTCCAGCACCTATATAACTAGGTTGCATATAAATCTGATAGGATTCAGCAAAGTCACACTGCTGAGAGAGACCTATTGCTGGGGACACCTTGCCAAGCTACAGAGAGATCACTGAAAACAACACTCTTTCAAAGCAGATTTGGGTTAATTAAACTTAACTGCATGAAGAGAGTCTCCTTTAAAAACTGTGTGACATTTACCTGTGACTACTCCCTCCAATAAAAGGGTTTCTGTGAAGGGAAGAGGCACTGACCTAATGAAAGGTAAACACAAATCAGTCTCATTTAAGAGTGACTTAACAAAGTCTATCTACTACTACATCCGCAAGGTAGAGCTGTTAATTAGGAGTGGGAACTACTTATATAGCTGGGCTGCCACTGCTAAGGATTTTAAAAAGATTAAAAGGACCAAAGAAAGAAGTATCCCCTCAGGAGCACTTCCAACCCACATTTAGGTCAGCTCATGACCGATCCTTCAGCTATACCAGATGTGTTTTATTAGAGGATGCTGTCTTCTGCCCCCAAAAGAAATGCAGTTATTGAAGCTCACTGGAAAGAGCAAAACTCGGCTGGTGCAGCCTGAACAGGCCAAATAAAACAGGAAAGCAACATTTTCAATGACTGTGAAAGTCTTGCAGAAAATGCTGATATTCCTTTTCATCTGCTACTCTGCTAATTTTTTGTACAACTAAAATACACAGGAAAAGGAGGTCTAGAGCTATTAAATAATTTCTTCTTGAGATCATTGTCTAAACAGGAGAAAAAATAAAAACAAGCAGAGAACCTATAACTTCACAATTTCAATATATATATAAAATGTGGGAGTTTTTAAATTAAAATGAAAGTAAAAAACCAGCCAAACCATCTGATATGACACCACATTTTTACTCCAGGTTAACCAGAGCTGTCCCTTCAAGTTATACTAAATGATTTCCAGGTTGGGATGCATGTGTGATGATGGGAATTGCTTAATTAAATCAGACTGATTTCAGAAGAAAATGTTATTCTGGAACAAAAATTCAAATTATTTATTTTTAACACATCAAATCTAAGGAATGTTTTCCTACAGCTGTGCATGCTAACTATAGAAACATTTTTTTCACTGACCATTTTAAGCAGCAGATAAGCTCTTTGTAGGAAAAAAAAAGAAAACACAAATTCAGTTGCCTCTGCATCTTTGCTTAAAGTGGCATAAAACTATTTGGTTGTTGCTTTTGTCTCTCAACTAATTGTGGGACAAACTTTGGCTTTTGTTACTCACAGCTTAAGACACAAGCAACCTCACCAGCCCAGTGGGACAATTCCACCCCCTGAAGCTGGTCCTCGAGGGCTCTTTCTGCCTTATTCTCATATACTCATTACTCTCTTACACTTGTGGAATTTTCTCCATTTCTTGACTCACTGTTATTGTTCTTTTCTGCAGTGTCACTGTTTTTCAATGTCCTATGAGCACCAGAGCTGAGCATGGTACCCTAGCACTAACCTCCTGATGTGATAAGTGAGAAACGGAAAGGTTTTGGAGAAGAGCATTTCGTCAGCTCCACTGAGAGCAAAGGCTGCTTCAAATTCATCAAAACGAAAGGTGCTGTGGTCATACAAACTGCTCTTTGTCCCCTACAATTAACAGGTTAATATTTTCAAACTGAATTCTAGATATCAATTCCCCAGAAAACTGATTAAAAAACTAATAAGCCCATTTCAGTTGAAGTGAAATGCACATGTAGGAACAGGAGAGATCCCATGGCAGGTCTCCAACGCAGCAGCACTAGGTGAAGCCCGGGGAAGCCCTGGTGATTGGGTAGGTGATTGTTCTCCCATCGCCCTGAAATATTACAGATGCAGGATCTCACTGCAAAGACAGGTGGGGGCTGAGGAGTCAATCTAAGGACCAAGATTTGGCACCAAAAAGTCGGACCTGAAGACTTGGTGTTCTTCATTCCTATGGTGATTTATATAATGCCAGGAATGGGGAACTTGCCACGGTAGGTGATTTTCAGTTACATTTTGACCACAACTCCTTACAGACTTTATTGTTGAAGCCTGAAAGATGGATTTTTTCCCAGGTCTTACATATTATTTGGCACTGCTAAAAGATTTCCATCTCTTTCCCTAGAAAGGATGAGCAAAGCAACTATAGCTTCACAGCCCACCTTCAGCTGGTGAGATGCTGTCCTAACTAAGGCTAGCAGAACACAACCTGCATTTCACCCAGTCCTTGACAATAAAAGACAATAATTATCTTGGTCATAATTGCAATTCTAATAATCTGACAAGAGACATAGCTCAGAATATAGTCTGGAGAGCTTTATCAGTTAAAGTCACCTCCTCAGTTACTATTGCAACTCATACAAGGTCTGCAGCACTTTTCAGCTTTGCTATCCTGGGTGGTGATAAATACACTTTTATGACTTTCCAGATGTTAGTGTACAAAGTCTCTTTCATTATTCATGCTTCATAAACCCATACGAAGAGCTGGGCACAGATCAAGCACATGGGAAACCTAATTCCAACTATCTCACCATATTTTAGATGAAATTTAGCAACAGAATGCTCAGTGCCCTTATTTGTGAAGGTTATCTGCCTTAGAAATACATAAAGCCTCTGCTTGTCCTTTTACAGAAGTTTTTCACTACTGAAGCTTGAAACACATCATGATAGCATAAGTCACACAAACAGCAAGGGATACAACAAAGCCTGATTTAATTGACAATCTCTGCTTTGAAGGTAAAACTTCCCAAGGAGCTCAGACCCAGAAGTTGACCTGAAGGCTCATCTAACAACACTTTGTGTTGTTAAACATGAAGGAGTCAAAGACTTAAAGAGTCCAGGAAGAATCATGCAACCATGGTTTTGGATCTCTTTTTTTTAGAGGTTTATTTTGCATTTTAGGAGACTGAGGATCTTAGTTTAAACTAGTTCTTAGCCACCTGTTTGACCACATTACACCATGAGCCTTCAAAATGAAAAACCAGGCTTTTGGTAGTCAACTAAGAAATGCTGTGAAAACATCTATTTTATATTGATACTGGCAAAGATGAAAATACTTCACAAGATAAAAATCTATGTTCCCATTTTACATGTTAGCAGTATGGTCTCCTTTCTGCAGATGGGTTCCAGCCTCTGGGATTAGAAATCCCCAAACCAGGAGTGAGCAACAAGCAGAACAGCAGAGAAACTTCAGATTCAAATGAGTCTCCCTCCCATTAAAAAGTCTCAGTGAAATGCAATATCCCCAGTTCCTGATTCCTCCCTCATGAGTGACACGTGAAGGCAGAGGGACACAAATCATAGTCATAAGTAACACAGGGCATACAAACTGCCCAGTGAAGCAAGGGACATTCTGAGAGAGCCAGAGACCTCTGAAGACAAGCACTACACTAAACCTGCCGAGATGCACAGGGTGAGGTTTACCTGTTTGTTTTCTGGAAGATGCTGCAAAGCAAACCAAAGGGCACAAGACTTTTGGGAGACTCAGAAAGCAGAGCTCTAGTGGCAGAACATTCTTTCTTGCTTGATGAAGGGTGGAGGCAACAGGAATTCCTCCATCTTAATTCATAATGTCCCTTTCCCTCTGTGCAGAAATAAAGAGTGCAGGGAATATTCTGCCATAAGCAGTAGAAAATGAACCAAAATCCTAAACCGTGTGTATTTGTATGTAGGTGGCTGCTACCTTTTTTAATCATAGTGTTTCTTTGCCAAGAGATCATTTACAACATATGTATCAAATCAACACTTTCACAGAGCCAACTGTGAAGGAAAAGAAAATGATTTTTTTTTCTCATTCCTTTAAGGGACACAACCAGAAAAAAATAATTGCAACCCTTTTCCAGCACTTAGCAGCCTTCCAACCCTCTCCTCATCCACAGATTGGGCAGTCCAGCTCACAGGAGAGTGCCCCTCCCAACTTCCCGCACCCAAAAACTCAGAGGAGCAAATCCACAGTGACAGCCAGTGTGATACCTGGCTTCCATCCTCAGCTTTATGAGCGTACAGAGGTGAATTCATGGTTCTGTCCTCTCTCTGTTGCTGACAAAGCCCCTATCCCAGGCAAGGGAAATTGGAATCAGGGCTCTCTGGGACACACCATCATGCTCTGCACACTCTGGGAAAGCATAACAAGGTCCCCACAGGGAGGGCTGGATTTGCACCAACAAAACAAAAATCCAGAGTTACACAAAAGAGCTCACTTTGCCTTTTAAACTAAACCAAGGTAAATCAGCTTTAATTTACCCCAGACATCCTTCCCATACTCACCCTTCCTCACAATACTCAGTTGCAGTAACACTGAACTATCTTCTGACCACTTCACTTTAAACAACAATGCCTTGGATATGATAAGCATAGAGCCAAAAGTGACAAAAAGTTTAGATGATTTCAAGAGGGTTTGTTATTCTGAAAAGCTCCGAGCTCCTTTTATGACAAACAGGAATTTCACGATTGATTCACTGAAATTAGGATCAAAACAAAAGTGTAAGGAACTCTTGAGAAAGCATGAAGTGACTGTACATCCATGTTTGTCATTCTATAAATTCAGTTCTGTTTGTAGGAAATCCTGCCTGCCTTTCCTGATGATGGATATCACAAACATATCATTTGCCTCAGAGACAAAGCAGAAGTTAAAAAAGCATTAATTCATGCAAACTGAGATCTGGGATATATCTGTTTTGTTTTGTTCTATTATTAAAATAAGAATGTTTAAACAAGATGAAAATTTGGTATGAAACATAATCTTTAAAAGTCCTAGGGTCCACTACAATCCTTGGACAAAATTCAAATACATTTTATCCAAAGTATGGCACCAGCTTCCATCAAAAAATTATATGTTCAGTCACAAATGGTTATTGTAAAATCTTTATTAACCTAAGTGCATATAAAAATTGTGAATTCTTAATACAAAGCATTATTTGACTTTTAAATTTCATTTTAAGCTTGCCCTGTTCACTTGGAATGTGATTACAGAGTAAATTAAAAAGTAATCACATGTGAATTACATTTCCTCATGAATGTAATGACTTCAGGAGACTGATTAATGTTAAGCAGTGCCTGTCCTACCTCATGCATACCTTCCCAGGTGAGATGTGCAAGATAGCTGTCGTGAGTTGATTTAATTTCCTTTCTGTGGTAGTCCAGTGAGAAATGTTGAACAGAATCCAATTCAGAGCGTTCATTAGATCTGTATATGTTCACTTCTTTTGTCCACCCAAGCACCATCTGCAAAATGCTATCAGTGTCAGCTTATGATGGTGAGCAAGACCCCAGAGACTTCGCTCATCCTGTACCCTGCATTCGAGCCAGGAAAACTCTTTACATTTAGCTAGAAGAACTCACCTGCTGCATAGAGCAAGAGATACATATGTGTCAGCATATTAAAGCCTGATGAAAAAGAATACATTGTCAATAAACTAGGAAATAGGCCTGTCTAGGAAAATACACACACAAATATATATAAACCCCTCTAGAAAGCTGCACATAACTCAAAACATGCCAAAAACATTTTCTTTAAAAATTATTTTTAAATGAATGTAGGTATTCCATTAAGATTCATTAAATTTGCAGGAATCATTTATTACCTATGAGCAAAATAAATGGCACAAAAATTCTGTCTCTATCTCAATAGCCACACAATGGTTCAGTTCAAAATTTGTTTCCCACGAATTTTTTTTTAAATTTAAATAAGAAGCAGAAAGAATATTAGCCTTATTCTCAGTGTGTTTGCATCAGTTCACTTTACATCTCATCTTTTCCAGCGAAGGACTCATATCCCTCTTTTATTCTTGACTTTACTAATAAACAGGAATCCACTTAATATCGCAGCTCAAGTGAGTCACAAGAAATAAACCCAAATTTCTGCACAGGTTTGTATGTTTCTACAGATGTTTTCTATTCAGATAATCATATTTCTGGACCCTTTTGTAAGAAAACATTCCACAAGTTACAGAGAACCAGCAGGATGTTTAATGCATATGAGAAGAGGTAAATGCAGAATGTCTCTGAAGCCAGGAAAGGAAAAAAGCATCCAAAGGAACCAACCTGACATGACTCAGCACTGGTCTCAAAGGGTGATACTGATGTTTTTCCAGTCTTAGATACCTTGATGGGTAATAAGGAAAGTGAGATGAATATAGGGACACCAGCAAGTACAGACCCAGCCACGATTTTAGCTGTATTAATTTTGCAGCTTAATTCAGCCTTGTAAATACTAAAGACAAAAACATAGTCTAATTGTTCCAGAGCCAGTTCATCTCTGCTGGCAAGAGGACTGTTCTGAATTCTAAATGTGCTTTTTAGTGGCAGCATGAGAATAAATTCCAATATATTAACAAGCCATTTTTGCAATTATATATTCTTATGTACATATATTCGTTTTCATCATCTTATGTTGTCTCTTCCCATTATTTCTGTATCCTCAGCAGTAAGACTTTGTTTCTCACTATTTTCCTCCCCATCCCAAGCCTGCTCCGTCTCCTCTTAGCAGTGCTCCTAACACAACACAGCCCAATACTTCTCCTGCCTTTGCCATCTTGGTTTGATCCCAGGTGGAGCCACCCTCTCACAGCCTCATTTTTTGGCTGGCCTGGCTGCAATACATTCTCTTCCACCATCCAGCCATGTCCAAACAGGTCACATTTTAGACATATTAGATAAAAATTGCTCCATTTAAAACACCATCTCTATTCTGATGCACCAACAAAAAAAAACCTCTGCAAACTGGACCATCTCCTGGTAGGAATAAAAATCCCTGCGAGTAATAACTTTTTTTTAACCTATTTGTGAAAGTTCAAAATATCTAAACATCTTCCTAAAAAGAAAAGGTCACCTGTAGTGGGGGACAGCATCACTATGTGACTATTAATACAGCTCTGTTTTCAAAGGGGAGCCTTTGCATGTTGTACAAGGTCACGCTCCTTTTTCAGCCCATGGGATTATTGCTTTAAACTTTCCTCTTGACACCCAGCACTCCAGTTCCCCTTCATGAGAAGGGCACCCAATCACCAGACACCATTTTTCATAAAGCATATGATGGTGCTCTCCTCCTATCTGCTTCTTTTTATTTCTTTGGACATTAGGATCTCAAGAGGCTATTCATAAAGACAGCGAGAGACACTACTGCCCCAACTATCATTCTGTTTCTTAAATAATATAACTGGAAATTAATTGGCATTAATTCACTTGTTCAGAGTTGTACGGAAGATATTGTTTGCAAACAGCGGCCATGGTTGAATGATTACAGAGAGGCAATTAATTTGGAAAAAAGATATTGTAAAACAAGACTCCAATATCATCTCAGTAGGTGTCACTGCAGTCAGAAGAACATGTCAGAAAAAGAATGCTAAATATTTAGATGGCACTGGCATCACCTGTCCTGCTCAAAGGAAATATTTGTTCTATTTACCTGGCCTCTTCCAGTTTTAAACATATCTTTAATCACAAATATTCAATTCAGAGCTTCAGTTAGTTGTTTGCTGTAATAAAGATTCAGAGGGCAAGCACAGTATTTCTCTGCCCAGAATGAGCCTCCTGCAGCACACACGGCTTGTAATGACTATAACCATTGAGACATTTTTCTGCAAAATGTGTTTCCTGAATTATAAATGAAAATAAATGAAACATCTAGCTTGACACAGGTTACTTCAGTATGCACCTACTGCCATTTTTCAGGGCAGGATGTTTTCACAAGCAATGCAGTGAAGGGGACAGAATGTTAGTGTGGATGTCAGGGGGCCTGAGTCTATTTGAGCTCTGCCATTCATTTGCCATCTTCTCCAAATGACATCTTACCTCCGTGCCCTGTTCTCCTGCCATGTTTGCTTCTTATACTTACTTAGCTTTCAGTCGTTTCTAAATCACTTCTTTTGTGTTTGTGCAGTCTGTAACTTGGTGGAGTTCCAGCTCTGATTTAGACCAGAGAGCGCAGTCGCAGCTCTGATGGAGGGGTGATGCTGTGCCACATTGCCCCACGCTGACTCTGCCCCTCAGCAGCCAGCAAACTGGACACTGCCCACTTCAGACAACATGGCTTGTGCCAGTCCTGTTTCTTACTGACCTAGTGTTTTTCCTTCCTCACAGATTATATGATGTTCATAAAGCAAAACAAAAACCTTGATAAGATCAGCATTTCTCTACTATCAGCACCTAATCCACAAAATATAAAACTACCAGGATTTTAATATTAACTGATGTGGCATGGCTGTGAGATGGATATGGCAGCTAAGGGCAGTGCCTATATGCATTTTTACAGCCATATAATACATTTTTTCTGTTACAAGTTATGTACTGCATAACTAGTAGCATAATCAGCCACTGAAATGTGCCACTTAAGAAATCATAAGGCAACCTGAGGAAAGCTTTTAGAATAGAAAACCTAAAATTTTATCAAGTGTTCTACTAACTGTTTCCCATTCAATTTTGAAAGAGACCAAAGCAGAGACAGAATTTTAGAACATGTATTTACAAGGGACACATTTCTGAGTCATCTCCTCTCAAATAAGGCAGTAGCACAAAGAAAGGGGGAAAACAAAACCAGCTCACATCAGGGTGTTATCACATTTCTGAGTTACCAGAAAGCACAAGCATTTCTAATACATAAATTTTCTCCAGCTTACTTGATATTACTGGCTTCCTACTGAAGATCTGTCCAGCTTCCAGCACCATCTACTGCAGAAAGTTCCTCATGCCCCACAAAAACACAGATCAGTGTCCCAATTTGAGACAACTTTGGAGGAACGTCCAAAATGAACGTCCTCTTGATAGAAGACAGGTTTCGGCCACCCCTCCCCCACCAGGTTCGGAAAGAATTTTCCTCAGAGGAAAGTGAAAGGAAAAAAAACCTATTTATTCAACAGACACAATGCACAATGGGAAAAGAAGAACGCTAAATAATAAAACCTCTCGCTGTGGAGAGAACCTCGTAAACTTTCAGAGTAGTTTCTGTGGGTGTGGTCTCTCTCTTCCCCTCAGTGTGGGCCCCCCTCCGGGCCAACAGTGTAGGGTCTCCTGGTGTGTTCTGAACAGTTCCAGAAGAGAAGAAGAAGAAGAAGCCAAAGTCCCAGGAAAAAAAAATGTAACTCCCCATCTCTCTCCAGAGAAACAGAGCCTAAAGCCGGCTAAAAAGCAGCGAAGGATGCTTCTTCCACTCTTGCTGCCACAGAAGCACACAGAGGAGTAGAGTGACCTTGGAGCACAAACTGCTTTGAAAAGTTCATCTGGCTTTTTTTTCTTTCTCTCGCACCCAGTTTTAAAGGCACGGAAAAGCACAGGAATCATGTCTGGGCATAGAGCGGCAATAGGGGATACACATCATAAAGTCACCCCAAGACAATCAGCTACAGAGGGAGCATGAGACCTGAGAGGCAATTTTTGCCTCCTGACAACTTCCAAAAAATCCCATCCCTGGTGCTCTTTTCCTTAATAGCTTGGAAACACAGTTTCAACACCAAAAAAGCAAAGAGGCAGTGCTCCAGCTGATTCCATGGATTTGCAGCTTGAAATGTCAGAAGACAAATTATCCCAGAGAAGCTTTGTGAGGAAGCTGAATGAGCTAAAGGGAACCAGTACCTCCTATGGTAACAATACCATAGCCATTGTATTGTTATGGAGCTGCACATGTGGCTGTAACATGGCAGTGTGGCAATTAAAGTCTTCTAAACAAAGTCAGCTTGAAAAGACCTCAAGGGATGGGCAAAACTCTTCATCTGAACCCACTTCACTTTGAAAAACTTGTTTGACCCTTACCAAGGGACAAAAGGAAACCACCACACCTTTAATAGCCTATGCCCTGCGTGTAGAACAAATGTATTAAGCAGTCAACATACTAAAAGAAAGGGAAACAAAACAAAACGAAATGAAAAGAGAAAAGACCAGAACACTCATTTAGGATGCAGAAAACCTAACTTCAAATCCCTTTTCTGTTTCTCTCAGTAGCTTGAATCTGGTTCATGCCAAAGGAATGCCCAAAGCAGTCACTTTGAAGTGCAGCAGATTACTTGCGCTTGTATTTTGTAAAATCTCTCAAAAGATCTTTTCATTCCAGTGAAAATGAAGCTGATTTCACAGTATCATGTTTTTGTGCACCTTGGAATTGGAGACTTCCTGCCAGCCATATTAACATTCTGCAAGGCTTCATTCAAGAATATGTGAAATTGCCTCAATCTTCTCAAAAAACTTGAAGATAATTTAGGATTAATTTTCTCAATAGCCTTTATCTGAAATGCTCAAATATTGTTTGATTCATCAAGGTGTTAAGTAAATATTTCTTTAATAACTGAATTTATCTCAGCATTCTGCCTTTATCACCTACTGTAAGAAGTTGAGCTACTACAGAAAACCAGTGATTTTTGTCTTAGGTTACAATGTAAGATTTAACCAAAAAGATGTATTCTATCACCATCTGTTAAAACCAGGTGGGGCAGTGTTCTTTGTGTCTTCAATGACACATCCCTGGTAACTCCCTCTGGGGGTTAATGGGCCATCAAGGCCTCACTGCATGACTCATAAAATTACATCATCCCATTGTGAGATGCTCTGCCCAGGGGGAGGAACCAAGCATTCCTACCTGACAATAATCTGAGGTTTGGAACACCACAGGCAGCCCTTACCTACTGGATTCCCAGAGGACAAGAGCTATATAACCACCACTGGACCTTCAGAGGAAGACGAGACCCTTCTACAGGATCACTGCTTCAACAGAACCATATCTATCATCCCAAGAGGACTGCAGCCACCATTTAATCGGACTGCTACCACCACCCTGCCCGGCAGGGTGTCAGCTTGTACCCTGACTCTGTCAGGTTAAGCCAGTGTTTCTGTATTATTGCCTTGTTATATATATATGTAAAGAACTGTTATTCCTATTTCTCATATCTTTTCCTGAAACCCCCTTAATTTCAAAATTATAGTAATTTGGAGGGAAGGGGGTTACATTTTCCATTCCAAGGGAGGCTCCTGCCTTCCTTAGCAGACACCTGTCTTCCAAACTAAGACAATTTTCAACAAAGAAATAAAGACATCAGTTAAATCTCCAGTAGTTACAACAGAACAGCCAATTTAATGGATTGGGATTTTTTTCTGACTTTTGCAGTTAGGCCTCTGGCTTTGTTCATGCTAAAGGGCAGCACTGAGAGACATAACAGTAATTGCTCCAAGTGGCACCACAACCTTTAGGCATCATTAAGAAATCCAGCCAGCATTTCGGAAGGTAGTAATTATACCCTTACACTCAGTAATTTTTAAGACAATTGGCTGAAATACCAATTCACATCTTGTGTCCTTTGTCTTACCAATAAAATAAATAAAATATACTCTACTACAAAGGGTAATAAGAGGTACATTTTCCTTTTGACAGAGATATAAAACTGTCATTAATATGTTATAAGGGAAGATTATAGTCCTAAATGTAGCTATCCTTTCAACTTCTGACATGTCAAATTAATCTTTGCTTACCCCATTACATGAACTAGACACAGGCTGAAAATTCATGCCTCTGTAAAACGACACTGCAAGACCCTGCAATACTGAATTCCCATTGTAAGTGTTAATTGAGAACATGTACCCCATTGCTGCCACGAGTCTTATGTACAGGAGTCAGATATATCTATGACAATTGACAATATAGCCTCCTAAAACTGTTAGCAAGGAGTACAAGTGCTATCTTCAGTGGCTGAATTTTATCTACCCAGTACAAATTACACATATAGTATATATTATGTATATTTATATTCAGAGTTACTAATTCATGATCCAGATGGTTAATAATGACACAGAACTTGGACTGCTTTACAAGCCGCACAGCAGATTACAAACCTGTTTGACTGCTTGAGACATAGACCTAATCTTCACTTCTCAATGGGAATAGATTCAAAGCTGGACTGCCTAATTTTAAGATTAAAGATGAAATAAAGACTAAATTTAATAACATTCACAGTGTTTAAACAAAGATTGCCAGCTGACACTTCCTAGGGAAAAAGCTCAAATTAGTTCTGTCAGCTTCCTTTTGAACAGTTATGTGTTACAGTGATAAGAGGGGCGGCAGCTTTGTTTTAAAAGTCGACTGCAGCCGTGTTCAGAGGACCTGAGCAGAACATTGTGTTAGAGGCTCCAAAGGAAAACAGATACAGAGATTGCTCAGCACAATTAATTTTCAGAGCTTCCAACCATGGCCATGTAACCCAAATTCTTCTGTAAACACATTGTAAATTACAGGGATTCAGGAAGCAAGTAAAGAAAGATGAAAGGATGATGCTTCCTCACAAAAGGCTTCAAACAACTGCATTGCTCCACTAGGACTGGTTTACTATCAGAAACTTGGCCTGTTCTGACTGTGGGTTCATTGGTAGCTCAAGGAGAGTAAATAAAAGTCCTCTGTATCTCTACAGTATGTGTTTTTAGAATATCACATTTTCCATATAAGGAGGAGAGTAGTGTTATCAAACAACACCCCCAAGGTTTTAAACTGATGTGACTCCAACCAAAGGAGGATTGCACCTCTTGGTTAAAAAGTGCACTGAGCACCCATAAATGCATTGCATCAAAAATCTGGGAGAGTTTATTTAGTATTGCATTTCTTGCTGCCATCACATGGTCCTTTGACAGTCTTCAGCAGCATTTGTTAAGTGGGCCCCAGAGAGGCCAGTCCTGGGGAACCCCATGCAGCATCCAGGGGTGTTCACAGAGGCACCACCAGCTGGAAAGCCCTCAGGGACAAAGGGTTTGCACAATCTCCCACCTCACAGCTGGCTGGACAGTTTGGCAGAAGCTCCTGAAATAAGTAACTCATAACAGCTACTCATAAGTTTGCTTTACTTTGTTCTGTACTCTTCATCTTACCGGAGTGCAACTGATAAATCTTTCTCTGATTTCGGTATGGTTGATCTAATGTTCATCCAGAACTGTTGTGGACCATTCCTCTTGAAACAAAAGCCTCTGCAAATATAGCTCTTTGTGACTATTTCCATCTCAACATGCCTCATTGTGAAGGAAGGACACAAAGCAATCTCTTTACATGGTAATGTCACCATTTCATTTTCTCCACATCTGTCAAGTCCAGAAAGATGGTTAGAAATTTCTGTTCAAGTGCTGAAAAGCTCAAGCTAAGATTTGGTGTGCTGGAAAACACTGTACCTTAAATTGGTCCCTGACCTGGGTTTCGGTATAACCTTTGAGCAGTGAAATCCCTCACTTGGCTGGGAATGATGAAATCTCTGTGGCATGCAGATATTTTAAAGAGCAATCTGACACAGTCTGCTACCAGACAGAAAGTTGGAGAGTATCCAGTGAGACAAGATATCTACAGAATCCACCATGTGTGCATCAGGAGGGCATACAGAACAGGAGAGGTGTGTGCTATCTATAAATACCTGTATGGATATTGACACGCACATGCAGAGGCTGCTAAATTGTAGCTGCTAAAATTATACATTCAGAGAGTATAGATTCCATCTGATCAATCATTCAGGACATATTTACCTTTAATCTGCATAAAGGACATGATGAGAAAGCCAAGTATGTCACTGTGAAGATATGCTAAATCAAAGAAATTCAGAGTGCTTTGGGCAAAACCCCATTATTATTACTTTAATCACATTCTTATAGGGAAAGTGATATAAATGTGTGCCATTGCTGGAAACCTGAACAATTTCTTTTGATGTCTCGCCCAGCGTGAAGTGAGCCAAGGATGCCCTGGAATCACACAACTTTATTTGTAAATTCACTTTTAAAAATTTGACAGGAGCCTAGAGTGAAATTCAAAATCTGAAAGGGTATCACAAAAGCCTGTTAATACCTAAGTCTATTGAAGTAAGAAGTTATCTAAAGTAGTAAGGGCACAGCAACTACAATCTTCCCTTCTTTTAACTTGGACTACTATGGACCTTTCTCAGTTGGTCCTTTTCAGAGATTTCAAAGTGCCTCGCAACTGAAATAAGGCCTTAATATTCTCTTGTAAAAACAAATAAATAAATAAAAGGCTTCCTTAGACATAGCAAAAGCCAGCCATAAAACTACCTGGACACCCATCCAGTGTGTCACATTAGAGCTGGGGAAACCCAATGTTACAAAAACCTGTAACACAGTACAGGAAGCTGCTACCACCCTGTTTAAGTCCCCTTCCTCTCCCACACATCTGGTTCAGTTAGTGAGTCTCTTCCATCACCAGATTTGCCGGGTCAGGATGTTAAAATGAAGCCAGCACAACCTCCTTGTGCCTGGGCTGACCAAGACAGTCTCTACACAGCATCACACCAATTTCCATTCATAGCAATTTCTTGCAATGGGCAGACTGGGAAGATAGTGGAGAACCAAAACCAGAGGAGAGTGTGTGTGCATGTGGGTGTGGGTGTGTGTGGGTGTGGTGCAAAAGAGACAGAGAATGTGTATATATACGCTAGAAATTAAAATTATCAATGTCAATCCATGCCATGGATTACAAATATTAAAATAAGAAAGTAACGAAGTGCAATGACTTTCACTCAGCAGAACTCAGCACTGCTGCCCACAATAAAATGTGACTAAATAGGGCCTCTTTGCCAAGTTTTGCAGAATTTTTTGAATGGAGGCTGATGTCCAATTCCTGATGGACAACAAATCAGTGTTATTTGGTTTGCACATTTCTCTTTGTCTAAACAAGTCCTGTTCCAATTACAAATATTGGTATTAGGCTGTGTCTCACTGACTGCTTTTAGTTCTGCCCTTTCAAAAATACGGACTGTGAAGTGTTCAATGACCTTAAAGTCAATACCTAAAAATGTTAATGCAATGTGTTCTATGTTACATCCCCACAGAAAAGAGAGAATCCCATTATTAAGATATTTGACAGAAAGTGAAGGAATCTTACTTCAACTACTTTCTTCTGTCCTAAATTTAGCAATGCGACATTAGCAAATAACTTCATTTCTCTGTGCCTTCATTAACCTTTCTTGTTAACAGCATTTCACGCTGTTGGGTCTATACATAGCCTCAGAACCATTATTAAACATGAATACCCATTTTATTCATGAGGTTATACATACTTTTCCTGAAATCAGTGCAGGAAATCAGAAATGATAAAATGGGGGAAAAAAAATTCTGAAGGTAAATAGATGCAAAATGTACTGCACAGAGGATAATATTTTCTATAGTCTAACAGCACTCCTTCTTTGACTAGCAAGGGGAGAGTTTTCTCTATCAATTTCTAATTGCTATATAAATACTTGCCAGGTGAATACTGGCACCAGCTTGTTTTGACTGTGAGAGTAAAAAACTAGATATAAATGTTCTATTAACATGTGAAACTAAAGTTGGCAAATTTTACTAAAAAATATAGCAGTTGTCTTTTTTCCTCCTTTTTAAACCTACTATAACTTTTTAAAAGATCCCACAGTACTCATGGGATGAAGTCAGCCCTCATACTTGACAACTAAATACAGCTTACTACTACACATCAAGGCGATATGAAAATACATTAAAAATACTAAATTTATAGCAGATTGATAAATGTTTGTAGAGAGTTTTCAGTAAACCTTGTGCAACATGGCAGCAAAGCAGTCTACTGGCAGATGGCAATCTCTCTAGGAAAAATATGATTCCATCCACATGACTGTGTAAATTACCCAAAGACTATAGGTAATTTCATAGCATTACCTCCAAGAAAATAAGAGTAATCTTCGCATATTGCTCCAGGGAGGGGTCCCGATATTAAGGGGATGATGATGACCTTGAAATATAAATGGGAAAGAAGAGATGAAAGGAAAATTACCTGTAATTTTTGTTCTCAACCACTGGTAAATCTAAAGAATCCCTGGGTGAGCTGCATGTCTCGCGTTTCCGGCAGAGACAAAGCACACTGAGTTACTTAGATAACTCACTGGTGATGGATACCTGCTTATCCCATCACCATGTCCTTTATAGGAAATTCCAACCAATTAGTTTGTCTGTTCTGCTCCTCAATATGCACAAGGCTTGTTAGAGCAAAGGCACATTTCAGATGGGTTTCTCTGAGAAACTTAACCTTTTTATTTTCCTTGGGCAATATGGTTACTGTTTTAAGAAAACAGCTTTTGCCAAGAGCTCTCAAACACTAGGTCACTGTAATTATTCCTTCCTTGAAATAAAAAGGAATAGTTACAGTACTGTTCATTTTTAAATAGAAAGAACAGTGTATTTTCTCTTTCTATCTGCTTCAATTCAGATATTAGGAAGACTCACATGGAAATACTACATTTGAGTTTTCTTTGATCAGTGTTGCACTTGCTTTCCCTCTGGTATTGTTATTATGCAATTTTTTGCCTGTTTTTCTCAAAATGGTGCTATCCTTAAAAGCATTTGAAGGTGAAAGATGCACTGTAGCCAGTAAAAGACATGGCACTCCTAGCACAACAGACAGGGCATTTTATATTCTTTTTGTAGCCTCTAAGAGACTTAGTCCTCCTGTCCAGAGAGTACTGAAAAAATTAAATTCCAGTGCCAGCTCACTACACTCACTGCCACAGAAGAAATCAGGAAGTAGAGACAGATATAGAACCTGTTGAGGAGGTAAAACAATACAGGTGACTTCTGAGTTCCTGTTACTCCATTATTATTTGAGCTAAAATAAGAAGTTTATTAATGAGCAAAGGCCACACTAAGGGATGGAGACAAACAGCCCATTGCTTTGTGTTTCGGCCCAGGCTTTGAAAGTATGGGCAGAATGAGACCCATCACTTTCCTGCAGATTTGGCAACACCTCATGAAACCACAGAATGGTTTGGGTTGGAAGGGACATTAAATATCATCTCATTCCAATCCCTGCCATGGGCAGGGACGTCTTCCCCTATCCCGGGTTGCTCCAAGTCCCATCCAACCTGGCCTTGGAAACTTCCAGGGATGGGGCAGCCACCACTATGCTCTTCAAGGTTGCACAGTTGCATCAGTCTGAAGTCTGAGCCAATAAAATGCTTCAGAGTAACTAAGAAACAGCAATGTAACCAATACAGACACAGCAGAATCTTCCTGAAATATGCCATGGGACGCAGAGGGTTCAGTGTAACATTCAGGCAATGTACACAGAGCAGGCCAGAGGGTACAGTGAAGCATGTTGCATCTAAATAGCCAAATTACATGTACTGTATTTCAGTAAAATTAATGACAAACCGAACTCAAAGGCACCTCATCTAAATTTGAAATGGAAATTTGCATCTGCCATATTCATTTCATTATTATTTCATGAGGAGTCTATGCTTGTTTATGAATTCTTAAAGTATATTTAAGCAATCAAGCATAATAGTGGTGTAATTATCTCAAACCTGTTGCAGTTGCAGGACTTTATGAAGAATCTAAGTGCATTTCATATAGCTAGCTCCTAAGGTGTCTCACTCATGAGCTTATTCCCTGCTGTGTCTCACTGAAAAGAAGAGTGACTGACAAGGAAAAAAAACCCCAAACCCTGTTACCATAAAGGGGAAGGCAACGCATCAGGCATATGAACTGACCCCACTCCCATAAGCCAGGTCCACACCTGTCCCTGCACCAGCCTGGAGCCTGTGGCAGAGCTATTACAAGGCAGTATTTTTATTGGGTTCCAAGCTACCTCAGTGATGCATTTCTGAACCAGGCATCTATGCCTGGCAGCTGGCCTGCAATAGAGTTGCCACCTTCAGGGGAAAAGAATCCTGTTGGGGAGCTGGTATATAATGAAAATGATTGAAAAGTGGCTTTGCACTTAATAACACTGCTACCATGGTGATCTCTTCCATTCTGCTGCTCTCTGGGTAGAAGGCACTTGCCTGTTCCCCTTCACATGTGATATCAGCTCTTTTTTAAAAAGAGACAGAGGTGGTAATGCTTGGCAGCTTGCAGATCAGCAGGGCTGCAGAAAGCAGAAAAACTCTATTGGGTCGAAAGAGACAAGCACAGTCAGAGACCAGCAAAGCCCTTTCCCTTCTTTCCAGACTGAAGTATCATAGCTTGAAAATTAGCTTGTGCAAGCTAGAAAATTCTTGTCCAGGCTTGCTACTACCAGGGCATGTTTCCAGCAGATGAGGGCCACTTTTCCTGTAAAATCAAATATGGACGTAGGGTTTAGTTTTGGAGTAGGACTGAAACTGTCACCTTGGGCTTGCTCCAGCACAAATTATCTTTTGTCTCCTTCAAACCAATTCAGCCAGGTGAACTCTTCCTATTCAGTAAAAGCAAATGGGGTCAAATGCTGGAAAGATCATCTGCTGCACAAATGATTCTTAAGTTAAGCTTTTCCCAGACAACATATCTAATTATTAATGATTTAAAGGGTGTGAAAAGTGAGCTCCAGGACATGTTTGTAAATCTTGCCAGGAGTTCTACCTAAACTCAGCTCCAAGAATTGCCTCTGCTCTAAATTCTGATACACACCTTTGAACTTTCAGTCTCGTAGTGGTACAATCAAGACAAATGGGAGGTGACAGCTAAGAAGCAACAGTTCTTTAGTATAAAACGAAATTCATTAGATGAACTTTCAAAGGGTTTATACAGTGTCTCATACTGAAAGAGCAGCTTTTCTACAGCCTGTTTCAAGACATCCAAGAATATCTTGCTCCAAGACAAGTCTGGCTGCAGGGGAATTTGTCAAAAAATTCTGAACTGATGCAATAACTGGCTACACAGTCATTGACAAGGATTAGGAGGTTTCCTTTATGGTGATACTATAAAAGGATTAGTTCTTTGGTTTTACAGTATAAATCCCTAAAGGCAGAATTTTATTTTTATTTTAATATATGAACTACAAAAATATCATAGTATTTCTTTGTGAGATATGAACTTAGTGCAATTTTTAAAACACTCATCTTTATCTTTATTGCTGTATTCCAATAGACAAACAATACTTCCCATGCAATCCTTCCTTTTAGCTCACCCTCTCCTTTATTAACTCGGTCCTTTTCAGCCCTAGTTCAGGTGATATTTGATTAATTTGTGATCACTGCTTCTGGGCATCGTGTTCTTTAAGATACAGTATTGTCCAGAGAATTATACATGGGAAATAACACCCTTTGTGTTTACCTTTATTATCCTTTCTCCTTGTTCAGTGCCCATTTTTCCTTCTGTGCCACAAATGCTGTATCTTACTGTATCACTGTATTTTCCTAGCCACAAAGCTTTGGTCTCTGGTAATTGAAAAATTCTTTATCCATTGCTACTACATTTACTGAAGTCAAAAACTATGAACATCTCACATGTTTGAAATGCATCAGATTACACGGGCAAGTAAGTATAGAGTTGTTTAAAAGAATCATGCACAACTGCTTTTTAATCAGCAAAGACCCTTTAAAGTCGTTAACAGCACAGTACTATCAGGAACTGCTATTTAGATGCTCCTACTAAAAGCACAAAGATTATTCAATCTTCTTTAACCTAAAATAAACTCGGATTACCTGACACCAAAACATGATGTATACACATAGTTTAGTCCATACACTAGAAGTAGTTGGGCTCATAATTTCTTTTCTGCTAATATTGTAGAAATGAAACCATACAGCTTGTCCCTTTGAGACAGGAAAATCATAGAGATACAATTGGATCCAATACTGCTGTATGTTAAAGGACTTATTAGAATTTAAATTACTATTGTGTATAGTTTTAATATGTCTTCACAGCATGCACCACAACAGTTCCTTTGCAGCTATTACACTGTACATTGGCTACATCAATTAACAGAAATGCACATTATATATTATCGACCTATTTAATACCTAATACATTTTTCCACAGTCTATTTATTCTTCCTAATGTGCACTCAGAAAACATACTATAATTTAGTTTTCCTAAGAAAGTCATGTATCTGTGCACTTACTCCAAGAGCAGTGTGCATACAGACACATATCTGAATCTAATGACCCCTTTTTAAACTTGAATTTTACTGTTTTCTTTCTTTTTGCAATGTCAAAATCCCACCGTGTTTCTTTTAAAATATATATTTTTAAAAATAGGATATTAATGCCAAGTTAGGGACAAACCCTCATTAAATGGTCCCAAGCAGCACAGAGAAAAAAAACCTTTGCAAGTTTAAATAACTTTATACATGTGAAAAATGCCAGATCTAGGTCAACATGACAAGTGAAGTATATCTGATGTGTAACATTACTCAATAAACAGACTGAAAAAGATCTAAATGCAGTTCCCTAAATCAAGACAAAATGTTGAAATTGGCTTTCTTACAGATCACTGTTTCTAAAATCAATATTCTAACATTAAACTTTATATTTGTGACTGCCTCAGAAAGCAAAAAATAAAATCTTCAAAGCAGTGCTGAGAATTTAAATATTTAACTTTGACAGTCTGAAAAAAATATCCAACCATTTTAAAGAATTTCAATTATGTAAATGAGAAGAGAGTTTATACATAACTGACAAAAATGAACTGTTTCTTTGGTGGCCTGTTAGTATTGAAATGGCTAAACCAACATCTCTGCTACATTGATCATAGTGACTTATAACCATACAATGACTTAATGGTAAAATATCTTATCTATATATAATGCTACTGAATGCAAAAGCCTTTATGCATTTCCAGGTCTGAAATGAAGCATACATATGCAAAGAATAAAAGGGGATAAAAAGAAAGCTTTTCTAAACTTTGTGCAAAGGGCTAAGCAGATCTGGTTGCTCACAATAAAATAAAATAGTTCCTATTTCAAGACTTCTGATTTAAATTCAGTCTGTGTTGGAAATGACCAAAAGCTGCTTAAATGTGACATGGTCTCTGTGGAAAAAATCAGTGGCTTTGCAGGAGTGGATAAGGTCTCCACCTTGGAAAGTTTCCTCACCAGGCAGGATGTCAGGGCCAGCTCCCAGGAGAGGCTCAGCTCCCTTCTCCAGGCTGTGACCCCTCCCTGGCACAGCTGGAGTGCCTGACAGTCATATTTTAGTGAACAAGTGTTTTACAGAAGTGCTTGGGCTCCAAACCCACTGCTCACTGTGGCTCTGAACTCTTGTGGCAGCTAATAAACCCGACCATGTGAGGGTGAAAGACCACTCAGAGGTTCAGTACCAAGGCAAACTTTTTAGAGGTCTCCAGCAGTGATTTGAGTGCAGATGAGCTACACACAATCCTCTTTTGCCCTGTCCAGAGGACATCCTAGAGCCTGGATTTAATGTGGGTCGAGAAGAGTACAAAGAAAAAAGGATTGGGTTCATAATGCCTTCACAATCCTTCTTTTTTTCCTGTCTCATTCCCCTTCTTTAATGTCTCCTTTCATGTTTCTTTTCTTCTTTCTCTCTTCATGCCCAAGCAGTGGTGCTGAATGCTAACAAGACCTGACCCAGCCAGTTAGTCACTGTGGATAATTTCTTAGGGTATGAGCCATGTGATTTGCTCTTTGTGTACCCACCTAGATACAAGGTTGGACTCTTCATTGAAAGTATCTGGTATCCAATTCTGACAGTATACCAGTTCTGGCATCCAATTTTCACAACCTGCCTACCTGATAGCAATCTCCTGATTCCATGTCTATTGTAGCTTTGGTTCTCTTTAATGGAGTCTTTTTCATTTTCTCTTCACAAATGTGCTTCAATCTATCTTACATTTTAATTGAATCAAATTTAATTTAAACCAACTCAAAGGTCCTTTCAATACATTTACATAAGAAAGAATTTAATCTTAATAAACTACCATTTAAGATGGAGAGGGAATCTACAGTAGCAGTGAAATATATAGCAAATCAAAATTCTCTCTGTTCATATAAAGGGATGAAGCCAAAATAAGCTCACCCTACTGTTTAAACTGTTCTGCATGTAATGTGTAAGGAAGAGAAATGTGCTGCTAAAGTAATACACTGTGACTGTGAACTATTCGCTGAAATCTGAAAAGAATCCCATTTCCCAAAGCAGCTTAGAAAATGACATTTGCTGGGACCCTGTATTAATGAGATGAAGATCCTTACCCCCTTCAGATTTTATTACCTTTCAGAAGACATTTCAAAAAGTCAAATAATTTACTTTGCTTAGGTGAGGAGGAGTTAACCCTCTGGGATTTGCTGTCTCTTCAGCTCTACAGTTGTCTAGCATATGAATTTGACTAGAGCTGTTAACTTTTATTTCCTGCAATGCATGGATATGAAATACTAACTGCTCCTCCTCCCTCCTCTCTGCCTTTGCACTGCCAAGTGTGTGCAGTTCTTCAAAACCAAACACTGTATAGTCCTACATTAGCTGACCCATGCATACATATATTATTTAGTACAATCTACATAAGAACTAGCTCACACCAAAGAAAGATTTGTTATCTTTCAACAGGAGTGAACAAGAGACATTATTTTATGGGAGACAACTCAATTATCTTTCAAAGTTCTGCAATAAGATCATTAGATTTCTCCTTCACAAAAGCACTTCTACAGGTGCTTAGTGAAAAAAGAAAGCACTGCTAGGTACAAATCCTTAAGTTAATGCACTTTCAAAACCTTAAAATAGAACATTAGTTCTGGAAAAATCCATTTAAGTTTGTGGAGAGGCAACTCCAATGACACCTCAGCTGGTTTTGTGCAGGCATCAGAGAGCAGTCAGGCTCTTCCACAGCCTCTGCACTGGATTTTGGGTCACTTTATGATAATACCACACAACTGAAAAGGTGTCACGTTGCTCTGAGTGAAACCTTGGGCACAGCAATAACAGCATTTTTAGTATCAGTGGTAAAAACACAAGACTGAGAAGCCATGGAAGAGTCTAGATCGGTACAAGCATGAATGCAACACCTGCACCACTGCCTCTTAAGAGACCCTGCTCTGGTCAGCACATCTGCTTCCATGCTGACAGGGAAATATGTAGGGAGAAATTTGGGGATTCTGGTGCACAGATGAGAGGACAGTGCAAATCAACCGACTATGAATTAGAGTTTCCTCCACCCTCCACTTGTGGGGCACTGTTGTTAGTACAAAATAAGTCAAGGAAGAGCACTGATGGTTACTATGGTTTTGGCTGCTAGAAAAATGACAGGGTGCCAATAGTACTTGGATTCCTGGAGACAGTGGGAAGACTAAGGCACTTCTCTTTGTGGGAGTAACACCCTCACAGGAAAGAACTTCTTCCTAATATCTAATCTAAACCCACTTGCAGATTAAAACCATTCCCTCTTGCCTATGTAAACAGTCTCTCTCCATTTTTTCCTGTAAGTTCCCTTCAGGTACTGGATGTTGCAGTGGTGGCTGCTGCTGCCCAAGTTGTTGGAGAGCCACAGGGCCGAACCACAGCATTAAACTCATGGTGGGCCGGCTCAGAGGCTTGATATCCCCCTTGATGGTTAAGTGAGCACCCACAGACCCTTGTGTTAACCACTCAGCTATAATAGGTTCATCCTTTCCCTGCCCCATTTTATGCATGACCTCTTGAATATGCATGACCCTGTTGAATATGTACAATTCTAGACAGTTCTCTGTTATTTGATACCCCATTGGTTCCCCCCTCACTGCTCCTCCCACCTTGTCTCTGGTTGGTCCATTTGTACTCTCCTTTGCCTAAACCTGATTGGTTAATTGCACCCCATAAAACCCCTGGACCCTCGACTGTTAACGTGTTTTGGCTCTGGACCTTCTGCTGGAATAAACCCTTTAGACCCCACACAAAACACCCCTCTCTGTCTCTTCATCTTCGGTGTGCCCGCCTGGAAATAGCCACTTGCATTTGAGCCTGTCATCACTCCTGGGACTGTGGGTGTTTGCGTGGTGGCTCTGCAGCCCCTCCTGAGGGTCGCCAACCGTGGATAGGGACTCCAGAGGTCTCCAGATCTGTGGCGGACACTCGGGGAAGGCACAGCACTGGTCCTCTCCCAGATACAGAGGCCTGCCTCAACTGGAAGAACACAATCAGGTCTCCCTGAAGCCTTCTCTTTTCCAGACTGAACAATCCCAATTCCCCCAGACTTTCCTTACGGCAGAGGTGTTCCATCCCTCTGATCATTTTGGTGGCCTCCTCTGGACTTTCTCCAAAAGGTCCATGTCCTTCCTGTGCTGCGACCCCAGAGCTGGAGGCAGCTCTGCAGATGGGGTCTCACAAGAGTGAGGCAGAGGTGCAGAATCCCCTCCCTCACCTGCCGCTCTGGATGCAGCCCAGAATATGGGGTACATGTGCCTTTTGTGATCTAACTGGTTTTAAAATTGAGCAGGTACAATATATTGCACATTATTCATACATCAACCATCCTTTCTCTCTTCCTTGCCCTTTTTATTGTTGTATTAAAGATTAGTCTTTTTCTGGGAAGCTATCACTATGTTTGTTGAAGATATTTTTATGTGGCAGCTAGAGAGGAATTACTGTCTGGCATTCCCTGATAAGGTTACGGGTGAATACAAAAGTGTAACTTACCCTCTCTGTTACATGTTCTAATGGAACAGTGTTTTGCTTTGCTTTCTTTCAATTCTTTCCATATCTCACTCATTTGAGGACTTGTGTGTTACGAGGAACATAATCAAGCATTTTAATATTAACTCTTATAGGTAATATTAGGTATGGTATTTCTGTGGTTGTAAATTTTACAGAAACCTCCCACATTTGACCCTCCACACATAGTCTTAAATGCACTGGTGGGTAAAAAATAGCCTTTCCTCATTCCCCTATAGCAATTATTTATTTGAAGCATGTTTTAGCTGAAGAGAGGAGAACATGCATCAGTAGAGTCATTGATGTTCCTAAACTCCTCATTCCTAAAGGTGCTGCTGACACTGCATTCCATTAACGTCTCAGTAGCTTTGATGCTTGAGCATGCAAAAAGTAAACTGGGCACACATTCTCCCAGGAGCAAACTTTGCATTTATGTGTGGTTCAAACATCCAGCGAACATGTTTAGCAAAAAAAGGAAGCTTCCTACCTAGAAATATCTCTTCCCCAACACATACAGTATAAGGGAAAAACATCTGTGGCACAACATCCACTCATATGTTTCTCCAGGGACCTGTCTCCCCATCACCAGGCAGGAGGCTCAACACAGGATTATGAATGGAGCCTATTCGGAATTACATCAAAACAATTGCTTCCTGCACCATTCCCTGAAACAACAGGACCTGAAGCTATTTGTTCTGATAGTTCTGCAAAAAAAGGAGTGGGTTATCTAAAGTGCTGAGAGAGTTGGCTCAAATAAAACACGGGAGAGCAAGTTCTGAAAAATAAGTTTGAAAATCATAAAGACAATGTCTGGTTGCACCTGTTCCTCTTTTCATTTCCAGCTGGAATTCAACTGTAACAATAATGTAGCACATAAATCTCTCCTTTTTTAAGTTTTAAAAGTGGTCATGTTTGGGGCCAAACAAGATTTTATACAATGTATCTTCTAAAGCACATAAAATATTACAAAGGAGAATAAAGCAAGATACCGCTTATGCTTTTTTAATGGCTGGCCCTCTTCTAACTGGAAATTACCTTTATTTTAGCAGCTTGAAATATGAACTGGGGCTTAAAAATGCCTAGAGATGCTAAGAGAAAGATGATTCTTCCTTTTATTCCTTCCAGATGATTTTTCCTACACTCTGCATTAGTTTCTTGCTGTACCCAGTATTTGTTATAGTATTAACCACCTACATTATTCACAAGAAAAAAAGTTCCAATATCTCCCTGAAAGATAGTAAGTTTTAGGCTCCTTTTGTGACTTCTGATCAAAGTATAGCATGTATGGCAAAATTCTTCATTGTGTGGCAGATACCAAATAAGGAGAAATACTTTAGAGATAAATAACATCCTACAAACTAGGTCAGTTCTTCCTCCTTAAGCTGAAAGGTTCCCCAGTACCTGTGAACTATCACAGAAAAAAAATATATCCTTATTCTGGCTGACCAAGATGTGAATAAAGATTAAAAGAAGCCAGAGAAGATCTGAGCCAGAGAAAGAGCAGGTATATTTAAAAGCTTTCATTTGCAGACAGTTCTAATGGCTGTGTCTGGCTTCACTTTAATCAGAAAGATGAAGAAGAATTCATAGGCTCCCTTCAGCAATGTGAGGACATTATGTGGCAGCTGTTTGTTCATATGGTAAATGTATAACACCATGTCTTGATTATTAAATATGTATTTGCAGGTTTACAGGAATATTCCTCTGTCAGACTTCAGCATACTTTATATTCAGGTGCAACAGCCGTGTCTTGTGTTAAGCAGCTTCTGCATATTAAGTACACTTTGATTTTCCTTCAGTTATTCCATGACGCTTAAAAAATTGATTTTTAAGATTTTTATCAATGACCTTTCAGGTTCTTTTGGGAATTATTCTCTGCTATCATGAAAATTCAAAATGGACTTTCATGCCTGGTTGTTGTCCACCACTCCTCTGCAGTGCTCATTTCTTTATATACATCATCTTTTGAGAAATATTTAATTCTATGTACTAGATTAATTGCAAGTACAATTAAGTTCTTTTTGAGATTACTCTTCCTGTGCATCTTCCTGAACTATGATTTCTCCTTCTTACATGTTAAAACTAATGACCAGGAGCATGCCATATCTGATTACATTGCATGATAATGAATTTCCTCCTTTAGCGTAATTTTATGTTACTGTTCCAGCTACCTAGGCCTAGGATATAGATTTTTACTTGCATGCACAATTTCTTTCACAGAAATTTAAATACAAATTGCCCACAGGCTTCTTTAAAGACATGTTGGTATCATGCTCCAGCCTAGAAAACAAGCTCAGACCAAGCAATTTCTGTCTGAAGGGGCTACCATGGGTATTAAGAGTTGGAGTCAATGATCCTTGTGGGACATTTCCAGCCTAGGATATTCTGTGATCCATCCACTGCCTATGTTACACAAAACAGACTATCTTATTTTAAAGGTCCTTTCTAGTCTGAAAATCCAAGAATCAACTATGATTGTAGCATAGCCCTCTATATTGTCACCATTATAAAAGGATGCTCGGCTGAGACACAAGAGTCTGGAGGTTCTTGACATAGCTGGCCAAAAAACATTCCAGCAAATTATCCTTATCTATGGATGCAACAGAAGACTCACTGGAGGAGAATAATTTTCACAGTCCTGTGTATACCCTGGGAACAGAAAGGGTAACAATTCTCATTTTCCTCATGGTTAACATATATCCATTTCTCTAAAAATTAGATGTAAGTGTATACAGATTAAATATGTAAGCAAAACCAGACTGACCCTTTCCCACATGGTAACCCCAAATGTAACTGCATTCTCCATCTGTTTGTCATCTCAGCCACTAGTGAGCTGAATCTGGCATCTGATCTCCTTTTTTATTCAAGCAAACACCTATATAGGTCAAAGGAAAATTGCTTTTGTAAAGACTGTGAAAATTGAACAAGGAACAGAGGAGCTGGTATACAAGGAGCAGGATGCAGGATGCCACTGGGCGATTACACTGTTTACCCCTCCATCTCCACCATGCTCGGATCCCTCTTAGCAAAGGACTCGGCAGCAGGAGCATAAAATACAGCCTACACACACTGTACTGCTGAAATACAGCAGCAAGTGTCAAAAGCAACTGAAGGAAAACAGCGTCTAATACCCAGACCAGCGGAAACACCGTGTCTCCCATCAGGGCAATGGAGCCAAATTAAAAGTACAATCGGTGACTTTGGTTAGGCATCTTCTCCTACCACGAACACCTTTTTTCCAGAGGTGTAGTGCATGGCCTTTACTGTTTGCTCCTTCAACAACATAAATAACTCGGCCCCTGTCCTGAAAAAAGACCCATTTTGGAAACTGGGAATTACTGTGGGGAAAGTGTCTATCTACCTGCCCAGTTCTGCTGGTCCCTTTTTGGAACTTGTGATTGCTGTACCAGGGTCATCTGTGCTCCTTCAGGCAGAAGAGAGCCTAAAATTAACTTCTCTGGGTCTCACTGCCAAAATAAGGGAGTATAACCCTAATGCAATAATATTGCATTTGAAATGTCTGTGCAGCTTGCACTTTATAGGAATTTTAAAATTTTTTATTTAATATATCTACAGGGCTATAATTATACCTTGAAAGTAATTGTAAAAGGGCTTTCACTTCTAAGATCTAGTAATAAAAGAGTGAGAAAAAACATAAAGACCTTTTTAGATTTATTTTTCCCAAACATTAAAAACACTGAAAGGGAAACACTTCAGAATGACTCATTTGTAACCTCACAATTGAAAAAATTATTTAAAAATCCCCCCAAACTTGACAGCCTACAATCAAATAAATAAAATAGGAACAGAACCCAGCCAGGAGCTTCTACCACATATTGACATCTAGAAAATGTGACTCTGGGAAGCCATCATTCTCCAACTACAATGACCTGAAATTATTTGGTAAACAACATGACTGCAACGTAAAGGTACAATACACAAAGCAATATTAAAAATTCAGGAATGACTGCAGGGACTGCAGAAATTATTACTCTACGTTTTTTGTTTTATTCAAGTGCCAACAATATTTAGTCATCTTTCTTTCTTATTTTTCTTTCTTGCATTCCTTTCAGAATATACTTGTTGTGGTAATGCATTAGGTTAACCCTAACTAAACAGCTACTGAACATGTAACTTGAATATCAGCACTGCAGTCTTGCAGCCCTGAGGAGCCTCAGCACGAAGGTTTTAAAAAAAATACACAAATAATAATCCATACAATGTGCATTGATTGTACTCTATGGGGATTTTTATCCAAAAGTACAGACACAAACACTCACGCTGCTTTTTGGTATCAAGGGAAAACACTTCATTCAGACAAACTACCTTCCTAAAGGCTAAACAACCTGCTCAGCCAAAACACACACCAAGATCATACACAGACCCCACACTCTGAAGGTCGCTGCTGCCCCAAACACGCTTTTTGTTGTACAAGAGCAGATTCCCAAGCTGGATTCCAACAAGGTCATTAAGGTACATATTCTCAGACAAAGACTGAATAAACAAACCTCAAATGTTCCCTTGACAAAGTGCTGTCTCTGGTGGAAGTGCCAAGCTAAAGGACAAGAGAGGCAGCTGGTTCACCCCCACGCAGCTGTTCCGAACCACACAGCCTCACCAACACCAGTGAACCCACACTGGAGTGAAAATCAGCCGAGTTCAGTCAAAAGCTGCAGTCAATAGGACTTGATCATACCCAGCTGAAAAGGTTGGACACCAAAGCACTGCCAACTTTCCAAGCTTTGTAACTTTCCAAGCTACAGTTAACACAGTTTCAGGACTATTCTGCTTTCCACAACAACACATTTTTGCTGTGGGAATGCTCAGAGTTTGGGCAATTAAAATCGACAAGGATTAGGCTACAGGACAGGACAAATCCTCATCAAAGACACAAGCACCTCAATGCAGCATGTCCCTTAAAAAAGCAGGGTGAAATAGCAGCCTGAGACCTCCTCAGGACTTAAACCACCAGTTTGTTCTGCTGTGAAGGGCATTTCATAGAAGTGCACGTACATGGTGTTAGGTTCACTTAGAAGAAATGCAAGAAATCTTGCAAGGACAAGATGACAGAAATTATTTTGCTTGGTCACAGTTGATGCATCTGTTCTGTGCAACCCCTGTGTCAGAGGGTCAGAGGACAATGCACTTTCAAGAAGACACAGAGAGTCTGGTTGAATTTGTAGTTATCCTTAACAATGCTACTTCTTTTTTTTTTTTTTTTCAATGCTCTATATTGTTATCCTTCAATAATGACCTTTCTAGTTTCAGAGGAAGACGTGTTTCAAGTGGAAAGCCGATTCCTTCCCTTGAGGTCTATGGCAAGTGGAAACCCTTTGGGTAGATAAAAAAGGAGTGAGTGACTATCCTGCTCCCTGAATTCCGTTAATTTTTCAACATGAGAAAAAAATCCAAGCATTGAACTTCACCTTTCTTTAATAAGCCACCCACATGTTGAGGTTCTTGAGCTTGGAAGTCAGAAACTTCCAGGTGCGCAGAGTCACCCCAAAGGGCAATGTGAATTGATACATCTGAACTGAGACTCTGGATCCTGGGTTTCATTTGACTATAGTTACGAGTAGGACCTGCCAGGAAATTTTATAAATTGCTCAACTCTCAATCTCCAGGTTCTCTCATCCCAACCACAACGTAATCTCAAGTTAAAATTATGATAATTTTCATACAAATATTCAGATTTTAATGAGTTTTATTATTCTTAACATAATTTTAAATAGTTTAAATTAAAACATTTTCTAATGTTGACTCAATAAAGATCTTTCTGATCTATCAACAAACAACATGGAAAAACATTTGGACCCTTTGAGAGTATCAATATAATCAAATATCAAATAAGAGGTTTTTCTCCTAAAGAAATTACTTTGTAGACAAAAAACTTCACATTGTTTCCAAACCTGGCCATATCAGTATTTATGTATCAGGCCACTTCAGCACTGAGTTTTCAGATTTTTCCTCTAACTCATGCATGCCCTTCATGCACCTGGATTTTGTTTGGCTTTAATGGTGTTAATTAAATTTTGTCAATAGTATTTTCACATGGTTCACTATATTTTCCTCTTATTGGTCAAAGGGATTCACACTTGCCCTTGGTATCGCTGCTACCCAGAAGTTTGACATTCTTGCCTTAAGCGAGTATTTCTATAATTGCTCTAAAAGTCTTTTTAGGAAATACAGGGTTCATGGATACATTTTTGTTCCAAGAAAGTAAAAAGTAAGCAATGGCTTAGATATAAACCTTAACCATGTGTAAGGAATTATTTCAGTTGTACAAATTATTGTTGACAACAGTTACTTGACTGATTTGCTTTAAGTATGTAATAAAGAAGTAGTCTGTGCATTCACAGCATACAGACAAACATACTCATACAAACATACTCATACAGACAAAACTACCAAATGTATATTCATTTTGGCACTTACATTCCCAGTATCATGATGTTTTGATCTGAGCATGATGCTCATTAATGTAGCCCAATGACCACCTTTTAAACTTTGCTGCCGTGTTTACACTTGGATATAATGAGACAGACATTGTAAATTAGACAACACACTAGGGCAATAGAATAGTTTTAAAAACAACAAAGACACCACAAACATCTCATCAAAAGCCACCAAGAAAATTTAGGTGACCTAGGCCTTTTCTTAGGCAGCTTTATTTTTTAATTTACTGGGAATACTTTCATGCACTGGGAAAATGCTGTAGCCTTCTAGAGAGGATGAGTTATTAGTGGCTGTCGATTGATCTGACTAAAGCCTTCATCATAAAAAATGTATAGCTTCATATAATTAAAAAATCCAAGCACTGTAAGTTGACTAAAATTCTGTGGACTTTTAAATAATTCAAATTTGTGTTTAGTTACAGCAGCTGTTTAATTAAAAGGTAGAAACTGCAACTAATCCACTATGGTTGAATGAAATATAATCTATAACAGAGTTTAATCCCCCTAAGACAGAGAACACTGATATGGATTCTAGAAGTCAGGGGCTCCATTTAATGAATCTCACAAAAGGGATTACAGTACATCTGAGCCAGCTCATCTTTGTTTCTCTGATTATCCAAATAATGAATCATTTCCCAGCTTGGTGCTGAAATTATAATTTTGTTTTTTAATATTAAAAAGTAAGGTCTTTCACATGCATTATGTAAGCTCCTCTGCTGGAATTCGTATTCAAAGGTTTACCAGAGTGAGAAAATAGATGCACAAGGATAGAAGAAATGCAATTTTTGACTCTTAGATAACTACTTAATTGTTCATAATTAAAACATTTTGTAACTAAATTCTTGCACAAATGGCCTGGAAGAATTTTTTGCAATGTGAAAGTCAGCTAAGGAAACTGCTGCACACAGGAGGTCTGCAGTTGCCGGCTCTAGCTCAGCTCAAATGATTCAGGCATGATTTCAACTTTATATCAATTCCCAGAAGAATACTTCAAGGCAGGCACAGAACAAAACATTTTTTCTTCACTTCTGTATTTTTAATTACAAAACAGAATGAACAAAGCTAAAAATCACCATGTTTTCCTCCTCAGATCCAGAGAGCATTCATTAGTTTGGGATGCTTGTAATCATTCTGAATTTTGTGTACTCCAAGGCAGAGGGGATATCAAAGCAGACAATGGTAGTCCTTAATTAGAGAGGCCAGGTGGCACACAGAGTCACAGCACAAGTTCCTCTCCACATCCCTGCCAATGATTGAAAACTTGACCTCACCAGCCATTCTTCAGGGGTGAAAAATAATACAGTCACCAGGTGGCCATCTCTTCAACATCGACAGCCATCTGCACCAAAATGTGCTAAATTATGTTTAGTTCTTTTTAATGTGAACCATTATCCATTAGAGTCACAGCAGGAAACTATGAGGTCCTGTTAATTGAAACTTCAACTGTGACTTAAACCTCTGTCCCGGACAGGAGACAGACACTTCACCTGCTGAGTCTTTCAGTCTAACATGGGCAACATTTTTTCTAAGTGTCTGATCAGATACAGAACAGTAAATGCCTGCTCTGCAAAACAGGCCAGGATTTGTAGACGAAATCATTCTGTGGAAATGTTTTTTATAAGCTTCTCATTGCTGTCTGTCAGACCAAAAAACCGGTTTGATTTTGCACACCGCTGTTTATTTTACTAATGAGCTGACACACAGTTGTACTTGTGATTTGTCAGCAAGCAGCTTTTTAAGCCCTTCCGAGGGATGCCCTGAGAAGATGAAATGCAATGCGAGCTGCCAGTGCCAAGACCTATACAGAAAGAGGGCTCTGTTTCTGCCAGGAGAACCCAAAACTTGTCCTAGTCTGTGTCCTAGTAAACAGGAGTCACAGAGTTTGCCTTCTCATCTGCTCCTCAAGGCTAGGGAGACTGAAAACGTACACCCAAATGCAAACAGAGGGTGAACATGTTTAAAAAAATCTCCAGAGGCACTGGAAAAACAAGAGAGAGATTTTCACCCATCACTCCCTTCAATGCTTGATTTCCCCCAAGCACCTTGAGTGCTATATCCAGGAGAAGCTCAATGTGAACCAAGGTCCATCTTTACCAAGAGCAGGGCCCTTGGTTGGCACACCCTGACACTCGGCAATATTTCCCCTTTGTTATTTTCACTGCACCTGAAAGAGATCCAGCAGTGCCAGGAATCACCATGAGGAAGAGCCATCAAAGACCACTTCAAGAACCTGGCAGAAGGCAAAATGCAAGGCAAGGAAATATGAAGCTGGAAGTTTGGGACACGTTGATCCAACCCATTCTGCTTCTGGAGGAGTGGGGACTGTGTGAATAAAAGACACCTGTAACTCTTGAAAAGACTCAATTAAAAGTTCATGGGCCCCTCACTGATTTGTGAAGTGGTGGCATTGCTGAGTCACTTGTGATTTGTGCTGTGGGAGCCGAGCCCCGTGCTCAGTGAGTTGTCTGCACTGTCACATCCCCGAGGGCCTAGGCAAATCCTGGAGCTGGGCAGGCAGAGGGGGTCACAGCCAAGCACAGACCTTCCCTCAGAGATGTTTTTATTCAATCAAATGCAATAGTAAAGACACAAAGTGCTATGACTCTGAGCCTGCACATCAACAGAATCATGGTTCATCAATTTTTAAATCCACATTTAGAGCTTCCTCCTGAAAGCCAAAAAGTAGCTACAATAGATAGTCTTGCAAAACACGGCATCTGTTCTCTTTCATTCCATGGTTATGGATAACCTTCATAAGCTGATTTGCTCATGACAATAAATTTATTTTCAGAAATTATACTCCTGATCTAATATGAAAAAATAAATAATTCAGAAGTTTCACATTATTACAGGGAATTATATTTAGGAGATCAACTAGGGATCTCTGTAATGAGAAACATTCACCTTGCTAGAGGAATGCTACTCTGCATTTAATCTTATAATATTCCCTTCAGGGTGTACAAGACAGCTTGCTGGAAAATATAATGACTCCTTAACTGTTTTCTGAAGAATAAAAAAAAAAGAGTAAAGAAAACAGTGATATGGAAATGAGATCTACATTTCATTTGGAATTCCATATGCACTATTTTAAAGCCACCTTGTTTCAATATGGAGAACATAAAAAGATTTTGATGGGTCGGTATTTGGAAAAAGATATTAAAACCACAGAGAAACAAAAGGATGTGGCATGTGTGGTCATGGTAATATAAAGTCACTTGTATTTCACAAAAAAGAAAAAAGCTGCTTCAGCTGTTTTTACTTTATTATTTGTTACCAGAAAGAGAAAAGTTGGTTCACAAAGTTTCCATTGGCCAAGAAGTAAAAACATCTGTTGAAGCCACGAGTGAGTTGCCAGCCACGTGCAGAGCACTGGTTCTGCAGCAGTGCAGCCCCACTCTGACCAGCACACTTGGGCAGCAGCACCAGTTCCTGCTGAGAGCTGTGGGAGCAGAGCAGTGCATTCCAGAGTGCAGCCACATCTGAGCACAGCTCAAAATAACCACAGTGCAACCAAGCATTGTTCTCTCCTGGCTGTCCCCTCTGACGGTTGTCATTTATGTTGGTCAGAAAAGGAAACTATCCACTTTTTCCAACTAAAACGAATGTTGGGTGTCTGCTGGATTCAGGGTAATGAATGTTGATGTTTGTAGCCATCTTCCAAATGAGGTAACTAAACAATACATACATAGTTTCCACCAGTCTGGAGTCTCCAAGAAAAATCATTAAATTGTCAGTATGGATGATCAGCTCTGAAGGAAAAATAAGTATTATTGATGATAACAGCATGCTATTGTATCTCTGCATCATTATGCCAGAGGTATACCTTTTCAAAGCATCCCGTGAGAAGCAGACAGACAATACTAATAATTGCCTGTGGGATTGCCATTTAGATGCAATAGCCTGAAAAAACATGTCTAAATCTTCTAAATGTCTTACTATTTTTTTAAGCATGGTACATTCTGCCTCAGAGTATTTCAAATTATATCGTTCAGTGTAATTAAAAGTCTTCTCACAATTAACTTTGTGGCAGAAAGAAATCTTGAAGACTAAAAGGAGATAATTTGAAAGATAACTTGGATACCTCAGAAAGTACAGTGACACAGAGTCTACAATGGAAAAGAGTTCCAGGAACAGGGATCTCAAAAATTTCCATTTCAGTTTCCAACCATGTTATTATTACTCATCAAATGTCCATAGACACTGCCATCACAAAAATGATTGAGCTACAAATTTCTACTGAGGCACTAATTTCAGGGTTTCACTATGAAACAAGGATTCTGACATAAATTAAGTCGTACTGCATTTTTTTCCTCTAGTAAGTCTCAAAAATCAATGGTCTTTGCTATATGTATGCAATAACATACAGTGTTGTTTGACGTACAATCAAGATTCCAGTCCCTGTATCACCAGATTTCACAACAGCAATGCAGAGACACTGATGCCTGCCAACTATCTTTATTTTTATTTTTGTTCAGCTCTGACAGTTGTCCTCCAGAACTGACTTTATCAAAAAGATTCACAAATTATCTTCCTGCTTCCATTTTAGTTGTTTGGAGAGTGTTTAGTACATGGATATAATACATTGTAACCAGCCTAGCAAGACATGCTGGGCAATCCATGTGAAAAGGGACACTGTGAATATGTAACATCCTGATGTAGTTCCATCCATAGGTAGTCACAAGAATAAAACTTCTATGCACTGTAAATCCTGAGGCAAATTAGAAAGTGTTCTAATGGCATATATTACAATTAATTAGATTTCCAGAGGAGTAATGTGGTATTTGGATTTGACATTAAATCAATTCAAGCTTTACAGATACTCTTGAGAACCCCACCCATAAAATCAATAGTAAAACCTTGTATCCCTCAGAAAGGACAATGATATCCATGTGAAAATAGGAATTCGAAAAAAAATGGAATTGTCTGTAGCAGGTAGCTTTGGGATTATTCCAGCACTTGTACAGTATTTAAAATGCCTTCTGAGATAATCCTATTCCCAAGCACAATACAGAGGATCTTTAAAGCTGTAATTGAGAAGTGTGAATATTTTTTGTATGTTATCATGTACATGGCACTATTTTTTCCATTATCAAAGGAAAGTTAAAAAATTTTAACTTAGTTTAAGGTAAAATGTTTATCTTCTCTTTACACCTACTCTTAAAAAGTGGCTTCACAAATCACACACTGATGGTGAGATTCTAAATTACCCTTATGATAATTCACCATAGGACCACAGGGAGGAGGAGGGGGCAATATCCTTTGCACGGAACAAAACTTTTTATATGATGGCTTTTATTGTTGTCACAACTCATCCTCTGGTTTCTCATTATGTTAAATAACAATATCAAAGAAAAAGTGGGTTTTTATTCCACAAAGATACCATAAGCATCAGTCTAAGAACCAAGACCTGGCAGTGACAGAAGGAGCTGGCAAGACACTTTCACAATCACTGAAAATACTCAGGCTTGAAATGGGAAACAAAATGAAAGAGTCCTGAAGGATGCAACTACCACAAAACAATTCTGAATCTCCTAGAGTGGAAGAATATAAATATTCATTGTGTTCAGCGGAGAATAGCACATTGCAGGCTCACTGCAAAATAAAGACACTTTAGTATATGTTGAGGCCTCACAACAATGGGATTTGCCAATTAAATCTGAGGAGTGTGATCATTTTTGTTGTGATACGGTGAATAACATGCTGAGAGATTCTCAGATGAAAGGGGTTTGAATCACTGCAATATTCTGTTTCAGCCTTCTTTTATTTTTTTCCATCCTGTGTAAATATGAGAATGAAATGTGGTAGACAAGCCTGGGGAGACTTAAAGGAAGGTTATTTTGAGGATATTTTTCTTTACTTATGACAGCTAAATGCTAAACTAATACCAGCTACCTTTACTTTTCTTTTAAAGCCTGTTAATTGCATCTAATTAATAGACCCTGATGAAGTAAGATACCTGTATTCCTTCAGATTTGGATCTAATGGAATTTTTCCGTTACGTGTCGTGATTAAATCCTGGGACTGTGTTGTGCATATCTAAACAAATTCCCATGGTTTCTTCCACCAAGTAAGTGTGACAGACCGAGGATGGCCACCCTGCCAGTGCTGTAATTTTTAATCTTTTCACTGCAAGCAGCAAAACCTCCTCACTGTGACCCTCTGAGGCTGAGGGAGGTCCTAATGCAACCTGGCAGCATTTGCAGAGAGCAGCACAGAAGAGCTCAGCACATTCCTGCAGGATTCATGCTCACAATCCTCACAAGGAGGTCAGCCCTTTGCAAAGGCTGGGGCAGGTGAGGCACTGAAGGGAGGGACCCAAGATTGTCATCACCCTCATCATTTACATTAACATAGAACATGGGAAATGAGTCGTGGACCACAACTCCCAGAGTAAGAGCAGTTCAGGGAGAATATAAAGCCCTCTTCCTTGAAAACCTGATAATCCAGCAGAATACAAGGAACCCTAATAGAAACACAGAAAAAAAACCTGCTGTCCGGCATCTCCACAGCAACCTCTAGTTCCTAAACAACCTCTGCCAATAACCAGTGCATTTGTGTGTATATACCATTGGAAATGAGATATTTAAGCAGTGTTTTGAAGGAGAATCAACATCATTTTAAGGGAGTATGTTGGGAGCTCTTCTGCCTGAGGGCACGGAACAAGGTGCTGGAAGCAGTGCTGAAAATGAGGTCCGTGAGCACTGCATTCACTTTGGATCTGAATGGATCTGAGGGTCACATGTTCCCAGTATGGTCATTATTACTGTTTTATTATTATTTATATTATTACTGTTTAACTGGCAGGCATAGATATTTAAAGAAATCTAAAGGGAAAATTCCTTCATGTATATCTATATTTAAATCACGTTTCACATGTCTTGTATAAACCCCATCCCTATTAACAACAAGCAGAGTACTTCAACCCTCACCAGATTCTGTAAGACACTGTCATTTTAATACAACATACACTTATTTATTTAGAAAATGAAGCCATCAAAACCTAAAACACTACCAAAAGCTTCCCAACAGGTTTTAGTGATAATGGTTGGCTCTGTCTGGAGGATCATTTAGCAGAACTGAAACAAATATGTCCAGCTAATGTAAATAATAACAATAATAATAATAATAAATAAGCAACTTTTGCCTGCTATCATGGCACCTTGTAAGGTGACAACTAGCAGAGAGTTTTCACTGAGCATTAAGTATCTTCTTTCAGGTCATATCCTACAGTGAATATTTTGATTGCTGCTCACCGTTATCACTATTTGGCAGATATCATGTAATCTTCATGTAGCAACGTAAATTACACCTATGTTCATTTTTCTTGATAATCTTATTTACCGTCTCCCAGTAGCCATCAGCTTCCAGTGTATGTACAGCTATATGCTAAACCTCATTTTGGTCTCTAAAAATTATTGTCACAATTTCCTTTGATTTCAGCAAGACTTGGATTTGGCCTAGGGAATTTATCCCATTTATTTGCAAAGCTTTTGCTAAATTTGTAAATCCCTGGAGTAATGTTCGTATCGCAGGGAAAGAAATTTCTTAAATGTGACAGAATTGATAAATTTCTCAAGCACAGAAAAGTTTGGAGGATGCAATTTCTATAGTCTGAGCAGTCATCTGGCACACTGGGTGACAGGAAATTAGTTAATCCAAAGGGCTTCGTAAGAATTTTTTAAACATTTTCTCCTCCACCCTTTTAAATGGCCACACAACTACTGTCAGGTTCTATATTATTATGCATTATAGGGGCAAAGATGTGAATAAGTTAAGCGACAGTCTCCTTCCAGGCTCTTGCTGCTGATCCATAAGCCTTATGATGTGTAGCATCATTTTGGAGGTCACACACTGAAGAGATTTAATTTTGCTTAGTTATCATAAGAACTTCATTGCTGCAAAATAATTCATATCAGCTAGAAAAAATAAGCTCAGCAATCAGTTGAAACTTAGCTCTGGACTCTTCTTGTCAAGAGTAATCCAGAAAGAAGTAGGAGAATAAAAACAAGTAAAGGGTAATGACAATTTTCATAAGCAAACTATGAACAGCTGCTCCAAGGTCAGTAACTGGAAAAATGATGCTAATGATCCTGCATTAGCTGGGTAACGTGTCACTGCTAAAACAAATCAGTCCAGATTTGAACCATTGTGTGGCTCGACATCAGTACCAATTAAGGTGGCAGATGATGTATAAAGAGCCCTGACAAAGGATATTATTATGTTACGAGCTATATTGATTTTTACAAGACTTGTTTGATTGACTGACTGATACTATCAAGTAATTAGCTTTAATCTAGGGTTACAGTGACCAGAAGAAATCCTGAATCAGGTTATATTAGATCTCTGATAGTACTTTACTGATATAGGAAAGTGCTTAAATAAGGCAGAACCCTGGTTTCCTTCGTAAAGTCAGTGTTACACAAATGGTCTGTGCAGAACTTGGCACACCCAGGAGGTGCCCAGGCTGCACACAAATTCAGGTCACATAGGCAGTGGTCAGAGAAGAATGAACAACCTGATGAGAGACTGTGATAAGCACAGGAGTTCTCTATAATTAGTTTAACACTTTGGCACATCTGATTTTTAAAAAAGTGTATATGTGAAATAGCATGCAAATCCAAAGTGCTTTTTTGTTTGTTTCTTTGTTTGTTTTTGTTAATGATTCTAAAAGACAGCCACAGGGGATGGGGGGGGGGAAGATGCCAAGACCACTTGTCCCCTGTGGTGACTTCTCCCACTGACAAAGCCATTGCACTTCCAAGAGCATTTATAAATTGCAAGCTCATCACCCATAAGAAAACCAGACTAACTTGGTGTCAGTAACCTGGCCCTAAAAGTGAGCCCCTTCAGTGCATTCCTGATCCCAAACCCCAAGCTGACACTTTGTTACCTGGAAGGAAATCCTCTGTGGGCAGGAGACCAGGTTACAGACATTTGCAATACCTCTCCTAGGAGAACTAACAGCAAAGTGTCTTGGTTTTGTCTTTATCAGCCCGAGCTCTTTTCCTCCATTTTACATATATGCCTAATTTTAGACAGTCTGTAACAAACACTGCATGTTTTGATCTCAGAGCTCCCCAACAAAGCTGTTCATTTCCACACACATATTTGCCTTCCCTCCACTGCACTTCCACACTTGGATTTGCTCAGTGTGATGGGTCACTCTGCTTCCTCAAATATCGCCTCCCTCCCTTCACACATTTCCTCTCACACTCCCATCCTCCTGAGCCCAAATAATTCAGCTCCATACTCAGGAAGGTCTCTACTTTCACCCACTCATGCCTAACTCACATTTATATATACAGATATATAAAATATATACAGATATATAAAATACACAGAAAAACTCCCAGTTTTTCCATATGCTTTTCCCCTCTTCCCGAGGAGAGCTCCTCTACTTAAAGGCATCTAGTTAGACCCCTTTCCTGTTCCAAGTAATAAACCCAACAATTTGGGACTAAGACCAACAGGCAAATACCGCCACTGAACTTCCTTGCTCTGGCTTCACCATCTCCCTTTGCTTTCTATGTGATAAGCTACATGTGGCTGCAATCATTTCAACATACTTGTTTGTGAAGCATCTGTCAAGCCTTCAACTACATGCAAGTTATAAATAATACCATTAAAATACCATTGGAGGTCCTGACAGCAGATGTGCCATGATTTCCACAACAGGCAGTGCCACTGAATGAAAGCCCAATACAGTGCTGAAGGTACCTATCTCTAAGAGAAACACATTATTTCTGCCACTGTGCTTGCCTCGCAGTATATCCAGGCTCAAATATAATTATCTTTCATCAGGATAATTTTATATTCATGGTATTTAAACAGTTTGAAAAATAGCAGTAGTGTGAGCAAATCACAGCACAACTTAATTCTGCAGAGCTTTTAGGGTAAAGTCCTGTTCTTGGTCACTGGGTGGGGCAGGTGGTGGTATTGTTGAAACACAGTACATTTTCTTATTAAATCTCTCTTTTCCCCCTTTTTATTGATTTGCAGATCTTTGTTCCCAGAGTGAATTCTCAGTTCCTTTCCTGGTGACACATTTTGTGCATTGATATTTATTGTGGGTTTGGCTATATATATGTATGCCCCAGGGCTTCAGCTCTTACCAAGACAGAGATTCGGTGTCTCAAAGCTGCAGGTCCTGTTTTTTTCTGGTTCAACACATCCTTGCTCTGGAAGTTTCTGGGTTTGCTTGTCTCCTGAGAATTTACAAAGACAAAGTTCCGTAGCAAAGAGAAATGTCTGTATATGTGACAGAAAAATAGAAAAAAGAAAAATCACAGCTGTTCTGATCAAATACGCTGCCAGCTCATTTGAAAACTGTACTAATTCAGACTGAACCAGCATAAGCTGATGTGTGCAGGCAGACATTTACAGCCACCCTGGAGCCCAGAACAAAGCTCCCACCCCAAGGACTTGCTGGCAGCCAGGTGGCCTTCAGAGCCAGGGACAAACCTTGGCTGAGCCTTACACAGCCCAGCCCGCGCCCTCGGGAGTGAATGGGACATGTGCCATTCTTTTCAAAAAGAACATATTTGAGTTAAAAGTTGGCTGGCCACCACTGACTGGAAGTCTAAGGGGACTAATGACATATTTTCATGTACAAGAGCCTCTGTGAGTGCAAACTACACACAAACCCCTCAGTAATCAGGTTTGGGAAGCTTGATCCCAGAGAAAAGGAACTTATTTATTCTTTTTAAAAGGAATTTGCATAACCTGCCATTGTTTTTAGGATGATGGGGCATACTAAAAAGTAAGTTTAAGAAAACAGTAATGTAGGCTGTTCCTTACACTAATTTGGAAATGTCAAACTAGTGCTGGCTGGGATAATGTCACTGCTGTTAGAGATCAGGGAAGGGGGAGGATAAGACAGAAGGCATGAGGCACACAAATAAGCACGTGCAACTGAGATTTTTACATCTCTCATGAAATCATCTATTTTCACTTTGAAAATTGTCCAGCTGGTGACACAATTATCCCTCTTAATTTTATTTTTTTAGGAAGGTAGTTGTGGCCTCTGGGAGAGAGATAAAAAGGACTTGGATTGGATCAAGGTTTCTGCCCATGGGGACAGTGCACAGTCAGAAGTGGCTCCTATGCATTCTCAGGAATTTCTCCCCCTTTCTCGCTCAATACTTTTCCTTTGCTAAAGAGAGATAAAGCCTCCACATAGCTTCTTACAATAACTGCCCTTTTCCTTCTGATGGGATAACAGTTAAGCTAATGGGATAACCCTAGGAAGCAAGAATTCAACATGAACCAGATAGCACGTACTTACCAAGCAGATTGCTGTGAAGCAGAAATAATGCCACGTATTTCTCAGAATACCAGAAGCCTACATCCAAAATACCAAAAAAACTAACCAAGTCCCTAGTCCCTAAAACAGTTTCAGCCTGAAAACAGAGATTGCAGAGAATCCATGAAATCTGAGAACATGCTGCTTTGGATGTTCTGTGGAAAATGTTCAGATAATTAATATAATATATAGCAATATAAACCTCAAGACAAGGTTATGTTTATTGAAAATGAACATATTTTATACTCAGCAGCAGGAGAATATCACGTGTTCCTCCCATTTGGAGAACGATAGCCTAATAATTCTTTCCTGGAGTAGAATCCTAGTCCCACTGAAATCGATAGCTGCATTATCAGAGCTTCACTATCACCTCAGTCATTATGACTGCCAGTTCCTTGGCCATTGAAACAAAATTTTGAAGAAAGAATGGTATTTCAAAGCATCTTTATTCACTCTAGTATACAGGCACATACCAAGTAAGTTTTTTACTATTATGACAGACCTGATGTTCATTTTTTGGTCATATAAAAACAGCCTTACTAGGAAAAATGGGAAAGACAGGGAGGATAATGATAGCATAACAATGCTGCTTAGGAGAGGAAAATGTATTCCAGTGGGTTTGGGGAGCATTCTTTTATCTGCTTTGCTGGAAAGAACTGTATCTTTGTGAAACAGCCAATACTCAATAGCTGTGGTTCTTTTTCATTCTAAAACAACTAAGACAAACTATAGATAAAAAAGAAGACATTAGATTTGCTTTTAAATTCCAGTTGTTGGGCTGGCTGTGATTTTAGATGCAGCTGTAATTCAACACCACTGCAGGAGTTCCCTGCTCCCTCTGACTGCCCCCTAAATGATTTATATGCAGGAACAGAGACCAGGATAAGAAACAGCAGATGCCAGATAAAACCACACAAGCCACATGCTCAGGAGCTGTGAAAGTACCAATATAAAGGGAGATGCTGTGAATCACCAGCAGGATTTGCAGCTTGTTCAGCCCTGCCTGGGCTGGGTGCTGCAGTGCTCTGATGCCCAGTGTGGGCTGCCCACCAGTGCTCCTGGGATTTATGGCACTCTTGTCCCAGCCATGCCAACCACAGGTCTCTTTAAACAGTCTAAAGCTAATATAGGTCTGATACAGGCTACAGAAGTGACTACAATATAGATGTTCCCAGAGAGTCTGTGTTTCTTCAAAGCCAGAAATCCATGAACTACTTCTGTGTTTTTCTTTTTTCAGCTCCCATTGTCTCATTCCTGCAGTCAAGATTCACTTACAAAGCGCTTCTTTGAAGCCAAATGTTATTCCACAACATCTATTTTAAGAGCAGATACCAAAAAGTCGGCAGCATTTCATAGCATCTCACAATGTCTTGAAAAAGCACAAAGCCCTCTGAACATAAGAGCAAACCAAAAGTAATTCAAAATCTTACAGCCTGAGCAACAACCAAAGGGCTTCCCCACATACCATGTATGTAAAAGAACACAGCTACCTTTGTTTCCAACTTCAGCTGGATCTGGATATGCTTATAGAAAATATACCAGTAGAGTAATTGTCTTATTATTTTCTTTATAAAGAAGGCTTAAAATTAAAAAGTGTTTTAGCAAATTAGAACTGAAATTTCTTTGTTTAAGCAACAAAACCTGTTCTCCAATGTTTCAAATAACACTACGAATCCAGTCAACATTAATAATAATGAGAGTAAGCATCCATTCAAGGCAGCAATTAAAATAATATTATCTCCTGGGTTTTAAGAGCCACTTACGTAACAGGAAGGGACTTTATATATGCACTAACACACAGATGGCACTTTAGTTCTAGCAAAAGAAACAAACTCAAATACTTTACAGAAACACTCAGAACCCAAATGGTAATTTTAGTATATTCCCAAGAAATCTCAAAGAGAATTGTCTGTATCTGAAGCTCAATTAGTTACGTGACTATCAGAACATGATAACATCTAGAATTTACAGTAATAAAATAAAACTGGTGCCTTAACATGTTCATTAGAGGCCAGAGGAGGGTTTCAGATGGCAGCACTGTGTCCTGTGGCCCTGCACCTCCACTGGGACATGCTGAGGTACTGCCATCAGCACAAAGAGGGGGTGCTGATCCTCTGGGCATGCCTCAAGTCCAGGCTCACTTACTTTCACTAGTCAGAAGTGCAGGGTGCCTCCGAAACATGCAAAGAGGAGGTGAGACATGGCTCCACAGGCCACAGCAGCAGGGAGGCAAGGGGGGATTGCCTCTGGATCAGCCACAGAAGAAGGACTGAGAAATAACAGGGGCTATGCGAGTTATCAGCAGAACAGTCTAAGAACTGATGCAGCAGGTTGGTTCACACTTAATTATGTACACTAAAGATTTGAAGTCTTTTACTGTTCTCACCAACACCAGAATGGAGAGAGATGATGTAAGATTGACTTCAGGGACTTTAACAGCAGCCCATTACATTTTAATACTAAATACTCATTGTCAATTATAAAAGGTGACCTATGCTCAACATGAAACCTGAACGGAGTATTTACATTTACTGTATGCACCTGTGCATTGGCAGAAATCAAACATTTGTAATATAAATGCTTCCATTCCCATCTCTGGTTCAAATTCAGAAGTGACTGAAGGTTGTGACCATCTGGGGGTATTTGCATGATCCCTGTTAAATTAACTCCCTGCTTCACTCCATGTTTTCATGGACAGCTGTCACAGCACAGCTGCAATCCCTTGCCATTTTGGCAGTTCCATGGCTAAGCAAGATTCATGGAAACTGGTTCTGGAAAGAGAATAACGTGGGCTTGTAACGAGTTGGCCGTTGTGCAGGCTGGTTCTGGCTGCACTGAGCTCTTCCTCTGGAACTGCTCATTCACATCTTTAAAAGTGCTAAATCCACACCTGCAAGGGCACAGCACAGACAGGTACAGAGGGAGTGGGAAACAGCATTCTCTACGGCACAAAGAACAGGTTATGTACTTTGAGAACTTACAATGGCACTTTTCTAAGGAAAAAAATTCAGCTTATTCACTGCTGGCAAATGTAGTGAGCTTTCAGACAGAATAAAATAATTTTGTGAATAAATACTTATTTACTCTGAGCTCAGGGTTTCTCTGCCAGCACATCTGCAGAACCATGATTAACTCAGCAGATGTAACTCTGCCTCCTCCACTGCCCAGCCTCACCGCAGCGTCCGATTTTAGTTACCTGGGAGACATCAGAGAAATTTCAGTAAGAAAGCCAAGCAATTGGAAACACCGAGTCTTTAATGAATAAGCACAAATGCACTCATCTGGTTTAATTTTAAGTTAGTAATTGTCAGTTCCAGAAAAGCAGAGAATAAAACTATAGTGAGAAGTCAGTGCTCACTGGAACTTTTAATATTTCTTCACATCCCTCTGCCAATTTACTGCTCAACATGAGCTGCAAGGTATTAGGAGTGAAACATGCAGATTTTCAACTAAATAATGGAAATGTGATTGAGCCATGGTAAACCAAATGAGAGTAAGAGAGAATCTGGGAATATGCATATGCAATAAGGAATATTAAAAAGTTTCTTGGGCCCTGCAGTATGACAATGCACTCTGATGATCATCTTTATTAGATAGCACTAGATAAAGAGCCAATTCATTAAAAATTAATGGCACTGTACTGCCATCCGTACATTATACATAGCCATAAAGTGGATGTGGACAGCTAAATGCTAAATCTGTTGGAAATAACTGTTAAGTGAAGTAGGAGAGTGTGTCATAAAATAGTAGGAACCATGTAATAAGAAGGCCATACAATAAAATGGGGAGAAAAGAAAGACGATCTCAATTCTATGAGTCTGTAAAATCAAATGAGATTAGAAAAACTACAGTAAACCAAACCTCTGCTCTGAAATAGAAAAAATATTCTCAGAAAATGTACAACAGCAAATGTAAGAACCTTATTAAAGAGTGAAACTGGAGGGTGGTAAATACAATGACAAATGGCAGACAGATGTTTGATTGCAAAACAGCAGAGCTATTCACAAAAAGAAAACCATTTTTTTGCATCTTTTGGTGAAAGCTCAACAATGTAGGGCATTAATATCACTGAGGCAGAATCAGTAAGAGGTGTGAAAACAGGCAGATAAACCTTTTTCATTCGATCACAAAATGAAAATCCAATTTACACCATGCTCTCTAATTAAATAAGTTTCATTTTAGAGCAATTTAAAAATCTGTTTCATTTTTCTAAAATTTCTTGAAGTTTTTGATTATAAAATGAATGCCTGGGACAAATTCCTTGGTTTTGGATTAAAAGAGCTATTTAGAATACTCATGTGTGCTAGAATGATATTTCTAAAGTTTGTAGATAGCTTTAATGTGGACTTCAACTATCTCAAATAAACCACCATTTGGTATGTTCGGCCCTAAAAAGATATGCCTTTAAGAACATTTACCATTCCACATATTTATATAGCAAGATACTTTCTGAAATGACTTTGCTAAATAATGATTCCCTCACAGTGCATTGAGAAATATTATTTCCTCATAGTGACGATGAAGAGGAAGAAGTGGAACTTCAAAGAAAACTGTTTAGCTCAAGCACAGATGTATTTTCATAAACACTGTCTTAAATCCTAATATTCCCAAGACTTATTCACAAGGCACAAAATCAGGCATACTCAAACAATTCTATCTTTTGGAATCAAATTTCAAAAGGAAAATTACATAGAGAACCTACCTGCTTACGCCTGTAGATAACAACCAGGTTTAGGAATGCAACACATACACACTGGTGCAATTTAAGAGCCTGCACAAAAGCTGAAGGAACTACAATAGCTAGCATGAGGCCACTTTTAAAACTTGACCTGGCTGGTGCATGGGAGGAGTGTAATTCATATTCCGAATGCCATTAAATACAGCTAAACCAGGCAAAGCTCTACTCATTTCTACTACACTGAAATGAAATTCTGACCCTGCAGCTCTAGGAGCTCCCAGCCTGACAGAACAACACGCCATGTCATCTAGGGCTGACAGGCGCTGGCATTTCTGAGCCTCTGTGAATGTCTATGCTTCGTGTTTCCAGCACGTACTTCACTTTTAATTGTCTTGTTGCACTGCAGTACAATTCACTCTAAAAATGCATTGGTGCAGCTTTGTGTAGCTGGTCTCCCTGGACTGAGCCTGAGGCATTGATCCCACCTTTTTGCTGTTCAGAGCTCTCCCTAATACAGCTGCGTGTTGCACATCTGTTTTTACAAAGTATTTATCACGAGGGTTAGTCTCTCACTTTGATATTTCAAACATAATTCCGCCGACTACTAACAACTTTTGATTTTAGCAACTTCTAATGACAGCCCTTTAGAAGAACCCAGACATAGACAAAGATTAACACAAAGAGAGCTTGAAAGCAAGTTTTGAGTTTGGGGTAGGAAAGACCCCTCACACTTATGGATCTGGAAAGCATCCATTCCATGCCTCAAAGATCCTTGTGGATTATAAATGTGGAAACTAAGAACAGAAAAGGAATTATACACCACATTATTAAACATGACAAAAAGCTTCTGAACTGAAGCTTAAAACAGGCTATTTAAGATTCCAGCAATCCCTGGGACTTTGGCAACAAAAATATTCAAAAGCCTTTTATAGTTGCTGTCAGATTTATGTAAAGCATTTGAGATTCCTGTGAACTTATTTATGTAACAACCTAAAACTTGAAGCCAACTTGAAAGTCTTCCTATTCTAATTATTCAGTATTGGAGGTGCTGTACTCCAAAAGATACTCAGTGTTCTTTGTTGAACATATCCTAAAATGGTGGCCAGGAAAATACAGACTTTGGGTGAACATTTTATGGGATGGCTGCTATTGTGGATGAGCTGCATCATTTGATAAGAAAGTTACTTGGTGATTTGTTTTCATGTTTTCTGTTCAGAGACATGGGAGAGATATCACTGTGTGCTACATGCTCACCCACATTCTGCCCCAATAATCTTGCATCGTTATTTTTAGGAAAATGCTAGAGTATGTTAAAATAAAATAAAATAAATGTTACCATCTCTTTTCAGAAATGTACCACTAGAATACTTCCTGGAGTCAGGCTCAGGATGGACATAGGATATTACAGGGAACTGAGGCCCAGCTGACCTGGATACAAGGCACTGTCATTCACAACCATTTGGTTTCTATCCCACATGAACACTGCCATCACTCTGGGTCATGCCTTCAGCTCCAAAATGGAGAGGGACATCAGCTGTAAATGCATCCAGCATCCCTCCAACAGCATCCACACTGCAGGCAGGGGACACCACGGGAACAGGAGCGGGACATGACCTCACTGGGTCTGCAAGATGCAGTAAAGCCACTATATGGTAAAACAGCTCCCACTCCAAGAAGCCTTTCAAGCTTTATTTTTCAGGATCATTTGAATGTGTTCTCCATTTCACCACCCTCTGCCCAAAAGCTCAATGCCATTTCCCTTCTTCCCAGCTCCCAGTTTTCCTGTTTCAGCATTTCACTGCCTCAATGAGGTCACTCATTCTCTGCTCTTTCAGCTACTCCTTCTTCCCCCTTCATGTCAGCACTTCCCAACCACCCAGGCTGTGCATACTTTCAACACAGACTTGCTTGTCAAGCAGACTTATAATTACCTCACGTCTTTATATAGATACTTCATCAGGTGTCTGCAGCTCCACAAAACTAGGGGTCTAAGAAGAAATAAATACAAATCTTAGAGTATTGACACTCCATAGGGACTTTATTGTGCATTACAGACACAACAAAAGGGCATTTGCCTGTATTACCTGGGATGTGAATTATCTTTTATAAGCATTGTGAAACTGATCAGATTGTTTTATCCCTACATGTCTCTAACCAATCAATGCCCAAATGAGGGAACCTACATAGAAATTAAGAATTTCTTCACTGAAAACATACAGTTCCTCATCATTCTTGTTTCTTTTATCACTATGCAACTCAGTAAATACTAGCTTGTATTAATTATTCAAAACAGGAGAAAATTTATAACCCAAATGTGACAAGAAGCAAAGTACACGAGATCATAATTCCTTTCATTTATCATAATTTTGCCACATCAGTCAAGAACCAGAAATGTAGTTGCAGCACACCTAAAGAGAAACCCACACATGAACTAAGTACCACAAGCACTAAGGATGCCAACCTGTCTGGCTTGGGGCTTTGTTTGTTTGGTTTTGTGGTATCTTATTTGTTTCATTGTGCTGATGAGCATAGTTTAACACCCATGGATTGCTATAAGCCAATGTGGATTCTTTCTCTTCCTATGTATCTTTCTTACAGGATTATTCCATAGACATTCCGGCTGTGGGATTTTTATGGATTAAGACAGAAGCCAGCAGCATTCTTTATTCACTGCTTTTTGGCATAAAAAACACCACTTTGATTGCTTTTCTTTTTTTTTATTTAATCATGTTTTAGACAGACAGCATCCAGGTTTAACTCTGCTCAGCTCCATTTTCCCTTTTTCCCTTTAGCAACAAGAGTTACAGACAGAGGTTACAAAGAGCAAGGAAAAGGTAATTTAATATTTAGTTCAATGACGCCCGTGGAAGAATCTTGTGAACCTGTGTTGAGATCTCAATGAATCACCAGTGACTTATGATGCAAAACCAGTGACATAAAGGGGTAAAATGTCCATAAAGTCTTTAGGACTCCATTAGGTATTAGAAATAAAGTGTTAATATCTCTAATATGAGCATCCTTAAAACATGAACAGTGAATTGCAGGCCCTGGGTCAATCTCATCAAGTTTATGTCAGTACAGATCCCACTGAACATAAAGGTGGGAAACCCATCCACACAGGGAACACAACAAAAATGAGCACCCCTAATTTCCCTTGTGTTGCCTGGATCACTTGCATTAAGCAAAGTGAAGGCTCCACAACTTGTGTTATATTTATTTTACGGGCAGGTGTAAGAATAGTGCCAGCTGAAACCTCTATGGAGGCAAAGCAAAATCCAGTGCCTTTTACTTCCTACAAGTAAGTAGGTTTCACTGCACATTCAAAGTGAACTGGAACTTCTCTCACTGCCATACAACTTTCCTACAAAAACAAAAGCCCTGAGAAAACATCTGAAGAGAAAGCAAAAAGGCAGGGAACATACATCTCACTCTTCCTTGCAAAAGACATCTTTCTCCTTCTAGCAGAGAAAACAGCCAGCTGTACTCACTACCAGAGACAGGCAGGCATGACCTTCCTAAGCACGCTGATCCACACAGTAAGTTTGCACTTGCTTCTAAGCAGGGCTGTTTTCCTGCTTTTTGATGAAGACTTACTTACTTTGGGGGATTTGTATGATACTAAGATATCTAATAGGATACAGAGCCTTTTTGCCTGCAGGTCAGTGTGTTCAATTTCAGCCCAGCTTATGCAGGTTGATCTTGCACCACGCCGTGAGCTCCGCAGGGACCGTCCCCGACTCCAGCAGGCACCGGGGGACACTCCGAGCTCTCGGTAGGGACAGGAGCGCTCTGCCCCGGGAGCAGCTAGCTCCTGCTGACGGAAAGTCGAACGTGCTGCACAGAGACCCAGGTGAAACAGTGCTCTTGACAGCTTTGTTCCTGTTACGTTAATAAAAGAAAACACCGGGGCTGCCCCATTTGTTGCATGGAACTGCGGTGACATGCACTTTCACTAGGCATGCACAGGGCCTTAATCGCTTCTGCAGCCCACAAGAATCTGCTCCCAGCACACAGCCCATGGCACATCCAGCCAAAAGGATGCTATGAATAGCCACAGAGGAAATACAGTGGTTCTCCAATAACACAATTCAGGGCCTTATGCAAACATTAAGCTGCTTTTTTTTTTCATATAGAAGGATAACAATGTATTTTGAATAAAATGATGGCATACAGCAGTTAGGGAAGAATTACTTGCATGTATGCAATATTTATACCAATATTTATACTAATCTTTCCCCAGGAAATAATGAGCTGAATTCTAACAACTCTGGCCTCAGGTAGAGTGGTGGAAAAAGTCCCCTCACCTGCATTTAAGTGTGTAACACATTTCTAAGTGTCTCTATCACTAATATGGAAATATGCTGCAAGTGTCCAGGACCAACATTAACAAAGTTATGTAACACAGCTGAACTGTTCAGTAACACATAATGCCTCTTGGACTAGAAATTATTAGAATCAGCTAGAAAAACACTTCTTTTCCCTAGAAGAAGCTTTAATGTTTCTGAGGGAAGACAAATAAGAAGGACTTGTCCATGGGAAATATTTAACTCATCTAAAAAGCAAATGTGTTTACCTTTGACTGGGATCAAAGTCACATGATACTGTAAGTCAAAATTGCAATTCTGACTACAAAAAGGGATCTTACTTGTCTTTTAATCTCAAAGAAACTGACATTAGACTACTTTGCAAGTCAAAATAAAGTTAGGTCAAAATCATAAAATCATAGAAACATGGAACAGTGTGGGTTGGAAGGGACCTTAAAGATCACCTAACTCCAAACCCTACTATGGGCAGGGACACCTTCCACTAGAACATTCTCTCTTCTATTTATTATCGAAAGAAGCCTTTTGACCAAATAAATATTTTCTATTAAACAGAAGATTTGTTTTGACAATATCATATTTTTGCTTAGAAAATCTCTCCCACAAGTAAATCAGCCTGCTTAAAACACTGGGGGGTTGTATATGCCTGTTTCTGCATGGAAGAGGTGGCTGCTCTTCAAGGCTTTCAGTTTTGCTGCCCTCTTCTCTGTCACAGAAACCCTCTGTTGAAGATGCCAGCACTGAACCCTCGAAGGGCAGCTGGCATTCACTAGCCCAATGTTCCTGTAAAACAAAGACATATGGCTGTGCATGTCGAAGTTTTGGCAGGATTTGACGGAAAAAAAGGCTCTCAGCATCCAGAAATAAAAATTGTAAAGAAAACCTGATTTCATAATGGCATTTTTAAATGGAGATATGTACAAGAAATTATTATGTAACTACAGCCATCAGAAAATACAAAAATACACATACAACCCCTACCAGTTTATCAATTCTAGGCCTGTGACTGCGATATTTAAGAGCTTTCTGCTCACTGATATATATTCTGCTAGCTGTCACACTGCATTTCTAAATTGTTAAAAAAACCCCCTACCTATCGGCCCCAAAGGCATTCATTTTTCCCTGGACTTTATAAAAACTGAAACATGTTTCCGTGATATTTCTTTTACAATAGAAGGCCTGTTAAAAACAGCATCATGAATATTCTAGTTGTGACAGATATGAAAGGACATAATATCCAGGAAACAGCTCTTTCTTAACATATTCATGAAGAGGTCCTTGTCAATCACAGCCAGTGAATTGAATAAAAAAATAATACTCAGAGTCTTAGGAGGATACAGCTGAGTTTTACATGCTGGAGATATAAAGACTGAAGTGAGACTGGGTTCCACTAACAAGATTCCTGGCCTGAAGTGCCTTTGTGAAATTATTCAGAAACCTGCCAATAACAATATTTCAGGCTGCAGAAATCTCCTCAGCAGCCGTGCTCCGTGTGGGTCCGTGTGCTGCTGCCACAACTTAATGGAGTTTCCCAGCTGGTGCTTTAAAGGAATGATGTCTCCAATCATCCATTCATCTTGGAGTTTCAAAACAATTTGCTTTATGGCCCGGCTTCTTTTGAACATTAAAAAGCTTACATCTTGAAATATTCAGGAAATAAGAAATAAACTGCCAAATGCCTTAAGCAGGAGAACAACTTACAAGGCTACTTATATATATTTTAAATTTTAAAGTATAAAAGCAGTATTATTTCCTATTTATGCTGTGTTGCCAACTTGTTCAGCATAGATAATTAAGCAAACTTTTATATTAAAATAGTTTTTTGCTGCCTTTGCTACTTTTAAAGCAGGTACAAAGCATAATATTTAAAAGATAATACTCAAAAATACACAATATAGAGTCAAACCTTACTTGATTTTTTACATAAATCAAAAGCTTATTCCAAATATTTTAATGTACACAACACACAATGGCAATCTGAAAAAAGTGCCAGTTTACTGACATTATCAAACCGCACGTCATCTTCCCAAGGAACAGGCCTTCCTGAAATAACATTACAAGCCAATTTAAAAGGCTGTGTCCATTTTACCTCTAACATAATTACACGTCATTGAAATTTATTTTGTATCAAGAGAGTAAAAAACCCAAACCTAAGTACCACAGATGCCTCTGTGAATTAAAATCAGTGAAATAAACCCAAACCCACAATTACACCACACCCAGGGTTTCACTGCTGACCACAATGTCCACAGCTGGTAAACATCATTAGTATACCTCCTGCAGCATTCCTTTATGCCAGACTGCTTCCAGGATGCTTAAAATATCACAATGATTTGCCCAGGAAATGCACACAGTTTCCTGCTTGAAGATACAAATCACCTAAATGCAAAACACTGGGGTAAATTTACAGCAACTTTCAAATCCATAAATAGGATGTTTGAGATTAATCCATATATATGGCATTTCACAGCCTTTCTCCTTCATGGAGATGGAAAGAACTGTGCACTGCTGGACACCCCAGCCCACAAGGCAGTATACAGTGCTGACAACTTTCATAGATTCATTGTTTGCATCCCTTTCACAGTACATCTGATGCCAATTCAACAGGATTTATTTCCAGAAGATAGGTATCTATGCCTAAATTCCAGGGGAGGCTGCTGAGATTTGCCAACTCTTACTGCAAAGACATCTTAAGGCTCACAAAATCTGCATTCTTTTTTTTTTTTGGACAGGAAACAAAAATAATTTAGAACAACATCACAGAACACATTGTAATGAAATCTGAAATATGGGTTACTGAAACCTTGAGGCAGAATACCAAATTGCCAGGAGTCTGTTTCTTAAATGGAAATATCTCAGGCTTTTGTTTTCACCTACCTGTGGCAGAGTACACAGAATTGCAAACAGAAATATCCAAGCACATTTTGGACTCTGTGTGCAAGTACCAGTGGTATGCCAGATCTGAAACAAAAACCCCAAACCAATAAATCTGTCTGGCTGTCAAATATTAGGAATACCTACTACAGGTAATGTCTGGTGCAGCACCACATTTATTATGTGACTCACCCTTATGAAAACAACGACTACCTGAATAATAAAACCATTGCTGAATCAAACTGGTTTGAGACCCTTCTCATGTTTTCACTAAAATAAAATCCACAGGTTTTCTGAGCTACAGAGGTGAGATTTAATCACATTAGAAGTTTAAACCTGTGCAAGTTCAGCATCAGCGTGAACCAACATGAACACTGCAAGAACAATGAGGAACCGCTGTTTGAAAACAAACCAAAACAGATCTGAAATGCTAAAGGATGAATTTTCTGGGCACAGAAGCTCAGTGTTTCATTTCTCCCATCACTTCACGTTTGGTAAACGTGATTCATTAGTGTATTAGTGTATTAACTGACAGTTGCTTCCTGTTATAAGTGATTGCATTCCCGTTCTATTTCATACTGTCAAACAACAGTACATGATTAATTACAAATAAATCAAGAACTTTGCTAACAATGGGCTGTTACAAAGCCTCCCACCTTCAGGAAAGAAATTCTGCTGCTCACATGGCCGAGATGTTTTCCAGAGCTCCATCTGCAGCATTTCACACACATTCAGCTCCACTGGTTTCTCAGGAGATTTTAGCTGACATTCGAGGTTGATATAAATGGGTTATTTTTTATTTTGTGCCTTACAGACTGACCCCTTAAATGCACAAAGTCATACCCCAGTGTTGGTCAGTACACAAAACATCTATCAAATGAGAAATTAGACTGTTATGGAAGACAGCAAAAGGCTATGAGACACTTTGCAGACCTCCGGCCTGAAGGCCAGGTCCAACAGCCCTGCAGCCTCCCAAAGAATCCTCTGATCAATAGTGGGAAATTAAGATACTTCATTTTGCTGTCAATACAATTAATATGAACTCCACTTAAGTGATTATCTATGGTCTCCTAGCTCACCAGAAAGAAGTGGAAGTTTAAAGTGTTGCAATACCACAGCTATAAAGGAGGGCGGCTGGATGGAGACAGAAGACAGGCTATTTATCACCCACCTCAGCACTAATGGCAGGGGTTCATAATGATTAAGAAGATCCATTGTATCTGAGGCTGAAGTTGAGGTGGTTTAACTCTCCCTTTCAAATCTGTTTGCAATGAAATTCCAGGGCTTTTATATACAGGTCCTGGAATTGCAAACGGAGAAGTCCCTCAATCAAAATCTGAACTTAAATTTCTTCTTAAAAGTTTGAACCAGCTAACTGCCTAGTTCCTGTTACTGGGATGAACTACAAACTCTTTTAATCAGTCACAAAGTTTCCCTCTATCTATATTTCTTTTGGGTTTATCTGAAAATTAATTTCAGTAACTGACATTCCTGAAATTACAACTCCACAAAGTGAACCCTGTTGCTCTCTTTTGGAGCCCATCAAAAAATTGAAATCACCTGTACTGGAGTAGCTTGCCATTTCTACTACATAAATTTAAGATATTATATTTCCAAAGGAATAGTTACTGTGACTTGGGAAAGCAGAGTTAACAAGTAACATATTTCTTCATCAACTTCAATAACATTAACAGAAAATAATTATTACCTTGTGGAAAACAATTATCATCTTCATATCATGTGGCCAAGATCAACAACATTCCCAAGGTAGCCAGACACTGCAGAAATGGAAACCACCAAGTATTACTTTTAAACCATGGAACACAGAGGAATAATATTTATTCCTCTGACAGCTGTGGTGAATAGTTCTGGTATGTTCATGGTTCACATTTTTGGACAGGTTTTATATGGTCTTAGGAACCAACTCTTAGGAACTAATGGAATTTTAAGTAGATTTCCTCTGCCCACAAAAAACCACCAACAAAGGTAGACTATACCTGTAAAAAAGAAAAAGATGATTTACCTTGGCCCATCATAAAATAGAAAACAGATGCGGTTAAGTGGACCCTTCTCCTGAAGCTGTTAAAATACGTACATCAATCATCATCATTTTGGGGCAGTCAGGAAAACAAGTGAAATGAAAAAATTGGTGCTTTGATCTTTTCACTTAATTTTCTTTGTTAAACAAAACAACCACATGCACAAGCAAAAATCTGAAAGTCAAAAGAAGTCATTTACCAAGACCCTCAGATTCTGAAATTGTAAGTGGCCATGATTTACATGGCCTCTTTTACTTTCTGGACACATTTTTTGTTTGTTTTAAGCAGTTTTATTTAAAAGAAGCCAAATTTGCATCTGCCAAAGACTGCAGAAACAGAAGGGCCTAAATCTTTGTAACACACAAACAAAATTATTTATTTCAGCTAATTTTAAGATGGAAAGATGAAGTATTTTGCTGGTTGTATTTTTCATTTATAAATAAAATTAAATATTATTTACCAAACGAATAAGAAAAAATGATGGATACTAAATGGCACCTGCATAGTGCTGTACTCATCTCTGTAAACCTTGCTCAAATATTTACCAAAATGACAATGCCAGACAACAACATCCCTGGGATCAGTTTCATAACTATCCGAGTTGAAATTAAAAAGGTGAATGAATCACTTGTAAAAGCTTTCCCTCTATCACAACATCCCTCTTTTTCCTGACAGGATTTTCTCAACTAAGTAATGATTTATTGCCACAAAGTACTAAATACTCATCCGGAAAACCATATTCAGTTTTAAGAATATTGTCTGTTTTACCAGAAACATTAATCTAAAAAGTTTTATTATTAATATTCTGGAAAAAATTCTACTTACACCCCTTCTTAATCCATTCCTCCATGCGCTTTTTCTAATTCAGAGATTATCCTGCTTTTGGAATAATTCTCTCCAATCTCATCACACCGCCACATAGTATCTCACTGCTGACCTACTTTGAGTCAAATGCTAAGTGCAATAAAGTTAATCAAACACCTTTCTTCGACATAAAGTACAGTTTTTCTGGCATCTTCCCTTCTCTGAGAGTTGAGCTCTTTAGTTACATTTCCTCATTTCTGCCTTGCTTCCATGCCTTCATGCTCAACCTCCCTCTGTAAAATCTCCAAAACCCAGAGAAGAAGAAGAGGGTGAGAGATCTGCTGAGGGAAAGAAGTGGGGCTTGTGGGTTAAAACAAATTGAATTCAATTTGTCTTTGCAACATATTCCAAAAGTAACAGAAGAAGGTAGACTGTGACATTAAAATTCAGAAGGAACTTACTCAGCATAAGAAACCCCAGCTGAGGAGCCTGAATTCCTGACAATGATCCAGATAGCTCTCACTGGCTACAAGTCATGAAAAACTACTGTTTCCAAAAGTTACTTCAAGAGAAATGCAATAAAATTACATAAAAAAAAAAAAATCAGCATTCAAACAAGGAAATGACCAGCTACATATTTAGTTTGGCTGAAATCTTTCATGCCTAATGCTTAGGCATACAATGGAAGGCTCTGTAATCCTTTCACTTTATTTCATTTCATTTTATAATTATTTCATATTTTGAATATAAGCAATTTAAAAATAACTTGCAAGTAGAATTTGAAGAAGTATCTTTTTTTCAAAAATAACATGAAGAAATGAAGTAGCAGATATAGCAAAAGATCAAATCACCATCTAATATAACTGACAGAACTTCTCATAATTCTATTTCCCAAATCAGCTACAAAATCTCACTTTGTGCTTTCTCAGGAACCATCAAGGACCAGACAGTGAAAACATAAAGGACAAAGTATTGAATAAATGGAATGGAACAAGGCAGTGCATTGTAGGGGATGCAGAATCACCCCATACCTCTACAGCTGACATTCAGTGCTGGCAGGGAGTGAGCACCTTCCACAGAAATGAGCCAAACAAAACACTGCTGAATTCCTCTGGGCTTTAAATCCAGCTTTGGATACAGACCCACTAGGTCAAGCCCCCTCCTGGGACATTGTGTGACGGACTTGCACAGGTTGAGTTGGGAGCCCATGAAGCCCATAGAGCCAGAGTTAAACCTCATGCTCATGGGAGCATATATATCTACCTTTGCATGGGCACTTTGACTGTCATGCAAATTAACACACATAAGAACATACAGAGAATGCATGAAAAGGCTACATAATTCACAGTGTCATTTTGGTGCTGTTACAGTAAGTTTGATCTGTTTTCACAAGTATGACATGGGGGGTTTACCCCCCTATTTTTTCTTTAGAACTAAGCAAAGCAAAGATAAAAGTCTAAACAATACCATCCCTTTGGAATCATGCATAGAAAAATGACATTTGCCACAAAGGATTTCATTTTGCCAAGACTCTAAAAAACACAAGCAACATGACAGGAGAAAGATCAAGAAAAAGCCAGTATGTTAGAAGAAAATAGGCAGTGCAGTTTAAGTGCTCTACTTGTAGCACAAGAACCTCCCTCCATCAGAAGAACACATGCATCTGGAAATTCCTTAATTTACAAATGCCAACACCTGAATATAGAAATCTACAGGTATATTAGAACCTGCAAATAATTGCACAGTCAAAAAATTGTCCAGAGAAACTACAGTGCACTTGACCCCACTGCTCATGTGACTCCTTGGGGAGTTCACTCAGTCTACAAAATCAGCAGAAAACCAGTCAAGCCAAGGAACCTCAAGTTTGAACTATTTAGTTTCAGGATAGTTGCATTTGGCTGTGGTAGCACGAAGCTCAGCACAGGGAACTAAGTGAAAGTTGTTTACTTAGACCACAGAGAGCAGGATCAGCAGTAAAAAGCAATGTTTTCTAAGATCCCATGTTTAAAGCTGTAAGTGTTAGAGGAACAAAACTAATCCTCACCACATAAAAAATATCTCATAAGGTGTAACTCACTCTAATGCCATAATGTAATTTTCCTCTATTTCCATTTCAACCATTACTGACTACTTAGATATTTACCAGAGCACCTCATATTCCTCCATTAGAGCATTCACTTGCCTCTCTAAGGCAAGGACTGTGCTACTTAATTGTCTGGTAAGTACCATGAGCAGTTAGAGCACTGCATAAATAACAGGATATATCCAGGGACAGTGGGCCCAAACAGCCAGGTGTCCTCCCCAAAAATTTATTACCATTGTAAAAATCTGTGTGGTCAAGTTACATAGGACAGAGAATTTAAGGAATAGATCTGTCTCTAGAATAACCTACACTTTTCCTGAGATGGGGAGTAGTCAGCAGTGCTCAGAGACACATAAGCTATTAACAGACTGGGGTCCAGGAGATGGGCACAGGAAGGAAGTGCCCTGGAAGCACCTCCTTTGTGGCTGCTCCTCGCTGAGAGGATGGACAGAGGGAAGTCTGTGCTATTTTCCGAACAAAGTCTCAAACTGTGAGACTCCTTCAATCCAAGTTTTTGCCATGTTCTCCCTCCCAATGAGCCCTGAATCTTGGGCATTAGAAATGCAAGCAGGTGACTCCTTTACTGCTCTGTTACCTGATGGGTCACAGTTGTTTTGGGGTTGGTGTCATTTGGGATCTTGCACACAGCACAGCAGATGCCTCCCAGTAGTGGCCTGTGCCCATGTATGCTCAGCTATTAGGAACAATTCCCAGGAAAACCCAGTACCCTGTGCCCTCCATATTGTTGTGGGAGTCTTCACACTTAAGAGAGGCACCCACTGTGACTATACCTGCAAGAGACCATTAATCACATGAGCAAGACACTTTTCCTATTATGCCATCCAAAGCAGAATTCCCATCCATTAGAATGTATTATAGAACAAAAGGTTCTTTTAGATTTATTTCCATACCACTAAATACTAGAGTGAAGCTCAGCTTCAAGTTGGCCTGCAAATTCATGCTTTCGCTGTTGTACTGTACCATTTTCTTGGGGTACATGAGGACTACAAAACAGGCTTAGTGAAATCTGATAGAACAGTTTTCTCTTTTTTTTAACTGGGCTTATTAAAAAACCCAAACACCTGCCCCTCCCACCATCCTCCCCCCCCATTCCCAATAAAATAAAAACAAAAAAAAACCCTACCACAACAAAAAAAAAAAGCCTCCAATCCCTTGAGAAAACAAAAAAAATCCCCAGTTTGCTTCTGGAAATTTGACAGGGCTGGGTTAGACACATGGGAAAAAACCCTCCCCCCAGCATGTCTCCAAATTAATATTATAATACTGGAATGGCTTTTCCTGGAGATATTGTGGACCATCCATCACCAAAGATCTGGGAGTAAAAAGGGTTAAAATAACATTTGAGAGGTAGAGCATCAGCATAAACCAACAGAGGCTGGTACTGCCCTGGGATGGCAGAGTGTACTGACTGCCTCTTGGGAGACCTCCAAGCCTGTTTTCCTATGATTGCAAATTGTGTTTGTGTGTGTTTTTCCCCACAAAATGCAAACCTACATAGCCCAAGAGAAAGACTCTGTTTAGTTTGAAGGTATACAAGAAAGTGCATCTCTAGAGGGGTAGAAGTGGGAAAGGTTAAGAACTTCAAACACAGCCAAAAGGATAGTCTTATTTTCAACGTTGGCTTGAATATGTTTCACATTGCCACAAAACTCTCAGATATAGAAATGATTTGTGAAAAAGCAGCTTGCTTATGGTTCATCCCATACAGAAGATCCTGTATGTTAGAGGACGATTTTGACTTCAAGTTGTGTCTGTCAAAAAAATGTGGCTGAGCAAATAAACGTGGGTTCCTTCAAGTGGTGACATTTCTACTTCTCAGCGGATCAGCACTTCCAGCTATGAGCAATCCATGTGCACACAGAGCATTTCACCTCAGATTGTCCAGGAGAGCCTCCCTATGATGGCAGCTGATGCCCAGAACCCTGCACGTACTGCCCAGGGCCTCTCCTCACCAGCTATTAATATGGATGGAACAAAGTCTGGTGGAATAGTTTCAAAAGTTTCAGAGTGAAGAAGCAAGGAGGGAGGTATTGACAGGAATTCTCTAAGAGGCAAGAGGGTATACAGGAGGTCTTTGCATCTCTACCTTCAAGGTGTCTGTCAAACTTTCCTACAGACCAGAGGGGACTTTTCTCCCTGCCCTGCAGTTAGTGAGGCACACAGAGAGGTGACCCCAGCCTCCACACACCAGTGCTTGCTCTGGGATAGCAATTCCAGTGTTGAAGTCTTTCAGGCTAGTAACAGTTTAAGATATTATTCCTGTATGATTTCCAGAGCCAGAGAGTTGTGTAAGTTAGACATGTCATGAAAAATCTGAATTATGTGTTGCATGGTGCAGCAGAAGGTAATATACAGACCTTTATTATGTAATAAAACAATTGTGTGCTGGGGTAATATTTATGGCATAATCCTGTATGTCCTCACAGCACTCTTCGGAAACATATAATTTAATACACGCTGTATATTTTGTCTCTGTGTGTTTACATTTAAAGTAATGCAAACTTTATTCTCTAAAATCCCAGTAATATATCTGGATAGGTTATTGCATGGCATACTAGTAAACACAACCATAAGCCATTCTCTCTTGAAAAAGGCCACTTACCGCCTGTGACTCATTCTGCATATTTCTTTAATATTTTCCTTTTTAAGTCTGAGCAAGCTTCCCAAATGCTTAATGAGTAGGCTCTAAGGCTTTAATTTTCAGCCAATCCTAACTTTATTACAAAAGTTTATCAAGCTATAAACACACTACTTCACTACGCTGTCATGTTTTTATAAAGTAGTTTATAAAAGGTGACATCTGGCAAAGAGGCAGATCTATAAAAATCATGCTGGTGGATGTAGTGTCATTTTTTCTGCCATCCTCCCAGAAAGAGTAATATTATTTTGACACGCACATTCATCCCCACTGTCAAGCTTCTATTTTTATAGTTAGCTTACTGCACATATCCTTAAGCTATACAAAACCTTTGGGCTAATGTAAAGAATGACATTTCTGCATATTTATTATAACACTTATTTTAGGGGTTGACTTTGCCTGATAGGATTTTTCCAAGTATGATGCCATTTTCGTGACAATACACTTCGTTTGGAAACAATAAATAAAGAAGCACAAGAAGTCATGAAAGGCTAAATATGCACGGACAAGTTTACAGCACTTCAGCTTGGCAAGTCCTACATTGGTCCTTCTTTAATATTTTATCAGATGTGTGAACTATATGCTGTAGTTCAGCATAAACTTCAGTGTACATAGCATAATAAAATCTCTCCAGGACATTATAAGTTTCAGCAGGGTATAATTTCAATACTGTGGAGGTTTTAGCTCTGACATGTTGGGATATAATTTCTTTCGAAGAGTTCATTTTTTTCCATGTTTGTGTTGGTTCAAGCACAGCCAGGATATAAGCAAGGGAAAGAGCACTGAAATCAGGAAGCTGATGAAGCACTTTTGTGATTTAATTACAGCAAATAACTGATTAATCTCTGCTATGTCTTGGCTTATCTGCTAAAGTAGATGATATGAATCCCAACACACCACAGAAAGGTTGTTTCATTTGATTGTGCATAATGACTTGCTCTTTCTCAGTCTTCCTCCAATATAATGCATACCTTACTTTTTAAATGTGAAGTCTGTCATTATTCACCTCTGTTGAGGTCTCTCTGCTAGACCTCTAAAATATTTAGCTTTAAACCACATACACTATTCATTAAATGACTTTTTAGTGCCTTTTTCCAGTATTTAAAAAATGAGAAGTGTGTATTCACACACCAACAAGCCCAGAAATTAGAATTATTTAACTGCTTTTGAACATGACACTGATGTAGACAAAACCAGAAATAGGAGTCTGTTCACAGCATCATTATTCTGCCATCAAAAGGGTTCAATACTGGAAATTCCTGAGCAGAGATCATTATTGGCAGTTCACTAAATGATAATTTGGGTTAGAAGCAGCATTCTACTCCTTGAACAGTGCACTGTCTTTGAAGTTGATGAGAAACATTTTACAGTATATTTTTTAATGCTGACTTCAAACTACATAATATCACAAATCTGTTAAGAAACCAACAGCACCCTCTGGATTGTTCACTATAATTGTGGTACAGATCAAGACTTGTTTAACTTGATTGTTCCAATTCTAATATCTAGTTGTAATATCCCAATTCCACAGCTGCACATGAATAGTCAGATCTTTGCATCTGTATCATGCCCTTATAAGCTTCAATTACAGAATCAGGGACTATTTTTCTCTCTAAATAATATAACTGTGGTATGAGCCATAGGAGAGAAGGTCCTCAGTGCATTAAGCTTGGAGTTTCATAGGATTTCTGACCCTAGGGCAGAAGTAAAGAAATAGGAAACCACTGCAGGGGATAAGTAACAAACTCCTCCCATGAATCCATCCTCACATCTGCTGCTTTAATGTCTTTTCATCTTTATATACAATCAGTGGCCAAAAACAGGTCTTCAGAAACACCAGAATATATGCCTAATTGTGCTGAAATATATATATTTACATACTGCTGTGCCTTCTGATTTGCCAGACTACCTTCACAAGGTGCAATCAGGTCTAATTTCAACTCCCTTTGAACACTGCATTATATTTACTACAGAAATCACAACTTTAAAATGCTATTTTCTGTCTACGTTGCGCACATACTTACTGGGCACATGGAACAACCCACCCCTTGGAATTGTTCTGGCATGACTGAGGGAATCACCTTCTTTAAGCAAAAATCTCGAGCAGTGTCTCTGTCTTCCAACACCATCAAATATAAATCAGCACATTACGTTTGGATGGTGATAAGGGAAAGGGGCCAGACACACATCAATGTGAAAAACAGTACAGAGGGCATTCTGGAAAGCCTGGACTGAAAAATACCCTGCTGAAGAGTCATGTAAACATAATGCACTGAGGATGCTCTTTATAGATCTGATCTGGTTTTGATTAGTTTTGTGGTATTTTGCAAGGCAGTACATTGGAGTGTTATGGTAATCAAGGACTGGAAGTATTATTACCTAGAGTCAGCAATAATGAGAACGGAACCACTAATTTCAAACTATAAGATAACACACTGATTAATAACCATGGGATGATTAGTCAATCCAAGGCCTTAATGCACAATGGAGAAATTTATCCATTATCTGTTCAATGTAATTCTTCTTTCATCTTCGTGACTTTAAAAACAACCAAGGAAAATTACTGTCCCTCAGTAAAGGCTTTTGAATTTCATATGCATTTAATTAGGTAACTGCCAGCCCAAGGACAGGAACCATGACAAATAGTTGTTCTTTTAAAATTAGAAGAATAGACTGTTCAATGAGCAATATTGATGTTCTCTTGTACTGAGTTATACAGGAGTCTGCTACTACTTCCTTTAATTTATCCAACCATTTTTAAGATTTAATGAGTTTTTTAACACGGTTTTAGTTACATATGCTAGTTGGTTATTTTAAAAAATGTTGCTAACACCAACAGTACCTGCATAGACAAAAATGCATACCCCACCACAGTCTTCTTGGAATTACGGATGAAAGTACAACTTACTTAGAAAAAAGAGCATTTGGAATTAAGAGGCCATCTTTATGTTAGTAGAAAAACAACAATTAATTCTGTTTAATCTGTTTAATTGCTTCAATGGCCATAATAATAAAGATTAGCTGGCTGTGAAACACTTGAGTATAAAACAAAGGAGGATTTTTTTCCATTTCTGGTACTGGGTGTTGTTTTCTGCTTTTGCTGGATGAGGGTAGAATGGAGGAAGGATTCTTCTTCTGATCTCTTTGTTTCGGTTTTGGTTTTGGTTTTTTGTGGGGCTTTTTTCTTCTAAAAATTTTGCAGCAACAGTCAACTATCTCCTTCTTCCCTGCTACATATACGCACAGTCTAAAGGCTGCCCAGCAGATGAAGCACAGTTTATTTATTACTAGGAGCACCCCTCTCCTGTTCCACAGGGGGTTACGGCTTTACCATCCTGAGTTTGGTACAAGAGCACTTCAGATTTAAAAGGCCAGTGACAACAGCCTCCTGAACTGCCCCTTCCCCACACTCCCCACTGCAGAGACAGGATTCCAGCTCCACTCTTGCCGTGGACTTACAAAACCTTCTTTATGACCAGAAGAAGCACAAAAGCCATGCCTGTGCTAAGTGCAGCCTGGCTTTAACTTAGAGCTGCTCCACTTGCCAGACCTTGTGACCAGCCTGTGCCCACCTGGGCTCCCATGGAGGGGCGCTGACCACCCCCTCAACTGGATTTGGCCCCAGGCTTCCCTAGAGCTCCAGGCACAGGCTTTCTGCCACAAGGAGTTTAATTTCATTCAGTAATCACCTATCAGACACATTTGTCTCAAAGGAACCCCTTCATACATTAACTGTCAGAGCTGAAATAATTTATTCCTGAAAGGGTTAAGCTCACAGTACATTTTACTTGGCAAGTAAAACAGCGTGCTCTCTAAGCACGACACCCAGATACCCAGTGACAAAATATTTCCGTATCTTTATACTATTTTGATAATTCACTGTGTGTATTACGCACAATCAAGACATACAGGTTTCAGAGGGATTCTGAGCACATCACTCAGACTGACAGAGCAAGTATTCCAGACAATTGGCTCCCCGAGGGTCAAGACAGTGATGCTCAATCAGGATTCAAACGGGTCATAAACCCTTCATGGATCTCGCTCAAGTGGGTGGTGATGTCTCCCTGGGGCAGCTCATCCTTTTCTGCTACAGTAAAGCACTTGTCATTACAGACAAACTGCCCGTCAGTCTTAGGCACTCATTTAATCGAGACTTAGTGAGAACAGCAAATATTATCAGTGCCACAAAAGCCCTAAAGAGACAAATATATTAATCATAACTGCCGTGATGGTAATTTAAGACACTCTCGAAACTCTGCTGGTGGTCCTTATACTGTGGCTGCTTTTTAATGTAGACTCAGATTTCCAAAACTGGGTGCTGAAGTCAGGCCCTGCCATTTGGGTTTAAGCTCTTCAAGACAAATGAACTGAGAATAAAGGGGTGCCAGAGTACCCCGAGCACAGAAACTGGGAGTGTGGCAGAACACTCCTGAATGTTGGAAACCTTTCATTCAAAACCCCTGTCTGGGTTCCATGCCCAAATTTTAAGCACACAAAAAGGAAACTGGTCTTCAAACATCACAAAATGCTCAAAACATTTGCTTTTGCAACAGTTCAGATAACCTGGCATATAACCAAGGCAGCTACAATAAACTACAAGCTTGAAATGAAAACCCAACACAATCCTGGCAGGTTGGGACACAAAGCTTTTATTGTACTGTTTTCATATCTAATTATGCTCCTATGCAAAAAAAAAAAAAAAAAAAAGAGAGAGAGAGAAATACACTGTTATACACTAGGAAAGTGTTGTGATAATCTCACACTAGGCTTGACTGGCTCAATAAAACCTTCCACAAAAGGTTTGCTCGCTTTCTCTACACCATCCTACAACCACACAATTCCACACATACAGTCCCAAAGTTAGCTTAGAATCTCTTCACTGCTATATACAGCTACGGCTTTTATGTTCAGCTCATGTTTTGGAGTAAGGCTGAACACATGATAATTTATTTCTTGGGTTGCTGTAGCATGCAGAATGAACTCCTCACTCATTCAGCTGCACACACACAGGTGTACATTTGAGACTGGATCTTTTTTTATCCTTAGCAAAGGAGTCAGCCAATGTAACAGTGATGTCATGTTCCCAGGAGGACAAAAAAACCCAAATTATATAAATCAAGTGTTGTTCTGCTACAATGTAAATAACCTACTGAAAAATTAAAAAAAACCCAAAGCAGTTTCCAACCTTGCCTTTCTGTCTGGTTCTGGTCCCTACACAATCCCTATCTCTGCTCTGCCTTGCAGTAACACTTCTCTCACTATCTGAGAGTTCTCTCTTGGCTTCCTGGAGAATTCCAGTGCAAACATACCCAGGGACACACTGGTGCAGGCCAATAAACCAGGAAGCTCTGCCTCTGCACCTCTGGGATGCCCAGTTCACCTGCACAGCCCCAGACCTTTCACAGTGACCCAGCTCTAGTGGCTCCATGGAGCACCTCTGGCTCCAGGTGTGTTTCCCACAGAAAACCATCATTCCTGCACGGCCCTGCTGAGGGATGGCTGACAGTCCCATGAGCCCAAAACTGCTTTCGCATCAGAGAGCTGTGTTTAGCACCCACCAGTCAGACCCTTTAACACACGCACATCCCTTAGCGGTTTCATCTTTTGTGTTTGGAAACCGGCAAGTTATTCCTATCACATCGCTTCCAAACCAAACTTCTCTCACCATGCATATTTATCAAACAATTCAGGAATATATAAAATACACTTCTACATAGCAGGTGGATAAAATATATTCTATTAATGTAAAACTGTTTTAAGTTGAAAATCTTGTGACTATATTCCAAAATATTAAAGCATAAATCATAGTATTTAGCAGGATAAACCAAAGCAGAAGCTGTATTTCAATAAAGGGGGTTTACAAGCTACTTGTACTGTTTTCAGCACTAATACAGCAGCACAATAAAGAGAAATGAGGCTCACATGGCCATGGCTGTTATTACATAAGGTTCTTTATCCAAAACTTCTTGACACTTGCCTTCAAAAACTTTGAACCTGATCGATACCCATAACTAAATAGGCCTGGAAATCAATCTGTGCTTTCAATCCCCCATATTTTACAAAAAATAAATAAACCATTGCATGTGAAACAACAAACACATAACCCCAAAGCAATCTGAAACCTTTTTGCAATACTCAAGACAGATTAGTTTGAACAGATTCAGTGACCTTATTTAATAATAAATAATGTTATATATATAGTGACCACACCAGAAAGCTTTGAAAATAATATACAGTTAATCATTGTCATGGTTTAGTATAGCTGGGAGTTGTAGTTAAGGAGGCCTCCATCAGCCACGGAAGTGATTCTTTTACAAAGGGTTGCTTACAGCTTCCTTTAGACCCAACAGAACCAATCAACTGGCTAGTTTGAACATTGGCAATTTTTTAAGCCACTTAAAGAGCTTGACACGCCTCTGTGATCCACATTTTAAGAACGAACCAACCCCGGGAAAGTCTCTCTTGCTTCCAGCTTTTGAACAGGTAACTGGGGGGGGCTGTGGCACGGCCCGGCAGGGCTGGGCCCTGCTCGGCGGGCCTGGCCAGGAGTCAGCCACCCTGGAGCTGCGCAGCCCTGTTCCATCTGCGGCTCCATGAGCGCCGGCCGCCCCAGCCCTGCTCCGTGCAGGCGGCCTGTGGCGCGGCTCGGCCAGACCAGCTCTTACTTAATGCGGCCGAAATTCATCTGAAGCTGCTACCCGGCAGGATCATGTTACCAACAGAGATAAGGGAATTCCAGCTGCAATGCCCGAGTGAGATTAACTCTTTTAGTGCTGTTTCTTCCAGAACAGATGAAGCCTGCAGACATCAAACCTCTCCCAAGTCAAAGGAAAAGGAAAAGTGAAGGCATGTAAAGAAAACACCATAGAGACACTAAAGTCAGTAAGAAGGAAGAGCTGAAACCCTGAGAGAGAGGAGAATGAGGAGATGCTTCAATCCTAGAAGCTGAAATTCTATTGTAAAGCTATGGTGATAGACTATAGTACATCAAAATACCTGTTGTAATTTCATGGAAGCATGGTGGGGGTGGAGCGTTCAAATTGCAACTATAAGCGAAAGTATCTGTGCTGAAATAAGCAAATGTTGAAGTAACTGTGATTTGATGAGAAACTTGAACAGAGATCCTAGGGAAGAAGACCTCTGTTCCTAGAGACAAGATGTTTTCAGAGATAGTGTTCTTAACCCTCTCAGGCACCTTAATAGGTGAAGAAAACTTTTTTTTGCTTCTGAACAGCTCGTCCTTAAAATGATACCCCATTAGCTAAGATTGAACCCTTGGAAGCAGTTGTGGGGAAAGCTGTAAGTCGAGGGAAAAGACTTTCACTTGCAAGCAGAGAACCATCCCAGGCGGCTGTTCTGCTGTGACATTAAAGCCACAAGAGACTGTTTCTTGTGGAGATGTCTCCATAGCATGAACAAGAGAGACTTCTTTCCCTAAGTGAACTGAAAAAGAAATTATTATAGTGGTGGTAAACTGACTGAAAATCTCAAGGGTTGTTTTGTTTACGTTGCCAGTGAGAGAAGGGAGAAAGGTGGGGGGGAGAAGTGTTCTGAAGGTTTAATCTGACTTTTTTTTCTTCCTTTTAAGTCTGTTAATCAACTTCTTTATATTCTTTTAAGTTTTGTGCCTGCTTTGCCTTCTCCTAATTCTTATCTCACAGAAGGTAAATAAGTAAATAATGGATATTTTGAACCAAACCACTACACTAAATTGGTGTTTCCGCTCAGTTATTGAACTGAACCCGCTACAATCATACACAACTAAAAATTTTAAAAGCATTGAAAAAAAATTACAATATTGGATATTAAAGTCTTGTCCAGCCAAGTATACAAACTTTGGATTGACTTACATCACATTTGAGTAACCTGACTTACTGAAAAACAACTCCTTATAAGAATAAATCTGAGCATGTAGTTCTCTTTGATTCTAATCTGGAGCTTCAATTCCCAAACCAGTACAGGGAGGAGTAGAAAGATGATCCTTACAAGAAATATCTTCACCAAAATGCAGAAGAAATTAAAAGCAATCAAACAAAAAAGCACTCAGATTTGAAAAGAGCTGTAATTGTCCAGTGATAAGAATCCTAGAAATGTTAGTAAAGTTTAAGTTGGCCAAGAATCAATCAGGTATAATTTTGGCTCAGCTCAGCATCCTTTTGGCAGAGGGATAAACTGGATAAACTCTCAAGGTCTCTTGCAGCCTACAAATTTTGTGAAGTGATTTGGGATCTATAAAGATAAAATCCATCCTATAAACATAAAAGGGCAAAGTTCTGCTCTTTCCTTAGTGTGTGCAAGGCCCCAAACACAGAGGGAGGGAAGAGCTTTCACTTCAAAAGCATTAAAGGCTTTAGTGCAAAGCCCAGTGTTAGGATCAAAGGGAGGCCTGAGGTCCTAGATGGGAGAGAAGGAAGCCCAATCCTGCTGCTGCCAAGCAGGCAACAAGAAGGGACAGGGGGACATCCTTACTCCTGCTTCATGTCATGGGAAGTGTACTTGCCAATATTCTTGCAGATAAAAGCAAAAGCTGGATGCATGTTGGCTGAACACATCCGTGAACAACTGGGAAGATGGAAAGCATGGGCTTAGGAAAAAGTTTTTCACGGAAAGAGTGGTGAAGTACTGGAATTGTCTGCCCAGGGAGGTGGTGGAATCACCATCCCTGGATGTGTTTAAGAAAAGATTGGATGTGGCACTTGGTGCCATGGTTTAGTTGAGGTGTTAGGGCATGGGCTGAACTCGATGATCTTAGAGGTCTCTTCCAACCTGGTGATTCTGTGGCTCATCCTTAATACTCCTGGAAAATTCTAGAAGAGTTCTGTACGTGAAACCACAGCCAGAACACACAGTAGTAGGCATCACTTCATTTTAAAATGAGAAAGTCTTTTTCTACCTGGGGTTTTTCCTGATAGCTATTGTTTATGATATGAAACAATACCATTGGGTCTTCATTTTCCATGTATTTGAATTCCTGTGTCCTGAAAATAAAGGAACGAAATATGCTTGCTTGAGATTTTACTGAAAAAACTAAGAATGAGCATGCAGTTCATTGTGCCACCAAAAGAGTATTTAGTAAATTTAAAATTGCAAAGAAAAACAGCACATTACATTTACAAGTGTCTTTTCAGAAACAAGATTAACTTCTCTTGACTAATTACAATATTTTGGATTGATCCACACAGAGCAGGATATTGCTGTGTTGCAAAAACACAAGAAAAACAAGAATGCTTTAAAACATGAACACTAAAATTAATACAGGAATGAGGCAGCTGTTCAAAACTATCCATTTATTTAAACATGAGGTCTGTTACCTTGGTGTCTCTACTGTAACTCAACACTTTTAACACATATTTTGCTTGGGATCAGCTCCTTCAGGCTCGTTTTTGGAGTTCACAGCAATAGTCCTGTACTACAGGAGGGCCTGGCACAGTGCAGACTATTTAAGTGGCAGCACCCATTCATCCCCTTGTCCAACAAGTAGAGATGACAATTAGTGACAAACACTACTACGGCATTTCTCTTGTTGGACCAGAGCAGCTCCTTCTGTCAGAGCAGTTGCACAGGTTCATCATGACTTGGTGTCTGCAACTAAGACACTTACAAAAATGGGTGTGAAGGGCACTGAAAAACGCCATGAAAAGGCAAATGAATTAATGAAAACAGCACAATAGGGTGAACGTTGCTGACAAATGCTGCTTAAACAGATCAAAATTCATTCTGATGGACCTTCCTTCTCTTTCAAACCATTTCCTTTTGTCTCCATTGTGTTTCTGAGGGTGAACTAGACATGGTGAAAAAAACCCCCCACTAATGCAAAATCAACTATTAGCTCAAGAGTCAGATTCACTTTGGAAATTGCCAAGTATTGGAGCGAGGGCAGAGGGAGACTACACAGCTACATTTGCAAGCAAACAGCCTTTTACTACCCGTCTCAAAATTAAAGCCACCATGGCAACTGAACCTCATTTTTTCAGTAGTGCAGAACACTTTTTATCTTTACAAAGAAACACTCAATCACTAAAATAAAAGAGCCATCTCTGTGAATTGGTCTTCTTGAATGCAACATTTGAGTAAGTGCATTTGTCTTCAGTATTAAGGACATACTCAAGATTTCTTCCATTTTGGACCATAAACACTTTTTCTTTTCTGCCTGCACTGTGGGGAACTAAGGATCACTGACACTTTTGTGACTTGCAGGTTATATTTTCAGCTATTATCCTTATATTTGCTGCCTGTATGAAAACTAAAAGTGGGCAGTCATTGCTACTTCATTGAATGAACCCTGGTTATGAGTGACTGTAAAGTTCTACTAATGTCAGGAAAGGTGAATTTTCTATAGGATTTTTACTGAAGCAGCTAACTAGAACAATAACATATGCTGGAGCATGTCCATGTAAATCCTGAATTTTTGTATTTGAATTGAGCTTACTGTACTCTTCTTTGGTATGAAATATTCATGGCAAAAAAGAGAAACCTCTTTAGTGTGGGGTTAAGCTTTTAAATACTGGGAAGAGTTTTAAAATGTCATGGCAATGTAAAAGCAAGCAATATAAATATTATGAGTTTTCCTAAGTCAAATCTTTGGATTTTCTGATAGTAACAGGTTACATTCAATATCATTTACACATTAAGGTTTATGCTGCAGGTAAATTCTACAGGTCTTTCTGAGTACGGAATTAGTGCGCTACTTCTTCCATTACAGAATCTCTTCCTCCACAAGATCTGCAGTTTCCTGTAGGAACTGCACATGGGAAATAGCCAAGGAAAAGACACCATTACAGAATCTCTTCCTCCACAAGATCTGCAGTTTCCTGTAGGAACTGCACATGGGAAATAGCCAAGGAAAAGACACCAGAGCCAGCATATGGAACTTAACTTGCCAGCTTCCTTTACTGGCACAGAATCATCTGTAACAGTGAGGAGTTTCAATTCAGCATGAGGCCCCTCACATTCCAGTTCATGAGTTTAAAAGGAGATAATTCGAATTCAGAAATAGATACATTTCCTTCTGGAGCTCAAAAAATCCCTTTATTTGGGAGATTAAACCTCTGCCATTTGACAAAGCGACAAGAGGAGGAGCTCCCTATAACTTGAGTCACTGCAGATCATTTTGCATTCACACTCTACCCCCTCCTTATCCTTCCTCCTGTTGCTGGGTGTGATAAACAGCTATTATAGCATTGGCTTTTGCAGGTAGTAAAAGGTAAGAAATACTATGTATCAGAATATGTTAGGAAATAATATGTGCAAATATGTTAAGAATAACTTTGCTATGCAGATATTAACTAGTTAACATTATAACTGGGGTCAAAGTTACAAGATGCTTATATAGCATGAGTTATAAGATATCAATATAACCTGAATCATAACTTTCTATACAATGTAATAGCTAAGTATATGATTAACCAATCGCTTAATGCTTAAATAAACAGAAACTCGCTAGGTGAATAATCTCAAAAATAGACAAGTATAGCTATATTGGGAAGCAGCAGGATGTACCAATGAGTAATTAGCAAATGTAAAGTCAATTAGCCACAAAATGAAGAATTTAAACCAGTTAGATCCAGAAAGACCAAGGAACACCATAACTGCACATGCTCTGAAGACAACGTTGAAAAGTTCAGATGCGAGGAAGACCTTGAGCCTTCATCGAGGAAGACCCCCGAAGACCCTCACGATCACATTACGCATGCTCTAAAAAGGCGGATTGTGGGAGAAACTATGTTAATCCCTTCCAAGAAAATGCAAATTAGTTCTTAGAAAAAATATGCATATGCATTGTGGTTTATTAATATGCATAACATTAAAGCATATAAATGGGAAGTTTGTGTACGTTTGTGTGCCTCTGGCTATAAGCCATGCATCCAGCGCTGTTGTTTTTGCTTTAAGTGACCTTTATCCCCTGTTGTCCCTGATTAGATTTATAAAACCCCAAAAAGAGGAGTGGGCTTCGTTTCTCACACTGGGAGTCCACAGGGGACAGAATTATGTGTTAGTGGGTTGTCCATTAACATGTAACAAAGAGAGAAGACTGGGTAAATAAACTTCTTTTTCCCAGGCTGACCCCTGCCTCTGGCACGAAGAAGATAAAAAGATCAACTGTCCATTTACCAGATTTACAGATAGAAATAATGGAAATCCAGCAAGTCCTCAGAAGTGACATCGTGTGCTCATTTAAAGCCTGCATTGATCCGCCTCTTCTCACTTGCTTAAAAGCCCTGATAAGGTACAGAGGAGCAAAGAGAAATCCAGCTATTGTAATCAAGCTGTTTTGTACTTCAAATTAATATTTTCCTATTTGCTGTAATTTAAAGATGTTCAAATCAGTACATATTACCAAGCTGAACTGGTTATGCATAATTTTAATTCTTGCAATTTGTCACTTGCTTTCCAGACAATAATGTTATGTTGTTTCTAAACACGGATCACAGTGACTTTCTCACTTTATGGGTCCTGCAAATTGCTTTGTTTTACACAGCCATACTCTGTTATGTTTCAATTACAGTCACATTTTATAACTGACATTCTCAAAAGTATTATATGTTAATATATTAATTTAAGGAACATCAGATGAAGTGTGTAGACTTAGTAGAGAACATATTCTGACAGACCTGACAAAAAACATGAAAAATGCATGCTTTCTATCATAATGATTATTTTTCAGATAACACCAGCTGTGCAACTATTAAACCAAGTGACTGCTTTTCCACATAACACCATGTACCAGCATTCAATCATGAAAGAAATATAAATCTCCATGGGCTTTTTCCACATGCTTTAAATCAGCAGCATTCTGTGCATTTGTATCTGCACTAAAAACACGGTAAAAAACAGGAATGTCTTCCAGCTGAAAACTCTTTGGTATTTTATTGATAGAGACTATGACTGGGTGACACTTTACCATGCCTTAATTGAGCCCCCTCTGATAGGGGAGAATTCCCCGAGCCCTTGCCTGGGTTCTGCAGACGAACGGGACTTTTCCACGCTTTTGGTCTCAGATAGTTGTTTATTAAGTCTTATCAGAAAAGGAGCCAAGGCACAAGCGTGACTCCCCTCAGGAAGCGCAAAGGAGAAGCCGCGTTATCAAGATAACACCGTTCTTTTAAAGGTAAATTACCCAATGAAAGCCCGAAATTAAAGATATTTTTACTTTTCTACCAGTGTTCAATAAATCGTTCTGGCACACGAAAGGAACTGTGGCATTTTTCACCCAATCATCTCAATCCACTTTTGCCACAGAAAATGGAGTAAAGAAAGAAGAAAGAAGAAGGCCTAAAACAACAACAATCCTCCATCTTGAAGTTTGTGCTTCTTATCTATTTACTATATTAACAAACCCAACACCTCTAAATTTTCACCCTGTGACAATCTTATATAATGTTCTATCACCTAATTCACACCAGTGTAGATTCTGCTTCTTCCCAGAGGGTAGGTAATTTTCTCCATGGACGAAGGTCAAAGACAGGGTTGTCCAGGGGGGTAGAACCCCCCAAAACAGGCAGAGAAATATTCCCTGCACTTTGGACTCCAACAATTGGGATATGTAGTGTTATGTTTATAGGGATGTAGTTCAGTTTTAATCTAAGTTCCAAGTTAAATATGACACACACACACACAAAATTTCACTAACCAAATAACTTGAGCAACTACAGGAATGATTAAATCTTCGATTCATCCTTCCCATTATTTTATTATGGAAGCCTTGGATTCTTCATCAATATCAGGTTAAAACTGTTCAAATCAAATGCATGACAAAAGGTATCATTCCCCTTATGAAACTCCAAGTTTTTAAGAGTCTTCCCCTTCTCCCCCTCTACTCTGCTCCCGTAAGATCCCACCTGGAGCACTGCATCCAGTTCTGGGGCCCCCAACATAAGAAGGACATGGACCTGTTGGTGTGGGTCCAGAGGAGTCTGGAGCACCTCCGCTCTGGACTGGGAGAGCTGAGGTGGTTCAGCCTGGAGAAGAGAGTGCTCTAGGGAGACCTTACAGCACCTTACAGTACTGGAAGGGGGCCACAAGAGAGCTAGAGAGGGACTTTTTACATGGGCACGGAGTCATAGGACACGGGCTAATGGCTTTAAACTGAAAGAGGGTGGGTTTACATTAGATAGGAAGAAGAAATTCTTTCATTAAGGGTGGGGAGGCCCTGGCACAGATTGCCCACACAAGCTGTGGATGCCCCATCCTTGGAAGTATTCAAGGCCAGGTTGGACAGGGCTTGGAGCAACCCGGGATAATGGAAAGTGTTCCTGCCCATGGCAGGGGGTTGGAACTGGATGATCTTTAAAGGTCCTTCCAAGCCAAACCATTCTGTGATTCTATGATTCAGCCATTCTTGGGTATTACAAGATTCTCTCTACAAGCTGCACATTCAAGAATAGCCTCTCTTGACAGCTTTGCAATTGGATAATGCCGTCCTTCCTACATCAGATGTTGCAAGACAAAAACAGTCTTCTGCCTAATTTCTGTCCTCCTCTATGGAGTTCAGATGGGCTTATTAAACACCTCTAATACTCTTTTGTGTTCATTTCAGTCTCAGAATCACACATCACCACTGTATCTCAGATCCTGAAGAAATGAAAAGGAAACACAGTCATTTTTCTGGGTACACTATTTTATATGTGGTGAGCTATGAATTGTCCAGGGCAACAGCCTTTGAAAATTATGATGTTTTGAACTGGTCTGTGAGCCCATTATGGGATAAATGGAATAGCTTAAAAATGTAATAATTACATTGAAATATCTGATTCAGACTATGACGCCAATTCTGGGGTTAAAACATGCATAAAATGCTCTATGTAGAAAGGTTATAAAGTAGCAAAAAAAGAAAGCATAGGTTTGGCTTGGTACTGCATGTACATGTAGGGCAAACAACTCTGGCTTGAGAGGAATACGGCTCATAAAAGGTTTGACCACACTGACCGATAAACAGTTGCTTACGGTCAGGAAGAAGAGTAAATAGTCCACTTACAAATCCGACACCTCACTAGAAAATCAGAAAATATAAGTCGGTATAAACTTTGCAAAAGCATTAAAGCAAATGCTCTACTGAATCATCACATTTAGACAGAAAATTGAATCAAGATGTGTTTAAAGCCAGTGGGTTCCAATGTCCTTTAACTGGAGAGAACACAATACTTGTGACCTCCCTCTCAGGCACTCAAGACCCCAAATTTAAAGGCCTACTAGGTCTGCTGCTCTAGCTGCATTCTCTAACCTCCCAAACTCCACACCATTTCTCCACAGATCCTTATAATGCTCTTTTCTGTCTTTAGGACTCACAAGAAGAGGAAGAAGTCCTGTCAGAATGAATTTTTTTAAAAAAACCAAACCAAAACAACAAACCAAACCAACACAATAAAAAAACTCCTGTCTGAATCCAACACAGCAATGGATGATGCTTTGTTTCTTTACAGCAGTAAATCACATGAACAGCTGAAATTATTTGCACTGTGTTGCCAGACATATATGCCCAGAAAGGCCTTGAGATCTTTGCTTTCATCCACTGGTAACTTACCCAAGACAGGGGGATGTTCTATATTCTCATCTCTTTATTATTCATTATTGTTCTTACATTCATCAAATTGCTACTCTGTTTGGGATGTCTAAGAACAGGGATTTCCCTGTAATTAGTGGACTTTCTCCTAATTGTAAAAAAAAAAAAAAAAAGGCAGAGCACTGCACTGTCAATCAATCACAGCAAGCATGATCTAAACAGCTGGATTATGCTCCTTGGGGTGATATGTCATGCAAATATTTTAATTTCAGTTCAAGCATGGCTATTATTTCAAAATCTTTTGGGTTTGACTTACTGGACTTAGAAACATCCCTCTTAAGCAGCTGTGGTTCCACAAATGCAATACAACACAGAATTATTTACTTGTTCATCAGTGAATCTGTTAAAGAACATTTTAGTATACAAAATTACAAAATGGAGTGAGTCTCCTTGGAAGTGTCAGAGGGAGAAATGCTGGTAATATTTAGCCATTTCTGTTTGGTCAAGAAAACAAATGGAGAGAAGCGCCCAGCAGGCTAAGCTGACCTGCTGTTATCTTCCCAGCTTGTTGAGCCTCCCTACCTGTCAGGTCTTGTCAAAGGACAGCTCGAGGGAATTGCTTGTGGTGAGTGTGCTGAGCAATGTTGTTCAAGTCCCTGCCACACATTTTGCACATACAGAGAAAACACATCTAATACCAGTATCACCTGCACACAGGAGGTGCTAAAGGCTAAAATCACAAAGCTGCCAAAGAAACCTCATGGTTTCTGTCATGGAACAGCCCAGCAGTCAGTAGTTTCCTGGCAGAGACGAACTCCGAGGACTGCCCTGGAGGCTCTTCGCTCTGTAGAAGCAGCTGAAAATTCAATGGAAACAGCAACCAGGAACCAAGCACATCTTGAGCCAAATGAATCAAGTTCAACCAAATGTCCCTTCTAATTCTCTTAATTTGCATGGAAACCAAAGAAATTCACTATTATTGGGAGAATAATTTTCTTTTCACTTAAGCCATGAAGGTCTTGAAGCTGATCTTTAACCCTGACCAAATCTGTTGACCCTTTAGATCTTAGGTCTTTTGCTCTCAGAGTCATTCACGGATTTTGCCTTTTCAGATGGGATGATTTTCAGAGCAGCAGATAATCTCCTTCCAGATACTTGAATGTGATGAAATTCAAATACTTGGTTTGGACCATTAAATTTCATCATGATATAAATAACAATATACATTTCCATGGTAGGTTTTTTTAACTGGGCTAAAGAGGGATGCAGAGAAACAAAGTCCAAACTGGAAAAAAATTTTAAGAGCAGTATATTATACAGTTCCTTAGTCCACGGTGTAGAATGATAAACATCTACAACATGTGGGTGCACACACAGCCTTGCCTGGTTCATATACACACATTTCCATTTCTCTTTAACAGTTATAATAGCCTTTTTGAGGTATAGAATTGCCATGGACGAATTAGAGAGAAAGAGCTAAGACTTTAGCAGCAGGTGTCATGCTAAAGGAGAGCAAAAAAAGTGATTCTGGTTGCCAAATAAACACAGCAGCCATTATGCACTCAGCAGCCTCACCTACAGCCGTGAAAGTCAGTGTTGCTGGTTATTATGAGAGTATTAAGCGATAGAGAGGCTGTTAGCCAGAACTTCTTTATCTGCTCTTATTCTGAATCTTGTCATGCTATCTTTCAAATTTATCTAAACTACCATGACAAACAAGCAGACAAGCTCTCAGTTTTCACTGGCACCTCAAGGAGCTTAATCCAGAGCTTTGCACTGTTTTCCCCTGACTCAAGATAAGGAATGCGTGTGGCTGGGTCATTGTCCCCCACAGCAGACCAGGAACGCTGAAGCACAATCTCTCATTCATCACATATTTTATGACACCTGTTGTTACACACTCCCTATTTTGAGCACACCCCAAGCACCAGCAATCAGGTTAACCAATACTCTTCCACTGGCCTTGGCGCTTCTATTGATCCCTGTGTTGTTGTCTCCTGCATGGTGCAATTCGTGATCAGCCAGTGGTGGCAGGAAACACCTGTGACAATGTCACACCTGGCACGATGTATGGCAAATAAAAAAGAATCTCAGCTAGTACGGCCAGCATTGTGATGCCTGACTGATTTTCCATACCTAACAGAAGACCTCCACCAGGACATTGTGCCTGAAGTACATTATTCCATTTGGTCCTTTTTATGGATATGGGTTTCACCCTTCAATTCATATCCAGGTTAGTGGAGAATCTGGCCAAAATAGTTCTAGATAATGCACATCAATCCATTTTTCTCATCTTATGAATGTTTAAGGGAAGGTGGAACAGGATATGTTTTTAATTTTTTTTTCCTCATGAATTCCTTTGTCCAGGTTTGACACAGGGAATGACTTTTCCAGTAACAGAACCAGCAGCCTAAAAAGTGCAATATCATGGATTTCTCCTGCCAGCATGTTTAACAGATTGGTTTAATGGACTGGTAATAGAATACCTCCATTTTTCTAATGGGTGGAGCTCTCCTTCACAGTCTTCTGCTTACATGCAAGAAAATAGCCTACCTTTTCTTCACCTTTCTGATAGCAATTCAATCATTTCTGTAGATCAGTAAATCAGTAAAGCCACCTGCAAAATCTCTGGGGCTTCAAACTGTGTTATGCTTAACTTTCCTGCACAGAAATTATTTTATTGAGTCAGTGCTCTGCACAGACCTCAACCCTCCAGAAAACTGGAGCTGTTGACTGCAATAGATTTTTCAACAGAACAGGCAAACAACACAAATGATTTGCAACATTGCGGGACCCAGTAATTCCCACTATTCATCTTTTCAGGAGAGCTATGAATTCAATGACGATTTATAAGCAGAAAGTCACTTCATTCTCAAATAATGTACAACTGGCATTAGAAGACGCACACGTTTAGCAGGCTCTGTTTATAACACGCTGCATCACTTTGTGCTATGGCATGCTGTAAAGTCTGACCTAATTTGACACGACAGCTAAAATTTAAAGGACAACATTTCCCACTTCACTTCCAAATGGGAAAACTGCAATGTTCCAACAAAAGCTGGCCAGCGGAAGGAGGGCAGACAGGAAAGTGTCCATGGCCTGCCAACTTCAAATTACTGTTAAGTAGTTCAGCATTCCTCTGGGGGAAAAAAAACCAAAAAAATCTTAGAAGAGTAATTGATCATCATTTAGGAAAGGTCCTCAATGAAGTGCATTTATTGTCTTTTAACCATACATTCCAGTTTATCAGCAAACACCAAATTTTTCTGCACACATCCCTATATTGATGGCAATTCTAAGTTAGTAGCTTTGAACTGAATCAGAAAAATATGGTAATTCTAAAACTCAAAGCAAAAAGTCCTCAGAAGTATCTTAATATTTCCCAATTGTTTCGTGGGGTTTTTTCCTTCCTGAGATGTTTGAATCCAGTGTCTGGAGAGTAGGACGCATCTCCATTATTAATCCATCTCCTGGATAGCATCTTTGAAACTGTAGGATGTACTGTATTTAGACATAAACAAATAAAAACCTGAGTTTCATGAATTGCAAAAAAACCAACTTAGGGATTCAGAGGTCCAGAAGAGTCAATTCAGAGAGCAAGCATCTCCTAACCAACCCAAAACTTCTGCATTGTGTGCTTAATCTGTATCTGTGTATCATGGATAAGATGCTGAATGACTTCCTCTTTCAGGGTGTGCCCAGGACCTAACATCTCCATGCAGTACACAAGAAAATTATCAAATCTGTTTTAACTTCTTAACTTCACCTTAATTTCTCTCTTCACCAAATGGCAGAATTTTAGGATAACATATCAATCTAATTTGCATCAACTTGAAATGCCACCTGAATTTGTATTTGGCTTTATTAAGCGCATTGTAGAAGAAAAAGGATGTTTGAAAAAAAAAGTAAAATTCTACACATCAAAAACTTTAACCCAGCATTTGCAGCCTGACCTGTATTTCAATCTCCAGTCAAGAAGACACTAGAGTTCAGAGCAGTCAAAACGTAAGAAAAATGCCATTCAATCAAAGCAAACCCTAATCTTTTGTGCAATTCATGATGGTAGGACATTTAGAAAATGGGATAATTTTCCCAAATCATCCTAATGTGTGAAAGACATGAAAATTGCCATTTTCCATCACCTCTATGCTTTCCCTGAATGAATGCCTGAGGCAATCGTGTTAAAATGCTATGCAAAAAAAAAAAATTAAAAAAAATTTTGAAAATAAAAAAATGAAGCAGGGGCAGTAGAAGCATTCTTGCTGACAAGGTTTGCCCTCTACCTGCTCCAAAATTAGTAGTGATTGTAGAAGACCTTATAAAACATTAATAAAATCGGTTTTCATCTTTAGTGGCAGGTGCCTTCAAAATCTTAGGGGAAGTGAACTCTTGCCTGTGCTATCTGGCTTATGTCTTACTGAACCACCAAAAGCAGTGCAAAGGCACTATTTCCTCCAACAGAGATAAAATAATAATTTTTATAGTAACTCTCATTTCTTCAGTGAATTAATAACATTTCAAAGAGGACTTTTGACCCATCCTTTCAACCTAAATTATCCAGTTATAATTACCTGGTAAAATATTATGTCATTTCCATCTGCGTGGTTAAACCTTGCCTTCTCATGACTAAGTCTGATTACATTTCAGAGCTGTAATTTACAGATTTTTGATATCCTTAGAGAATTAAAATGTATTAAAAAATAAATCAAGTGATGTGAATCTCATTAGGGAATCATCTCTAGTAGTTCAAGCAAACTTATAACTTACACCCAGCTTGATTTTTTTATGCTGTTGGCACATCTCTAGAAGTTTTGCAGTGACATTTGTTATTGATGTTTCAAGAATTCAAAGGAAACACCTCTTTTCATCTAGAAAATTCCTCATGTAGGATGGCAGGGGCAATGGCTTTATTCTAAACATTCACCCTGACTATCCACCTTATCACTGTAAGTGCTCATGTTAGAAATACTAAAATAAAGCCACGGAAAGAACAATTTTAAACTTTTTGTAAACTGGATATTACTTTTTCTTAACAGAGACAGCTTGTCATAATGCTAACCCTTGCTGGTCAAAGAAATCATGTAATTTACAGCCATTTATATAAAGTGCAATCACAAAAGTCTAGGTAGACACATCCACAGTCTTTCCCTCACCCACTGAGCAGGTCACCCTGTCATAGAAGGAGATCAGGTGGGTCAAGCAGTTCCTGCAGTTCCTGCCTTTCCTAAACCCATGCTGGCAGGGCCTGATCCCTGGTCGTCCTGCACATGCCACTTGATGGCACTCAAGATGATCTGCTCCATGACCTTTCCCAACCTGATCCTGTCAAGATCAGGATGACAGTTCCCTGGATCCTCCTTCCAGCCCTTCTTGTAGATGGGTGTGACATTTGCTGACTTCCAGTTGACTAGGACCTCCCCAGTTAGCCTGGACTGCTGGTAAATGATGGAAAGGGGCTCAGTGAGCACTTCCAGCAGGTCCCTCAGTACCTTTGGGTGGATCCCATCCGGCCCCACAGACGTGGGTGTCCAAGTGGTGCAGCTGGTTAAGGTAAGTAACTGACTTTGGGTTAAGGGGGCTGGGGCTTCATTCTACTCCCCGTTCCAGCGTTCCAGCTCTGGGGGCTGGGTACCAACAGAACAATTGGTGTCACCGTTAAAGACTGCAGCAAAGAAGGCACTAAGTATCTCAGCCTTTTCCTCATGCTTTGTCATTGTTTTGCCTCCCATCCAATAAAGGATGGAGATTCTCTTTAAGCCTCCTTTAGTTGCTAATGTATTTATAGAAACATTTTTATTGCCTTTTAAGGCAGTAACCTAATTAAGTTCTAGTTGGGCTCTGACCCTTTAAATTTTCTCCCTGTATAAACTCATGACACCCTTGTATACCTCCTGCATTGCTTGTTCCTTTTTCCAACATTCGTAAACTCTCCTTTTTTTCCTGAGTTTCAGCCAAAGCTCTCTGTTCAGCCAGGCTGGTCTTATTCCCTGCCGGCTCCTCTTTCAGTACATGGGAACAGCCTGCTCCTGTGCACCCAAGATTTCCTTCTTGAACAATGTGTAACCTTCCTGGACTCTGCCCTTCAGGATTACCTCCCAAGGGACACTGCAACCAGATTCAAAATTATAAACTCCAGTGTATATAAATCATAGTTCAGGAAGTTCTCTGAAGCTCTTTGACTGAACCTAAACACAAAGATTCTCAGGCTGCCTAGAGCCTGAAATACTCTGGTCATGAAACATTACCTTCCCAGCATGTGGTATGCCTATCAGCACAGAAGTGGTAAAAAAAAGCTGACTAACTTTATTTATTATATTTGTATTGCTTACAAAACCATTTACTTAATGGATGGGTATCATTAGCAGTCCAACCACAAAAAAAGAATACAATGATGTGTTACATAGGTTCATTAAAATAATATTTCAAGGCAATCGTTAGAACAAGAAGCTGAAGATCCAAGAGACAGTAAGTTATCTGCAAATAAATGAGGCAGAACAAACATGTTTTGAAGTAAGTTAAGATACATGTTTACAAATATAGTGTACCATAAAGAAAGCAGGGCATGCTGTTCATGCAACTTATTACACAAAGCAAAAGTGGCAACTAGTTTTGAATCAAAGGTTCTCAGACCTGTGGGCAGCATGCTGTGCTAAGGAGAATGTGCCTGAACACAGGGCATATAGAAGTTCAGTATATAAAGCACAGTAAAGGTAAAGTTATGAATAACAGTTCTTTAGACTAAAGACAGAAAACGGCAGACATTGTCACCCCCTACTGCGTATTAAAAAAACCCAAACAAAAACAACAACAGCAACAACAAAAAAAACACAATCAAAAAAGACTCCCCATACTATTGCAGAATCAAAGAGCATCCTTATGCTCACAGGCTTCCATGGTGAAATAAAATCATCTCCAGTACACCAGGCAAAGGTTGTAAGGACTGTGCTGCTATGACAGCTGGAGAATCGTAAGTTTGCCTTATGGTAAATTCAGTCATAGAAACATGAGTGAAGGTTCTTGAGCATGATACTTATTAACTGAAATAGCTATTAGCAGAAAACAGGAACAGGGGGAAAACAGACTTGTTGAAGCATAGAGGTAGAAGGCGAATACTGAAATCATGCTGGACAAATGCAACCAGGGCAGAGAAAAATTTTGGAGAAGGACAAAGCACAAAAGTATAAAACCCACTCCATTTTAATGTATTCCTCTTCTCTCTAAAAAGGGAAAGTGACGGTGATGATTTTTAAACAAAATTTAGCCTAACAAGAGGGAAAAGAAATCAAGACCATTAGCATAAAAGCTGCCCTCATTACATTACATATTAAATGCTCTACCTGATTTTCATTGTTTTTCTGAATCTTTAAGTTTTAAAAAATGTGAATAATTATTGCTGTCAGGAAACTACAAGGACTAATAAACAGGCTATAACCAGCTGCTTAGAATTGTCAGCATGTTTAATTTTCAGGACCACCTTCTATCTAATAAAATTAAGAAAGCTGTTTTCCAGACACCAAAGAACCAAGCAGCTGACAGCCTGAGAGGAGATCCTGTGCTCCCTGAACCACCTGTGCCACAAATGTTTTGTTATGGGCCAGCACTTAGATAACTGTGCCTGCGTCAAACAAGCAGCATGAGAGAATGATTTAATAAAGAGTAAACTGAAGGAAGGAGCAAACATTATGGAAAGGAAGTAACAGCTCCTGAGTAGAAGTTGCAATCAATTCCTATTATCAAGCTCTCTTTTAGCAGTTCTATAATCAGAACTAGATTGGAAAAGGTGCTCAGCTCAAAAATTGTCAGATTTACGCAAAAGCAGAAGGGAAGGTTTAAACAGGCTTCAGTTCTAGCCTGTTAAAATATTGTCAAGTTTCAAAGACACATATCCTATTCCTTAGTCCTATTCTGCCTTAAAAAAAATAACAGAAAAGAAAACCTTTCTCCAGCACCCCTGGATCTTGCAGCCTTACCCAGTACTTAGCACTCCTTGGGCAGGTGAGCACTCATTATACAACATGACAAACAACAGCAGTTAACAGGACTTCTGTGTATTCTTGCTATGGATAGTTTGGATCATATCTGAGATATCTGGGAGCCTTACCATTTACTTTCTTCTAAGAGGCAAAAAAAACTTCTAAGAACTCAATCAAAACGAAGGGAAAAACAAAGTAGGTTGATCCCAAGTTACCTTCTATAACCAACTTCTTAAACTAGTGTAGAACCTTAAAAGACTTCCACAGCCTGGGAAGTTGTGTTTCCATTTCTATCTTATGCCAAAACATCTGCCTAATCAAATAAGAAATGTTGTATCTATTTTTTTAGGGAAGCAGCAAGGGAAGAGGTTATAGCATTTTACATTGTATTTAAGTAAATCTAAGTGACTTACCAACATATATACAAGATAATATTAACTGGACTAGAGAAAAGCAATGCTCATTTTTTAATTTACTGCCATATCCTTAAGTGTTTATTCAATTATCTCATTATTGGAAAACTCAGACTTGTTCAGTGTACCAAAATAGAAGCTGACAAAGAAATCTCAGTTGTAATATCTCTACCATAAGGGGTTGAGATGGGATAGAAAATGACAAAAGGAGGCAAGAACTGTTAAGCTAAAGGACAATGCAGGAAAAAAAGGTGAGAAAAAATTCGTAAGTGGTTATTTGTTTGGTTTTTGAGTACTACATAAAAAAGGAAAAAAAAAATCAGCTATGATTCACATGTCCTAGCCAAGAACAGAACTGCCATCACATGATACAAGTGTTGGCCAGGAGATGCTGTGAGTGAGGGCAGCTCCTGCCTGGGGCAAGGAAAGCCCTGCTCAGCACCCCCAGCTTTTTGTGCAGCTGCCTGAGGCTTCAGAGCTGATGTTCCTTGTCTCAGGACAACGCCTGGGTGCAACTAGGGCCTCGGCCTGTGCAGGAATACCCAAGGGTCTCTGCATAAATAAACCACGAAGGAGATAAAACAAGCGAGTGACCCAGTTTGATCGTGCCATTTTCACTGAGTCTGCCCTCAGGCTAATGCAGATTAATCTTTTTCTCTGATCAACATCATCATTAAAGAAAATAAATAAAGTCCTCAAGAATGTGTGGAGTGTCAGCACCTGCATATTTGCACAGATGTCAGTTTCTGGAGTAAGCAAATCCAGGCCAGTGTGTAACACATGGCACAGTGACCTCCGTGCTCATCTCTGCCGAAGCAAGGACTGCACACATTTGACAAAGGAACTCTCAGACTGCAAAACACCATGGAAAACACATGAGGTGAGTCATAAATTGGTTGATTAGTTACAGGCTTACTGCAGGTGAAAAAATTCGTATTTTTTACATTCATTTACCTGTTACCCAAACAATAAGCTAAAATTTAATAAGCTTCATATTGCAAATATACTACAGCCTGTGAATTAGGAATAGATACCTACAACCTTTATTTGTGATGACAAATGCTAGAGGATTACTCATCACACACAAGTCAGCCAGTTTTTGCTCTTGAACTTTCAAGACCTATCTTACCCAAAGCGCCTACAATTCTGTTACCCAGTTAGCCGTAAGAAGCTGATGCCATCTGTCCTGGGGTGATGTTATGAGGCCGCTCTATTCCTTAACCGTCCGCTCCATGCCCAAGGGCGCTGTCCCTTTAAGAGGGACCCGGGGCCACAGGAGCCACAGGAGCCACAGGAGCCACAGGAGCCACAGGAGCCACAGGAGCCACAGGAGCCGGGTGCGGGTCGGCTGAACGGTGGAGCCCAGCGGCTCGGGGGCTCTGGGGCTCGGCGGGGCTCGGGAGGGAGTGCGCTGGGAGCGCTGTGCCGGTTTTGGGGTTCCTTTTGTGTTCCAACTAGCTGGGGAAAGGTTCTGTTGGTTTTTCTTGTTCTTCTTCCCTTCCCTCCCCCTTGCCTCACTGCCTCCCTTCCCTCCTCGCCGGTCCGGGGAGCCTGGGGGGGTGGCCCCGGCTGGTCGGAGCCCGGGTGTCTGTTCCCTCTCCGGGAATTTGTTGTATTTTGAGGGGTTTTTTTTCCCTGTTCTACCGTTTTGTTTGGTGTTAATAAACAGTTTGGTTGTTTTTCCCCACTTTCACTTCTTGTGACCCATTTGTCTCATTGGTGGAGGAAGAGGGAGGCCCTTGTCCCTTTGGAGGAGACTCTCATTCCGGAGCACTTCCGCCTAAAATTTTGTCTCCAAAAACCGAGACACAATCTTACATCACAAAAAGCATTAGAAACTTCTGAGTATGCCCTGAGATGACAGGATTAGTACTGTGTGCAGGTACCACCAAGTACTACCTCTATTTTTGTGAGGTGAATACCTAGGGAAGTATTTTACCAAGTATTATTATAAACAAAAGTGCTGGAACCCACCAGTATTATATAAATTCTTCTATGGATCACGTGAATTTAGAAATCAGATGAGCTTATCAAGAAAGGTGTGTATCACTTTGATAGGATGCAGATTCTCACAAAATCAAACGCACTGTTTTTTACTGTAGTTGCCACCCTGAAAAACTCATTAAACAGGCAAATATTCATTAAATACTAGATGGATCAAGCCTATAAATATTATGAAACAAAGTTCAAAGTCTTTTCTATCACAACCATTACTGAAACTCAGGCATGACCAAAAACCCCTACCTTTCCCTGGGCAACCAAAATGAGGACATAGAGGTAGTAAGGGGACTATGATAATTCACAACCTGAATTGACAGTAGGTCTAGCAGCTTTTACAGCTTCTCAAATTCTTTTACTTTCCTAAGGAACAGCTACTGCTATCATCCTGCCCTCTCTGAGCAACACCCTAAATAATTCAGCTTGTCTAAGGAAAAGCGGAAACAAGAAAGGGAGAGAATCCACCTTAGTTGCTCTGAACCCTTTTCCACAAAATCACCTCCAGTGAACCCCCTGCAAAGCCAGGGCTGAAGAACTGAACAAAACAGCTCCTAATTTATTGCTTCGCTCATCCAGTGAGTGCTTAGAAAATCCAATACTGAATTCATTAATAATATTAAAGCACTAAATTCTATGCTACAGTTTACAGTTTCAATCATCCACAATTGAACAACATTAAATTAGTACAGCCGCAGCAGGGGAGAATCAAAAATTATGGTTACTAAACAAGAAGAAAAAAAAATAGGCTTTTATTGTTGTGGCACATCTCTAATATGCTCCATAGCTGATTATTGGTACTGAAAAGAATAAAAAATTACTTTCAGTATATGTTAGCCTAATATATACATCTAATGCCTACTTAAGGACAAGATTATATTTTCAAAAGTACTGCTCAACAAGAACTCTCACACTGAGGTCAACAAAACCTTGGAGGCACTCAACATTATGTAAAAAACCAAATACAGTGTGTGAATAAACACAACTGTATGGGAGTAAATACAATTTAAAGTTTAAAAAAAATTCTATCTTCAATATTTATTTTGATTCTTAGTTCTTGGGGATGAGGAGAGGATTAATTTGAGGAAGAAGGTTGAGAGCAAATTATTAAAGGGCATGCACATGAGAGTCTCTGTGATTTTCTGGCAAAAAATTTGTTCTTTCCTTTGAAGGTGTGGAAAGTAAAAACATGGAAATATTAAATTTCAAAGGCTTAATTTTGTATCAAGTTTATGTAACATCTACAGGAAACCTCAATCCTCACAGATAGGAAAATCACCATCTTAAGAAAAGAAAATCACTGTACTTGAGAAAAACCCACACCAGACAACAACAGCAAACCCTTCTACCCTCAGGGTAAGGACTGCTCCAGGCAGCCTGGTTTGATCAGTTTGGGAAGCTCCAGGAACTTCTGCTGAAGAGATGCTGAAACGCAGAGGAATGGCCTGATTGTGATGTGAAATAGTGAATTTCAGAACAACAAAATCTTTCTACACAAACTAGCACCAACATAATTCTGCCAGCATAGAAGAATGAGGACTCTCTTCCCTCACTGAAAAAAAGATTAACAAAATTTCCAAAGAATTCCAAAATTAAATAACAGATTGAGCATATGCTTGGAAGGATACAAAGTCCACAGCTAGGCATCAATGCACAAAACTAGTCAAATAATTTATCTTGAAAACAACTGAACAAATTTGTTGAAAGTTGACATGAAAAATTCTGGAAAAAAGTCCTAAACAGTTTAGTCCTCTGTCTTCAATAGAAGCAATGACTTTGGTTTTAGTGTGAAATAATATTGTTTATGGGGTTTTGCCACTGAGTTTTGGAGAGATATTTGGGCAGCGGGGAAAAGGGAGATGCCAAAAATGTTGGAAGTTATCATTGTACACTGTGTGCAGCTGGATGTTGAGTTATGGAAAACTGACACAGCAATTACGATCATGATCACACAAAACTGTTTGAATTTAAAATGGAGGAAATCAGATATATCTTCAAAGGACAGAATATCAGATGAACTTATTAAACTTCTTCAGCTCAGACAAAAACCAGTGATATGATATTCTCACATATGGCAATCCATGCTATAAATGGATTTATCCTAGGCTGTACACAATACCATAACATGGATAAAGGCAACCAATTTCGCTACCCCTACCATGGGAAGTAACTGGAATTCAGCTGTGCTTATCTGAACAACAGAGTTTGTCTTATATGCTATTAAAAGTCTGATACATAAAACTATTAAAAATCAGAGCATCACTGACACTGAAAACATCAGTAAGACACGAGGACTGGGCCACGGCAGCAAACCAGAAGTGAGACACACGATTTCCACTTCCAGCCTGTTTTGCTTGGCTGTGCATTGAACAGAAAACATGAAAAGCACAAAGCAGCAGATTGTTATCCTTGAGAGCTCTGACCCCCAAATGAATCCAGGTTTACTTGCTCCATCTTCTAGGGCAATAACTGTTTGACTGGAGATAGTTTTCTTTAATTGAATTTATGTCACATAAACATGGGTATTGCTTATTCAACTCAGACAGACTTCTGAACTGAAATTAGAGCTCTGTTGTTCGTCAGCAAAGCAGGCTTTGAGAAACACCAAGGAACTTTATTTCACACTTTATTTATAGAGCACACCGAGCAGCAAGAACAGACAGGGTGAAGTATTTTTCATAGCAAACACATATGTACACAGGTAATGCACACTCCAAGTACTTGGTATTTGTTGCAAGTTTCATTTCTGCTTTACAGTTGAGAGCGAAGAAGAAAAAGAACTTTATAGGCAAAAAGCACTCAACATGGGCCTACTGTACCCCTCCTTTACCAGGAAAACCTCCCTCACTGCAGAGAAAGCTGAAGTATCTGGCCAAGCTTCCTTTTCCATGTGCCTTGTGATGGATTTAGGCTCTGCTTGAAAACTGGGAGGTGATCTCACCCCAGACATGCTTAGGGACACCACCCAGATGTGACCCCAGTCTGTTGCCCCCAGTCAGGAAAGGCTCTTGGCCACAGCTCTGCTTGTGCTCAATATACATGATTAATAAAACTGGTGCTCCCTGGCATAGCCCTCCAGGCTCCTCAGAGCTCTTCAACACCAAGAAAGAGCCCAATGGGGCTCAATGAGGGGCTGGGAAGGAAAAAAGCTCCCATATTGCTGACTCCCAGAGACACATCTCTAGGCATACAAAGAATTAATTACTCCATGAGGTACACAGCTACAGCATCACTTGAAAGTACATGACATTTTTTGATAGTTCCCAGGCATTTGTGGCCAACAGGTGCCTGGTAGTTGCACAATTTTCTAATTAGTTCATGTGCTGTACTTCAAAACTAATTACTGAAATGGCTGGATTATAATGTTGCCGGGAGTCATTCATGTGCCACCTACCATTAAGGGGAAGGAAATTTTGTGAAGGTTAATTAGCATTTTTAAAGTACTTTGGAGATTAAAAGCTTTAACTATATGCCTAATAAAAGAAGTAAAGGTAATACTTTCTATTCAGTGGATTCCTTTTTGCATTGAAAGTGAATTACAAGGGTTGCTTTAAGTCCAAGAACATAAATTTTCATATACAAGGAATTAAATCAACTCCCAAAAGGATCAATCTATTAGAGGGTGGAGACCTCCAGCAAGACACAAATCATCAGAGGTGACCACGGCATCCTGGTGTGAGAGAGGCGACTGCTGGTGCCCAGGCAGAGGTTGTGTGCAACTAAAAGTAGACATTTCCCTAAAACATGCCCTTGAACAGGTCAAAAAATCAAACCATTATGAACAGGTACCTTTTTAATTAAAATAATTCACAGATATTCTCTTCTTGGGACAACTGCTGGCTGGTCTCAGTTCAGAAAACACCCACCAGCTTCTCCAAGAGGGGATCTGTGTGCATCTGAATCTTTAACTGAAGTTGCATCCTCAGCATTTTCCATTCTTCTTGCCTACTGCCAAGATTTTCAGAGTGACAGAGGACATTAGAAACTTTTTCCATAAACACAAACTTATTTTCTTCAGACTTAGAGTTACATATATTTCATGAATCTATAATTGCTTTTTGTGAGCTTGGGAGAAAATATACAAATCATTATTAAGCATACATGTGTATTTTGTATGAATTCTGCTTCTTCATAACAGTAATGAGGGGGGAAAGAGTTCATTAATTACAAAAAATGCATTCCAATTATTTGGTTCACCTGATTACTATTTATGCTGTAAATCCAAAATTGTCATCGACTTAGAAAGTTATTGCTGTCATCAATAGAAAGATTATTTTAGTGCTACAGATGGTTGTCCTTTTATAGGCCATTTTAATGACTTGTTCTTATATAATCTGTCATGCTTTATTTTGTTGTCATTATGAACTTTTTAAGTTTCATATCAATCCATTTTGTTGTTTACTAAACAGATGGTGTTACCAAAAAAAAGAAAAAGGAAAAGCATAATAATGACATTTAGTTCTCAAAAATACTCCAAGGGCTACACATTTATTTTGTCAAATATGAAATCTATGTAATTTGTTTTTAAAAAAAAACTTAGCACAGAAACAAAATTATTCATAAGTTGTAAACTTAAATAGCTTACAAAGCAGAGCATGAAATCAACTGAAAGGAGGTTTTTCTGAAAGCTTCAAAAATGTTTGTCAATTAAGATAGATAAAGAACCTATTTACTGTAGTTCTTAGCATTCCTTTTCCTTCTCCAAAGCTCTACTGTCAAATTACTGCAGTAATTGGTAAGTGACGTAGATAATTATTTAATATACAGGTGTGACTCAGGTCTGCTGCACCTCAATTTAAAGAAAGTTTTGCTTTATCATTGTAATCTTTATGATTCTTTTGTTTAATCAACACACTGTCATCAAATAGACACAAAGACTTGAAGAGCTGAGCACTACAGCAAACAAAATTACACCTAAATGAACTTAGAGCTTGGAGGATTGTAAATTCTACATTGAAACAATAAAACAGTTCGATCCCAATTCACCAGCATGAGCTGAGAAAACTTTCCCTTCCCACCCATGACTTCTGAGATTTTGCAGAAATGTACCTCAAAATGTGAACATCATAAAGTGAATCATTCTTAGATGAGGAAATTCCAGAGTTCAGGATCCCTTAACTCTACATATTCCATTCCTGTACTGCAATACAGACTTCAGCTATAGAATAACCTTTCTCCCAAACAATTCCTCCTAATTTTGCACTGTAAATAATAGCTGCTTGTGGAGTTCAACTGATTAATCTTCAGTTTCTAGCAAATATTAAAGTGACTAAAAGGGAATATATTCAAGTGATAATAACTGGTGGAACTAGAGCAGTAACACCATAAAAACCAATTCCAGATGATGAACCTAACCATGCTTTTAAATAGCCAAGGAAGTGTCTTCTCCCTGCATCATAAAACAGGAAAAGGAGGAAGACAAATCAGAAAAATAGATGTTCTTTGTTCCAAGTATTCTCCTGCAGTAAACTTTCCACAATTTTAGGCAGTTTTATGTTTATGATAAAATATCACGAGTAAAATACAACTAATTAGCCTGTGTTAATTGTGTACCTCCTTACAGCATGCTGCAGTAGAATAGGTATTATTCTGTATCTGCTTTCTTATCAAGTCAACAGATGTGTCCCAGCAGGAAGTCCCTTCTACAATTTATACTTAGCATGGTGATAATTCCTGCAAAATGTGGATTTCTCTTGACATAGGCAAAACACTGAAAAGGAGGTAAAGAAAGGCATGGACTACTCTTGCTGAGGGAAATTATTAAAATGTGTGAATTTATGCAATTGTTTCTAAGAGGGAAAGACAGAGTTACTAAATTCCCATTGCCCTAACAAGAACAAGCATCTGTTAGTGCAGTAAGTGGCTCGTTGGGCATGACATGGGCCTCAGAGTTTATATTCCTGGTATCTAAACTGGGCAAAATTTATCTCTGGTGCAGCTCCGTTTAAGTCCTTGGAATTCCACCAAGTCCGCGTTTGATTTGATGGTGATCATTAACAATAAGCTAAAGGAAGGGCTATTAGCAAGGCTGATGTCATTGCCTTTCATCAGTCTTCTACAGGGAAAAATTAGAGTTGACTTGAACTCAGGATGACTGCAGGGTTTTTTAAAATATATTTGGACTAGTACAATATCCATTTCTCATTAAACTGAACTCATTCAGGCAGTGATTGCAGAGAATAAAAGCAGGTTGAAAACTTTCTACCTTCCCTAATAATGTATACATTTTAAAGCACTGAAGACTCTCTCATTCATTACAGAAGCACAACTCCAACCATCTCTGAGTACAGTCATATGAAAGTGACTGCAAGACACAGTACCTGTGGCTACAGGGTTATATTTAATAAGTAACATTTAGTGTCTTGAACAGACAAAATCAAGTTCTTCTAACAGACCCTGTTTTATCTCCATCTCTTTGCATCTCATTTGCATGCCTGGTGTGCCAACCATTGGGCTTTAAATAAATGCAATCAACTGCCCACCAGGAAAAAAGTAAATACTGAAATATCTTTAACAAGATGAAAGGGTTGGATAAAAGACATCTCAAGGCCAAGCTTTATGTTACATCAATGATGACTTTCACTTCAAATAATACTGGCTGTAAACACACTTCTTTCAAAACACTCATCATTCCTGTGTTTCCGTCTGGGCTATGCTGGGTGCCACACACTGTGGTGCACTCTACTCTGGGCCATAGTGGGAGGCTAACAAGACTCATATTCCCCTGTCTACAGGCTGGAAGAGGCTGGATATGTCACAGTCAGAGAAATACAAATGCTTTATGAGAACAGACACATCTTTAGGCTGCCATGTGCAAGAGTATCTCCTGAAAGCAGCCAAGCAGCAGTCAAAAATCACACCTGTAGTAGCAGGCTGGATGCTTGTGAGAAGCAATGGATTAATGTGTACTAAACCTCATTACTTCCTCAAAAGAGGCTCAAGAAATGCCTCAGTCAAAGGTACAGTCATAGTTTAATGATCAGAGGGCTGGAACACCTCTCCTATGAAGACAGGCTGACAGAGCTGTGTTTCTTTGTCAGAAGAAGGGAGACCTTCTTTTGTCCTTTCAGTACTTGATGGGTACTTATAAGAAAGATGGAGAGATATTTTTTTTTACCAGGGTTTGTAGTGATAGGACAAGAGGCAACAGTTTTAAATTAAAATAGGAAGATTTAGATTAGATATAAGGAACACATTCTTTACGTTGAGGGTGGTGAGGCACTGAACAGGTTGCCCAGAGAAGCTGTGGATGCCCCATCCCTGGATGTGCTCAAGGCTGGGTTGATTGGGGCTTTGAGCAATTTGGTCTGGTGAAAGATAACCCTGGTCACAGAAGTGGGGTTTGAACTTGATGATCTTTAAGGTTCCTTCCAACCCAAACCATTCTATGACTCCAACCCTTTGATTCTGCCTCTGTTTTGGGTTTTACCTTTCCAGGTATATTTTACCTGCAATAGAGCTCTCCTTAGGGCTCTCTACTCAGTGTTTGGGCTTCACCACTGACCTGGAGGTCACAGGACCTGCTGTTCCCAAGCTGCAGAGGATGATTATTAGAAGAACCAGTGCCAAGAAGGGCAGGAGTACTGCAAAAACTTGCAGACAGATCCCAAACATTGATGCTCTTCTCAAATGGTTGTTTCAAAGTGGTGCTCTGATAAACTGCAGAGCACAAGGCTTAAAGAAAGACTGATACAGACTTGAGAGCTCCCAAAAACTCCCCAGAACTTCTCAGAGGGCCTGCAGCATTCCCTGCTCCAGCTTAAAAGCAACAGAATTCCAGATAATTCAGCACCTGGCCACTTCTCCTAAAGAACAGATAGAATGCCTGAATGGCTTTCTGTTGGGGTGCCTCGGACCACTTGGGGTCCGCCCGCTGTCTATCACGCCATGCCTGCCCAATGGGCAGACGACTCGGAGAGCGAGGACCAGTCCGTGGGCAAGACCCGGTTCTGAGCCCGTACCACTTCTCCAGAAAGTTCTGTTAAGTTCGGTTGTTCATAGGTTTGTTCTGTAAATTCCCTCCTCTGTAACCTAGCCATTGGTTCCTGTGTCCCTGGGATCTCCCTCCGGGCTTACCTTCTATTGGTTGGTTGTTCTGTACCACCCCTGTAGAAAACCACGGAGACCCTGGCTCTCGTCGGCCAATTCCTCCCCTTTGCTTTCGGGTTAATAAACCTTTGGAAGACTTCACGGACTGGTCCTCTTCCTTGCCTCTTTCGCCCCCAGGATTCCTGAGAGACTGAGACCTTTGGGTCCCCTCGCTTTTGGGTGCCCTGCTGATACAGAGCCAGTGCAGCCCATTTCAAGCGGCCGCCGAGATGCGACACTTTTCAGTGCCTGTCTGCGGGAAAGGTCACTGCAGCCTCCTAGGCGGGACGAGTACCCCCCGAGGCCGACCCATCTCCCAGGGTAGTGACAGCTTTCTGCTCAGGGCTGGGTCTACATCTCCCCTTCTTCCTCCAGTGAGGCAGCAAAGCTGGGCTCCAACCAGGCTCCCCCAGCACAGGGAAACTCTACTAACAGATAATGATTCTGCCATGAACTGGCAAAGGTCTTATAAAAGTTTTGCTGCACCAAAAAGAAATCAGTCACTAACTGGTAGGGCTTCCTTCCATCCATCCCCATTCCCCACTCACTGTTTCAAATGCAAAGATCCCTCGTCTCATTTTCCTCTGCAAAAGGAATTTCTGCTCATTTGTAATTCTAAGGATATGCCAGTAGGGCTCGTGTAATTAAAATAGAGAGAGAAAATTTATTGCAGTTTTTTTAAACAGGTTAGTCATTTGGTTAAAGAGCAGTAGTTCCAGTATTTGTCTGCAGGAAACTTCGCCATTAACTTTTAGAACTACGTTAAAAAAACAAAAAAAACCCCACAGAGTCTGCAGAGGAGTTGTTGATGTCTGAAGTAATTCAGTACAATCTCACAGAAAGGTTAAAAAAATCTGCTGGGTGCTTGATTTAATTCTGTACCAAAGATAATGAGACCGCCTTGCTGTCTGTAATTTTCCATTATTATTTAACAAACTCTCTGGCAGGTCTGTCTATAAATATTCCTGTTTTCCATAATTCTGTGACTTTCACAGCCAAATCCATTAACCAGTTTGGGGTTTTTTCCCAAAGGCTTTACATAGAAGCATCACTTGGGGTCTGAAAGTTATCTTATTATGAGAGGTTGAAAACACACAGAAATTGCAGAAAAATATAATAGATAAAGCTAGGCCTGGATAAAACTAAAACCAGCTTTATGATGTACTTTTTGCTACTCTAGCACTTCCATCAGTGAGAAATGCTCTCCTCATGCATCATTCCAATGGCACGGAGTGAAGCATGATTTGAGTTTTCAGCTCCTCTTGCCCGTAATTTCAGTGCTCTTTCTTCCTCTCCCACCTTTTGCACCTTTATTTTCAAACAGAATGAGGAGTGTGAATGCTTGAAGTACAGACTGTTCTCCAACACTCTGTCCCTTAGGAAATGCTGACACAGGTCAGGATCAGAATTCCATGGACCCTAGAAAACAGAATGAGGGAACGCCACGAGAACATTTCCAAACCCAGTATTTTCCTTAATTTTCTTTTTGGAAATAGATTAATAACTTCACCTAAATTTTGCAGTATCATCAACAAAAAAAGTGAAAGCACGATGAAACCATTCAGCATAAGATCTAAAATGTGTTTGTATCAGAGCTTAGCCCTGAAAATAATATCTGGAAGATCTAAAAGCAAATGAAAACAAGATGTTTGAATAGGATATCATGGGTTTGGATATCTCTACATCAGTGCCATGTATAAAAATGGCAATTTGTAATTTTAGAACAGTTTTGAATGCTATTTGCAGAGCTAGGAGCCATCATGTGAAGCTGGCTGCAAGTTTCTGTTTAATAAATATTGAGTTCCTACTCCATGTGGATTTTGCTACCTCAAAGCAATTTTAAAACACATCAATCAAATCCCTGTGAATCAGCAAAAGCAGATGCTGCTGTTACAGGCAATATCACCTGAAGTTTCATTTTCTGCAGTGCTCAGTTAATGTAAAATGCATAGGAAGATCTTGGAGCAGAGACTGGATCCTGGGATTCCTGACTATAACTAATTTCCCCTAAATTCCCCAATCCCTAGGTCATTTCATCAGTCTCCCCCTTCCCTCTCTCTGGTTGACTGAAGCTTGAAAATATTCATAAATATATAAGCACATCCTCCCTTCTTTATTCCTTTGCAAAAGGCATGGACTACCGTGAGAAGATGAAACGTCCCTCTGCAGCAGCACAGAGCCTGTCCTGACCCACGAGAGCTGAGGATGGACCACCCTGACCAAGGGAGCCCTTCTTCATCTGCTGTGTGGAGGAGGCACCATCACTATCCCCTTTCCAGTCCGCTTTCTAAGAAAGGGACATTCCTGGTTCAGCTTTTAATGACACAGGTGCCCACCCTGCAGAGGTTCTGGTCTCTGTCAGAAGTACTTTACCCCACACCTGAGATAACATGGAAGTTCCTTCCCAGGGCAGGATTTAAACAAAATTTACTCTTCTTTGTTCAGTGCAAATAAGCTCAGGTCACAGAGACAGTGGCTGTCACATCCCACTCTCCCACTGTAGGAGCCTAAACATTAACTCAGCATCAGCTCCAAAGGCCAATTCTGCCATGTGACAACTCAGCATCCAAGGTTTAAGTCACTCTGCAGATTTGGTCAGTAGGGCACTGTAACAGCAGCATATCTCCTTTCCTGCATGTTTTGAAGAACTATTATGGGAAAGAATTGGGTAACCCCATGTACTATGAATATGTAAATGAAATCTTTAGTGGCAGAAGTGTATTGTGCCTGGAAGGCACTGAATAACTATGGGCCACAAACTACCATTGGCTCACACACAGATCTCCCATTGCTGTCAGTGGGAATCTCAGACACAGACTGAGATCCCAATATGCTCCCGAGAGTCTTTATCCAAATAAGAAATGTAAATGACTGGTGAAGCTATAGGAAAAACATCTAAACCAAATCCAACTGCCTTCAAAAATGGTAAATGAAAATCATGGTTTGTGCCAATTTTATCTCAAATTTCCTTTTTGATTTCATGAAAACATAGGCTTAATGCTTCCAGCTTTTCTTACTCTCCCTTGAAAGCCACACTCCGACTGTGGAAACGATGAAGAATCCCTTTGAGAAAAGCAAAACTTTACTTTGGACCAAGTGTCTGATTTTGCCTGCAGTCGAATTTTACTTATTTAACACCAAGGAAAATGCTCAGTGACAGATTTGGCTCTTTTTCATATCAAACCAAGCTCACTAAATTTTATCAATTCTTAGCATTGTCACGAAGAATTTACCCTCCAGTGGGGGAAACCCAAAATAACCAACACAAAAAAAACCTAGATAAACCAAAACAAAAGGAATCACAGAACCACAGTAGATAAATCTCCTGTTAAAGTCAGTTTTGCATGTCACAGAGTAATTTTACTTTCATCAAGGACAGTTTTCCCTGTCATGCAATGGGAGTTAAGCAATTTTCCAGCTCTTCTAATAGGATAAAACCTTCTCCAATGTAGACTTGGGGACTACAAGCCAATCAATTAGACCTTAGTGGGGAATTATTGAGATAGTAATGAGTATTTCCTCTCTGAAAGGATGTCTTTATAAGTAGATGTGATCCAGAAAATGTAAGCTAAGAGCGAACAAATGACTCCATGTGTGTGTGCGTGTCTAAGTAAAACAAGGATAAACATAAAGCTAATGGGTATTAAAGGAACTCCAACTCTGTGTTGCTAAGACAAATACACCCTATTCTTCAATAGCAGGTCAAGGAGTAGTTGTTGGGAATTCAAAATCTCTGAACTAAATTACTGGAATCAATAGGAATGAATGCAGAAAGAGGGTAAGTACTGAGCACAGTGGGCTCAACTCCCAGCTAAGACAGCTCTACTAAATATTAGCTTGAAATTACACTAAGTGGTAGAAAATCCACTGTGAGTTTGATCAATGTGAGCTATACCAGCAACAAACTTCTCAGAAAGTCTGTCATTATATTAAGATCGAGATTACTCTTCCTTTATCTATAGTAGTACAGTGAGATTTGTATATACTAAATCTGATGCTTTGAGGTAGAAAGTATAAAACTCTTTCAAAGGAGTGATAATTTAGTAAGAAAACTGTTTTGCAAAATCACAGAACAAAATACAAAAGCTTAACCTGTTCTATTAACTGTTGAAATTATTTCCAGAATAGGAATTCTATATATGCTGGCTTTTGTTCATCCTAAAAATGCATATACAGAAAAAATGGTCTAGTGTTAGAAGTATTAGCAAGGTCAAATAATCTCACACTAGTGGAAAAGCTGATATCCAAGCTTATATCAAAGATTTACAAAACACCAAAATTCACGATCCATATTCTGAAACTGAAAATGTGACTTATATTTCCCACAGTTTTGGTTTGCCCCATCCTTATCCCATATTTTGTGCACCTCACAGAAGAGACAAAAGGTCACAGCACCCTTCCTACCAATTTTCTACAGTCAGCCCTGAAGACCTGGAAACCTAGTATCTTTTACCCTGGGATCAATTTTTCCTTTCAATTTAGAAGTCAGAGGCTTCTTCAGATGTTCAGAGTTTGAAGGAAAGGTCTGTTATTCTCTGCAACAAGTGAACAGTACAGCAGGAAACCAGCAAAAAAAGCCTGAACAGAACAAGTCAGAACTTAACATTTGTATTTATGAAAGTCATGATATGGAGGCAATTGCTTCTGTTTATCAAGTTATTCCCATGTCAGCAAAAAGCTTGTGTAAATATACAGCTAACCTGCTATGTCTCTGAAACATGAATTCTAGCAGAAAGGAATATGGTTTGAAAAAATTATTTGAAAAAAACATTTTTCCTCAAAGTCCCATGTAAAAGACTATTAAGGAAAATTAGTACTGAGGCATGAGAAGTTAAGTATGATCTTTGGTCAAAATTTATCCAAAATAGTACAGACATTATTTCAGATAACACTAATTAAGACAAAAGTAAGAGGTCATAAAATGTAGCAAAGATATGCCTAATGCATACTTCCTGTTAAAGGACAATAGTTAGAAGAGAACTTTCCTCAATCCCTCTCCCCTCACCCATGGCATAAGAAGCCTGTAGAAGATACGGTGTTAGAATTTTGGTACAGCAACTTGATAGAAACAAAAACCAGATTAGGTATTTCTGAAGCTCACATGCAAGGCCAGTATGGAGACGGAGGACTGGATGTGCCCACATTTAAGGACTATGAGACAGCCACACCATAAGAATTTTTCTTCCCAACGTCTCCGAAGTACTACGTCAATCCATAATGCTTTAGTAAGTGAATTGTTTCCTTTTCCTTGCAGCATTTGATTTTCAGCACTGTTAGAGAAACAGGATAATGGACACGACAGAGCAGTAGCGTGTTGCTGTAAAGCAATTTTTGCATTCCCAAGATACATTAAAAGGATCTGTTAGTTCTTCATTGAAGCAGTGAAAGCACAATTTGTTTATCAGACTTCACACTGCCATGACTGATTAACAATTAATACATACAAGAGAAATGGGACAACACTACACACTGAGCAGGGGAGATGTTTCTGATACCAGTTTGGCAACTCAGTATCTTTCGTTCCTAAGAGGCAGTGAGAAATAAGATACTAATCATTTGGAATGGAGGACATTTTAACACCAGATCCTATTTTTAATAATGCTTACATTTAAATGCTATTAAGAATAGGTTTTACTGAGATTATTTCCCCAACAGGAATGATTTTTTTTGGTCAGGATTTATCACTGAGATGATAAAACTCCTGGTCACATAGGCACATCTGTCAAACTAAGTCAGTAGGTTGCAATGTAACATCAACCACATCTACAGAGTCCCCGAAATTCTAAACACGTGAGCATCATACCATTATTGTCCTGTATTGTGCTGCACTTTGTAATGTATATTATCATTATTTTACTGTGTTGTATACACAGTGTATTTCAAGTGCAAAAACAAATAAAAATCCTTTAGGGATTCTCAATAAGCTTCAATTTTTTCACATCACCAAACTTTTGTAGTCAAAAAGAGTAAAAAAAAACTCCAGCAGAAGATTATGACACAGGATGGCAAGTGGGAAAGGAAAAGAGGGGAAATGAAGTGGCCATCTGTCCTTTTTTTTATGCTTTTGTAAGCACTTACCAATAAGCGAAAAATAAAATTACATCAAAAAAGTGAATGTAAAAATAGTTCAAAAATCTTCAGCTCTTCTTCTGAGGTTACTCACAAATATAAATGTGTATCACATCCTTAGACAAGGCTCTGAAAATGTTAAAGACTGACAGCCACCTCAGCAGCATCTGTTGTTTGAAGTCTAAAAAAATTAACCATACTTGGGACTCTTAGAACATAGTCAATGTTACATGTCCAGTGATTCCATGAGCCTTGAACAAACCTCAAAGTACTGAGACTTCCTGGACACTCCTGTCTGAGAGCAAGCATAATTCAAACTGTCTATCAAGGGAAGATAAAATGTATCAACTGCTTTTCCTGGATTATTTTTACATCTCTCAAATGCTCTCCTGAAACTGTAATAGGTCAATTACAGTTCTTAGTTCCACTCTGCCAAAGTTAAAACTGGGAGATACAAGATATAAACAGGCTGCAACATATTTCAGAAACAGGAAACCTTGTAATGCAGGAGAACACATTGTTTGAAAGTCCATATACTTTTCAAGACTTGATCATGTCTTCACTCAGAATCCATAAAGATACTTTCATTTACAAGCAGAAATAAAACCGTCACGTTGAACCTTGAAGCATATGAGAAATCAAAGTACAATACCATCTCCATTACCATCAAATGTAAACAAGGTAAGACAGAACCACAAGTGACCTATCACTCACCTACCAGAACAAATTAATTACCCCTTGGCATAAGTATAATTTTTACGTACAGAGTCTGGCTCATAATGAGGTCTTTACTATGCAACCGTATTTCAAGTAATTGTCATCCTAAGTAAACATGTTTTAATTACTGTCACTTTCTTCATTATTCATTCTCAAGCCTACAATACCTGTCAGGGCTTAATGGATTGTCATCTCCTGCTACTTTCCTGTGGTAACATATGTCCCCATTTATTTCACCAACACACTAATTGAAATACACAGAGTATGCAATGAATTTAGGGTAATTCTGATGGTGACAGTGTTGCAGTTGTCCATCCTAACAACCTTTCATAGCTTTTATTTGCTTCTCTGAATACTTCCATGGTGCTTTGTAGCTGGAAATAAGGTACTGTGTGACTGTTGATAAAGTGACATTTTCCACAAGCACCATGACTTTGAAGAATATCCAAGGAACAAAAAGGAAATCAGTGCAATTTCCAGATAAAACCTTTAAATTTTCATTCAATTACATGGTACAGAATAGCATATTGAGAATAAATTCACCTAGTGGAGGAAAAAAAGGGTGCATTCTGGAAATAAATACTTCCCTCTTTCATATGTAAGCCTTAATACCATTACAAGTAAACAATTTCATCTAATTATATAGAAGCTGCTTACTTGTATGTTGAGACATGTTATTTATATTATCACGATTAAAAGTGGTCCATTGAGAACCTGAACACCAGTTAATTCTGCCACTTGAGCATGCTCATAAAATGTTTACTACTTGTACTATAAATGTATCTCAAATGTTCAAGTAGGTGCCATATTCACACCAAACAATTGTTGAATCGACCGGTCCAGCAGTCCTTCACCAATTCCTAACAGAGTTTTCCTGAAGCCCTGAAGGGAAAGCAACAACTAGGGAGTGCTGTTCAGTCCCGTGCCAAACCTTTAACCTTTATATAAATAAAGCAATAATTTGACAAAAGCACTTTCATAACACATCTAAAATGGAAGTTAAAAATAAAATGTAAAAGGGAGAACAGCAGGAGAAAGCAAAGGAAAAGAGAGGAAAAGATATAGTGGCCTGGCTTTTGCCTACTTTAACCCCACTGCCTACATGATTTGTAAATGAGAGATGATAACAGATACATCCTGCTCTTGGAGCCATTAGTGCTGTTCAAAGGTAGTCATTCTATGTCCAGTGAATCACATTTGATTCATTTCCAACATCTCTGTTCTGAAGGAAGAGGGTAAAACTGCGGTGTCTGCAGAAAATAAATGCAGATGCCTTATTGGTAAAAATTCTGATCAGCACTATAAAATGAAAGATTAATTTAATATTTTTAATCACAAAAAACCTCAGTGACTTGTTTCTATAAGCCACATATACTTCTCATTTCCTTAACCTGACATATAGAGAATTGTCTGCTTGAAAGCTAAGTTTTGAAATTAGCATCTTTCTGTTTTTACCTATCAAACACAATCACACTGGGTATGGCTGAAACTTTTATTGCTCTCCTGACAGACACCTGGAGCCAGTGCTGTCAGTGCTCCTCTTTGTTAGGAGTGAAGAAGTGAATGAGACAGACAGTTCTTGAGTAAAATGTTGAACAAAAAGCAGACTGAAGCCTTTTACAAGGACGTCACCTTTTGCAATGCAGAAAGAGTCTCTTTGTTTGACTTTCTAGCACTGTCACGTGTAGCAGCTCACCTTCCCTCTTCTCAGGCAGTGTTTCTCTATGGTGAACCTACAGTGTGAAGGAGACTAAGCTAAAAGCAGACAGAAGAATTCAGGTCAGGTTGTGAAGGTGAGGAAAGGGGGAGACTGTGCCTGAGCAGGCATTAACAGGCCCTGGGGCAGCATGGGCAGGAGCTGAAACCCTGCTGTACTTCTGAGGAGCACACACAAGATTCTTCTTCAGTTCCAGGGTCACTGGCGCAGTGGTCAGTGCTCCCTCATCACCTCCTGCTCTCTTTGGGACAACCAAGAAGTACTCTGAGCAAGTTCTGTGTTAGTACAGGAAGCTAATAAAACATTCTTCTTTGTCCACCTGACACTGCAGAAACTGGATGTGTTCATTCTGGATAAAAGTGCCCTGACAACACCTCCAGGCTGGCAGGCAGCTTTATGAGCTGGGGAGTTCAGAGTAATTCTGGTCCTGTTTGGACGCCCTTACTCTGTGTCAAATCCACTGTAGGGCTTCTGTGATGATATTGCAAACACTCTGTAGCATCCCAGTAACTTTTAAATGGGTTCAGCCAAGCCTCTAACAGTTCATGTGCTGGAGAGCTACTTCCAGCAATGTCCCAGCACAGCGAGGATCACAACACCTTGCTGCAGTATCATCACACCACAGAATTACACAGCAAAATGGCCAACAATATTTTGAAGCTGTCCAGAGAAAGATTAATTGATTCTTTACTATAGCCTATTTCTAACCATTTCTGCCTCTCCAAGTGATAAGAAATATTTGCTTTTCTTCATCAGAAAGGAACAGTGGCTGCTGGAGCCATGGTGAATTATTTCTTTCATATCCTTGGAAACATATTATACAGCCTTAATTAAAAGAGATTTCCAAAAGAATAGCAAAACACTCCTAATGGAAAAAGGACATTCTGGCTTTCAATAGCAAGGAAAATAGAGTGCATTTGTTTACTTCGCTTGATATTTTATAAGCCAGGAAAGGTCTTCTCTCCATATCTCACCTCCCAAAGCTTTGATTTGGTCTATTCTGCAGTATTTTGCTTCCAGCAGCAATCAGGGGCTGTAACAGGCCAGCTTTCTCTTACAACAATTTTATTTCTTCTCTGCACCTACATTTAATACAAGACATTATTTAGAAAGGAGAAGAAAAAGAAGTATCAGGAAAATGAGTTCTCCAAGGCCTCAGGATCCAGAAGGGTGGACATTAAGCTACCTTTAGTAAAGAAGGGATCAGGAGAGACTGGTGATTGTAATCATATATTAATTTCACTAAACTGGAAAATTCTAACAGGACCCTTGGGGAGACTTTTAGAAGAGGAGGCATAAACAAGGTACAGAGTGGTGCAAGTTACACATCCCTGACTAACTCACAGTGCTGTCAGATGATCCACATTCATGTCTGGATTGGAAGGGAGGTAACAGAGTATTATTACAGTGTTAATAAACAAAGACAATCAGGAGAGGAAAAGTTGCCAACTAGGAGTAACTACTCAAACAAGACTCCTCAACCAGCCTTGCATCAAAAGCAAGGAGAATATTTCTTCTTACATTAAGTACAAAATTCATGCAGACTTTGGGAAACTGGATTCAACTGAGCACAGGTTGAGACCCAGTGTCTAATATGGTTCAAAACCTTTTCTTTCTAAACCAGCAAAGAATGTTAATACACACAAATTAAAAACAAAAAACCCAACTATTTTAAATAGATTTTAATGCAATAGGTAAATAGGGTAGTAAATAACACTAGTAGCAAACATAAGACTTAGTTTTCTTGTACTATTCCTATGATACAGCTCAGGAGTAGAGCATGATTACATTCCTATCCCTGTCTAATTGTTATCTAGGCATTCCAGCAACAAGATGATGCATCTCTTCACGTTAAACCTGGACAAAAAACACCAATGAGAAAAGCCACATTCAGTGAGCAAACTCTTCAAGATAACTCCTTCTAGGAAAGCAAGTCTACCAAATCTTTTTTTTTCCAACCTGTTTGGAGACTTAGCACTTGATAACTGTTCTTCACCAAAGCGAATCCACACAGACATATCTTCCATAATCTTATCAAATACGCATAAAATCTCCTAAGGAACTTTTAGCTTCATTTTTCTGGCTACGGTTGACTGTGTTTCCACTGAAAATTGAATAAAGGACAAATAAAATGAGCCAACTTGGGAAGAAACTCACAGTGCCGGAGAAATATAGCTGATTCTCTTGAAGCCAAGATCCAGCTCCCAGAATTTTTCATTTTTAACAAACAAGAAAATGTTAAAAATGAAAACTTGACACTGGGAATATGGTTTCCTGAAATCCATTCCAATTGCTGTAATTAAATGTGGCACATAAGCCAAGAACATGGAATTAGTTAGATTATATCTGACACACATGAACAAGTTTAACCTTAAAAAACATTAATAATAAATTATCCCTTTCTAAAGTCAAGATTGGTGAGGTTAGATAATTTCTGCTGTGACTGTCCTTTCTTCAAAAATTGGCCACAGGTGGAATCCCTTGCGTATTCTTTCCATTTTAAATGCTTTGAAGGAAGTTGCCAGCAAGAGATGCATACAGGTCACGCTGCCCAAATTTGTCAACATGGAAATTACATGCCTTGAATTTTCTCACCAAAATACATGCAGAGTTTGAACTGACCACTAACCAGTGCAGATGGCAAAGAAAATCCTGTGGTTCCAGCAAAGTGTTACACGAACTGAAAAGCAAACGCAGCATGGGAGCACCCTGACTTCTGGCCTTTCTGCTCTAATGAAATATTTGAGGCTAACTCCAAGAAATATGGGTGCAGTATTCCAAGTTCTCAGGAATGTGAGGCCCACCAAGTAAATATTTCATGCTTAAAATATTTTCTCTGTGTGAGCAAAACTTCACATTACTTATGTAACATGTTTGGGACAAAGTTCTTCAAGCCACAGACTCTAGAATGGCTCATTGCATTCTACTATATTGCCCCAGCAGCTGCAGTAGAAAGGTACAACTAAAGGATGTTAATCTGCATGTGCTGCGGGAAAACACCACCACTGCTTGTGCTTACTACAAATATGCCAAAACAACTGCAAACAGAGATTTGTTGATCCTAGATCAGAAATGCCCCCTCTCCTTGTGAGGCTGTTCTCAGGAGCCAAGTGCTATTGTAGCAAAGACAAAGCTTATTTCATTTTTCTCCCCAGACAACTGCCATCAAACAGGGACTTTCTGAAACATATTACAGCTTGTCTCACAGACATCTGGAGCCAGGGCTGCCACAGACTCTGCTATTCAGAAGAAAAGTGAAAAAGACAGACAGCACTTCAAAATAAATCAATTGCATTTATTAGCTCCTTTTGCTGATGTTTTGGGGAAGGAAGGAAGGAAGGAAGAAAGAAAAGAGAGGAAGAGGTTTTCAGCATTAAAGGTCTTATTTTCTTTGCTATTTAAAACTCCTATTAGTTCTAGTCAGATCAATGGCATTATGCATTTTCCAATAATTTGTCTGAGATAAAACTAGAGCTATAAAAGCTTCAGGATTTACTAAGGACATCTAGTTCCATTCCAAGAGCGAAATAAAACCAGAAAGAAAAATAGATCAATTTGAGCCCAACATACTTTGGTTTACAGTTGAAATTCCACATACTGAAACCAAGTATGACTCTCAAATTTGCCTTGAAGAAGTTCAAAAGTCAGAACATTTGCTTGCACAGATTTAGGAGTATAATTTGAAAGAGTTCACACAGTGCTCAATGCTGTCACCTTCGGAGCACAACTGATATTCACGCATTTTAGAAAATGTACTGCAGTAGCTGCAACATGCTGGAAAGTGAGCTTTTCCCACCTAATACCAAAATCTAAAGGTTTTATAAAATCTAAACAGAATGGAGCATCTGAGAGAACAAATACAAAATCTTCTAATAAATTTTAAAAAATCCTTTTAGATTGGAAGAATGTGTCAGCATGCTCAAAGCTTCACACAGAAGGCTGAGTACCACATACTGTTTGTCAAACCCAAATGAAGTCTTCTAATCACTCTATTGGACAGCAAAATAAAGGCAATAAGCTGCCAGAATACTGGAACTTTCTGAGCTATCTGCAATTGTGTTGTCTCATTTCTCTAAAAATAATACTTGTCAGCACAATTAAACACAGAAATAGAACAGCCAGGTCATTAGATTCAGTTTTCCTTTACACTAACATAAATTGGGAGAGATGAAGTGATACAGAGTTAATTCCCAATTTGTACTGATGACAATCAGAATCTGGCTTAAATATGATCATCTGCTAAAATACATGAACTATGAATTTCAAAACAAAACAAAGTCTCTTCCTACAGAAGGCGACTGTGAAAACAGATGTCTCTGCTGTAAGAATGTTCAGTTTGATGCTATTATAAGAATTATAAAAACCAAGATGCACGGAAGCTTCCTTCCTGTTGGAAAATATAATATGGTTCACTTCACTAAAACAAACAAAGTCTGCCATGTAAAAAAAACCAAACAAACCTACGCTACTCTTGCAGTCATTAACAGTAGTTCCTACATTCCAAATTTCATTTGCTCTTCTCATAACCTGAACAAGGTCTCAAAATACTAAAATAATGTTTTTAAATATTTATGATTCTGCTTGGCTTCAAAAGCAAATCACTTAAAAGTGATTTGGTAGATGCGTGGGAGTGGAATGGGAAGGCAAGTAATACTATAAACTGATTTTTTGAGTACAAATAAGCAGAACGTGGTGCGGGGTCAGTTTTGCTGTGGGCATTGTACTAACCACTGCAAAAGGCTACACTCAGATACATCTATGTAGGAAAGAGCTTCTGAGGCTGCAGACACTGAGCTCAAGCCAGTCCCAAAAACCAGTCTGAAACAAATCCTGCAGTGCCAAAGACCATAAACACACTGCGTAGCAAATAGTAAAAGAGTGGAGGCAGCTTCTTGATACCTGCAACAGCAGTCAGCATCCTGTAGCTCTCTACCAAATACAGGGACTTTGAAACAGGCTCAGTAACACACAATGAGCTACCTCCAACTTTCCCCCGTCAAGCTCTATGAATTCTTGTCTGGCTGAAGGACCACAAGTATTTTTCCTATCCAGTATTTATTTCAAGAATTGCTGTCCCAAAAGACTTTCCAAAATAAGCTTTTATGTCTTTGTCTTGGCTCTGAAACTGACACCTGTCAGATGCCCAGCAACATACAGACAGAAAATAAGAGCCTTTTGCTCAGCCCTGGTTTAATCGAAGAGAATTCCTTTCCAGAGTCTCAGAAGCAGTATCCTAACCAAGATACAGCCATTGCACTTTCCTCCTCTACACCAAAAGCGAGAACACTTGTTGGTAACTAAGCCTGGGGTTTTCACTGCTTCCACTTGCCTGTCAACTGGGTATCAATGTAATCAAGTCAACGCAGAAGTTTTAGATTGGGCCACACAAATCAGCACACACTCCTACCATAAATGGTGGAGTGACTGGGTCACAGTTTGCACAGAAACTGTTACCTTTAGGAGAAAATTTTGAATCTTCACAGCCAGATGATTTAAACAGACCAAGTTTAGAAACTAAAATTTATTATTTTCAGCAACAGATACCGGTAGGAAAGAAGAAAGTGATTTTTGGTCAGTTGATCTCCGCACCCATAACTACAAATATAGATAGAGAGATCAATTCATACAAACTTCATGGTTATTCACTGAACTTCATGGTTCAGTGTTGCAACTGTTGAATGAAACAACTGTCAATTTATACTTTTACATAAATAAACTTGTACTTATAATTTATCCTAATACTAGTTTATACTTTGTTGCTCCTTTGATTCATTAATAGTACTGGGCAGCTCTGCACCTCCAAAGCAGAGTGGAAATAGTGGAAGACTCCTAAGATCATTTGAATAATCTTGAGAAGTTTATGTGGAAGAACTTTTGACATGGAGTTTCTTGTGATTGTTCTGATTCCCTGATAGAACTGGCATAATCAAAAAAGCATATTGCAGAAATCCAGGGGAAACACAAAAGAACTTCAATTTCTACTCCTAGCATTGATAGACCAAGATATTATCCTTATGTACACTGCAGTGTGCATTTTGGGATCAGAGAATGACAACCTGCTGCCACACATCCATATCATCTCTACTGTGTCCCTTACATACTTCTCAGAAAGATATCAAAGTCAAATTAATAAAGTCAAAGTCCTTCTGGGGAAACTTGCAAAAGTCTGCACAGCTCTGTCTTTGCCACTAAAAAGAATTTGAAGGTGATACACCACAGCTATAGCTGCCTTCTGCTTTATGAATAAAAAATACAGCATTAAATATTCTGTTCTATCTGCAAGTTAATTAGCAGCAAGGACTGGACAACAAAAACTACTTTCTGGAGCCTACATGACTTCCAGTGATGTAACACACAGGACCATCATACTTCAAAGAGATTATTTGTTTTCATGTATGAAATGAGATGAACAGAATACTCTGACTACTTATAAAAGCAATTTCACTATGCAGTCACAGAAAGACAAAAATCACATAATACTGCCTGTTATTAAAGCACCCTGAGAACAACAAAAATTTGAAGTGCAAAAAACCTAGAAAGGGAAAGAAAATGTTACTGGTGACTAATCATTTAAAACTTGCTAAAGAGTCACAGACCTATGAAGTACTAACACCGACTTTACTTAACAAAAACATTTGTAGAAAAGACATTGCTGAGGGGGAAAAAACCATTCAAACAGTTTTCAGACATTTCCAGGAAGTGATTTATCTACTGGAGCAAAGGTTAAGGGCTCAGAGGAGCAGACAGGTTAATTTTGAATGCAGGAAAGGAGTCCAGAGAGCCAGTACTGTATATGTTGGCAAAGATAACATCAAGCAGGAGATACCAAGTTTTGACATCTATTCCTTTTTTTTTTTATCCAGAGCAGAGACAAAGTGCTAAAATTTAATTTTGCTCTTTCTGAAAGTTAAAGGTGTCCTACTACCACAATCAAAGGATGGCATCGTTATCCAGATGGCTTAAGATGGCAAACAGCTAAGCAGAACCATAATCCTCCATAAGGTTACACAGGGCAATGCAGAAGAGATGAACAAGGTCTCAAGATGACTAAGAAAGGGAAAAACACATCCAGCAGCTCTACGAATTGTTACTTGCAGTAGTGGCACAGGTTAATATCACACTTGTCATGAGACTCCATGCAATTTCCCACAGGGTCTTGAGGATCACACACAATTTTTAAAATGAAATTGGATAAGTCCTTAATAGGGTCTAATCACTTTTCATAATTTTGAGGATAAGGGAAAAGAAATATCAAATATCCATGTTTGAAATATGGCTACTTTGGATTATGGTTACTTTGCATGTGTATTAAAAGCTTTCCCAAGGAATTTTACCATACTTTTTAATGCGCATAATAGACAGGAATGGCTTCCGTTAGGAAAAACTATATACGCTAAATTAAAAAAACATATAGAAAGGACATGTCTGATAAAACAGCCAAGCACAACTCCATACTGACAACCTTTCAGAAGAAAAATTGTATCAGATATTATACACACACATTCCTGAAAGGAGAGCAGCAAGCCACAGGTTCTCTGGCCGCCTGGCTCTGATTCTGCTCCTCCATTAGTACACTGAGGATGCTTTCTCCCCATCCCCAGGTTACCAACTGATCCATATTCCTCTCTTGATTTTCTCCAGACTCCGCTCACCTAAAATTCGCAATCTATGTGATCCTCCTTCTCTTCCAAGTACAATTTCTGATGGTATTCAATTTTCCTCCTGCTCTCTCTGTAGCTGTATGATATCTTCATCTCCCTCATTCTGAATTCCCATGTAGTTGTTCTGGGCTTGTTTCTCACCTCACTTTTTGCTTTATATTATATCAATTCTACTGAGCTTTTCCTGGCTTCCTGGGTGATAGCCTAAATCTCCTGAGTTCAGTGGGAACTGCCTGCCAAGTCCACTGGATCAGAGTTTTATTTTTAATGTAAGGAAATATTGCAGAGGGTTTTCTAATTCCTGTGATCATTTCAAGGATCTACAATCAAAATCTCAGACTTTAAGTACTATATAATTGAGAGCACCATAATCTCTCACACCAATCAAAAGATGTGTCAAACACTGCCAACAGTACAAATGTTGCTGTTTCTTCTGCCAGGAACGTTGGTTACAACTTTGAATTATCCCCTTGGAATAAACACACTTATTCTATGCATTCTGCTAATTATTATTAGATACACAAGTACATGCTGTGCTGAAAAAGTGGATAGCTGGAAACATTGCTATGAATTTGATCACAGAGATACAGAATGACCAGCACAAGTAAAGTAGATTATAAAAGAGCTCTGGAGCAAAATAGCCACAGGTACAGTATTATACAGGTTTTGCCATTTAATGGCAAAATATATCTAAAAGCCTCAGACTTGGTTAGAATCACAGAATTGCAATAGTCACAACATGACTCAGCCTTAATTTCTGCTTGAAGCATCTCTGATTAATCTAGTAAGAGGAAAGAAATTAAAGTTTGGGTTACTTTTTCCTTTTGGGCCAAAGTTGGTAAGAGATGTAAAAGGTACAGCAAATAAATTGAGGCCAGGTGATATTAAAAGAAATATATAAAAACATGGGAAATTACCCTGTATTCAGACACAACACACAGAGAACATACTCAGCAGCACTGGATTCCCCTTCCCCGAACTATTTGATTGACCCAAAGTGAGCCCCAAGGCTGCTCTAACAATCAATCCTGTCAGCCAGCTCCAAATGTGGTCTCACTCTTCAAGCTGACACTGCCCACTTTGTGGACAGAATGCTGGGAAAAACAGGCAGCTTAATGGTCAAGGCAGGAGTTTATAGAAAGGTCAAAATGTTGAAGTTGCTACTCAGTGACAATGGATTGCAAGGCCTGGATCTCTTAAATATGCAAAATCACTTAACATAATACATAATAGGAAGATGGAAAGTTCTTATTGCAAAGAGGTCTTGGAGATGACATGCTGAAACTATAATTTCCTACCACTTTGATAACAGTGCTCTACATCATCCTAGTTAAGCAGCACTCTAAAATGGATTTCATTACATTTTGGAAAGCAAACAGATATAAACATGGAGAAAAGTTCAACTGCTCATTCAACTTAAGCAAAGAAATGCTTTCAAAATAAAGAAAATGAAGCTATTCACTAATAGCTTCCACTTTGGGAATTTTGGACTGATTCCTTATGTATTCTTGTTGCAAAGTCACCATTCTTCGATGTCACAAGACTGATGGAAGCATCAGGAAAATGCAATGCTGTATGTCACTACAAAGCATTCTGGGCTCCAACTGGCATTAGATTCCCTAACCAGATTAGAGTGAGAGGCGGGTCATAGCAGATGCCCTGTCTCGGTTCATTACTCAACACCTGTTAAACTTGATTAACAGCCCCAGCTAATTATCTGTTGAAAGTAACTCATGCTGTATCAGATCCCAGAGGTCTGAAAGTTGACTTCATTTACATGTTTGTCTCCTCTCACAAGGTCTTAGTTAAGCATCACCAAAATGCCTTCCAGAAAACAAGGGTCTAAACCTTTTATCCAAAGTACCAGTGGCACCTGTATATGACCTATTTTATAGTGTCAGATGTGTGCAGGGAAAGCCTTACAACAGAACATAAAATGCCCAAAATACACACCTGCCCTGCAATTTAAAATTGTTTCCAGAGAATGTGCGATAAACTAAAGCCATGTGCACTGAAGCAGCTGAAACAGATGTCATGGCAGTCAAACAAAAAATGTTCTAATTTCAAATTCAAAATTCTGTGCTTGCTTTGGTAAGCATGATTTCCCTAACATAAATCAAAAGAAGTGATATTTCCCAGTTCTGAGTGCAAGAGAGATATATAATATAAAATCTGCTGTTAGCAAGGTAAACTTGACCCTCTCACTATTCAGACTAACACTTTTCACACCAGTTTTAGTACTGTTCTAGATCTAAAAACAATCTTATGTTACTCTTTGCTACCAATAACCCCCAGAGTCCATGAACTAAGAGATTCTGGTGGTTACTACGTTTTCTGGGACACCAATTCCTAAATAACAATGATTTCTGCTAAGTAGTCTGGATATCTGATCACAAGAGATGCCCCACAGATTGCTTTCCATCTTATAAGCACCCGAGGTGATGGGCCATGAGATGAGGTGTTCCACTTCTTTCATCTAGTCTATTGGTGCCTCAGGGCACAGATTCAGGAGAATCAGCAACACACACTGCTCTTCCCCAGCTGTCTCCATGCCAGGACACCTCCACTGCCCTGCAGGGGCAGTTGTACACTAAGATCCACTGATGTTATTTGCTAGAGATTTATATCCAAAACTTTCTTATACTGTACAATGCAAATGTTTAATGGGAGCATCACAAGTGCATCTCACCTGCATCACAAGTGCACGCGGCTCCTTGCATTCTGCACAAATGCCTGTACCTGCATTCTTTGAAACTGCAAAGGGATTTTGAGCAGATCCAAAATGCAAAAGTATCTGGGTACCACATGCGTAATTGCACATGCAAGTCTACCATAGCCGTATTTCTTACAAACAGTGGGACACTGCGCACTAAAATCACTGAAGCCACAGCCTAAATAAGACTAAAGGTACAATGTTCTGGCAGCATTTTATACAAGTGTACCTTGGAGAGGAGAGGTTTAGAACTCCATTATTGGTATCATTTAGGGTTAGTGGGCCACAAAACTTCTAAAGACAAAACTTCTTAAGACAAAACTTGTCTCATTCTAATGATAGAAGAAATTTCTGCATTTGACAAGAAATTTTTCAAACCGTTCATGAGAACTTTAAGACAATACATGCAAAATTAAATAAATGAATAAAAATAATATAAATAAATACATAAGTAAAATAAAAATAAATAAATATGTACCAAATCAGGTATTTGAGCAGCCAATTCAACTTGTACTGAGATATTTATTCCAGCCAGCCACCATATTTCCTAAGCCTGAAACTGAAGAAGAGTTCTGAACAAAACTAAAAGTTGAATGATACTGTGCAAAAAATAAAGGAGAAGGGCATACAAAGTCTATCAGGACACAGCAAGAGTAAGTGGGCCACAACTAAAGAGCTGAAAACATGCTTTTGTCTCAAAATATGTTTTTCCTTTCCCAGCAATATAAGTGGATCTAATGAAAGACTTCACTTCTTGCAACCATTATATTGCTTAGGATTATTCTAGTATTTCTTTAGTCTCCTAAATGTCATATCCAATCATTTTTATCTCTTCTTACTCCTTTTATGTATTCCCTCCCCTTGATACCACTGGAATCAACCCAGATACAATCAGGACTGTCTGTTCTTCCTTTCTTCATGCCTTTTTCAGGCCATGAAATGCCTGGTTAAAATAGAATATAAGGAAGGATAAAAGAATAAAATGGCTACAGTCATACTTAATTTTGCTGTATTAAAGAAATCAATTTTCTAATTTTCTGAAATTATACATTTTTTAAACCAGCTAAACTGAAAACAGTTAAAATTAATTTTTTCTATAAATTCAAAATCATTACTTGTATTAGATCTTTGTTTACACTTTTTTTCCTCGGGAAGAACTGCATATGCAAGGATATAACACAGGAAACAAAATAAATCACACTACTATCATAAAGCCATAGGTAATTGTATTTCTTCTAGACTTCCTAACAGCAGCCAATATTAAAGTCATTAAAATATTTTTCTTTTCTTCAGACTATCATTTTCAGCTTAAAATTTCTATTTTTCCCCTTTCCATAGTATATTACATATCCACATATTTACTAACAACTCTGAAGTCGCTTCTGTCCCTCAGCTATATCAGCACTGTATTTATTATCATTCTCTTCCCTTAAAGGCAACGTCTTTACTCCAGCATATTTCTAATCTTCCCTTTCTTGTATCAGTAGAATTGTGATTTAAAATTGCATTATTATTATTATATTCTTGTAATATTAGCAATCTCAACTATGGAACATTTGCTGTCCCTTCAAAACCTGAACACTTTTTCCCATGCTTGCAGCTCGTAGTTAGTAAAGGGAAGAACTATTTTATAGATTGTCTGTAAACACAGACATTGCACAGATACATTTCACACCTCCAGGAAAATCTTTGTGACAGCACAGGATGCTCCGAGACATGTCACTTTCAGAAATAATGGATCATAGAAACATAAAAAGATGCAATGTCAAGCTCTAGTGGAAGAAGTGAAATTATCATGTCATCAGTCTAAACGTCATCTTTATTTCACGTCCTACCACCAGGTTCCCATTCAGACACCTGCAGAAGCCAGCCTGACCAAGGGATCAGCAGTCTTTGTCTTCTTCATTTGCTTCTTTAAAACATGCTGCCCAGCATCTAGTCATTATCCCGGATTCAGAATCATGGCAAACTCGTCTTTTTATCCTCATGTTTATGAAAATATTAATTGTTGCACAGCATGTATGTCTCTATAAATACACAGATGCGAAACAGCCCATAGTGGTAATACAGAAATAGAGAAAGCTCTTTTTCATCATTACTATGCCTCTGTAAGAGAAACACGAGGCAGCAATTTTATGGACAATATTTAACTCAAATCCATATCAGAAACAAGCAAGAATTGGTCATGCCAGAAAAGCAGTCTTTTAATCCTGCATTTCATTTTTCCACATTACCTGTAATAGACATACTTTGAATTTTGAAAAAGAGAGAAAAAGATATTTATATGTATTCCACTAAATGAAAAGGTTTTAAAATTTGCTTTTGATTAGGGAGCATGACAAGTTTATGCACTTGTAGATGTGACACAACAAAGGGAAAATGGCAAAAAGTAGAATATAGATGTTGCTTTCAAATGGCAAAAAGTAGAATATAGATGTTGCTTTCAAAGAAAGTAAAGACTAATAAGGACCATGCTGATTTAGTTGGAGGACAGAACTAGTAGAAAGAAAACACAGTTCATTAATAAATACATGTATTTATAAAGCAAGAAAAAATTACAAGGATGGTCTGAAATATAGTTTCACGTTGCCAATTTTTTTAATTTTCAGAAAAAGAACCCTCATTTCCTTTAACTATTTGGAAAGTCATCATTTATGGAGTATCAGAGCCACCTAACTCATTTTGGCAGCCAGGGGAATGCTGGAAGCTTTTCACAGTTCATCTCACAGCAGCTTTGCAATGTGATGGGAACTCTGAAGCTCTTCTGTAACCTATTGGACAGGCTGGTTTAGCCTTACAGGAAATAGAACAAAGGAAAAGGGGTAGAAAAATAGAATAAAATGGGCAGCAAACATTGCTGAGAGAGGGAAAAAAAAGAAAAGGAACAAAAATGAAGTGAAGAAGGTGACCTGCTGCTCCTTGGCATCAGTCTCAATCTTTGAAAAGACCCAGATGCCACTGGAACTGTGTATCCTTCACGTCGTTTCTTCAAAGTTTGGGTTCCAGAGGGGCCAACAGGAAAGGAATTGCAAGCTAAGGAAAACAAAATATGTTTATTTTACCTGAGTGAAAATCATGTGCATATCAGGCACAGAAAATACACGAGGTATAAACCTGGCTATGAATAGGAAGTGGCAAACAAAGGAGCTATTAAAAAAATAACAAAGCCAAAAAACAACCAAAACCCTGTCTCAACACTGAAAACAGGTAATGAAATACAACTGTGTCATGAGGCAGAGCAGCAGTTAGAAGTAACCTACTGCAGAGCAGGCACAACTGCCTCTAACGTCACTGGAACAGCTAAGTGTTTCAGGACAAGATAAACATACAGTTTGTTATATGCAAGTATGTTACAGAAAACAAACGGTATTTCTACTTTCTATAGAAGATAAATAAGTTCTAAATGGAATCAAAATCTGTCAGGGAAAATAAAGATTTTACTGAATGGATCATAAAGTTAGAAAAGTCATAGACTCAGAGCAAAGATGACAAAGCTGTCTGAGAAGATAAAAAAAAGGAAAACTAGTTACAAAGGCATGAAATAACCCCAGAAGAATACGGTTACCCCATTGCAGTTATCCACAAAAGACAACCAAAATTATCAGCTAATTCATAGAACCCAGCCTGCTCGCTTTAAACTTTCAGCACTTTTTCAAAGACGTACCTGCTCATCTTAACAGATTCCTCATTTTGCAGTTGCAATTCATATTCCCAAAGCAGCAAAAGAGCAATCAAACTCAAAAATAGACAATATTCTCTTTTGCCCACAGGCATCCCCAGGACATGAAAACAAGGAATGTACTCGATACCTATCCCAGCTTGTGTGCCTGGTTATAACCAATGGTGCTGCTGCAAAAACACGATGAGGAGAAATGTCACCACTCATCAGTTGTATGAGTGATGCATGAAGAAGCTGCTTGTGCAGACAGAGGCATTTTGGGTTTATTTTGATTGTTTATCAAATCCCGTTGAGGCTCAGGATGCATTAGCTTGCATGTGGCTTCTTGCCAGGCCCATGAGAGACTGACATGCAAACCACAAACACCTTCTGCTGCTCAACACCCAACTTAACATACAGAATATGAGGAAAGAGTTTTCAATTCTTGTAGACACATTTCTCTATTGTGATAGATTTTAGGGTAAACTGGTAGGTTAAACAATTCCAGTCTGCAGCCACACATCAGATGCTGCACAGCTCTGGATATTATCTCCAACACATCCAGCCTTGCATTGGAAAACATTCTACTTGTGACCAGCTCTCCTCTTCCATAGCCATTTTGACAGATGAAAAAAATATCTCAAGGTAAATGGAAGCACAATTATTTATACCTGCTGGGACTCTGGATACTGATTTTACTTAAAATATAGTCTTAAACTGTGCGAATTATTTAAAAGCTATAATGCATAATTTCCTACTGCTGAACTCTAGTGCATGGAATAAACTGTTATTCTGTATTAAATGTTCCACGTCCAATATTTGATTTTTTTCCTTTGGCCCTAGTCTTTTAATGTAAAACTTTCAATTTTGCTTATTTTATTTTTAGTTTAAAAAGCTGTATTCATATTTTGTCACTTAGACTTTTATGAAGAGTAATGCACATGTGCATTTATCAAAAATATCAAAGTAAAACATTTTAATTTACATGGGTAAGGATGCATGAAGGCATATGCCTTTCATGACTTGATAAAGGTAAATTCACTCTTTTGGAAATGCATTCTAATGATGATAAATGAAGATATAGTGAATGTTTTTGAAGTACACTAAGTGACTGCACATCCTCATATATTGAAGTAATTATGTTTTCCTTTCTTTTTCCTGATAGCAACAGATTTTATTATGGTCAATATACAAAATATACAAGTTTCATCCTTTATTTTTTTTTAAATGGCTTGGATACTGCCTGGTATACAGCATTGAAAAAATAGTTGGGCACTGCTTCTGAAACCATCTTGGATTTCAGTATTGCAACTCACAGGTCTGAATAAGAGTGCACAGCGTAGGATTACTTGGAAAATAAATAAAAAAGGTAAGATTGCACGCTTCCCATCCCAAAGTACACCAGCACCACATTAAACCCAAGAGCTCTGTGCAGTCTGCCTTCTCTCCCACCCCTATGGCACAAGCAATCCACAGGAGGTTTCTGTGCAGTGCTGCACCATGAATGGATTCTTTGCAAGTGAGCTTGGTCACAAATCAGTCCATGACTCAATAAGAGGAATCGTGTCAATAACTGGTTTTCTGGCTGAATGTTGAAACTAGAAGGTTAAAAAAAAAAAAAACCACCAAGCAAACAACATTCTAAAGAACCCCAAACTGCTTTTGATTAAGTTGTTCCATTATTTATCTTGTTTTTCCCCATCGGACTGCAATGAAATGGCACAACATTTTCTCAGTTCAGCACAACATGGTTAATTCAATCTGACATCAAATATTTATTGTGGGTATCTATAAGAAAGGCAAAGAGAAAACAAAAACCTGCTTCAAAAAAGTTGAAGGTAGAGCCAGTTCCCTCTTAACGGTACAGTTCAGAACTTAAAATGCCCTTCCGTAAGCCCAGAAATCCATGTTCACTTGCCTCTCTTTACTCCCTGGAGATGTAACACAGACCACTTGGCTGGTCAGTCTAACAGTTCATGCTGCTCTACTGCATTCTCTGGAGGAGGACTCCAGGAATCCTCCACAGAGTAAGAACTTACTCCTTCTCTCTCTTTAAATGATTTCTTCAGTATGTTCAGCCACAGCAAACAGCTCCGGAAGGAAACAAAGGTGCTGAAATAGGTAGAGCCTTTACCTAAGCAGGATTTCAGCTTAATCATAATTGTACTCAGTCCAAGGAAGGGACTTGGGTTCCTCTTGCAGAGGTCTTGTAGAGCTGTTCCCTGAAATGCTCTGCAGTGCTTGCAAATACAAAGTTCCAAACTTATCCTGTAGGGATTTTCAATAAGAGCATACACAATCTTATTAAAGCAAAAGAAGCAAAACATTGCTTTATATAGATTTACTTACTAGCAATGTTTTTTCTGCTATTATTGAAAAAGTTGAGAAGCTACAGGAGCTTATAAATATGTATATTCATACACTGAAAAACAAGTAATGAGAAAAACATACATATTTACATACACTGAGAAGCTCTAACTCAGAAAACACATAGAAGGAAAATGTTACAGCACGTATCTTCTGAAGATAAATCAAGTTCTAGAAGCAGGAAACTAATTTCTGTCTTGCATCTATTCATTTGTTCAAATGAAGGCAAATTTAATAACTGGCTGCTTTTAAAAGTAAGATTTTTCTGTGTGGCAGTTCAGCATTTTGGGCACTTAAAACATGAGGACTTAAAAATGCTTCTTTTTTTGCAAATACAATTAAGACTGTCTCAAAATTCCTCATGACAAAGTAATTTTATTTCACTTGTCCTGTTTAAACCTCACAAAGATCTGTTTCTTTGTACAATACACCTCGAAAAGTTGCTTCAAGTTATTGTGTTTTTATAGGAAGAAAACCTGAAGTTTTTTATATGCAAAACAGAGTGGCAGGTAAAATTTGTGACTAGCAATTTGTAAGAAATAAATGCAGGTGCTCTTCTCAAAGACAATCATATTTGCAGAGGGTAAAAACAATCCTACCTCATTTAAGATTAAAAAAAGCACACAGAATCATTTAGAACAGTGATTAGAACAGGGCTAGAGGACACAATACGAGCATTCAGCTAATTTATCATCTAAATTTCCTCCCAAACCCAGTTATTTCTTCAGTATTCCCACTATGGAGACCAGACAATTGCAAAAAAATATTTGATTAATGCTCCATTTTTCTTATGAAATAAATACAACACAGACAGCAATCTCCTGGTTACAATCTAACAAAATGGTCCCTAGAAGAGCCTTCTGGCCAGTCACTTTTAAAATAGGCAACAACACTGAGAAAAGGACAGAGGGAAGTGCAGAACTTTGGGTTTGACTGTCAATTACTTCCCATCATTCCCAAAGCCATGAACTTTATGTCTCACCTATACAGTATCATCCTGTAACATGACCAGGTACTTTCATGACACTCAAGATTAGTAATTTTATTTTAAACTTGTTTTAAATAGCGTCTTACTTTTAAAATGTCCAATATGATTTGTTTCCTGCAATTATGGAATCAGAAAATAAAATCAAAGTTTTAAATTTTCCATATATAGGCATGAGTTAAGTAACTAATATGCAAAGCAACAAGTGTATTAGAACTAATCCTCATTATCCTCATGGAAAAAACCAAGCACCAAAACCCTAAGTGGTATAATCCAAGCTCTTGGAAGTGCACCTTAGAAACCAAGCACCATACTGCTATTTTTCCAGAAACTTTTCCCCTATCAAAATAATGCTGCCAATTTTCTGTACAGTGTTTTGAAAATTTACTATGCACATACACACAGACCCTCACGAAATCTTTTCCCTCCTTTCCACAGGCACACACACATGAACAAAAAAGCTTGCAGTGAAGCTCACAAAGGGCTACAGAGAAAGTTGGCAGAAGCCCTGCCAGGTGGCTCTGGCTGCCTGCTCTGCCCATCCTGCTATTAAATATCACAGTGACTGCAGGAATTTACTAAGGAATAAAAATCCTGAGCAGATCTTTGCTGAAGATTGATTTACTGTCCATAATGCACCGACAACCTAGAATGTGCTTTCTGCAACAAAGAGGTTAAATCCAAGCTTTATTGTTGTATAGACTGTTTTGCAAAATGGACTATTTGTATACATTCACTAATCAAATTATTTTATTCTACAGGTAAATATGATTCACATCCCAATTCTAAAGAAGCATGTACAATTACAGTACTACACAACACATCCAGCAGAACTGTGCTTACAAAGATCTATGACTTTTTAACAAATTAATGGTTATGACACTAAGTCTATATTAAAATGCTCGACTCGGTCATGTTCCTCAAACTACCAATTTCTGGATTTTACGCTGTAATAAAATATTTAACTTTACAGTCCTGATACCTCAATGGAAGTGCAAGCATTCTTTATAAAGAAGTCCCTGAATTAATGGATCCAGACCTTTCCAGTCTCAAACCCAAAGGAACTGGCACTGCCCACCAAACCCATTGCAAAAAAAGATTTTAAAAGCATTGGAATATTTGCTTTCCAGCAGAGAGCCATTAAAAATGTGCTGCACTTCTGCATGCCTATCATTATCCAGCTAAATCCTCTATGAATGCCTAACACCATTGTTTCCAAGCAGATGGCATTTAACCAACCTTTGGGGCTATTTTGGTCAGTGGGCTTTATGGTGAATAACTTTCTTTTACCTATTATAAAGGTTTGGTGACCTTTTCCTTGATTACCCTCCTGTACTTTAGGTGTGAGCAGTGGGAACAAGGAGCTCACTGAGCATCTTTGTCAAAAATCCCTCTCCACTTGGATGTGCAACAAAGCCAGCTGGAGATTGCCATTCCAACACCCTCAGTCAAATAACTACATCGCCACACAGCCTCCCCCTGTTGAGGTTTGATGCTTTCACAGCTCTTAGTGCTAAATGAAAGGACCAGCTCTGCTCTTAAAAATCTTCCACAGGTTTCTTTTGCTCACACATCTCTCGTGAGATGCAACTGCTTGTACATTACCCCCACCATACCTCTCATGGCTGAAGGAACTTCTTGGTGCTGCTGCCACTAAAAACTGTCCCAAACCAGGGGGGAGAATTAAACGAAGTGGTAAGAGTACACCTTGCAGCACACAAATATAAACAGTTAAGCTTCTTCATTCTGTTAAGAGCTCAGAGACCAAGAGAATTAGAGGTGAAGAAATGAAAACAGAGAAGTGTGAAGACTTAGAAAAGGATTGAGTGAGGGAAAATCTGGTCAGATAGACAAGTGACACAAGAGAAAAGGGCAGAGACCATCTAGAGTGAATGGCACAAGAGGATTGTGCCCTATGTAGAAAAGGGCAACAGAAATAAGCCCTGCATGGTGTGGTGCAAAGTAAGTTATTTCAGCTTTTTGTTTATTGAATATTCCTTAGTTTAGTGTGGTCCTGATTTCTCACAGCTGCAAATAGAGGAAGAGATGAACTTTGTATGTTAAACGGCTACATAAAACAGAGTTCTGAAAAATAATGACTGAGTTCCCCAAATTAGCTGACGTTTGTGCTCACTGTTTCTCCACCTATGAAGGCAAATGAGCATAAAAACCATCACATCATTTTTCAGCAGAGATAGTGTGAGCAGAAGTTCATCACTTTTGTGAAGTACATGCAGGCAGATGTGATAAGTGTCACAGGAAAGTCTATGAAGGAAATAATACTGCGGATAGTCTTAGTAGAGTGTATAAAAACTGGGGCCATATACTCAATCAGCAGGGAAGCACTCTCAACAGCTGTTTCCGAAGCTTCCACCACTGTTTCTGCATACTGAAAGATGCAGAGATCTGAAAGCAAGAAGTAGTTTGATGATGTAATTAGAGTTGGTGTGTATACACAGGAACAAAAAAACCTGTAAAAATTATTTCAATTCTGGTATTTCCTAACTCCTGACTGACTGTGCAATATCAGTCTTGTTCTAGGTTTTCTTTATTTATAGAGAGATAGACAAGATTGAGTTATCTTGGTAGGATGGCACTCCTCTTCCTTGCAGTCTTCATTAGTTGTGTTTGGACTTCACACAGCATGACAAGCTGTGTCCAGCAAATAAGACGTGTTATTTTTCTGGTAATAATAATGGCTTTACTTACTGTAAATGAAAAAGCCCCTGTTATTAAAGTGATTACCAGAATGACAGATATTCTTCCATTGACTGCATTGGAACAAGTTTCCTGCTGCTGAGATTACAATTAAAGCTTTCAAGGCTGACATGGGAGAAAGGACTCTGTAAAGTTGTCATTTTGGGAAAACAATGATAGGATTGTCGTATTTAAATAAAACACTCTTAAATACAGGAATAATTTCTGAGAACAGGCCATTTGTCTATTAGATATTAAAATATTACCTGTAAGCATATAATGTGAAATAGAAATAATTACAACAAGACCGGAAAACAAGTTGAAAACAAGCTCAGATATGTAAAAGTGGCTTGCAGCTGACCCTGAGGGAAGGCAGTTTGGTGATGTGGCATGTGCTTTTCCAACATGTGCTGTCTTTGGCTGCAGAACTGACAAAGCCAGGGAATGCTGGTACCTGACTGCAAGCTTGTTGCCCCTGACCTGCTTTGCAGGAAGCAACTGCTTTTTAGAGGAGCATGTGGTGGGGGAGAGAGAAAATATATCACTGGAACAATTCTATTTTAGATCTTTTGTTAAAAATGTTGTCACTGGTGTTACTTCAAAGAACAGAAACAGAAGGACAAAGGGGAGGGTGCAGGGAACAGCGAATGCATAGTGTGGATTTATTAATGCTCTGCGATGTTGTGTGAGGAGAAATTCCAGGAACATCATATGCAGCATTCAGGTCAAAGTCTAGAGGAAAGGCTGTGGGTATGGATATTCAACATGAAGTGAAGAGAGGAAAATATGTGCTTTCAACTTTTTTTAAAACCTGCGATGCCTTTTATGAAGTTTGTAAACCAGCATGTTCCCTTCAGCCTCCTCCCATCCATAGTGTCGTGTTCCATTCTTTTGAACCATCACTGCTAGGCAGCTCCCGTATTGATTGTTTCACCCACCCTTCCTTTTGTTATAAATTGATGTTTGTATTTTAAGAATTGAAATAATAAAAATCTGGAAAAAGCTTATGAAATGCTACCAGAGCAGTCTGTTAGCCTTTATTACCTGCAACACACAGCTGAAACCACATGCTTGTAACTTTTCTCACCTTCCCCACAGCCATACAAGAAGGTTCTTGACAATATGAAGAGCGATGTCAATCTTACTTTGAGGTCAAAGGCCAAATATATTTGGAAGCATCACACCAGAAGCTCTCTTTGGAAGCAGCAGAGGGGGATAGAGGTGCTTTCATGTTGTTGAACTTGTTCTTTAAGTGAATAATGAACTTCTCTATGAAAGCACTAAGAGTACATATTTCATTAGGTACAGTTTGAAACAATGTAAATTTGCTGACAGCTCCCCCAAAACCTCACCAAGAGCTCACTCTGTGCCAGGTAATACTGCTGAAAACAAGATCTTTTCTCTGAGAGCATTTTAAGATTTTTACAAAGTGCACTCTTGAAGTAGCTGTATAGTGTTTGTCTAACCCCAAAATTTTCTCTTTCTCCCCCCAGTACATACAGTATCAGCATCCTGAAGAATTTTTCTGTTGAAATACATAATTCCTGATGAGTAGCACCCCTGCACATGAATTTATCTTTGATTCTTCTGCCAATGAGATATGGTTTCTGTTTATTCAGAACAGAACACCACACACTGCCTGGATACAAGCTGCTGCTTAAGATAAGCTGACTGTAATTTCAGTATACAGTGGTATATTTCTTGCCCTAGAATAATCTGACTTTACAGCAGCTGGATGTATGCCAATTTCTAATTGTTTGTCTTTAGACTGCCGGCTTTCTTCTAATTATTCTCTTCCTGGGATACTTGGCTTATCTACTCCTCATTTTGTGCTAAATATTCCTTATAAAGTCTTCATAAGCTTTCTTGCCTTCTTGTATGTCTAGTATGTTCACTATGAAATAAATTCTTTGATTATTCCAAGCCTGGCAGTCGAAACCTTTCCAAGTTTTAAAAGCCCATGCTATCTCATTTTCCTTCCTGTAGCCAATAGGCATTTCAGTGACTCCTTGGCATTTGAAACCTGCCATCCTCTCTCAACTAACAAGTTTCTAGGACATTTTACAGTATGTTTACAGGGAATCTGGGAAGGCTTGTTTGTCCAGCACTGTCTCTTGTCCACTTTGATGCTGAATTCTACTAAATGAATACATCTTCCTGGCACTTAGGCAATAAATTGTCTTTCCATAAGCACTGGTTTGTTCCTATGTTTCAAATCTGGTAGGGGAAAGTAATTTTCTTTCAGTTCTTGTCTTTATATGTGCAAAGCTCCATAAATAGAAAAGGCAGGGACAAATGGCATTTCCTGTTCATACACACTGCTATTAAAGGAACTACATGCAATTTGTGTATATTTTGCACTCTCATCCTTTTGGGGCAAGAACATGTTTCGGCCCGTGTTGTAATTAGTTTAATAGCACTCCTGATTTCCAGGTTGTGTTCCTAGGAGCCAACATACAACAAACAGATATTATTATTAAGCCTGGGAAAAGCACCAAGATTTTTTTAAAATGCGATTAGTCTCTTGGCTTGTGCTAGTTAATAATTGGGCATCATGTTCACCCTGTCCACTACACAAAAAACAAAGCAGACATCCCAAGAGGCCAATTATAGACAGACCTCTGGAGAGCGACCAGTGTTCTTGAAGGAATCAAACTACCTGGTATTAGATACCTTTTCTTCTATATGAGAACTGCAACTGGTATTTTATGCACTTTTAAAAATAACACCTTTGTATACAAAGTTCAAGATATCTCTCTGGCTTCTAGAGTAAGCATGTGTCTGCTTAAGAAATTAACTAATTTTATTCATTTTTTAAACCCAAAATATTTTTTAATTTATCTATTAATTTATACTAAAAATAGCTCCCTATTATGCTTCATGCATAATAAGGGAGAGTCTGTCTCAAAAAGGTTACATTTTAATGAGAACATTTTTAAAAACATGGGCGGGAAGTGGAACAATTATTCTGCCCTAGTATATGTAGAAACGGAGACACAGAGGCTTAGATTCTGCCTAATTAGCCCTCCTGCTGCTTTAGGCACACTCTATCATCCATGGAGAAACTGCCACTTCTTCCACAATGTCATTTGAGAAACTAATCTGAGTTCTTGAAGCTTTCAGTGACTGTGATTATAGTGTCACTATTGCTGAAACGGAGAAAATGAGGAAGGAAGAGGTAAAAATCTTTTCAGCACCAAAGATGGTCACTGCAAGACCAGAGACTTGACCTTGTGTCCAGTAAGATTCAGTGCAGCTCCTTATTCTATTTCACATCTTGATTCAAAACCAACTGAATTCAATGGTCAGACTCTTAGGAGCAACCAAGATTAAATCTTCTATTAAAAAACCTTGCAGTTACTAATTTCATATGATGAATCCAAGTATAAGAAAGAGTGTCTTTAAATATCTTGAGATTTAATGGCAGAACAGCAGTAATTAATCACAAACCTTCTGAATTATTATTCTAGGAATATAATTACTTTTAAAAACATTTCTGCAAAGTGAAAAAATCTTAACTGGAGGGAAAAACCCAAATGTATATTTATAGCTCTCAAGATACACCCTTTTTTTTAAATACACCCCTCTCATTTTTTTAAACAGAACAAATGAGAGCACAGCATGAACAATAAAATCCGCACTAGATTATTTTACAGATTTCAATAAAGAGTCCAATGGCAATTCCTATGCTGTACTTCATTGCAAAAAGTCATACCAACACATAAAAGTTCTTCAAAGTGATTAAAAACTAAAACAATGAAAGTATGTATTCGTGTTAAAATGAAATCACTTCAACCCATATTTAGGCTCCTAAAAGTACTGAAAAAATCTGGAAGAACTAGGTTACTCTAAGTGCTGCCTGTTTGTTAGAATCAAAGAGACAGATCAGAAGGTATGGCAACTAATGACTGCATGATCAAACCAATTCAGAAAAGTAGCTGTAACTTACATAATTCCCACAAACTTCAAGGGGTTTCCTAAGTTTTGTGGTTTGAAAATAAACTCAAAGCAATTCCTCTAGGAAATGTTAAAATGGAATTAAACATCATTACAGAGATTTTGACACTCTGCCCTCCAGTGATCCAAATTACAGGAACAGGACTGTGTACATAATGATGTAATTACATGCGGTCATGGACAGTTTAATCACCACATGCCTGAGCAAACCTTTTTTTAAAAAAATTGAAGGCACTGTTGGAATTTTCTTACTTCTATACCTGACTGATTTTAAGTATATTGATAGTGTAGTCCTAGATTACAATGCCAGCGTATAGAAATTCATTCCCTTCTGGAGCAGCACAACACGGACAAAAACCACATACACTCCATGGATTAAAAAGTCACCAACTGGCATTAAATGATACTTCACGTTTGTTTCTCTTAGAAGTATTGGCTGTGGTCAGACAGAGATAAAAAAGATTTTCATTAAAAATCAATATCCACCAAATTAATATTCGCCAAAACATTTTTTAAATTGTTGGATAGTCAGCTGCATCTTTAGTGCCTAAACACTGCTTAAAGCCTATCCTTTGCTCTTACATTACTTACAGAAAGTGTGACACACCTGATGCACAAAGTGTGTGCCCCTGAGAACTGCACAACTCTGCAAAAAAAGCTGCCAAGCCCCATTCTGGGACCTGCTGATGAAATGCTGCTCGTTGAATAACTACACTGGAAAGTCATTTGCATTAAAGAAAAATGTGCCTGAATCAATGGAGGGCTCCACACAGGGGAGGTTCTACTGGCAAGGCAGGAGTTGTTTCAATTGTACATTTACAAAAGACTCTAATTTGGATCATGCTGTTAGAGTCAGGTAACAACAGTTTTCTCTAGAGATTCCCTGCATTTCAGTGGTCACATCTGATCTATAAATAAACTTGACAATTTTTAGAGGAGTTTTTTTAACCTTCTCATTAATAATTCTGCTGGATTAGCGAAGCCCAGAGAGAAACACATTTCATAAAATTGCCTAAGGTACATGGCAAGGGATGACAAGGAATGACCCACATGACATTGTGAAGCTGGGAGGAAGCACTAAACTGCCTGTCCTTCATTATGATGAAATGTCAGTGGGGTTTGTGGTTGACAGTGGGAAACCAAAAGGGTGTCTTCAATTTTCCATTAAAAAGAAAGCATACACATAAATTCCTTAATACATCTGTACTCTTACACTCCTCACTAAAAAGATATCATGAAAAGTTTTGTTTCTCCTAAATATTTGACAGCACTGGAAGCTACAGTTAAATCTTCAGTATTTATTATTCACCAATTAATTAGAATTCAGAGTAATGAATGTAAGTCCTTGCTCATCTAAATAGCTGAAAATCTCACACAAACACCTTAAGAATCTACAGCTGTACTTAGGATTCTGCATTTCCAGCTATAAATTCTGTTCCTTTTATGATGAACATTTGCATCTTCATACAATCCTCCTCTGTCCCATGACCTCCACAGGCTGGACAGCAGCTTTCCCCAGTCCTACATCTGCCAGCAAGAGGGCAGCAAAAGGAGCCATGTTAGAGCTAGGATGGAGAGCAGGTAGAGGACAATTTAAACTCCAACCCAATAAGAATATTTTTTGTTTTATTCTAAGCTTGGCTTTGCCTCAAGCCAATTCTCATTATTAAATAAAATCGATTCATCATTCCATAAGTAGGAATATGCATTGCCAAAAGGGAAAGCACCCAACTTTGCTGACCAGTAAATTGCTCACAGACTTTTACAGAGAAACAGTTTTTCCTGAAAACAACATTCAATTTCTGTTCTTGACTAAAACAAAAACACACCTTATACAACAACTGCCAAAGCCATGCTTCTATTACTATTAATACCAAAAGGAAAATATCCTTGAGACTGAAAGGAAGGCAACTCTGCCCTGAGAAGCCCCACATAAAATTAAAATTCAGACACCTTCCTCAATCTGGAATCACTTTAGACCAGCACAGTTAAAGAGTCTGTTCAAGAAGAAGCCCTTTTTATCCATATCATCAGTTTTTTACATTCCACTAATAATTTAAGCACTATCCTATATAGTAATTACCTTTAAATGTAATTAAAAATGCAGTAGCACCTTGAAAATTCACTCTTGGCGGGGAAAAGCATCTGAAAACGGAGACTATAATTTTAAGAGGACGAGGATGGCAGCAGACAGACAGATGATGGAATGAGTGTTACCACCCCCACGAGCACTACTGGATCACGTTATCTCTCAGCATTTCACTTGGCAGTTGAAGGCAATTCACTGGAGTTACTGCAGGACATGTTGGAATAACCAGTGGTACATCACATGGAAATGCAGATGATAACTCATGTCAGCTCTACTGGGGCCTGCTTTTACTTTAAGACAACACTAATTGCAGAGAAAACCCTATTTGCTTTAGATTTTATTTCCAAGGGTTCAGCTGTTTATCCCCCTGCAGATCCAAACATTTACTGTACTCTGAGAGTTCACTGTACTCTAGCAATTAAATTAATGGCTGCAGCAACAGCAAGAAATCCTTTAAACCCCTGTGGGCTTGTTCCTTTGATTAGACTAGATCAGTGAAGCTACAGCTATTTGCAGGCAGATTAGATAGGCTCGGGTTTTATTGCCATTTGCACTAGAGATTGAAAGGTCGTGTTTGTTGACATCTTACCAAAACCCATCTGTGAAAGTTTACTTTAAAAGTTATTCTTCAGGAAGATTTTTAATTTTTAAAAGGTAGCGTATGGATCTAAGAAGAAGAAATGAGCTAACCAGGGCAATACAAAGCAGAGCATTCCACTTTTGCAGCAAGCAGCAGAACCTACCTGGCACCTGCACATAATTTTCTTTTCTCTAAAAGCAAAGTTTAAACAAATTATAACATATCAGGTACTATTAATATTAGGCTTTGGGGATGAATCACAAGGTAGTTCCTGATCTGCATCTCTCTGATCTTGTTTTGGCTGGGAGAATGAGTGTCCTGTCTGCCATGCTATTTTTAAATGCATCATGCTTTTTCCCAGTATTTAAGAATGTTTGTGATGATGAAGTCATAGGTAGCAATGAGAATCTCAGAGCATCTTACAAGCATTTACATTCCTATTCTATTTGCAGTGTCAAATGCCAGACATTTTGGGATCAGAAAATATCTGCTCAGCCTTTCAGGAACAGCACTGCCATTCCTGAGTTTCTGAGACAAAGATAAAAGAACAGGGAAGTTACTGGCCAAGTTGGGAAGTGAATCCAGCCTTCTGCAGACCTTATTGCCAGCCTTAACAATGAGCCAATCACTGTCTCCCAGGATTTGCTCCTTTGCAGTAACACAACAGTTGTGCTTGAAGGTAATGACGCTTTGAGGACTTCGCCACCAACAGCAAGATGACCCCAGAAGTCGAACAAAAGCCTATAAAAAGTGAGTTTATCATATATTTGTACTGCTGGGAAACAGCAGTAAACTAATGGAATTTTGATAAAAAATGAGTTGCTTTCCACACAATCAACCAAAACAACACTTTCCCTGAACCTACTCGTTCAACACACAGCACAACTCAGAGCTCCACTGGACATTAGTGCTCAAACTGCCGAACTGTTTGCTTGCTTTAATTTCAACACTAAAGTTAATAATACTACTCAAAAAAACCACAGTCTAAAAAGAAAGTACTGTGTAATTTGCTACCACATTATTTACATTACCAAAATTTTTTATTTTCTTTCTTTCAGATTTCAATTCATATCTAAACATTTCATCAAAATAAGTATTGTCATAGATAGGATTTCCTTCCCCCAACTGAGATTTCTGTAACTTGGTTTTAAGAAAGATGGCAGATTTTGAGATATTCTGAGTTTTTAATACTTGATAATTTTTATAGTGAAATTTGTTTAAACAACTCCAGAGAAAAACACCAAAAACTATACATTTTAAAAATGTAAAAGATTTTGCCCTTTTTATCATGCAAGTTTCACACCAATTTATTCTACTCCTACTGTACTGCCAGGAGTAGGATTGCCTCAAGAAAACAAAACCTTTAATTAAACTCTTATGAGAGGATAAAAAGAAATAATACTTTACATTTTTTCTTAGCCATATTAAAATAGGTCTCTTAAGCCATTACATTATAAGACTGTAATCCCACTCACTGCCTGTGCCGCTGGTGTGGAGCAGGTGTCTCCAACCCTGCTCACAAAGGCAGGGCTTTCTGTATGGATTTATGGCTCCTAAGGAGATGAAAGGTTTCTACATTTAATTTTGAAGGATGTGACTTCACCTGAAATGTTCAGATTTAAGACTTCTTGCAAACAGCAGAAGTATTCATTGCTCCTTCCCTGCTGCAGCCCTGGAAATTCCAGTCATTTTTCCCTCTTTAAATTGATAGTACATGGAATCATGCTAGAACCATAATTAAAAAAACAAAACAAAACACAAAAAACAAACTCAAAAAGGATATGTGTGACCATTTCCCAGCAGTTTACAAAATTATCTTTATTGGGATATATAATATTTTCTTAAAACACCATAAAAAATGCATTTAGAAAAAACATCTCTTCTTTGGTCAGTCAGCTCTTGAAAATTCAATTTTTGCTGTGTATTTTATTGTTTAAAAATTTTGAGGGGTGTGGAGGGTTAGAGAAGACAGGAGACCAATGCCACACATCTTCCTAAAAGTCACAAGATCAAAAAATGCCCTTGAAGTATCTTTCAAAACATTCAAAGGCAAAATTTCCAGACTGTTCCTTACGTGTTTCTCATTATCTTGGCTCCCCAAAAGAATGCCACAAACAGCCAGTGCTGAGTTGTTTTCAATTTCTAGAAAATACACATCTCAAAATCAAGCACCAGTAGTTCCTCATTTCCATCTGATATTTTTCAAATATTTATATGACACTACAGAAATGTGTTCTAAAATAAAATGCAGAATGCAATAAAAACTGATCTTACATATTTTCCAATTTCAAAAACCACAAAGTACTTTATGGCTTCTCTAACTGCAGCTTTTCAGTTCAATACCTGTGCAGGAATCCACTGAGAACAAGCATGTAAGGAAACCACAAGGCAGTACAAAATCTGGGCTGTGACTTACCTCCTGCTTTCATTGCTCCTTCATTTCTTCACACCCTGCAGCACAGCCTTTACTTGATCACAGCTTTGCTAAGGAGTCTAAGGAAAGGTGTTATTATTTCATATATAAGGCAGTAGCAGCAAAAATATCTCCTAGACTTAATTTTTGTACATCATTCTAAAGGGGGAGAGAAAGCAAGAAACCAACTGGGTAAAGTTTCTGTGTTGGTTTTCTAAAGAACACCAGAGAATAAAAATTCTTTGCACTCAAGTGAAACCCTCTAAGTCTTCCCAAAAATCTCCACTACAGTTTCAAAGTTAAAATTACTTGATTCTCTAAACAATAAGGTTCACAAAAGAGAAATGAGGAAATGTATAAACTCTATGGCATCTTTGATTTTTTTATTTGTACACTCTCTTTACACCATGCACTGGTAACAAAACAGGGAAATTAATCATTCAGTCAACTGATATAATTCAATAAACCACTGAACTTGAATGCTCATCTTGGGTAATAGCAATTTACCAGTTGCATGACTGGAAGAGTTCTTTGGAGAGAATTCAATTATAAAAATGACATTTTATCTGCCTTTCTTTCTAGGCTCCAATCTCTCATTTTGGGTTCTATAAAAAAAATTAACACCAACCACAGAATCACATGTTTATTTGCTATTTCTCATGCTTCACTGTCTTTAAAAGTCAGCCATATGTAACTCTCTTAACTCAGAGTGACTAAGGAAACATGGACTGGTAATCAGAGTTTATAAAATGTAAATATGTCTTCATTGAAATATTGCATGTGGTCCAGAAAAATGGCATTACATACCAGCCAAAACTCTTGGATGCATTCTGTTGGAACTGAACCCATTCCTTCTTTTTCTGTGTTAACCAAGTTTTAAACCTTACCAGCTGTTCTTTCTTTCCTCAGTTTGGAATATAAGGCTTTATCTTAAGCTGGAAAGGAAGTTCTTACACCTAGGAAAGTCTTTTTGCCATTGTTTTGTAGTGACACAGCTTCCTAGAAAATTTACCAAAAGTTTGACACCTGCCAGATGTTGCTTCTCATTCGGAAGCATTTCCAATTGCCTAGCAGATATGTTTCTCTTCCTCACAGGGTTTTTTCCTAGGACTTCCTTTTTTTCCCTCCCCAGTCTCATGGCATTCAAAAATGCCTCAACTATCTGTAAAACATGAGAACTTGTATATTAAAATATTCAGGTACCCAGTTCATTGAACCCTTAGGGTCCTGTGTTGTCATTATACTGGGAGGCAAATTTTTGTGACATTTTCTGTCCCAGATTAGCCCTGGCTAATTTTTGTAATGCTCTTCAGTCTAGAGCAGCTTTTCAGGTTTTACCACCAATTCAGAGAAAACATGAATGGCGTTTGAGTTCTGTAGCCTTCCTGCTTAAGGACACCAGAAAATGACAGTCAAGTTTCACACAACTGATATTTTAATATACTGGCAAATAGGCAGATGGGAATGAGGTCCTCTCACTAGCCATTCAGGTGCAGGGAGGGGCTTCCTCCGGCCATCAGAGGTGTGATTAAAAGAAGGCTCTAGGGATCATGGCAACCCAGAGAGGGCAAACAGGGGTATGGCACATCTTTGAGGGCGTGGCACGGCAGTTTGTGTGGCAGTTCTTGCAGGCAGGGCAAGCAGGCAGGGTTGCAGTCATCCTCCTGCTAGTGGGGTTTCTATTTTGTGTTGGGGTTTGGTTGGTTGGTTGGTTGGGTTAGGGTTTTTTTCAGCACTGGTCTCCAAACAATCAAAAGTATAGCTAGTAAAAGTGTGCCAACCCAAATGGAACCCCTCAAGAAGGATGCATCTGTTCACACCCCTTCCTGTAAGGAGTGTCTGAGCCTGTCACTAGTACCAGGGGATGGTGCAAAAGATGCCTGTATGTGGTGCAAACAGGTGAATGATCTCCTCTGCCTGGTGGCCAAGCTTAAGGAGGAAGTAAAAGAGTAAAGAGTATTAGGGAAAGTGAAAGGGAAACAGACTGCTGGAGTTTCACCCTTCCACTCCTGAGAGAAGCCCACCAGGAGTCAGAGGACTCCCTTGCCTCCTACCATCAGGCAGTAGGAGGAGACCTAGTAGACGAAGGAGAGTGGAAATGAGTGTCTACTCAGAGAGTTAATAAAAATTATTCCCGGCCCCACATCACCTACCCAGGTGCCACTTCAGAATATGTATGAGGCTCTGGATCCAGAGGGTCAGCTAGATGACATCAAAGAATACAATCTGCTCAGAGGGCCTCCCAATTACACTTCATCTGTCAGATGGATCACTGCCTCTAGCATTAAAAAGAAAAGACAGGTAGTCGTAGTAGGTGACTCCCTTCTGAGAGAAACAGAGGACCTTTAATGTCAACCAGACCCATCCCACAGGGAGGTCTGCTTCCTCCCTGGGGCCCAGGTACAGGCTATTACCAGGAGACTCCCTGGGCTGATTCAGCCCTCTGATTATTACCCACTGCTAATACTCCAGGCTGGCAGTGATGAGATTGAAAAGAAGAGCATCAGGGCAATTAAAAGGGACTTCAGGGCTCTGGGTGGAGTGATTGATGGGCCAGGAGCACAGGTGGTGTTCTTCTCAGTCCCTTCAGTGGCAGGGACAAACGATGAAAGGAACAGGTGAACCTGTATTATCAACAAGTGGCTTAGGGGCTGGTGCCATCAGCAGAATTTTGTGTTCTTTGATCACAGGGCAACTTTTACGGCGCCTGGCCGTAAAAAGTAACAGATGGGCACCTTCTATCTATTAAGGGCAAAAGGATTCTAGCCCATGAATTGGTGAGACTCATTGGCAGGAGGGCTTTAAAGTAGGTTTGAAGAGGGAAGGGGATGCAACTAGGCTCTCCAGAAACAAGCCCAAGGGTGGTAAGCCAGAGCCAGGGGCTAAAATCAGCAGCCCAGATGAAGTGCATGTACACTAATGCACGCAGCACGGGTAACAAACAAGAGGAGATGGAAGGCACGGTACAGCAAGAAAGCTATTACGTAGTTGCCATCACGGAAACGTGGTGGGATGACTCGCATAACTGGAGCGCTGCACTGGATGGCTACAAGCTCTTCAGAAGAGACAGGAGAGGGAGAAGAGGTGGAGGGGTGGCTCTTTATATTAGGGAGGCTCTCGATGCCATGGAAATTGAGACTAATGATGATCAAGTGGAGTGCCTATGGGTAAGAATCAGGGGCAAGACCAACAAGGCTGACATCCTGGAGGTCCCAGATGACTGGAAGCTGGCCAACGTGACACCCATTCACAAGAAGGGCAGGAAGGAGGATCCGGGAAACTAAAGGCCTGTCAGCCTGACCTTGGTGCCTGGCAAGATTATGGAACAGATTATCTTGAGTGCCATCATACGGTACCTACAGAATGGCCGGGGGATCAGAACCAGCCAGCACGGTTTTAGGAGGGGCAGGTTGTGCTTGACCAACCTGATCTCCTTCTATGACCAGGTGACCTGCCTGGTGGATGCGGGAAATGCTGTGGATGTTGTCTACCTGGACTTCAGCAAGGCCTTTGACACTGCCTCCCACCTCATACTCCTGGAAAAGCTGGCAGCCCACGGCTTGGACAGAAGCACTCTTCGCTGGGTTAAGAACTGGCTGGATGGCCAGGCCCAGAGAGTGCTGGTGAATGATGCTGCATCCAGTTGGCAGCCAGACACTAGTGGTGTCCCCCAGAGATCAGTGCTGGGGCCAGTCCTGTTTAATATCTTCATTGATGATCTGGACAAGGGGACTGAGTCCACCATCAGTAAATTTGCAGATGACACCAAGCTGGGAGCATGTGTCAATCTGTTGGAGGGTAGGAGGGCTATGCAAAGGGACCTGGACAGGCTGGATAGATGGGCTGAGTCCAACCACATGAAGTTTAACAAGTCCAGGTGCTGAGTCCCGCACTTTGGCCACAACTACCCCCTGCAGCGCTACACGCTGGGACAGAGTGTCTGGACAGTGCCCAGGTAGAAAGGGACCTGGGGGTACTGACTGACAGCAGCTGAACATGAGCCAGCAGTGTGCCCAGGTGGCCAAGAAGACCAATGGCATCCTAGCATGTATCAGGAATCGTGTAGCCAGCAGGACCAGGGAAGTGATTCTTCCCCTGTACTCGGCACTGGTGAGGCCTCACCTTGAGTGCTGTGTCCAGTTCTGGGCCCCTCAGTTCAGGAAGGACGTTGAGATGCTCGAATGCATCCAGAGGAGGGCAACAAGGCTGGTGAAGGGCTTGGAACACAAACCCTATGAAGAACGGCTGAAGGAGCTGGGGTTGTTTAGCCTGGAAAAAAGGAGGCTCAGGGGAGACCTTATCACTCTGTACAACTCCCTGAAAGGAGGTTGTAGCCAGGTGGGAGTCAGTCTCTTCTCCCATGCAACCACTGACAGAATGAGAGGACACAGCCTTAAGACGTGCCAGGGGACGTTTAGGTTGGACGTCAGAAAAAAATTCTTCACTGAAAGAGTGATTGGGCACTGGAATCGTTTGCCCAGGGGTGTGGTGGAGTCACCGTCCCTGGACGTGTTTAAAAAAAGACTGGACATGGCACTCAGTGCCAAGGTTTAGTTGATGAGGAGGTGTTAGGTTAGGTCATAGGACTTGATGATCTCAAAGGTCTTTTCCAACCTAGTTCTTTCTGTGATTCTGTTGTTCTGAGGTAATACTGTGGAAAATTTGTAGTTAACTGCAATCAACAAACTGGTTTTAAATTTAGGTTGCTAATTTGTCACATTTGAACTTACACAGTTTGTGCACTCCTGCAGTATCACCCAGAGAAACACCCCTCTAGAAGGACTTGGCTGCACATGCTTTCACTCTTGTCTGATTATAGTTCATTGTTTTAATCCATAAACTGGTTGTGCTGAGTGAGGTCCATTTTTGAGATATTTAATTGTAAACAAACAATAACAGGTACAGGATCTAGGATAAGAGTCTATGGACCTAGTCATTAGTGAAAGCACTTCCTAGGGGAAAGATGATCAACCCTATTAAACACTTTATTGTTTAGCCCCAGTGATTTTTGTTAGCAAAAAAGAGACAACATAAAAATAGATACAAAAGCCTGAAAATACTAAAGCCCTATCATGCAGCTATGCTCATGATAAAATACAGTATTTATGGTCCCCAGCAGCCAGGAGCAGGGACTCCAGTTCCAACCACCTCACCTTGGCAAGTCTGTCACTGGCCTTTACAAAGCCTTTGGAAGGTGCCAGGAAGTGGCACAATATGGATCGAATTTGCACCCTGAAGAGTCTGTTTGCCCACTGGCATCAGCAAAGAGATCACACAGCAAACCACCAAGGAAGAGAAGACTGGATCAACCATAGCATAACAACAGTTTTCCAAAAAGGATGCACAAGCTTGGCCTGAGCACAAGCCACAACTTGACAAAACTTCAGAACCATCTCGAAGAGAAAGCATTTGTCACAGCTATTGCCACCAAATCAGACAGTTCAAGTGTGACCAGCCTGTCTTCGTCCTGTCACCCAATGTGGCCTCACTAGGCACAGCCTTACCCTGGAACAGGCTGCAGACACTTCTCCAGTGTGACACCCACAAATGAAGAGACATTTTATAACACAGACTCTTGAAAGCACAAAGATTAAAGTATAGCGCTTCTGCTGACCGCATTTATTTCTAGTCCATGGATACCACTTGGGGAATATTCTTTTCATATCATCTTTTATTTACAATTTAAATGAAGCAGCATTAGCAGCATGTTAAAGAGTTCATTCATTAGAATTAGAAACTTTCTTACAATACTCTAATAGTTTTTTCTCAATAATAGCTTTTTAAATTCTCTAACTGCATATTTGTACACATGTACATACAGTTCCTCTATTTCCAATCTGTTATACTGAAGCACAGCACACAGATTTCTTTATTCCAATGTTGGCAATTCATGGATTTCCAGTGTGGTTAATTCACCCCTACTGATAAAACTCTCCATGATTCATTTCACACAGAGAACCATCATATTTCATGCACTCCTTCAAACTCACTGCTAAAATCTGGGATATATATTTTTTAAGCCTTTGTACATTTTGGATTAATAGAAAGTCCCAAACCCCTAAAGACATTAGTGTTCAAATGAATAGAAATGGCTTTTTGATCTTAAAATTGCAGCAATTATCATATCCCATAAATTGCAGGAAAATCAAGTGGCTTGAATAAACATTACTTGCTCCCTCCCAAAACCTGGTATCTACCATGTGGTAGCTGAGGTTAAAATGGTCAAAGGGCTTCTCCCGGGGTGCGTGGGGCTGTTGGGTTGGTGTGTTCTGGTTTGAGTTTCCCGGTTGGTTGCTGGCCTTGGCCCCCTTGCCACTGCCCCAGGGCTCTCCCATTGGTCCCTGCTCCCTGATCCCGCCTTTCCCCCAGCCCCGGGAAAATCCCTCGGTGCCCTATTGTCCTCTGAATTTGCTCGCCTGCCCTTCGAGGGCGAGGATGTAATAAACTCTCGGAATGAAGGAAAAGCACATTCCCTCCTGGTCTCTTTGCTACTGACTTAATACCGAACCTGCCTGTGCATTCATGGAGCCAGGCAGGGACGGTATTACTACCATTTGCCTCACTGAATGCTAAAGCATGCAAGAGAAAAATCTGCTTTTATTCTTCATGTTAAATTAAGTAGATCAAGTTTCATTAGTAATTAAAGAACTCAGTTAAGTCTTGATTTTTCAGGAAAAGTAGATAAATCAGGATTAAGTCTAATTTGTTACCATCAATAAGACAAGTAAAAAATGCTGCGTACTTTTTAGAATTGCAAAGCTCAGGGATGAAGTCCCTCAGGCCTTAATTTCCCAGATGTCAGAGACTCTTAGGAATTTCAATAATGGCTATTAAATCATCTCATAGTACTCCTCCACTAGCATAGAACCCTTCTCCTATAATGCGGTGTTGGTTTCAACCCCTAAATTTTAAAACTACAAGGCATAACAGACTAGAAATACATTGATTGCACATCTTACTCTCAGAAACTTCCTGACAGTCAAAGTTTCTGCTGATGCTTTTTCTCCCTCCCCAATGTGCCTTATTACTCTCCACCACATTGCTTTTAATGACTTGATAAGTCTCTTTTCTATTTGAACATTCCATAGCAATCCATCATTGTCTAAGGCAGAATGGATGTAAGTTATATCCTCTCCTCAAAGAATAACCTCGGTGCCTCCTTTGATAGTGACATTCACGTTGATATCATCATGACAGTATTTATGACAACAGTGTCAGGGAGAGAACAACGTTCTCCTCCATCATGATTGCTGAAGTGGAGGAAGTTACACACCAGAGATTAAGTTGAGTCAAAGTGCCAGGTACTCTCAAACCAGCAACAAATGTAGATTGGTTTTAGCTTGATATCACTGCATTACATGGTCTAAAACCATAATTAGTTGATCAAATCACATGACAAGTTTGTTTATTCACCATCTGTCAGCACCTCTAGGTAGTCACCTTCTTCCAGAAGAATATCTCGGCCTGTATTCTTGCTTTCCCAGATGTTGTGGTGATTTTTCCTACCTGTATCCTATCCATCAAAGCCATGTAGCAACCTGCTGGAAGCATACACAGCAATGTTGGACAAATTTTCCACAAAGCCTTTTGCTATCTGCCGGGAGGTAATAACAGATATAGCACAATTCAGCTTAATGATACTAAAACATACTCTTCAGCTGAAATGCTCAAAGACACACTCTGAGCATTATGAATTGTTTGGGAAGGCTGAAAACAACTTGGAGATTCTCATTATTCTGGCTTCTGTTCTTCTGGAAACTCACTGCCCTTCCAACGTCTAGAAAGTGCATCTGTCTTTCGTTAATGGACTTGAAGAAAGAGAAGGGAAAATAGGGATACTGCATGGGAAAACAAATATTGTCCTTTCCTCCTACTGCAAAGGGAGTGATGTGTAAGTTTTTACTCCCCTTCCCCACCAGTATATACAAAACACATGGGGCAATGTTCTTACAGCCCTTCCAGAAGAGATGCAACAGCAATAAGACAGCTGTTTACAGACCCGAATGCTAAAAAGGAAGAGCACAAGGACATAGGAATAGAAATTCAATGCAGATAGCTAACTGGAGAAGCCTGTCAGCAAAGGAAGGAGGTGAACATCTGCCCTTGAAGAAGAAAAAGTTCAAGAAAAAATTGGTTTAAGCATCCCTTAAAAAGATATACTAAAATAGTGTTTATTAACATAATATTTCTGATTTTTCAGAAATAAATGTTTTAATAACTGTCGGCTCTTAAATTGAAATTATATTTGTGTTAATACTTCAAAAATTCTTTTCATGTTCAAGAACAGAAGACACCCTTTTGATTGAATCAAAACAAAAATATTTGGAAAGTTTTCATTCTGTCCTCAGCAAAGAAAAATATAAGAAGGAAAATGTTTTTTCTACTCAACTGGCTTAAGCAGCACACATGGCCATTGTTGTTAAGCTCACCACCCAATGTTACTTCCTAAGGTTTGACCAGGATTTTTGCTAGTTTTGTCTTAGTTCCTGATTTTTTCAGTCAGCTGATTTGTCTACCTAGATATTTTACTAGGTCTCTGTCACTGTTCTCCCAGAGGACGAGTAGAGAAACGACACAAAGTCCAGGCTCAGGGATAAATGGAAGCACTTAATGATCTCTCAGAAGGCTTTTATATGTTAGTTTGCGAAAGTGTATTAAATGGCATAAGGTAATTGGTTTTTTGCCATCCACCCCTTGAGGGGATTGGTCAAGTTCTAAGACACACATTTCTGAATGTTTTTCTAGTTAGAACCATAACAATTCTGCAAAACAACCTGCAGGTGCAAGAAGTTTACAAAACTGTAACATTGTTTTGAGTTACTTGCATGGGAAAGACAGAACTCTCACAAAAATGCTGCAGAGAGCTGAAGAAATTCTCTGCTGAAGCTTTTTCAGCATCCATAGGTCTCTTTTCATGTCCAACATCTCCTGGCTTTTCAGCCTCAGCTTTGCAAGCAGGGATACAGGGCATCAAAGGAATAGCTGAAGCACCAAAAATAAGCAAGCAAGAGAAGGCACCACCCTACTTGACAGGCTCCCCAGCATTTTTATGCTTATGTTTCCACAATTTCAATTCAACATATTGAACAAAAAAAATCATCAAACAACTACAAACCTTTACTTTCTGACACCAATATGGTTTGTTGACAAGAAATAATTTTTCAAAGGCAAGCATAAATTTGATTGGCAAAAATGTGATTTCTGCTCAGCTACTTTGTATAAGATAATATAAAGAGTTAATTTAAATTAAAATTCAGTGTTTCAAGTTGTAAAGCTCAACATAAGTGAAAGGATTAGACATAAGACTTTCTAATATCAGTTCAATGTATCAAAAATAACGTGTGTGACAGGAAGCATTCTGGCACATCAAAGAGAAATAAGTTAGAGACGTCTTTTGTAATATTTATCAACTTCTCAATCTAACGTACTTCATACACATGTATCTCTTGCACTATTTGGAAATCTTCATAATCCATTCTTTCCTTGATTAATATTCAGCAGTGCAGAAAGGAAAGTTCATGGGATTCAGCCCCCCAGCCATGTCAGCTCTTGGTTTGTCCCCCTGCACTGTTCCTTTTTCTACATTCAGATACACTCAAAACCTTTTTGTTAGTTACTTATATTTTATTTTTTAACATGTATCACTGACTACATACATTCTCTAGTTCTTTTAGTTTGCTACTGCTTTAATGTTTGTTTAGCACAGTACATGCAACAACCCTTCATCAAAAAGCAAGAAATATTCCTAGGTTAATTTTTTTAAGTTCCTTCCTATAGAACCCTATATCCAATCCCCTCCATTCCCCTACACAAGCCTGGCAATATTGCCAATGTTCCAACACCTGTAGTTTCAAACATCATTCACTCTCCTACCAGGACTATGTGCAGTAATGCACATATAATCAACAATAAATACTTTAACCTTAGCAAGGTGAGGCAGCATCTATCAGAGAGATGAAAAATATATGGAAGTATGTTAGGGTGGTGTAGGTTCCCAATAATTTGTGATTTATTTCCTTTTATGAACTACAATGAGAGTGTTTGGGATTTGTGTTTTCACTTTTAACTCCAAGCACTCTTAACCAAATTTTGACTAAATTTTTGCTTGTTGGAATATGAACTCAAAAATGTTCTCTGTTAGTTTCTCATTAATTTCTCTTAGTTTATCTCATTAAACAACTACCCTTTAATGGACTTAACATAAGATGTTAGATAAACAATTCAGAGTCCAGCAGATTCTTACAGGGTCACTGTGTGTCATACAAACACCTGCCAAACATATGCTTTGAGAGAAACTTTTAATTCTCAGTTTATTTATTGGTAATAGTACTGTGAAAGAGCTGGACAGAAAAGCAGCATTAAGTCTGTTAAGAGGTGCCTTCAGGGTTGCCATGGAAATTTGTCTGTGAGCATTCCTCTGTGTGTATTTGAGTGTCAAAAGATTCTGCATTGGGCAAATTTAGCAGATAAGGAGCCTGCTTTAGGCTGAAGAAACTTGGAGAAAAAGCCTGCATCCCACAGACAAATCATGCAAGGAACGGGGTGTTAGCTATGCCTTTAAATCTGGGTGAGCATCTTACACCTGATGTGTAAAGCCAAGAGCACTGGATCACCTTCACTCCGCCAGAGCACAGCCAGAAGCACCATGTCACCCTCACTCAGCCAGAGCAGTCTCTGGTTGATGACGACTTCAGCCTCTGGCTGGGCTGTGTGTGCTGAGCACCCACTGGAGATCAGAGCACTCGGATCACTGATCAGGAACGCAGCCTCGGATCCAGTGCTAATACAAGCGTAAAATGGGAAAACAATTAAAAACCACCACCTTTCAAAGAGCTGACATGTAGAAAGCTTCTTAATGCAGAACTCTCTTACTGTACTTTTTGTTTCAGCCCTCCAAAATGGCCCTGCTCTGTGTCATAGTTCTGATTAGAAGTATGAATTTACCTTTTACTCATGGGTCTAGATAAATAAGCACTGCCTTGCACCTTATAAGTTGTTCCTTTGACAAGTCTTTGCTTCTAAATAACTCAGAATAGTTCTTATAGAAGAAAGTGTAAGCAGAAAATTTTCACACAAGGACAACACAGAGAAAGGCATTTTGCAAAGAACTGGAGTCTCCTCACCACCTTTCTGGCAATCTGCTATTTCTAAGCAAACCTTAACAATCTGACTTTGTTTAGAAACTTGTTTTCAGTAGAAAAGAGACCTCATATTAAAATGGAAACATATTGCAAGAAGAGGTTGCTTTGAGTAACATTTCCTACAGGTGACTTGTTTAACTGAATTCTCACCTTATGATAAGCTTAAAACATTTCAACTTTATCCTTTTGGTTAATTTTACTTTAATGCTTCTAAAAAATAAAACATATTCCAGTTGAGAAACACTTTGTATGAAAGATGAAATTCATCAGCAGGAGACATTTTCATACTAGAGAAATTATATTTTCAAACCACAGAAATTACATCTTCCTTATGATCCACATATTATATTTTCCCGAATACAATTGAAATTGACCTAAGTTTATGTTGTGGAAATAATCAGACTCAAACTTTTCATTCTGATTTATTTCCAACCATGTTTTTATTTTTTTAATAAAGAGAACTTTTATAGGTTAGTGTTACTATGTCCTACCAAGTTCTCTCCCTAAACTGTATTAAAAAGCATTCTACAATGATATTATCACATGCTAAAGATATACCTTATTTTATAATTTAGGATATTTACTCTTAATTCATGTATAAGAAATGTCACTGAAGGCCTCACTACACTGGGCAGGTATTACAAATATAAAGGCTGTGTTCATTTGTGTTTGAGCACACACCCCTCCACACATACTTTTTGCAAATACAGAATTGTGGTGGGGGTGATCCTGGCTGGATACAAGGTATCACCAAGGCTGCTCTTCAGAGCAGGTTAAAACCATTTTAACCATAACTGACAGGTCTAAGAACGTTTTTATGTTCAAGTTATACGCCCTGGAAGAAAAGGAGTTTGTGACAGAATTTTTTGTCAGAAATGCTGACAAAACATTACGGCCATTCTAAACACAACACTATAATTATGTTCTTTGATTGCCAGCTGGTTCAAAGACTTGCCACCCAGAACAAAACTCTGATTTCTAGCTGGCAACAGTCAATCAGAATTCCTGGATTACAGAAAACTCCTACAAGATGCTATTATGTATACAGCCACAGCCAGAAAGTGTCAGGGAATCAATTCATATAATATGCCAGCTTAATAAAATCTGCATGGGAAATTTATGAATACAGTAATATTCCCTTATATTGTAAGTTATTAATGGTCAATTTTATGACTATCTGCAGCTGAAGTGCTTTGGTTCTGTATGACATTTTAATCATCTTTAGGCATTTATTTAAATGCATTTCATTTTATAGCCATCAGCTCCTCACAGATAAGACAGCCATTACATTCATATGGAGACATGTGAGGTAGCTACTAATTCTGTCTTTAAGCTGTTATTGATCCCTTAAAATTTACTACATCAGGAACAGAACTACATGTGCCTTTACAACAGTACTTGTTCTAGTGCCTAAACTAGACTAAAAAGATATTTATGATAAGTACTCTATGTGTAACCATTCTAATATCTCTTTATGTTTACAGTACACAGCCCTACATTGCTGGAAAATCAACATTCCCTGAAGATGAAGAAAAAAGATTGAGTTACGTCGCTGTTGTACCGCGCCCAGAGAGAAATTATGACATGAAGTCCAAGTCCAGGAGCAATAATGGCTAATTTAATTAATTATAAATCGGTTTATATAAATTGGGTTGCCTGCAGGGCATAAGGTCATTGGTAACTGATCATTCACCTCCTAGAATGATTGGTGGAGGCTACAAAACATTCATTTGAAAATATTTTCTTCAGTATACCATAACAACCCTGCTGAACAACAGCAGGTGCAAGATAAAGAATTAGTTTACAAAAACCCCTAGCAGTGTTCATAGCTTTCATGAGAAACACAGAGCTCTCACAGAATGCTGCAGAAAGCTGGAAAATTTCTCTGCTAAAGCTTTTCAGCATCTACAGAGTTCAAATACCAGTATCCTTAAGATGAAGGAGTGTTCTCCTTACGCCCTATTTACATCAAAACAACAGACTTGTTAAAAGCTTATTTTTAATTTTAATGAAAGTATTATTCAAAAGTTCATTTTGTTGCTTCTATATAGAAATAGTCATGAATATAAATAGCCTCACAATAAGTATGTGAAACTTCTACTTGGATCCATGGTTGGGCAGGATGGAAAACTAAAGAAACCAAGTCCTAGGAGACTGGAGATTTTCTTTATTATACAGGGAATCAGTATCTTTTAGATCAAATCTGATTATTGTTCCATTAATCCCACTATAAGAAACCTGAGAATCCCTAAAAGCCAGCAGAAAAGACTGAGACTCCAAGATGGAACAAAGCAGTTGTTAACAAATAAAGTGCAAAGTACATGCTGAACACAGTCCCTAACTTCAACAATAGCCATAAAAAATGGATGAGATGCAATTTTCACCTGACTGTTTTTTGAGGCAACTAGTAATCATTAAATTAGAGTTTTTCTTTTTGTTTGCTGTTTGTTTGGCCTGTATAGCCAAAGGAAAAGCAGTTGAAAGGCTCTGCACAAAGAGATAATAAACAACACCACATATGCATAATTAGTCCTCTTTCAAGTAAAGTCTATAGCAGATGTATCCTCATATGGAAAACCCGAGTCACCTACACTGGAAAGAATAAAAGACTAGCTCTAAGTCTCATGTTTATTTTCCATATCATAACTCAGTTTCTCTTATCATTCAGTTTGAGATAAATGTAACCCTCACAGAATTTGGATTTGTTCCTATAATTGTAATGGCTCACAAACCTACTTCTACTTCAATATATCTTATGAATACAGGTAACTATAATTCATTAAAATGCATTTTAATCCATTTCAATTTTTCCCATGTCATCAAGCAAGATAACATATGCACAATCATTGGACTAAAGCAACAAACTAACCTGAGAGGGGAATCAGCTAAATTATATTGTACTAGTGCTGCAGCTTCTTGAAAATAAAACACATGCCTGATCAACAATACCAGGAGTATCTAAATATATGAATTACATTCTCAGATGTATTTTAAGCTATAGTGTGATTACAATATTATATGCTTAATAGAATATTTCAAAGGCTTCAAGAGAAATATGTTTCTTAAATAGGAAGACATTCTTCATTTCTATTTTACTAATGATACAATAAACAGAGGGTTTCAATAACAGTGAAAATAATTTAAGAACCCACCCAAACTCAAACTGTTTTCGTATGGATCTATGCCTCAGGGAATCAGTTTAGTGTAATTTCTCTACTGTCTAATAAAAGGCAAAAGCCTGTAAAATCTTCATTTTGGGTCACCATTAGTATCTCTCCTCCACTTTGCTGCCTACTTACTTTTGACATACAATCTGCCCCTCTGCCAGGTCTGGCGGGGAATTAACTTTTCCAGCCTAAAGATAAAGTATAAAATGTAAATGTTGTCATGATACACACATGATAAATGTTCATATCCAAAATCCTTTATGCTTCTTTCCTTGCAAATTTAGTCCAAACTGGCATCCTCAGTTAGGAAAGACAGTTGAACAATGTATTGACCCCACACATACATAATTCCTTTTATTTAGAATAAATTATAAATGTGCAACCAAAGACAGTAATATGTAATAATATCTTTTATTTTTATTATGATTTCATAAAGCTTCAAAATGATATTTTTGCTATATAAATACAGCATCTGCTCCTAGAAAGTTCTATTGAAAGCTAGTTTTATTAAGTGACCTCATTTGAATAAGTAGAAAGACCTTAAATTAATAAGGACTATTCACACCAGTACACAGAGGTCAAATCAGCACCACCTTGACTGGTCTTCTGTTTGTTTTATGCTGTTCTGTAAGCTAAGTGCAATAAAATAACAGAACACAATTTTGAAAATCCCATAGGAATTTGTTTATGTTGTACACATGACTTGGTCAGTGCCCTTGGCTCTGGCCTGCAGCTTGCTGGCACAGGGATTTTTCTTCTGGAACTGCTGTGCAAGCCAGGATCCTCCATATTCAGAGGAGCAACACACTCTGTATATGCACAACGTTCAACTTGGAAGCATCTGATAAACACTGTCCCCATTCTGCCACCAAGCCGTACCACTGCTCAGCTGCAGCCCCCTGGCATGTAAGGCACTGCCCACGCAGCTGCTGGGGGGATGAACAGCTGGCAAACCCCATCAAGGTTTTGTAATTGTATTCCACTGCTTTAAAAAGAAAAAAAAATATGGCAACAAAAACTTCTCTCTCATTGCCAGACTTTCCTAATCAGTACAGGGTTATATCTCACCATGTTTTGCATATCCAAGGATAGGCTACTTTTCAGCTCCCTGGTAACAACACGCACCTCAAATCATACACGCCACGTTCAAGGTTCCCATTTCCTGCTTGAGCAGTCATTTGACAACTTGTGAAGTGGGAGTTCTGGTGAGATTGAAAACCTGTTGACTGAGGTAGAAGCCCAAAGCAGTAAGGAGCAAAAGAATATTCAGAAGATTTTAACGCCCTGAAAATAGGTACTGGAAATCAACTGGCCTTCTGTCAGCCCATTCAAGCACATTTACATTGTACAGGCACTTAAGAGAAAATAATCTTCCACATAAATTCGCAAGCCAACTTCAGCCAGGTTTTAAGACTTCCACATCATGAACAAAAAGTAAATTAGAGCATTAGGATTGCGATTTAGGTTTAATATACAAATCAAGAAGCACTCCAAATTATTGTCAGTGTATCTACCGGGGGGGTTGGGGGGGGGAAGAAAGGGTAAAAAAAAGAGATGCTTCCTCTGAGGCTGTATAGAGCTTAACAGAAATTGCAAAATTCAACAGGGAAGTAAAAGAAAAGCCAATCGTACTAAATTCCATGCTAAATTCCATTGTATGTGGTTAATCTGTAGGAGTACCTCACCAAGCCAGTAGTTTTAACATCTTTAGACAGCATGTGTTTACCTAGGCAGCTATAGAAATTAGGAGGGTGGTTAGTCTTAGCCATCTACAATAGTCAATCACATATTTTTAAAGCTTCAAAGCACAGAAGTGCTTGTGCTGGGAAGTGAGTAGGGGCACCTATCCCTGACTAAAGCTACTAACACCTAACATATAACCCAAAGGCAAGGCACAATCCTGTGTCAACACTACCATGACATTAATGTGTGTGTTTCTACAGCACATCATGCAATCACCACCACATATCTTTCCTGATCACTCAGGATTTGCTCTGCCCTTGCCAATGCCATGCTGCAGCCACTGACGTGTCTCTAGACCACCTCTTAGTAATAAAAGCCAAGCTGTATACAAAATACTCATTATAGGCACCACCCCAACTTAGGGAAATTCCAGGAATCCTGAGAAAATTGCCTGTTCTGTGCAGTCAGTTAAATAATTTGCAACTTCATCCTGTTTCCACTGAGAACAGCAGCTGCTCCTTCAGCTCCTTCTTAAGCACTGCCACTTCCCACTGGAGAGAACAGCATGGTTGGTATCTGCAGGTCAAGGCCAAAACATAACCTTTGGCATGACTCACATTCAGCAAAAAGCACGTCATAAAACATTGTTACAGTTTTTGTCCCAACAGACAAAATGCACTTTCACAGCTCATTCATGTCTCAGGTGTAAGATCTTAATTATCCAAAATCAAAAGAGGTTACTCAGCATTTATTTCTGTAGGCCATAATTCAACAAACTGCAGAAGTGTGTGCTCAGCTTTAGGCATCTGAGTGGCCTGTTCCAAAGTGTGTGGTACTTTCTGACCCAGGCCATCAACCTCTTGAGCATTTAAAGGATGGAAAAACACCCTGTTGTGATTTCAGTTTAAATTCTCTCAGAACAAAGGGCTGGGCTCTGAATTTAGGCCTCTGAGAACAGAGGGTTGTCCTGGGTTGCAGTGTATTCTATTACCATCCTCATGAGCTGTTGAAACCAGGTGGGGCAGTGTTTCCTGGCCTCCTCCCTCCGGACTATCTTCTGTTAATGGCCCATCAATGCCCTGCCATGACTCAGAGATAACTCCCTCCGGACTATCTTCTGTTAATGAGCCCAATCAATGCCTTGCCTCATGACTCATCATCCCATTGTGAGATGCTCCGCCCAGAGGGAGGAACCAAGCATTCCACCTTGGATACAATCTGGGATTCTGAACACCACGATCATCCTTCCCACTGGATTCCCAGAGGACAGGAGCTGCATAGTCACCACTGGACTTTCTGAGGAGGAGCAGACCTTTCTACCGGACCACTGTTTCGACAGAGCCACATCCATCACTTCAGGAGGACTACAGCCACCTCTCATCGGACTGCTCACGCCATCCTGATTAACAGGGTGTCAGGTTGTATTCTGACTCTGTTTGTTTAACCCACTGTTTTTTTTTTCTTTTTTGCCTTTATTTTTAATTTCCCTATTAAATTGTTATTCTGACTTGGTGCCTCCCACTGGTTTGTTTTCAAACTAGTACAAGGGTGAAATTGCAGTCCTACTGTAAAGACTCTGTATGGTATTTTTCCTTTCTGCTGATCAAAAATCTCAGCCAGAAAATAGTGGTTATTGATATATTTTTATGCTGCAAACCCCTGTAATCTAAAGATGGCTTTAATTTTTAGCAGAAGTAAAAGCAGAAGTTAAAACATTACTTCTAGTAGTTACTCTTAGACACTTAATACATGACATGACCTACTGAAAGTACTTTTCTGATATTACTGACATTTGTTTAACCTATAACATTAATTCTTTGTAGCTCAATAAATCTGAGTATCTTCCCCCTGTATCATCGAAAGACTGATACTGACAAAGAAAGTCAATCTGCAGCCCCCACAAAAATAATAGCTTTCCATTACTTTTGCCATTTTACCTGAATAATTCCTGATAATCATGAATAATGATGTTATTTGACATTCTAATGATATCATGCCATGCAACTTCAATCCATCAGTCACTGTCAGGAAGGTCAAATATTTGTATTCCATTACATTATGCAGCGTTCATTAAACAGTTAAATGACATTATACACCTTAATTATACTTCCAAATGAAACTAGCACATATAATTTAGATTTTAGAGTCTGTGTGATGCATCTCCATTAAAAAGAAGGATCATGATTTTGAATATTCACTCGTGAAAAAAAATATATTGAAACTTCAAACAGTAGTTCTTCAGCTCTAGCAAATCCTGATGTGAAGATGAGTTCACTTGATACACCTAAAAACACCACATTCTCCACACACCAAGTAAGTTTATCACATTATCTGCTGTTACTATGGGTTACTTAGTGATCCTAACAAGGGCTCAAACACTGAGACATAACTGCCACAGGAAACTGATTGCTGACTAAGCGATCTGGATCCAAAATGGGAATGTAGCATTTATGCAAGGAAACAGACAGGAAAAAAGAAGAGAAAATTTGTTGTTGGTAGTATTTTCCGCTTCTTGAAAGCAACGATTTAAAGTTTATCTCAACGCAACTCAAAATATGCTGCAGTGGATCAAAACCAACATAAGAAAAATGAAATAAGCATATTCAGCTGTGGAACTAAAAGAGTTCTATTTTATTGATACCTAACATCCAAAAACACTACACTCAGCCCAGTTTATCAGTGTAAATGGTTACTACCAAACTACTACAGGAAGTAATCTAAAATACTTGTTTTGCATGAATACAACTTTTTTTTTCTCCCATCAAAACAACTGTCAAGAAAAACAGTAAGAGGTTCTCAGACAGCCATTAAGCAGCTATCAGTAGCTATGTATTGATTCAAGTGGACTCTTTAAAAAATCGTAGTCCTTGTGACTTTACTAAGAATTCCCTTTCCACCAAAATCTTCTAAATGAGACACATACACAATAGGCAAAGAAATGGAAAGATAAATACAAGGAAAAATGTTTAAAATCTAAAACAAGTACAAGTAGGGACAAGACCTTGTTTTGGTTAGTGTAGTTTACCAGATTACAAAAGGCTTATTAAAATCCAACTTTCCTCTTAGCTACAAATTGGCTGCATCCTAAATGAGTCTCTGAGTCTAATATGAAAAGACCAAACCAGCCTTTTTATCAGATCGTCTTTAATTTATTACAGTATTTTATGTATGGGAAAAGAAGAAAATTCATTAGATTACAGCAGTTATATTCTTCAGTTCTTTATCTAGCTTGAACTACTGATGGGCAATGTGCTTTTAAGTAATCAAAATCAACTCAGTCATGTATGAAACTGGAGAAGTTTAGCAAAATTTCAAGAATCCTGTTGAACATGACCTGAGTAAATTATTTTAGGAGGGTCTCCTTCTCCCTATTAGTCCAGCCTCATTCACAGAGCAACATATGTCTGTTGGCATCCCTAATTTACAGAAAAATAGCTGAAACAACCAAACCAATACAGCTTTGGAAAATAAATTGAGACATTTTAATTGAGTAAATAACTGCCATCATATACAACTAGCTGATCTAAAGAGTTTATTTAAGTTTAATTATTTTTCTCTGCTTTCTGAAGAACTGGGAAAAATATTGTTTTCCTTCACATTACCTATTCTTCACTGTCCTAAATCTCTGGTAGCTGCCAAAAGGTATTGGAGGGAAATTGGAATAAAGCGTCTACCAGTTTCTGAGTTATTCCTTACTGTTTCTCCAGCTTCAGTAAAATTATTTTTCAGTAAAAACACATTTTTCCACTTATTGGAACTACTTCCAAATGTCTATCATTTGTGGTATTTTTATAGTCTGAAGTGATCTGAGCTACACTGTCATCTGCAGAGTCAAACCTAATTAATTACTTCTTTACTTCCTTTTGCCAGTGCCAACTGCACCATCACATCCTTATTACCAAATAGTGCACAGTGGTGAAGGCCAGGCCCTGGGCATCAGTGTCTAACAGAGCAGATTTAAAGCCCTAAAGAAAACAGCAGACTGTGTCACATCCTCGGTATTCAGTGTGCTCAGTACACTGGGAAGAGGACAGAAAGATGGTGACTGCCTTTTTTTCTTTCATATGGGATAGATATTTTAAACTTAATCTTGAACTGAATCTGCACACAAAGTTTTAGAGTTAAATTAAGCCTGAACAATATAAAACAAAAAACATTTTAGGGCTTATATTTTTACATCAAAAGGCACAAAACAACTAATATCATAAGACAAATCATGCAACTGAAATCAGTCTTAAACCTTGCTGCTAACTGGGCAAACTGAATTGCTTTCAGTATATGCAGCACACTTACACTTCCCTTTCCTTAACAAACGACAGACAATCCAGCAGTCACTACTGGTAATGATATTTAATTACTCAGTGGGAATGGCACTTTTATGAGGCTTATCACTGTGTTGCATATAATATGTTTATAATAAAACTAATTTTGGAAGTTTTCAGTTTCATTATTATACTGAACAAAGCAAGACTGTCATGAAATATAATTAGGACATCACAAAGGACCTTCTTAAACAGATATTGAGAATTTTGTGGCTCTGACAGCAGAGGCTTTGCAGAGTGCAGCAGCTCAACTGACAACCAACAAAAATTAGATTCAAGATTGGGAATAACATTAGTTTTAGATGAATCTGCTGGCTTTCACTGCACTCCAATACAAGGAACAAGGACAATGGGACAAGGAACTCACAGAGAACCTCCTCAGCCCCACAACAGTGGGACAGTCAAAGGTCCACTGTCTCTCATGAGAAACACTGAACACATTTTATACCTCCACACTGTTTCTCTTCCTTTTCTGTTCAGCATTTGTAGCGGCATTTTTAGTTTTTAAATAAAGCTAAAATTTGTACAAGTTTTTAATGGTCACATGTTCCCAAATATATTAATTCCAACTGGGAAATATTCTCAAATTCTTTCTGTTTCAGAGTATCTTACTCTTAAAGCTATCTTCTACCCCTTGCAGCTAGAAATGAACAACAGTCTGTGACTACTGACCAACTGGTACAGTGTTAAGAATAACACTGTAATCTTGCTAAGAAGGACAAATATTGATCTTTTTAGAGTTAATGACATTGCCCCAGCCCACAAGTGGAAATAATTATCACAGGAGACCCTCAACATGATCTCAGCAATGGCTTTGAAAAATCTAAGCCACCAAATATGGAAGAAAAAACCTTAAACACCATTTTAAACCAAAATATGAATTAAAACCAGAATTAGATTAGATAAATCATTATTCTTCTCTCTTCAAACCTGCAGGGATAAAGAGCATGGATTTGGTAAATTACTGTTTTTTCTCTTCAAACCTGCAGGGATAAGGAATACAGGAGGTGTCTGACAGGTGAGAACACTGTCATCTCCTCACAAAATCACCAACTCAGGGAAGGCTTTAGAAGTAAGAACATATCCTTACTTATGTCCAGTAAATGGGCACAACAAACACTGGAGATCTGCAGCAGTTGACAATTTTTCTTGCAAAGATTACAAAGTTTTAAAAGGGAAGGAGAAGTAATGAAATGGAAGATAGTTATTGCTGCTGAATCCTCTGACAGATCAGATGACAATCTTGATTCAACTTTCATTATTTAAAAAGACAAATAGAGCATCTCTCTGTGCCTTTTCAATCGTGACAAAACACAGTTATCAAATCACATTATTTCCTTTACTCTGATATCTTGTAGGCAATATAAAATGAGCCCCTATGGACAACACTTTAGCTGAGGTACAAAGCTAAATTCATTCAGGTGCCATCAATGTGATGGTTAAAGATCAAGGGGGATCTGAGAAAAGACTCAAAGCTGGATTGCACATAATTTCCTTTCCCCTGCTCCCTCACCACGCACTCATGTGGAATAGATAGGAGAATATCTCAAAAGCAGTAGATGTTTGGAATACATAGGTACAACAGCCATCCAACCATTGCACAGAAGAGGACCTTGCATTTCTACTACTTAGTTAAAATAGTAACTTTTACCCTTTCATTTAGTAGTGCCAGATTCTTTGTATCTGTTTCATATCAAAATACTCATTATTATGTGTGCTGGTATTTAAATTAGGAAGAGCAAACCCCATTACATTTCCGAATAGATCCCACATATAATTCTCTCAATTCTTACCTGCAGCAGGTACATAAAATCATCCGTTTGATTTGCACACAAAAATACCCCTGGTTTTAGCAGTCAGTTTTGCAGACTGTCTGCTACTCTGCAAGCACTGGAACAGATACAAATGAGCAGAAAAATCCATGGGCTTCTAAAGCACCAAGGAATGTTAAAAACCAGTCTTCGACAAGAATAAAGAATCCACACCACACATGAGGATTAGAGTAAAACAAGCAATGCTGCTGTAAATGCCAGATAAATGGATCAGATTTTTCTTGTACAAGGATGAATAAAGCCTGACCTGGACTCCCACTGGAGGTCTGGATTAAGATTATCATTCATATACACAGGAAAAAAACCCCCAAACTTAAGTTGACATTTTGTGTCCCTCCATTTTAAAAATGGGTCAAACACGCTTAAGAATTGTATATAAAGATGTAATAAATGTTATAAAAACCATTGTGTCCTTTCATTTAACACCAGACTTTCATGTAAGAAGGATGTTTCTCCATATTAAAAAATATATGCAATACCACAGGTATTTATAAATAAGCCATAATTTTTATTAGATGCATTTAATTTTATTTTGTTAAGGAACACAAGAGAAAAAGGGAAAACTTTCATTGTTTTCTAAGCTAAAATAGCCTCAGCAAATACTATGTTAACTCAGCAGTGCTCCATTAACATTGCTGATAAAAATAGAATTGTACAGCTCCGCAATATTTTTTCATGAACTTTCTCCAGGTCAGATTCAGAATTTTTTTGAAAGACAAGCAAGTATAAATTATTTTATTAATATTGATAGGGTCATAATAAGGAAACATTAATTGAGCAGAAATGTCATTAGCATCCTTCCACATGACTGGGTACAAATTAAGTGGCTTTCTTTTTTTTTTATCCTGAAAGTCTTCTCACTACCTAAGAAGGGTGGCAACTGCATGTTTTGCATTCATTCAAAATGACTGCAGAAGAAAAAAAACACACCCAAAAAAACCTTTCTTGCAATACTCTGCTAGTTCCTCTGCCTCTCAGTGTAAGCAGCCATGTCTGAAGTCTCTCACTATTTTTTTTTTAAGCAGAGTAATTTGAAAAATACATTTATTCTATTTCAAAGTGTTTACAGAGTTTTCACTCCCAAGAAAATTTCTCTCCACCACAACGGAGCTATGCAAATCGAATTTAAAAGTTTGCCTTCATTTTGTCTTTAATTTGCACTACCTGGAGCTAAAGTAATTGGCGGGGGGAGGAACACGCAATTTCATTTTGCAAATGTGCCAAAAGTTTCTACAGAACATTGAGACAGGAGGCAATTGGCTCTAACAAGAAAGCGTTAGACTGTTTGCAGCATTGCTGGTAGTCCTTGCACCAAACACTCAACAGGTAGGTAAAGCTTGGCAGAGGTGCCCTGCTATGTCCTCATGATCAGGCAGTTAAAATCCCAAAACGTCAGACTTTTTTTCAGATGCAGTTAAAGTAATTTAATTTTGCCTTATAATGAATGCAATTCACAGAAGTGTTAAAATATATAGAAATACAATCACTAATATATGATTTAAGCAGAATTTTAACAAATTCTAAATTAACTATTAATAGATACTTAGAAATAGAGTAACTTTATCTTTCCTTTCAAGCTCCTGTCAGGAATATGAGGTTAAGAGGTCAATAAAGCTGCTTTATTTGTAATTCTCCATTGCTATTTTCAAAGTTAAATACCACTTCAAAAAGAAGATGCACCTCTTCTTTGAAAGCTTATCCAATTATCTTGACTTCACTTCCTAATGCACTTTTTTCCCTTCCTTTTTTATCAATCTTTCTTCTAAAGAAGATTAAATTCCATTTTGAAGGCTTGAGAACGGCAAAAAATGTCACAGCTCATTGTTGTCCCACTAACAGTCCACATCAGTCAGTGAGTGAGAGAAAAAGAAACTGTTCTGAATTCCTCCATGTCAACCCAGATCCCATCATTATCACTCCTCCATACAGACAATAGCTTCTTATTAACCTTAAAGAGAAGTTCAATCTTGATTTCAAAGTACCAGATAATAACAAATGCTCCTCATCTCCAGCAATTTCTTTCAGTCACAAAGTTTACTCTAAATATTAAAAAAAAAATCACTGCTCATAGTTCAAGAAACCCCCGATTCAGATTTACAGCCATAGTTCTTATTAATGCCATTGTTAATCTAAGACTTTTATTCCTGGAAATTTTGTTTCCCTATATACAAACCTACTTCCCTTTCCCCTTTCTCTATTTCTCCCTTCTTCCTCTTGCTCCCCAAATCATACATGATTTTGAACTCAATAGTGTCACCAGAAATGTAATGTTTTCACAATTGGGCTCTAGGATTCTTCTCAGCCAGGAATGAAGTTTATTTACTGAGCCATGTCCTCACTATATTTTTTCTCACCTTTATCTTTGGTGTATGAAGGTAGTAAAGTGAATTAAATTAAATGAGTTAGGCTTTATCCAACTAAAACATCATTAACAAAACTGAGCCTAAGAAAGTGTTCCTGCAATGTGTGCTCACAGCGCCTCAACTTCAATGTCTGAATTCTGGCAATGTGCATTTCTACAGCATAATTTAAATATATCATCTGTATCATATATTCTTCTCCTACAACTAGGCAAATTCTACCTGGGAGTGACAGAAAAAGAAATACTGAGTGAAACAATGACACATTTTTAAAATACGTTCATAAATAGTTACATTTTTACATACACATCACAGCAAAATCTTGTCTTCTGATACACAAAGTTCATCAGACCAGGCTGCATAAAAAGCAGAATTTCCAAATTCACCTACTTAAACTCATACTCATTGCACACAATTTCTAATTTTTTGAAGCAAACAGCAACAAGCCATCTCAATACATTCCCAATTACTAACAGGAAAAGATAATTGAATCCTTAACTAAAAGTACCTGCTCTTAGGCAGCCTTTGTAGAGAGATCACTCATCTGAATGCAGTACAATGTTACACTGGAGCATCAGAACGGGAATATTCAATTTTTATTGTTCAATATGAACATTTGCTCCAGAGAGATCACTGAGAGATGCTGAGGCTTTCATGTTTTGATTAGAAGCAGTAGAAGTCAGCAGGTTACAAGGAACAGCAACAAGTAAAATACATTAGCAAATGAATAGCAGACTATGCACACTCGTGCAGCCGTAGAAACTTAGATATGGTATGAGTGATAAAGCGAAATGCATCTGTATCCATGAATTATGCACTCCACTTCCTACTGTAGCCTCATTTTACAACAAAGCCTCCATTGTCTGCTATGCTGGTATCTAACTTTACACAAGACAACTTACTAAAACATAATTTACCCCATTACCTGCTCAGAGAAGGTGCTTGACCCTCCGTTGAAGCACTGCAAAGCAATTATGGGGCCTTTTGGAATCACTGTACTTGATAGTCTCACTTATCACTTCAAACCACAAAGGAAAATGTTCCCTGAACAAAAGAAGGAGCACGGGTGAGCAGCGTTGGACACACAGAACATGGGAGATCCTGTACGTGCTCCCCTCTGGAGCAGCCAGTGGAGGAAAGCATATCACTGGTTATGAGTTACCTGTGCTGTGCAGTGGAGAGGAGGAAAACAGAGAAGGAAGGACTTTGTCCTACCTAAAAGCAACAGATGCCACAAGAGGTGAAGCCCAGCAGAGCTGAGGCCTTGCATCTCAAAACTCAACCTATTTTACACAGGTATGTAGGAGTCTAGCACCACATCAGAGCAAAGCAATTGTGCTCAAGATTTTCCTTTTTCCTTAAGTTGCATCCGAAGAAATCTGTACTGGTGACTCAGCTCTCTCCAGATCTCTGCACCTGCACTCACTGAGGGAATACAGTAAATTGGCTTTACCCTCAAAGGACTGACATCTACACCAGGCAGCCTGAAGAGATCAGGCTATGGCATTATAGATCCCTCTTTATGTTCTGGAGAAGGCACTAGGTTGGCACATCACAGTGGCCTGTTCCTCCATTCCTGTATGTTTAGGGAGCATTCCTGCTTATTTCTCATGTGCATGGAATCCCTTCTACTTCCCTCTCCGTTGCTGAAGGTTGTACTGGTTTGGGCTGGGGTGGAGTTAATCTTCACAGAAGCTGCTATGGGGCAGTTTGGGATTTGTTCTGGAAATAGCGTCAACAACTCAGGGATGTTTTCGCTGTTGCTTTGCTGCTCCTCACCTTTCCTTGTGGGGGTGGCACAAGGAGCTGGGAGGGGACACAGCTGGAACAGCTGATCCCAACTAACCCAAGGGATATCCCAGACCATGTGGTGGCACTATCAGCATATAGAGCTAAGGGAAGGAGAAGGAAACAGGAGAAGATATGGGAGGAAGAAGGAAGGGAAGGGGTGTTCCAACTGTTACACGTGATGGAAACCTGCTCTCCTGGGGATGGCTGAAGATCTGCCCGCCCATGGGAAGCAGAGAATGAATTCTTTGTTTTGTTTTGCTCATGTGAGCAGCTTTTGCTTTACCTGTTAAACTGTCTTTATACCAAACGCTGAGTTTTCTTATTTTTATCCTTCCAATTCTCTCTCTCTTCCTGCTGGAGGGAAACAAGCAAGTGGCTGTGTGGTGATTAGTTGTTGACCAAGGTCAAACCACAATAGAGGTCCTCGAAATATAAGGAGTATGAAATGGTTACTTGTGAAATTATGAAATATCTTCTTTAGGTAATAATTATGGTACACCAAGGAATATTAATGTATGTTTCAACAGAAAAATACTGTATATTAAGCTCTCCACAGCAAGGACAAGAGATGACAGATTAACATTGGATCACTGGATCTCCTCTTAGGAGTTGCAATAGGAAGTTCATGCCAGATGCCTCTCAAAAAATATGGTCCTGAAGAAAACACATAGTTGTATTACACTGAATAGCACAAAATATCCCAATATGCTGGAAACAATAAGCAATAAATGAAATTTCCAATTGACTTTCCAGCAAATCTATTCTCATTACAAATGGAGATTTTGCATGTATTTCATTACTTAGGGTAATTGTGTGACATCTATTATGAATAACCATGTATTCCAATCATCTCTTTTAATTATATTCTGCTGGAAGAGCAAGTCATGCAATACCTTGCCCAGACTTGGTTAACTGTGTGTGTGCTGCATATCACTTTCTAATGGCTACATTGAGGACAAAAGGTGCACAAACTGTAACAGGAATGGCTTGTAACTGTCATCTCCTTCATTAACCAGAAACTACTTAAATGAGTAAAAAAACCTGAACTTAAGTCCAGTTATATACTGAGGAGAAAAAAAAAAAGGTTTTTCCTCCTTTCTTTTCTAAAGTTCATGGTAATTGATACCTGAATGCAAAGCTTGTGGTTATCTGCTACTGATGCAGGCACATAAATTTTCTATAGTGTCAAAAGCGCAACAGCAGCAAACACTTCCTTTGTATTTGTTGCCTACCGTCCATTTATTTATTTGTTTGGGTTTTACTGATATGATAAAAAGGATAAAATTACAGGTTTGTTCAATAACCACAGCAATTACAAATTTGCTCACTACTAGACCAGAAAGTAACTGCTGGACTAAAAGTATTCATTATTTATAGAATCATAGAACTGTTTAGGTTGGGAAAGACCTTTAATCTCATCGAGTCCAACCCTTAACACTACCAAGGCCACCACTAACCCATGTACCCAAAGTGCCACATCTACACATCATTTAAATCCCTCCAGGGATGTCAACTCCCCCATTGCACTGGGCAGCAGTGCCAGGGCTGGACAACCCTTTTGACAAACACATTTTTCCTAATGTCCGATCTAACCCCCCCTCAGAACAACTTCAGGCCACTTCCTCTGTCCTACTGCTTGTTCCTTGGGAGAAGACACTGATCTCCACCTCTCCACAACCTCCTTTCAGGTAGTTGTAGCGAGGGATAAGATGAACAGGACTTCACAGTTTTATAAACAAGAATGCCCATTAGTATTTTAAACCTCAAAGGAAACACTCATTTAACGTTTTCTGAGTCCTGCCTCAGTTTCCCTGCCACTTTTCATACAAAAGTTTGCTACCACTTAATTTCATATCCTTCCACACTGCTTTGCTCTTCTGCTTTTTAAACTTGACTTCTTCCAACTCCTTAGACTGAGGCTTTTCTCACTAAATATTTTGCCAGGTTTCTTGCTATGCTAAAATAAATTCTTTTTACCAGGTATTTCTGTCACCCCAATGACAGAAACCTTAAAGTAGAAGTTAATTTCAGTTACTTTGAAACTACAGTTGTAACATGCTTTGAAAATTGATAATGAGAGTAAACGTGACAAAATGGGAGCCCTTCTGCATGTCCCTGGAGCTTGTAAGGACAAGCAGTTCCAATTTCAGAAGACACATTAGTAACACACGTTCAGAACTGGACAGTGAGTGCCCCTGAAACACATAAAGCAGTACAGAGGTTCATGCGTAATGTGGTTTAAGCCATTTATAAGTTCCAATCAATGATGATGACAAACAGGTGAATGAAAGCAAGTAGACAAAAATGGAATTGGAATTTTTTAGCTGAATTTTAGTATTTGTTAGAAATGTAGTCAAGAAATACAATTGCATAGATCCAACCTATTATGATACTGCTTACAAGCCCATTTTTCAGAGATCTCATTACTCTGCACACAGTCAGGGCTGAAGGCTGGTTCAACACATGACTAATAAGAGACTGCTCGGCCCTCCACAGCATTGGTAAGATGCAGCAGGAGCTACTGCCTCTCCCTTATATGGCCTTATACAGCTTTTTTAACACCTCTTCCAATGTAGGTTGTGCTACAATCTGAGAAATTCTTACCACTGATCTGCTGAATACATGTAAATAAGTAATTTAGTTGGTAATTTACTCAATTTGCAAACTGGTAAGAAATACTTCTGATTCCATTACTTTCCTTTTTTTTCCTTTCTATTTACAATACTGACAGAAAGGATTTAGAATGGGATTTTCATCAATACCAGTATATTAATGCAACTGTAACAATCCAAACAGAATTGTATATCCTTATGGTGAAGGACATCCTCTTTCAGCAGTGAGCACCTCCCAAGCAAGACAAGATTTGAAGGGAGAGAAAGCATTTTTATCAGACCAAATGAGACAGTTGAACTCCATCCCCACAAATAAGTCATACGGACAAGCTTTTGTACACAGAGCCCTGAATCTGTTATCTTCAGAAGCAGCATTTCTTAATGCGAGTCAAACACCATCCCTTTGTTTGTAGACTGCAAACAAAATTACTCCAGCTCTGAGATAATTAACTGTCCTCTCTATCATCAGGAAGTTCAAGTGGTTTGCATACACAGAGCAGATCAGTCATTCTTTGGGCTGTTTGAGGAGAGCCCTTTTCCCAGAAGGAAACTTGACAATACAGCAAAGCTGCTCTGTTGGCTTGGTGCTGCCAAGAGCACAGCCCCACTTCTTGTCCTCTGCACAGCTTAATTTTGCTAAAAATTATTAAGCATAGGAACTGTTTTTCTTACTCTCATTTGTGCAAGTGAACATTATAAGGCATCAATAAGTCCTGCTTGAGGAATCAGTAAGGAAGAGCCATGGAATGGCTTTATTTGAGATCTGACGTAAAAAAAATTCAGGAGTTTTCAGTGATACTCAACATCTTCAGACACTTACAATACATAAAGTAAGTCTGAATCTCCTCTGCATTCCTGATGAAGAGGTACTTCCCCCCCATTTTCAAATAAGATGCATCATTTGTATCTGTTCTTCCCAGTCAGGAAGTCTTTTCTGCACCAGCAAAGGAACTGCATCCTCTTCCTAATGCACTCTTCTTCTAGACTTATTACATATTTTGAAAAATTCATGTAAGTAGTCCAGGCCTTATTGTACCAAACAACATTTTGTGTCTCCATTGTGATTCCCTTGCATCTCCAGCCTCACATTTAAATTACAAAGTCTTTACCAAACCCCTTTATTTTTAGCTCGTTGCTTAAGAGCTAAAAGGAGCATGACTGCTCCTTAACATTGTGCTAAACAAACTAATAATAATAGTAATGCATAGGAAGCTTCTGTAATGAGCACTAAAGAAAAGATATCTACTTTCTACTTTCCCGCAAGATTAGATATGTCTAACACATTGTTGCAAACATACAGTGTACATTATTACAATATGTAGATATAAACTTATACATTCTGCAATATAACTGAATTTTATTTTCTTAATCTTATTTTTATGGTAAATATTAAAACTTATTTAGGCTGAAACCCATAAAATTCATAAGTGTGGAGCATAAATACAGATATGATAAATGTGTAATGTACAAATAAAATCATAACAGCAGCTCTGTAACTTTATGAAGAATTAAAATTTCATGTACAAGATAAATACCATGGGTTTCAACTAAACTTGTGAGAGAATACTACTGTTCTTTCCTGTGTGCTGTCTTCAATGGAAACTCTGTCAGGTCTGTAACTAAATGAAAAATTACTTTGAAAATATATTAAGCAACAATACTAATTAAAAGGATTGTTTCTTTTTAAGTGCAAAACTTTTAAGGAAAGCATTAGGAAAATATTTGTGGCACTACAGAATACATCAGTCTCAAGCAATACAGCAATTCTGACAGCAGATGACAGGGAGCTCCCAGCCAGACAAACTGTGCAGCAGAGCAGATGCTGTTCTCACATTGCCTGACCCTGGATCCCGTCCCACCCCTGCAGCAGACCCAGAACAATTACACTGCAGCTCGGGGTGTTAGCAAGCCTCGGAAGGGAGCATCTGGTTCAACTAATGTTTTCTCTGCTCATTAATAAAAGGAACAAGCTGCAGTAACTCACAGAACAGCACATGGCCTCAGCAACAAATAATGACCATTAACTCCATGTAGTGATGAAGTTGCCAGAAAAATATCATATGCTTTGGGGTTTTATACATGGTCTATTCCCCACAATCAGAATACTTTCTGGTGGGAAAACTTAGATCTCTATGAAAAGAGCAATACAAATAGTCCAGCAAAATTCAGTACATAACAGTTAAACAGCCTTCTTTTTTTGTTTCTTTTTGTTGGGTTTTTTTAATGGAAAAAACTTTTAATAATCAATCCCATATGAAAAGTTGTTGTAAGGTGTTTATTCTAATTTATTACACACATACATGTGCCGTTAGTAAGGGAGCTAAAGTGTCCACCACAAATTTCTATAAAATTACGTGGCCCCAATAACCCTCAGCTTGCTGTTCCCAGCTGGAAAGACTGTTCCTTTTAATAACCAATTCAATAAACTGCTGAAAAATGCTTTGTATAATATAGTATTGCCATAGACCTGCTGTTTGTCTCTGTCATTACATATTGCATTCAATCAATTTACAAATGTTGCTGTGTTCCTTTTGTGCTAGTTCTTCTTATGGCATCCTGAACACAAATCTAAAGATCAATATCTTGTCTACTGAACAAAAAATTGGACATAACTAATGAATAATTTTATTTATAATAAAGAATCCTAGTCCCCAAATGGATTCTGATAATGTTGAAATTCTTTTTTCATATTTAACACAAGATGAAAATAAGTACCTTACACACCACCATGAGAAAGGCAGTGATAAAAATTCATATTTATTGAAGATGTGAGCGAAAAACCATGTAAAGCTCTGGTGCAGGGCTAAGAAAACATCAATAAAATGGTAGGTCATTCACAAGGTATTTGTTACCATACTAAAGCACAAAAAGTCCATGTGAAAGAGCAGATGGAATTTGTTTCGAACAGCACCACAGTTCTGCCCTATGGAACTATGGAAGCAGCAAGGCTCTGAATGAAGTAATTCAAGTAAGAAGCCAAGGAGAAGCTGAGCTCATGCTGTTTGCATGAGCTGATCCAGTTCATCTTGTGCCTTTTGTGTGACAGAAACAATGCATTTGCTGACTGTAGACACATCCCTGCACTGCTCCAGCTATTGAATAGCTGCCTCCTCCAAAACAACCACAGAGCTGTTCAAGGGAGCTACAAGTGACTGCTTTTCACAATCACTCTCTGCAGAGCAGCAAGCTGACAGAACTGAGAGGAAACAAGGACTGTTGAAAAAAGGGAATGGGTACCTGTATAAGGGTATCCCAGAAAGCTTCCAGAATACCCAGCTCACCTCCTCCCCACTCCCACACTTAGAGCCCAGATGTGCACTGAATACAGTATTTGTGTTCCCACCCAGACTCTTGGCTCTGCAACAACACACAGGCATTACCAGAACAAAATCATACCACTTCTGTACAAAACAGAAAGTCATCATAAAAGTACACCCCAAAAAACAGTACCACATTAATCAAGACTGTCCCCAATACCACGTGCCTTCCTGCTCTGATATCAGACAGGTAGAAGGCAAGAGCAGAGCAGGTACAGACCGCTTATTATTACAAGTGTTAAGTGACAATGTCTTCAGACAGCCTATGGTCAGACACCTCTGAGTCTCAAGCATTTGCCTGCTAGGTGACAGCAAAGGGACTGGATGTCCTGAGGGGAACAGGCACTAATCCTGCACCCTGACCATCTGCAGCTCTCTATTTTGTTGTGCCAGAAGAGGCTAATGTTTCCTACTGTCACACACATGTGCATGTTGTAGCTCGCACACTAAAGATTCCAGTTTAATGTCAGATATCCCTTACTCAACCATAAGAACCCAGCACCTTCCTATCCAAGAATCTGCAGTAATCACTCAAAGGGATCCCAACACAAACAAGTTCCTGAGTCCATGAACTCTGTGCACCCATTGGGCAGAAGTCTAATGCTGGGAAAAAAGAGGCAGCTCTGTCTAGAAACAGCAGAACTCTTTCTGTACCATAAATATTATATTCTTACTCTACATATTTTTGGTTTCTATTAGCAAAATTTGCCTATCAAATGTCAAGCTAAATTCACAGGACAGGCAGCTTGAAATAAACAAAACAAAACTTTGCCATCTGTTAACTGAACAAACCTGCTTTGGCATTGCTCAAGTCACACTGAATGCCACAAGGCCATTGTGACTGACTTTTTTCCAGAGTATAGTTTTATTTTAAAACTATTACTGCAAATTCATAATTCCAACCCTATGTTCTGTTTCAAGATGGAATTTCAACCTTACTAGTTAATTAAAGCCACCACCTGGAGTGAGATGGCTTTCAAACTGATTTCCTTTGTCTCTCTAATTCACATACATTAATATTTTATTTTCTACTGAAAAAAAATGTCACACATGTGCCAAAGACAAGGCAGATAAAATTATTGCAATAAAACAAAGAAAATACACTTGTTACTGCCAGGTCTCAGGATGAATGCTACATTATACAGACGCTTTAAAGGCTTAAAACTGCAAATTGCTCTATTTTACATACTGTATTCTAGCCTTTACATCAAGATCTCTCCTAATTTCTTCTTATTGTAATAAGAAAGGAAAAGGGTTGGGTTTTTATTACCTGAACACTTATTCAACGGAGAAACAAAGACTACATAATATATTACAACACAAGCTATTAAAACAATGTGACACTATAAAATAAGCTGCAATACTCATTATGGTATAACAAAACTAAACCCTGAGCAAATAAATGTATCTGCCAAAAGTCAGCAATAACTACGCAACAAGAGTTTAGAATCTTTAATTATGTAAGAAGGAAAGAAGCTTGTAATAATTAAGTTTTATAGGCTCCTTAACTTGTCATTACTAGGTGCTCACAAAACTTTAAAACAAGAATGCTATCTGAAATACTCTATTTTTAACAACAGATGCAATTGTTCACTTAACTGATTAGTTAAAAAAAATAGTCAAATATTGTTTTAAAAACCTGTACACACAGAACAGATAACAGTTTATTTACTCTCTGATCCAGACAATGCATACAGCAACTGCTCAGGCACTTACAGGCCCTGCATCACACAGTGACCAATGTGACACTGTCTTTATATAGCTTTGAAAATAGTTTTTGTTATAACAAATCTGTAAATCACCTTGGATTGTTATAACAAATCTGTAAATCACCATCAGGTATTTCAGAAACTTGAAGATCAGAAAAATTGTTAATTTTATTCATTAAAAGATATGGGTGAGACAGTAACACTTTTAAAGTTTCTATGAAGTTTATGCATCTTTGCCATGATCTGATTTCTGATACACACAAACACCATTCAAAACAGACAAAAGTTCAGTATTGAACAATTATAATCTACAGAAGTGATGGGAGGAAAGGAAGGTCCCATATTTCAGAAGAAATACATTTATGGGTTTAAAAAATATATATTAAAGTGTACTTGATTTCAAATTATGAAAGAAACAACATAAAACTACAAAACTAACAAGAAAACTTTCAATAACTCCAGACAACTTCTTTTTTTTCCCAAACACAGTCAGTCATTGCCTAACTGAGCTCCTACTAAAATTTTACCATGAACCTCTATGGAAAATGTGATCAGTCTTGATTACTTCTGAAAGATCACACTTTCAGCCACTGAAATCAGCACAAGTTACAGAGCAGCAGAATTTTGACTGCAATAACACACTACACTACAAAATAAGTTAAAAGGTATATTGAGCATCTTGTATAATCAAGTTACAATACAATTTCTAACTGGAGAATTTTACGTACAACATGGGGCTTCATATTTTCATCACGAAACGTGTGCACTATACAGATGGTTTATTTAATCCATTCCCACCTAAATTAATCAAAGCAACCTGTCCCACAAAAAAAAAAAAAAAAAGGTCTTCAAAGTCTTCATACAGGATTCTGCTGGCATTTGACAAATGGTGCACATTTAGCCAGGAAAAGTTGAAAATCCTCCATAAGGAAGTTTCCACATCTAAAAATAAGTGACATTATTAAAAGCGAAGCAGGATGTGTTATTTAGCATAATATGGAATTTAAACAGTACCACCTCCGATAGACTTTAAAATGCTTTTAGTAGCACCTGGTTGTTTATACATCTTCTGTGGTGAAAAGGTCAATAGAAATTCACCTCGAAGGTCACAGTTGCTAAGCAACTGTTTTCAGCAGTTCTGCAACACTGATCAAGCATCTTCTGATCAAGCATCACTGCCTGGTTTCAGAATAAACCCGGGTTGCATCCTACCTGGCCTTCCAAGCACCCCGAGCGTCTCCTGCTTTTCCCAAGAGCACAGACACCCACGGAAAGGATACGTCCTGGCACCACTGGCCTGCGGTTCACCAGAGCAAAGGACAGCTCCGTCGTCAGGAACACCACGGAGGGCTTGATGAGGTGCTGCCCAAATCTCAGCATGATGAATGCTGATCTTCAGGGTCTGAAAGAGACAATAGTTAAGATAATTAAGGGACTGACTCTGCCTTTCTAAACAACAGGAATAAAACAATCAAATTGCCTAGCCAGCTTCTAACAGAAAGTGCCTCCTGGGCTCATCAAGGCATTGGGTGTCTTGAAATGGTTGTTATATCTTTCCTAAAATGATCACTTCTTTGAAGGAGTGGTGAAAAGGGCTTCTTTCCAAAGCAAAAGTTTTACATATTATTTTTTTAAACCCTTCTCTCATCATCTTGGCAGGGCTACAAATTCTAGAGAATGTAATTTCTCCCTCCCATTTTCATTTGTCCTGCATTGTAAACATTTGGGTCATATGTTCTCCGAAAAGCACAAATAGGATTTCACATTCTTTCTGCCACAATGCAAATCAGTGCACACAGGACTTATGAAATAAACCACATTTTCTTAATCTCTCCATTAAATATCTAAACTGAAGAAATACTGGCAAATTGATGAAAGTTTATTTAGCCATTTTCCATCCACACTTTCTAGCTTGAGCAACTGGGATGTGAAGATGATCAATGCTACATTTGCTCTTAGAGAAAGTCAAAGACTTCCACTTCCATTCACTAAAATTTTCTCCCTTCGTGATGAGAATGAAAATCCCTCTTAAATAGCTACAGCACAATTCTAAATGTGTCTACTTTAGGTCTTTAAGCCCTAGAGTATTTAAAGTATTTAATTCAATTCAAAATATCCAAGGTACTGCAGGGTAAAATATGAAGAAATGACAAATTTCATGTGACAATACTTCTGACACATCGGAAGCATTATACTCACATTACCCAGCTTGAACCAAGTGACTAATCGGGAAATTCAGTTTTATATGTTGCCCGAGATGGGGAAATCTACTGCTACAGTCATGGAAGATCTTTTGTAACAGTTCTTTTCTTGCAAGATTACTGTGTTCAGAAGACCTAAACTTGGTTCTTAATCTAAGAGATTTATTCTAATTTAACATCCCACTAGTACCTGCTCCCATAAAAAAAAGTACACATAACAACCCCCACTAAGTGCACTCACTTTGAAAATGTCTTTGAGAAATACTTGTTCTTCTAAAGGAACTTCTGGCTTTGTAGCGATCTGATTCCACAGAAGAACTTAATTAAATTGAGGGTAGCAGATGCATCTTGTCAGGATTTACACCAGAAAAACATGTATAAATCTTAGTATGAGATACAGTAACAAATCAGATTACTACATTTCATGTAATAAACATTTTCTAAGCAGGCACCATGTCTTGTTTTGTTTTTGAAAATCACAGCTGAAAGAAAATGCTTGAGCAGACCATGGATGAGTGGAGATTTTAACTATGCCTGTTTCAAAGATTTGAAAAGGTTCTACTTTTTTTCCACATAAAGTCAACAGTAGATTAAGTGTCTGAGATGTGTCCCTCAGCATATATTAAACTTGAAACTTGACAACATACAAAAATCAAGTCTCTTTAGCTACTAGAAGAATTGCTTAGCAGAGAAAACACCTGCTACCTTGTGCTGATGCTTGAAAAAAACTATTAGGAACTTCAATCAGTCTTCCTCATTTCTCTTAAGCAGACCATCAGCAAGCCCCTGGAGGGGGGGTTCATTATGATTAAAACATGCAAGAATGTTTTTACACAATTCAGTAAAGAGACATGGTTCTCTTTGCAATGAAGGAAATGTTTCTGATAAAGGAGAGAAACATATTCCATAGCCAGGACTACCCTCCAATGATGAAACTGTAAGCTGGTGTCTCCAGAAGCTGGAAAATCAAATGTAGCACCTGCCCTTGCACCTGGAAATGCTATGGACAGAAATCAAAGAAATACTGATAATTCCTTGTTCTGTCTTCCAGAACACTGACAAATAAAGGTACTGTCCAGAGGCATGGGACAGACTTAAGCACAGAAATAAGGCTTCAAAATCACAGATGCTGAATGTAAACTCTGATGATTTGAAATTTGACTTAAGGAGGGAGAGAACCTGTGATTTGATAATCATCTGGAGAAGTCCTCTGGCTGATTGCTTCCATAAGCAAAAACCAGCAAAGAATAGCAAAATAAGATTGGTGACATTAGGTTGCCCATACTGTGTATTCATCATGCACCTACCACATGAATCTTTACTTACTTCACTACCCGTCTTGTTAAAAAAGGCCTAGAAAAATCAGTAAAGTAAAAGCACTAATCTCGTACCTCTCCACGCAGTAGTTTGAAGAATCACGTTATAGCCCCAGCGGGCTGATCCAGAATTATTAGAACATTATAAAATCTAATACATAGAATTAAAGCATGTATTAAAACCCTATTTGTTTACTATGCAAAAATGTATCTGAATAATGTATTTCTAACTCTTGATTCAGACTAAATAAACTTGTTTCAAACTAATGCATCAGTTGTACTGGTTGTGCTGTGTAATATTGCAGACTTCCCAGTGCTACTCTCTCCAATTCTGCAAAGGTTTTATGGGAGACTTTTTCTTAAACAATTATTCATGATCTATTATATATTACTTCCGCTGCCGTCTGCCCTAGTGATCCTCTGTGTTTTTCTGCAAAGTATGATCATCTGTGCTCAGACCAACACAAATGCTAAAAAATGCATTAGGGAAATAAGTAATGGGCATAAGTGAAATATCCACGACTGTGCAGCAACACACTACAGCAAGGCTGGAATATTCCAGAGTGCAGCCAGGCAGGAAACTGCTACTGGCAGAGTGAGTTTTTAGTCATCTGAACTCTACCTGCTTATTGCTTGGATGGTATGTAAACCAGCAGGAATCAACAGAGCACAGGTGTGGTGCACACGGGTCATGAGATGCAAACAGTGTGTGCACAAGGCTTCCCAATTCCCAGACTGGAATGAGCACGCTAAGTCTGTTCCTCCAGAGATTTCCATTTTTCACATAAAGAGGAGGTCAGTGCCAGATAAACTAGAAACTATACATAATTGGTTAAAGATGTTTCGTCTTTAATGATGGTACCATTTTTAATGCCCAGTAATAAGGAGGACAATTACACAGTAATGTTAGAAAATGAAAGAAATTCATTTCTGATTAAATTTCAGCCCAGTTTAACACAGTTTCTATTCTGACTATTCAGATGAAAAGTGTATTTACTCTTCTTCATACTGCAGATACACATTACATTGCCTATTTCATCTGCCTCATTTTCCTAATTGAATTCCCTTCAAGCTGTGTTACTGCAGTTGTAGGTGGGAATACAGTATTAAAGGCTAACAGCAAATAAACTAATTTTACAGCCACAATGGACCTAGATCTGTGTACTACGAAAGAAAAAAAAAAGACACTGGCAATCTACATTATACCTTGAAAAATAAGAATGCTAAAATTAAGAAAAATCTTGAGATACACTGAAATATTTTCAAATATTTTTATAGTTTTGTAAAATTTCAGTAGGCACATGGCATTTCCCCAGTCTATATAAATACTACTCATACATTAAATGTATTTTTGAGAGGAAATCTAAACACATGTCTCAAGTTTTCCAGATTTATTCAGTTTTGAGTTAGGGGCTTTGGTTTGTGCTTCAGTTTTTAAACAGCATAAGCTGTAGAATCATTTGTGTCAAATACACAGCCAGAACTCTGCATAAAAGATAAGTTCTCTTCTGAACAGATGATAAGTTCACCTAAAAACAGGTCCATAGGACATCAAGATGGGTGTCTGCTTGTTACATGTCATCTCTAAAGTCAGAGACCTGGAAAACTGTTGGAAGTTTGCTGATCACAAGGAGTGATGGCAGCAGATCTTTAAGGTTCTCTTCCTGCTGCCACAGACCTCTCCATTGGATGCTTAATGGAGACGGTGTTGGTACTCCAAAATGCCTCTTTTTTTAATTATACTATTATTCCTCCTCAGAACAAGGTGTTGAGATCAGCACCTGCTGGGAACCAAGCTCAAGGCTTTTGCTGAGAATCCCGTGAGCACTGTTCTAGGAAAGCTGCACATCTGGTTGTAATGGGAGAAGACGAGATAATGCAAAATGGGCTGCTAACTTCAAATGTGTGTATTAAAGGAAACTACAATTACAATACCATTATCTCTCTGTGCTAATAGGAAGGACTGTTTTAGAACCAATCCCAGGGGTATTCTTAAATTTTAAAGTTTATTTTACCATATTAACATCACCTGTTCATGAATGTTGACAGTCCTGATTCCAATACTCAATTTCACTGTAAAAACACTACGAATTTATGTGGCAAAACAAAAACTTCTTCCTTTTAAAAATTTTTTAAGGTCTTACATAAATACTAATTTTTTTTTCATTCACCAAGGTAAGAAAACTTGGGTTACACAACTTACTACACACCGTAGTTAAGGGAACAAAGTACCTATATCCTGAAATTCGTATTTGGCATTGTTCCCTATCAAAGATTTGGTTATGGAGAAAGTGAATTCTGCACCATATTTAAGAAGTAATGTACAATGAAGACCTGCCCAGCAGGCTACCTTCCCTCTTTTCATGCTTTGGAATTTTTTACTTATTCCCTCCTCTCACTGCCACTTTGTAAGGATGGAATCCACACAAGTCAGAATATTACTTCTTTAACTCAAGCACCTAGCAATGAAAATCCTTGTTGCTAGAAGCCAGGATTTGACATTTTCATCAAGGAATACCTATAAACACTAATAAAAAGAAGTGATTTTATTCTAAAATCACTTCGTTTTTCTAATAGCCCTATGTCCCTAGAACAGCTTTATCTGTCAGCACCCTTTACTCCCACCCTTGCACAAGATTTAACTACATATTTTGTGTTCTTACAGTTCCAGAAAATGTCCTCTAATTAAAAACTCCTCTCCCTCTCAGTGAGCCAAAACATCACATGCTATGCTATTTATGTTCTGAAAAAGCCAAGAAGAATTACAAAACTAGAAAAGGTGCTCCTGTACCTTTGACAGCCATAGCCTAGACTCTCTCCATGGGGATGGTATTTAATGCTCTACACAAGGTTGAAGGGAAAAGCTTGTGTGGATTATTTTCCATTTTCACCACCCACAGAAGCTACTGAACAGCAAGCCCATTAAATATGGCGCATGTAACCAATCCTGTGGTGTTGACAAGGACCAATTCGTCCCATCATAGACAGATTATGATGGACTCGAATTCACTACATGTGGCTTCCCCTGTTTAATCTAGCAGGGAAGAAAACATCAAAATTATTACTGTTTAAATATATAGCCATTTTCTTAGCACAGTCAATCAAGCTAAATTATCTACACGTACAATGAAAATAGACTGTGGCCTGTTGCATAGCACCTAAGCACCTTCATGTGTGTGATGCCACAGCCATCCATCTGCAATCCCACAGCCTTTGCCTTGCTGTTCCCTTTCACCTGATCTGCAGCAGCATTTCCCAGTCCCTCTAGGACAGGATTTTCCATTCTGCTCTCAGTCTTGCCCCTGGAAATCCCAGTGTTGTTGTTGTAGTGGGTTTTCCTAGGGCATGACTGTGACCGCTATGAGAACTGCACCTTCCCCTGCCTGGCTGCAGCTTTTGGGTTGCACTTGTGGGCCCAAGGAGACTGCACAAAGCTCCCTGAGCGTGCAGCACCACCCCTGAGCACAGTACCAGGTATCATTGACAGCGTGATGAGCAATGACCTGAGGGAGCTCTGAGGGCCTGATGAAAACCAGACAGTTCCCAGTTGTACTGGGTCTGACTGGGATGGGCTTTTGTTCACAGGAGCAGTATTGGCTTTGCAACCAAACCAGTGCTGACAAGACACCAATATTTTGGCTATTGCTGAGCAAGGCTTTCTCTTTTTCTCCATTCTGCCCATCACCAGTGAGCTGATGTACATCTTCATCTTTGGCTCCTGACAGGAAAGCTGCATTGCTCCCAAACCTGTCTCAACATACTCCATGCAAACAGTCCAGCTGTCCCATCAACATATCTGAAGCAAAATATGCACAAAATTTAATCAAAGCACTGTAGCCTATTTAAAAGCTACAGGCCAAATACAATACTAGCATTCTTATTTTTTTGGTGTACTAGTATACACATTTTCTTTTCAAAATTATCCGTCTTCTGGCATTACACATCTTGTCTACTGCACCTGGTCAGGTAATGTGTGGATACACGCAGGCAACATATACGTAAGTCTGTCCTCAGTTTCCTCTTTCCCAATTTTCTCGTTCATCATCAAAACAAATTTTTAAAAGGCCTCTCCCCTGCTCCCAAAACCCTCACAACCACCCCAAAAAGCAACTCAAACTTCAGACACCCAGAACTTTGTTGACCAAGAATGATGCAGACCCCTAAAAGCAAGTGAGCAACCCTGTAGCAACACTGTAAACCAATTGCAACTTTGACAAGTTAATCAACAAATGCAGAATCAAGCTAGACATCAAAGGCGATACAACATCCATAAAACATGGAGAGGGCATAAATATTTTTAAATGATGTAGACATAGTTGTCAAATTCATTTCTATAGCAAGCATTTTGGAATACAAATTAGGCCAACTTGGTTTATTCTTATAATTCAGGTAAAGAGTGCAAAGTTATAAACAATAAATTAAAAGGTTTGTAGAGGCAAAAGAGTTGTATAATACATTAAACTTGTAGAAAAATGAGATTTTAGAAGAGTCATGAAAGTGCTAAACAGGCTCAATATTCTTCAAGTGTCCATGTGTACACTGTGTGCCTCAGAAGATGACTCATACACCATTTAACCATGCTGAGAAAGTCATTCTGGCAGCGGAAGCCCTTGTTTGCCTCTGTGCTGAGGTAACAGCCCAACCTCAAATATGAGAATTTGTTTCCAAACATCACTTTTTTGTTGTTGTTGTTTTGACACCCTAGCTAGACCTGCAATTTTACTTTTTTAAAAAACCTTTTACGATGATGAGCATGAAATAAAATTGCTGTCTTGCATTATCCTGCAGTAGGTTTATGTCCATTTTATGCCAGACTGCATGAACTCAACACAACACAATATTACAGAAGTTATCTTTCAAACAGAATCCCAGTCCCAAGACTTGATCTAGAACTTCTCACAATCTTCTCTGCTCGAAAACCGTGCCCATTTTTCCTCATATTAGCAGAGGTTATCTAAGATTATACCTCGTTCTATCACCATCCAACAAAAAGACAGGAATCCAAAGACAAGTCTGATAATTAAGAACAACTCAAAATCCATGTACTATATTCATGATTTTAAGGAGGATGTTCTGTGAAATGGGATAAAATCAACAGGTTCACTCCCAACAACTTCTACTAAAAGAACAAAATACATCCAAAACCACGTATATGCAATAAAATAAATGATATTCACAGATCCTTCTTTAGTGTTAATCTCGGGGATAAAGAAAAAAAAGAAAAACAAAACAAAGAAACACACATTATTAACAACTTGCATGCATCACAGCTATTATCCTGATGCATGGAGAACTCAGAGGTTTGATTTTGCCTCTGCAAGTCATTCTGATGAACGAGACCTTTAGTGTTGTAATAACTGCTGTGAGTAATGGAACAACCAATGGCTTTTATTAAGCAGGAACACTGAATAATATATTACCAACACTAAGATCAAGGCAAAATACATTTTTATTACGGAAAAATATCATGCCATTTTTTAAAGCAGAGAGGTGAAAGGCAGAAAAGGAAAAAAATTAAGAAAACGCTTTACAGTATGCACTAAACGGCAGAAATTATACCGTGAAAATCCTTTTTCCTAGTGTGGCTACCTAGGGCTACATTACATGGTAGAGGAGCAATAAAAAATTGTGACATCTCTTGAGATACGTAAGTGTAAGGAAAACTCTACCCCAGCAAAAGGAGGGATGGGGGAGGAAGGTCGCTATAGAGACCAGCACACTGCACATTGAAACACTTGAGCTTAAGCTCATTCCTTTTGAAGCCACAGACTAAGAGAGCTGACGTGATGGAAAAACTAGGAATGTTCTTTTGCTGTACCCTTCAGTGGAAAAATAAGGTGGCTTTAAAAATGGGGAGTGAAGAAAAAGCTGTTGTGTTTTAGCTTTTTTTTATTATTATTATTTATATAGCAATACATAAAGTCACTTTATAGGCTTTAGAAATATGCACCAAGACTAAGCTTTCCCCTGAAGTGGATTCCTATTTCCTCTGAGTGAACACAATTTGGACATCTATAGTATTGGACAGCAGAGATGGAGCAAAGAGAGCTGTAGAAGACAAGTTGCAGTGAGTTAAGTGAAAAGATTCAAGGAATAAAAAAGTCCATTGGGAGAAGAGAGAAATGGCTCTTCCCAAACCGTTATGGTGGTATAAACCAAAGCACAATCAGAGAGAGAGAGAGCGAGAGAGAGAGCATAGGGTGTGCTATGGCAAAAGGATGGTCCACACAACTCAGGGCCAGCACAAGTCCAGACAAAAATAAGTGTGGTATGAGCCAGAGATGTTGGATGATGAGTTTCCAGACACAGTCCAGAATTTTATAACTTCTTCACTGAGAAACCAGCTACATCACTTCCAAAAACCCTCCTGAATCAGTAAGCACTTTTAAAGATTTATTTCCTGTATTTTGTTTTTTTGTCCTTTTGCCCAGAATTTCATACTGAATGCAAATTTATTATTATTAGACCATGGTTATTTGGTAATGCTACGAATTTGAATTTATTATATTTAGAGCAATTCCTGCGATACCTGAGTATCTCCACAAGCATTTCAGCTTGCTGAATTAATAAATGTAACACAAACATTCAGAGGAAAATGCAGACACCATACTTAGTCTAACAATTCCTCGGGCATATAGATGAAAATAGACATTTAATGAAATTTATTGTCAGATTTACATTTATATATATCTAATAATACTAGATAGTAGGTTCTTTACATTTATGTATAGTGCATTTATGTTTATTTCTAGATGTTGAAATCTTCAAGACAAATCCCATTAGCTCTCATTTTATCATTTTATATATGTGCTTGCTCTCCAAAACAAAACCACTTAAACCAGGTTGTTCCACGAACACTGGAATTAATGAAGTCTCATTTCAAAGGATCTATGTCCACATCCTTTCCCCACCTCCTTTTGTCCCCCAGAGAACAAGAGCCCTCTGCCATGGCCCTGAGCATATCCCAAGCAGGTGATTCCAGCAGGGCTGTGGTTCACAGGGTTATCCGTGTGGAGAGCTGCGGGCCCAGGGGTGCACACTGGCTGCTGCCAAGCACCTGGGGAGCAGCTGGGAGGAAAAAGATGCCCCCACCAGGCAAAGCAGGTCAAGGCCACTCCCCAAAAAATGGACTGTTACAACTGTATAGTCTAATTACAGAACTACCACAGAACACATACATATCTATTTTAAAAAATTAAAAGTGCTGCTCTAATGCTGAAATTTGATATTTTTGAAAAAGTTTATACAACGGTCACTGGAAAAATGCAACCTGGTGTGACTTGTTCTTACTATTTCTGGTTCATTTAAACTGGTCGAATTGTGAACTGCATGCAAAGAACACTTTTCTAGGTTTAACTTTCCCTCTCTGCACGTTTTCCCTCTGATTTTCCAAATGCTCTCTCTGTACTTGACCACATGTTTGGAAAATGGCAAATACCATTACTGCTTTCCTGTCACTTCCCTATCTTTCTCAAAGACACCTGTAGCAGAAATCAGAGCTTTCTACAATTTTGTACAGAGCACTATGAGGTCCTTGCTCAACAAGGTAATGTTGAATGATAGCTGGGTTGCAAATCAACTGAAAGAATAAGCAAATTTTGGAAAAGGAAACAAACACTCACTGTCAAACCAGCATTGAAGCATGACAGGAACCTACTTACAGATTTTTGGTTAGATTAATTCTGAACACTATGACTTAACTAAATTTAGGCAAATACAGGCAGCCTTATGTGATTTTTTTTCAGGAGAGGTTTCATATTTGGTAGCAGAAAATACAGTTATATTAAAATACAGCTATTTATGGAATATGACTCCTTTTCATAAGATATTTTCTGCTGAGGGAAAGTGGCTTGCAATTCCTGTTATCTAATGCATACAGGCATTCAATTTAGTCCAGTAGGATACTAAGCCTGAGAAGTTTGGGGTTACATTTTCCCCTCAAGTTGCTCTTGAGGAATTTTTTTCCCACTGCAGACAGGTGCTCTTAGCAAATTAACCACTAAAATCTATCAAACAGGTTTTTGGCTTCACTAGGTTTCTTTCAGAATCAGGCCTTAAGACAACTCCAGCATCTCCTTTAACTGATTTGCACAAGTAAGAGAAGTCAAAGATGATCTTGTCAATATTTTTAAAGCCAAATTTCAAAATTACTGATGCAATAAAGTATTTTGCCCACTGTAACACTAGCAGCAGAAATACAGAGAAATCAAAACCAAAGGGGAGGATATTGTGATAAAGAGCCTAAACCTGCATTTTCAATATGCTGGCCTGCATCTTCCTTGGAAAAAAATTAAGGACTGCTTAGAAAAATTATACAAACAGAGGAAAATTTTTAAGTGCTCACTATTGTTACAAGTGTATTATTTTAATTTTCTTATGCATGTACTAATTAGACATTTAACTGTATCTGCACATCATTCTCCAGGTTGCTTTTTACTTCATGATTGCCAAATATCCTGAAAAATATGCATTTTCATCTATCTGTAACTACTGTAAGATTCCTCATGTTTTTTCTTTTAGAAAACAATCTGTATGATTATTTTTTAACCTAGAACTGTATGAGTTACATAATCAAGCCATAAACCAAGCAAATAATTCTGTATGTTTTTGCTGTATTTCTGGCTTTCTATGCTGCATCACTTCAGGCATCAACAAAAAATGTTTTAGTGTTCCTGCTTTTAACTTTTCAAGATTAAAAAACATTATTGGTCACATGGTGGATTGGAATAACGGAGAGTATTATGTTCTCATTTTTCTGTAAACTTGCTAACATTTGAAAAAAGAATTAGGTGCCAGATGACAGTTCTGCAACTAATTGGGGAACAAATTTTTGTATAATCTACTGAAAGGTCTTCGGAGCTCCTTGCCAGCCAGGTTTTCTAATAAGATACTCATGAGTAATTAGAAATCTATAGACATGATTAAATCTTAATCTGCAATCTGTAGGATGAATGTTTAGGCTAAGGTCTGGCAAACTGGCAGAGAACTCAACCAGGGACCCCTCTGTAGCTTCAAGAATTTGGCTGGCATTAGTCAAAGCTGAAGCTCTGATGTAGTTGTGAATTCCTCCGACTCCTCTGGACAGATAACTCATAAATTGGGCTGCCAGCTCAGTGCCAGAGCCCTGCACCCGTAGTCCTGACTGCCCCAGTACTAGCATATTATATAGAAAGTGGGCATAAATGGTTTATTTCCAATGAAAACTTTGGACTACCATTGCACTTCTTAAATAATAGATGTAATTTATTATTTAAAAGGTCATTTGCACAATACATATGTACTTCCCCAGCTACTCAGTAGGAAATCATACTTAGTCAACCAAAGTTCTCACTAACTTTCATTTTTCCTCAATAGCAAGCAGTTGTTCTGTTAGTAATGCCACAGCAATACCATAAAGCTCTGGGAATAGCTGGCTCTCAGCAGTCTGGAAATGGTTACAACTGTAAACAAAAGAGACTTTGAAACTACTGAAAAATTCATTTTCTTGTATTGTTATAAGAGATGTTTCGGCTTCCCTGAGTGCACTTCATAGCCAGGAGAAAACTGTCCAACTTTATACACACAAGGTAGCCTCCCAGTTCCGCAAAAGTTATGAACTTGGCACAATAAGAGGAATGTAGTCTAGTAAGAAGTTACATGTAGGTTAACATTAAAAAGGTGTTTTAAAGAAAGGGGTTCTCTAACTATCTACGTAATTCCAATGTACCAGCCACTGTTCTGGTACCTTTCTTGATGAATGCAAGAAACATTTCACTTCTCTAATCACTGTCATCTAAAGATTTCAAAGAGCTTTGGGAAAATATATGGAAATATGTATCTAACAGATAAGAAAACAAAGCAGATATAGACTTTGAGGAGCACAAATTGCCACAAAATGATCCAGTAAAATCTTTTTTCCTTGGCCAAATTACTCTAACCAAAGTCTCAAAAATTAACTGAAAGACTCAAAAATCACTATGGTTAGCCTTGGTGCAAATCCACGCTGCTACTTTTAAAGGACTATGAAGAACTAAGGGCTTACCTTGAATTCTCAACACTACTCCATAAGTAGTCAGCGGGCCTAAAACAAAAACTAGCATAAAATAAACTTCCGGTGGAGAAAATAACAAGAAAAATCACGTTAAAGTACTCAGTATACAAAATGTGGACACAACAGATAAAAATCACCAATTAAAGTTTTCCTGAATAGACAAACAGTATTTTGCTAGACTTGCTCACAAATCTTCTGGTATTTAGAATGTCTTCACAGAGGAAAGAAATCTGAATAACCTATGAAAATAAATGAAAGTGCATTTGGAAAGATCCTGTTCGTGTTTTATCACAGAAAAGGCAGTACCATCTTTGAGGCAATATGGTTTCTCAATTAATATTCATTTCCCCAAATTAACTGGATCACGAATTCCAATACTCCCAATTAATCTTTCTCCATTGCAAAAACCAAATTACCTAATTGACAAGGATGAGAATTCAGATGGCTTGTGTAATGCCAATTTATGTGCAAGCATTTAGGAACAGTCTTTAATAGTAAAGTCATATTAGAGTTTTCAGCAAGCCCCAGTGCCTCATTTCTGCAGGTGATTCACCGAAGTTCTGCCTATTTCAGAAAAAGCTCCAATTTCCTATGTGATACTGCCCAAAGTACCAAATACAAAGTTTTCCTCGGCAATCAATAGTGTCATGTAAATGTTCAGTTTGCAGCCCTGAGCTGCTGGGGAAGTTATCCAGCCACAAGAAAAACACACCTGATGCTGAAGAAGCAAGTGGTGTTTTCTGAACACAGAACATCCTGTATGATCTGAAGGGTGCTAAAATCCAATCTCATGTCTTAAAATGTACATCCAAATTTGGTGAATTTTTCTGACCTTAATCTCTGTCAGCTCTCCATGTGTAAAACAGAGATAATACCACATCCCTCACTGGGGCTTTGTGAAGATAAATTTAATTTAAAACCTGTGTAGCAAATGTGTAGCACTTGGATATAGTAGTGATGAGCAGCACAGAAAAGCCTGAGAGGAAATTAATAATTCTGACGTCTGAGCAGGGTTTGAACAACGTGCTGTAAATAAGGCTTAGGGCCATATATCAAACACTGATGATAAAAAAACATGTCGAATAGCTGCTCATTAATTGAGGTTTGTCCATCTTGTGCACTGAGTAAGGAAGAATTTTTCTGGAAAAGTGTTATGTGTTCTTACATAATTCTGATTACTTCATCAGAATGCATATGCATAAGAGAAGTTGAATTTGTTGCAATGCCAGTCATAACACTCTCTTCTCATGACCACTTGCTTTTGCATTCTTAATAATGTTCTCTTCATGAAGTTTGTACATGTAACATTTATATTAAAAAAGAATGAATTAAGATCTCATTGTGAATGTCTGATTTCCATGCACAAGTGGAAATGAACAAATCTTGCTTTAAAAAATTTAATTAGTAAAATAAAATACCAAGCTTGCTAAGGCTTGGTAAATTTAGCAGGGCTTCCACTTAATTTCCTCTTCAGTTGCTTGGAATGGTCCAAGTGTTACTTCTGTTCACACTTACTGTGTATTGCCATAAGAAACTCAGGAAGGGAAAACATATCAGGGCACTTCCAATTTTAATCCAAGGCATCAAATTTTAATTCTCAACAATAACAGCAGCCGACCTGTTCCCACTGCTAGTTCCTGTGGAAGTAAATCAGGCAGAAATTTAGCTAGAAGTGCACTTGGGAATCACAGAGAAATAGCATCTCCCCAACATGCTCTCCAGTGCCTTCTTCCTCATCCAAAAAAATCCCCGCTGCACTTACAGAAGCAGGTGATGGTGCTTTTCTGGTGACAATCTCCTGCTCCAGACTGCACAAACACACTCAAGGCAATGGATACCACTGTGACTGCCCTGGGAGAGCACAGCTCTCCCAGAAAGAGCCCTACACAAACAGCTCTGCCACCTGAACAAGCCACGAGACTCCAGGAACACAGACAGCTTCCAGTTCTGACTTCATTGTGTTGACATCTAAGTTGCTCCTTAAAAGCCAGAAGAGTTACACCCAGAAATAGAAGATCGAACCTAGATCCTGCAAGTTTCAGCTCGAAAAGTTTTCTAGAACTCAAGTACTAAAATAGCAAAATGTATTCAAATTAAAATTAATTTTGTTAATACAAAATAATACGAAAAAATAAAGTCAATTTCCCAGAGACCACTTGCACAAAGCCTTAAGAAAATAATACTCCTATTTAATTAATGTCATCCGTGTAATATCATCTATTAATATCATCTATGTATGATCAGTGCTCTTAAACAACCCCAAGAGAAGTAAAACCTGTTATATTCCAGCTAAAATATCTGTCCTCAGAGAGTAATTAGCCAACATTTTTTGTTCAAATCAACACCAAATTCATTATACTTTGTTAACAAATCTTTCACAATATAATAAATATATAGGAATATGAAGCCAGAGGGTTTTCTACCTAGCATATGCCATCTTCTCAAAAAGGCAACAGAAAGACAAGATCTTTTAAATATTTAATTAGGACTCAAATCAAATTTACATAGTGATATGCCACATTCTCAGCTAGTGATGAAGACAAACATCTCTCTGTGTTATCAGTACTTGCAAGGGTAGTGATTTATTTCACTTTGCTTACAGAAGGTCTCCAGAGATTTTCACACTGTTGTGCATCATTTCAGATGTTTCTTTTAGCTTTTTATTTAACTAGTTCATTGTTGAACATAACAGCTCCTACAGCAAAATATTTAGGACTTGATCAAAGTTTGAGATATGCCCTAAAATAATTGTATTTGTCTTTAGCAAATACTACATTTGAGTTTTGAACAAAACTGCTGATTAAGGATGATGAAAATTACTCCAGCATGAAATGAATGGATAGATGTGATACCTAGCAAGGGATTTCCCCGGAAATTTTCTAATTTTCTTTCACTAATTTAGAACAGGTTTATTTAAAATCTGCTAGAATGTACTGAAGTACAGAGTCACATAATATCCAGTTATATGAAGTAAAGGGAAAATGCAGCTGAGAAATCTAAGCTCTGGCTTCTTGAAAGGCAAAAAAGTTATCCAGAAACCAGAAATCTTGTAAATGATCTATATAACATTTCCTAGCAAAAGGAAAAGAAGAAAAACAACAACCTATAATTTAATCACAGAACTAATAAAATGGACACACATTTCTCACTTTATGAGCTTTTAGAAAATAGGAAAGGGAAAAAAATTCCAAAAAAACCTTTCTCACTTTTTCTCTCTATTGAAGAAGTACTTAATTGCCAAGAAACCTAATTTCAGTAAGCAGCAACAAATACACAAGCACACAAACACTGCTACAAAAGCACTATGGAAATCTTCACATATTTCAAGGTTATAACTTTTAGAAACTTTAAAATTTCACACACAGATGTTACTGCCTGCCAGTAAATTTGCCTTTTCCAATGACAAAGTGGTATGAAATTAAAAACTTTCATCATTAATCATAAAAAAAAATTAAAAAGACAACATGGCCAAAATAAAGAAATAAACAAAACCCCCTTACCTTCAAACTTGACTTAACTAATTATTTTCTCTTTCTGACAGCAATGTAAGCAGCTAAACTGTGTATTTTCCTCTTCCCCCAGCATTAGAAGATCAGAAAGTCAAAGGTGAAGAGAGGAGTAGCTAATTCTATTAGAACTCCTATGCAGTCTAGAAATGTTGGCTGGAAGGGAGATCTACAAGTGTCAACTCCGACCGTGGGACAACAGTGTGACTGTGGCAAACGCTTGATCATTTCAACCACGGCTTTGGCCAGCTGAATTTCCAGGGATGGACATTTGACAACCAACCCCAGATATAATATTCTCCAATACTGAGGGGTAAAAAAGTAGATTATGAATTATGAAGGAAAAAATCTTTAGGTTTCCACCAAAAACATCACAAGCCTTAAGGGGCAGCAGGTTCTTATGTTAGATATGTATTACCACCTTCCCCTTGTTAGATGGAAAGACAAATTAAACTGCTACACAGCAAAATGTTCCAGTTCCACATGCAGCACATATATTCCAAGCTGTGACTCACCTACGTGTTAACCTTAAAGAATGAAATTTTGGGCCTTGCTCTTTTAAGGTGTAGGACTAATACTCTGTAATTCATTGTTCAACTAAAGAATGTATACAGGTCGCCATACCAATGGCTAATTCATATTCCTACAGCTGAATATTTTACTCAAAATTATTACTTTTACAAAGGACTTTGATTTCCAGCTCTTCAGAATGTACAGCACAGGATACTGCAGCTTCAGATTTGCTCAGGTGCAGCCTCTCAGTTTGTACCTGTGTCCTGTACATTTGCACTTTTAAAGCAGGCAAGGGGGCTTTGGGGGCTCCCTGCATTCCTGATAACAGCTGCTCTGTGGAATTAGCAATTTGGGATGAGGAATCTCAGATGAAGAAGTCACATGATCTCACAGGAAGTTCCCAAAGCAGTTGCATTCCTTGAGATGTGATTTCAAACTCCAAGCAGCGTGGGGAGCAGCCACATTCCCCCGGTGAGCACCTGTAGTTCTGTGCATGGGGTAAACACTGCAATGACCCCATTTTGCAGGAGATTCACCCTCTGGAAGGAGGGACCCTGCTTGTGCCTATCTTGTGTCTACTCAGGTGGATAGTGACTTTGTTTACTGGGCAGGGTAATTTTTTTTATCCTGCAATTTCTACATGTCCATAGAGAACGGCTCGCTAAATTTGAAACAAAGGTTTTTATACAGAGAAGAAATATGTATGATGAATTTTTTGGAGCATCATACTCCATGGGAGAATTCTGAAGACAAATCAGGGCATATTATTAGTATGTCATTTATTTTATACACATTTGGTGCACACATACATATATGCCTACACCCACTCAACAAAGGAAAACAAGGCAGTTCCATTGCACGGTTTGTCATTATTTCTGTGTTGGAGAGGAACCTCAGTAAGCATGTTTCCCCAGGTATTTGTAATGCCCTTTATTTTTCCCATACACTGGCATTCCCTACCCCTACTGAACAAACACACAGTCAAACGTTATTGGCTACAGAGGAAACAAGCCATGGCACCACAAGGCAGAGCTTTTACTTTCTCAAGTTCAGAATGTAGAATTTACCCGCCCCAGTGCAGGGTGTTCAGGAACAGACAGAAGAGAGCAGGATGATAGAGGGATCTGGACTGAGCAATGCTCTATTCCACAAACAGATCTTGCTAATACAGTAGCAAATGAACGATCAGCTCTTCCCCAGAGGCCACCCTGTCCCTCAACAAACCAAGGTATGGAATCTGACATGACAAATACTGATTTTCCCAGAAGAATTTCTTTTCCAAACACAAGTGAAGTATTATCTCAAATCAGCAATCAAACTGCAGCAGCAGTTTGCATTTAAAGATATTTAAAACTATTATACTGCAGTGCATATAATATGTAAACACTCAGGACAGCCTAAGTGTAATATGTATTTACTTACAGACCTTGAATGTACTAGATGTGTTGCCATACTTAATTATTTCTGAATCAACACAGTTTTAAATTAATTTCCCATTTTATTTTGGTTTAATTTACTAAAGGCACAATCCAAAGCCTTTTCACAGGAAGGAAAAATTCACATAACACTAGATTTGGCTTAAAATATCTTCTCAGAAATGGTACTTATCACACCAATATTGTAGATCCTGTCTTCTCTGTGGTTGATTAGTGCCCCTTCACTTAGAGAAAGTTAATGTAGGTAAATTTTCCATACTTTGTTTTACTATTTGAAAGAATTGACAGCTTAGTTACCTATTTCATCAGTCAGTGGTATGGATCTCCCAGATGTGAGACTCATATTTGACCCATATTTAACTGACTTTAGTAACGTCAAGTTACCCAAACTTGAAGAGAAATAAGAAGTGGATTATAAATGAGTAAGCCTAATCCACTCAAGAACACTCAAGATTCATCCTACCATTTCATATCAAAACAACAATATGAAATACTGTGGAAACTGGAAAATTTATTTCTGAAGTGCTGTATATACAGCACTTTGACACTTCTCTGTTGAATAAAGTACATCTACTACTAATCCCCTTCTAATTTTTTCCATTAACTCATTGTCTATTTGCACAATTTATCTGAACCACCTACTCAGGGCAAAGAGCAATTTCTACAATCAAAGGTAACCCTAAGATGATACAAGTTAATTTTCTGGGTCCTCTGATTAACTTCCAGCAGTTCATATACTTTTTCACTGTTACAGTGAGCACATTTTCTGTTGCTTTATAGAAGAAAAGTGTTCATATACAAGAGCAAAACCAAACCAAAGCAAAATTTTTGCTTTTATAAGTATCAGTTGGGGAAAAAAAATTCAAAAAATGCTCTAAACCCAAAAACTTGCTATTCTCAAATGTCCCTTTGTACCAAGATGATTCAGGAACTGTTTCTTTTCAGGCAAATATTCAAGTGAGGAGGGAGAATAATGAAATGATTGTGTTTACCAAGCTTAAACTCACAATCTGTGGATGGTATAGTTTCCGTATTCAATCCATCAACTTCTACCTCAAAATCTCTATTCCAGATGAGAGCACTTGAACACTTTATCTAACAGACATGCCTTCTCACAAATAAATTTCTAGACTTCCAGATTGATCTACCAGTCCTAGACTAAAAAAAAGAAAGGAATGTGATGGCACAGTTCTTGGAAGAACATTTAGAACACATCACCATCTTGCCTTTGCTTCACCCTTCTTCACATCTGTAAGTAAAGATCAAGGTGTACAAAATAAAACTCCCACAAAGCAAGAGAACAAAGTAAAGTGACAGTAAACTAAGCAAACCTTCAGTGAACTTTGCAATTATGGAAATCTGAATAAAAAAAAACCTTGTGAATTGTTCATTATAGAAGTCATCTGAGAAAAAGTGATTTGGATTGTATAAAGTTGGGCACTGTTTAAGAACAAGTTCCAAGCTCATGGATAGTCATAACTCAAACAGAAATTAGGTCATATTGATTAAAAAAAAAAAAAACCAACAAAACCAAAACAACTAACATGATTTAGATGATTTAGATGAGTAGTCAAGGCACATAATGAATGAAAGAATGTAAAGCCATTCCCAGCAATGCATATGAGTCAGGACTAAGCAACTGCATAACTGATCAAGAAAAAAAGAAAAATATAAAAAAACTGAGAGCAGAGGACACTAAGAAAGATTTCATTAAGAACACAGAATTTATAACTGTGCTGTATATCTGCATGGTTTGTGGCACAACTATTAATAGAAATATTAATACAGAAAAAAGACAAAAGTTTTCACTAAGTATTAGTCTTCAGGAAAAAACGAGATGATGCCATTGCAGTGTAAGTGCTTTCTACAACAATTATTAGGGAGAGAAAATTAATTAACAGTTGCTGAAATGAAGTAGATCTGGATAATTTGCATCCCAAAATTTTGAGACAGCTGGCCAAGCAGCAACAAGAGTGTCGCTGTCACACCGAGGATGGGTAGAGAAACAACACAGAGTCCAGGCTCAGGAATAAATGGAAGCAAGTGATTTAATAATTTTTCCAAAGGCTTTTTACATGTTAGTTTGCAAAAGTGTGTTAAATGGCATAAGGTAATTGGTTTTTTGGCCATCCACCCCTTAAGGGGATTGGCCAAATTCTAAGACACCCATTTCTAAATATTTTTCTAGTTAGAACCATAGCAATCCTGCAAAACAACCTGCAGGTGCAAGAAGTTTACAAAACTGTAACATTGTTTTAAATAATTTGCATGGGAAAGACAGAGCTCTCACAAAATGCTGTGGAAAGCTGGAAAATTTCTCTGCTAAAGCTTTTCAGCATCTACACAAGAGTGTCAAAAAGAGTTTACATTGCTAAGCTTTAAAACAAGCAAAACCAATATCCATAAAGTGGGAAATTCAGGCAAAATACTGGAATGGTTGATGTATGACTTTACTAATAAGCAAGTAAAATAAGGTAGAATTAATGCCTTTTGAGATGGATTTATGGCAAATAAAGTTAGCTACCTGGAAGTCACCTTTTTTTTTTTCTTTAAATGCATTTGAAAGCTTGACTGATAAAAAAGGGTACATCTTCAAAATGATACACATTTTCAAAAAACAACAGCACAGGACATTTTCATTAAGAACCAGAACAATTCAACATGACATACACAAAATACATTTTTTTAAAATCAGTAATAGACAATAATAAATAACTGTAAATCAGAATAATCTGGGTTTAGATGAACATTGCAGAATCTGGCATTCAATTCCATACTAACATCATTACTGATATTTAAAAGGAAATTCAAATCATTGCAGATAAGGCTTTTGCATAATAGACTGGAGAATGCTCTGACAGAGTAGGACACAAATGCTCAGCGAGAAAATCATTTGACTGGAAAAGCTGAGCAAAGAAAAGCAGAGGCTGTGCTAAACATCAAGTTCATCAAAAGTCTGTTGCTGTATTTGCATATCAAGAAGATAAACTGAGAATCAGGTGTTCAGAAGAGTTCTGGAGTCACTGGGATCAACTTCAGAGACTTTGCAGCAAAGGTTCAGCCTCGTCACTGGACGTGCACACAGTGAAGTCCCAAGCACACAAACAGATGTTAAATTACTTTCTGCACTTGGCACTGGAGAAGCCAGAGCTGGAATAAGGCTTTATGCAAGGACTTAGAATTTTTTCAATCAAGCAGATACATTGGAGAATATTCAAGCAAGACAAACACAACAAATCAATTAGAAAACATACTTTGCCAAAGGGCACAGAACTCCATCTATCTCTCTTATTGAAGGGAAGCTTGAGGAGTGTCTTGAGTGCAAAAGTAATTACAAGCCACACAGAGCTTAACAATTTCGAAACAAAAAGGTATAAAAGCTTCTATTGACAGAAAATGACAACTATTAAAAGAGATGAGCTCAGAAAAAAAGTGCATGTTTTGTTTGGTGCATTTCACATGATGACTTATTATTAGAATAAATTACCCAGGTTGGGAGCTTTCATCAAGAGTAATTTTTAACAAATAAAGATACGATGATCTGAAAGATCTAATTCAAACATTAATTTATTTGGGAAAGTCATATGGCTTTGTCCAGTGACAGTGCAAGGCACTCTAAGGTGACTATATTAGTGCCAGTCCCTCAGAACTAGGAATTAGTTCCTTTAAGGAATCTTACTGCTGCACATTGCAGGCTCACAAATACTGTGGTGCTTTTTGTGTCATGACAATGACCATTGAGCAGACAGGTGTGGTAGGGGACTGAGTAAATGAGGTAATTTGTATTTAAAATTAAATGTAAGTTTAATTTCTACTACATCTTTGATTGTGTTATGAATTCTGGTCCAGTACTTACATAATAACCCACATTAATCAACATTATCTTTGTACCTTTTAAAAAGCTTGGTATGCAGCCTCTTTTCTAAGTGCCAAAAAAGTGTGCCATCACAAGCAGAAAAACAGTGATTTTTATTTACTTTCAAAATATAACTTAAAGAGTTTAGGATGACTGTTGGAAGGCTGGCTGTCACTAATCACACATATGTTTCTATTTGCAATCAGGTAGAAAACTAAAGTTTAAAATTACAGTGTAAACAATTCTTAAAACTAAGCACAATATTTCTATTTGTAAATAAGTAAACAAACATTTGGCTTTTTCTCTCTGCAGCCCCTTATTCCAAAATTGTTTAGCTTGAACTGAGCAAAGCTAAATGAAGAGGAAACAAACAAGGCAGATGGTTAAATGTCTGTATGGTGTGGAATTCCATCAACTTCCAGCTACCAGATTAGCACAAGGTACAATAACTCATAACTAGTACCAGAAAAATTAAGTAACCCTTGGAGAGTTCTATGAACCAGCACATGGAAGAATGGCCTTTTGTGTCCAGTGGTCTTTTTCAAGATGAAATTCCTGCTGAAATTTGTAGAACATAGCTCTAAATTTTCAGAGCAATTCAGCTTAGAATTGGGTGCCACTACCACTGCCACTACCACATGTTTGTATGTCTGATTTATCAGAAATACACTTATGCACAGGTTTTCATTCTTTTTTTCTTTTTAAAAAGGAAGGGGGTGGGGAGGAAGGCTACTCCTATTCCAGACAATACTCAAAAGGGCGTTGAAATTTCTGATGAATTTTGATGCCATCTAAAATACAAGCACTATTCTAAACAGAAAGCCTTTGAAAATTTTGGAGAAGGACAACTCAGAACAGTGAAATGCAGCATTTTTTGCATCCTTAAGGTAGATCAAAGCTGTGTGATTTGGAGGAGGGGGGGAGGGGGGGAATGCAGGAGAAAACAATAAAAGTGTATTTCCTCCAAGTTCTGAAATGCATATCCGCATCCTACAGAGCTGGTGCAAGGCCTATCAAAAGTCTACTAAAGGTCTCCAGGAATCTCAACAGAAAGTTCCTCTGGAACTGGAACTTACTACAAAGTTATGCTGGCACATTCTAACCACATCCTACCTCTGGTTAGGATGAAAGGTGGATGCAATTCTTACAGACCTGTATAAGTCAATGCATTCCAAGGTAAGTCTAACAACTATAAAAGGAAAATCAAGTTTCACATAAGACAATAAGCCTGCATACCAAGTCCAGTTAATTTCACCTGAGAGGAACTCTTCCAACAAGAAAGACAGATTTAAACAGAAGCTATTTCCTCCAAATAACCTGACCATTTTTGACAAACTGTAAAATTCAATTTAAAGGTTACTTATATGGGAGTAATTTCTCTGATTCCAGAAATGTATCCATCTTTGGGATAAGGTACAGCAGTTACGCCACCAATCCAGAACACTGCCAGTATCTTCAGCTAGCAGGGATTAGCAGTAACATATAAGCTTCTGGGCTCCAAACCCCTTCCAGGGGAACCAGAAGTACCACTACTAAATCTCTGGCAAGAAACCATTACTTAGCAGACTACAGATTTTCTTATTATCTACATGTCTCTATTTTCACCTACCCACTGCTTCCAGCCTTAGGGTTTTGAGGGAAAAGTAAACATTTCTCTGGTGCAGAGAGCCATCTCCATCAGAATGCTGTGTGGGTCATTCTTTCTTTATGCTCCTTTCATTGGGATGTGGAGACAAAGAAGTCATTTCTCAGCACTACAGCAAAACTAAGATCCTTGTGGTAGTTTAGCAGTTTAGGGAAACTTGGTTTGATGGGCAGGTTGCTAGGCCAATTAAACAAGCTAGTAATGCCACTATGATGTACATTTTTAAGAAAGAACAGACCGCGAGAAGTTCCTTTTCCTGCTCCTCCGCTGAGGAGTAGCGAGACAGGGGGCCCCCTGGGCCTCCTCCTGGAGCGGGCTGCCGGGGCCTGCCAGCGCGGTGGCTGAGGCCGGGCCGCCAGGAGAAAGCCACTCCGGAGCCGCGAGCAGCCGCACAGCCAGAAAACGCCCCCAGCTGAGGCTGGGACCATGTGGCTAAGATTTGTCTGAGGCCGCCGTGGCCCGCGCGGTGCCAGCAGGCCTCTGAGGCCAGCGCGGCTCAGCCCGAACTGAGGAAAAACACCACGCAGCCGGCAATGGGAGACAGGGTGAGTCCTTCCCGATGCAGAGCCCAGACAAGATCAACTTCTCAGCCGCAACTGAACAGACACAAACTTTCTTCCAAGTCAGAGAGGAAGGAAAAGTGAGATCATGTGAGAAGACGCTAATATGGCGGCGCCATGGTGGGTGGAAGAAAGGAGAGGAGGCACTCCCAGCGCTGGAGCTGAAATTCTCCTGCAAGCTGTGGTGAGGACTATAATACAGCAAATTGTTTCCCTATAATTCATGAGATGAGGTACATGGGGGAATGCAGAAATCCATGTGCAGACAGTGAAAAAAAGCGCTCAACGCCAGAGCCCATAGATGCTGTGAAAGGCTGTTAGAGACTGAAGAAGAGAGCCTTTGCTTTCAGGCTGGAATAGGTCATCATTAAAAGACTAAAACCCCATGACTACTATGACCCATGATGGCAGTTGTGAGAAGACTGCAAGATTTCGTGGGAGGGATTTTTTCACTGCAGCAGATTCGGGCGGACTGTTGTTTGCGAAGTTTGAAGCCATGCTGGAGAAGTTAGCAGAGAACTATCTTCCGTGGGAGGAATCCCATGGCACAGCAAAAGAAACTCTTTTCCTTAAACATAAAGAAAGACTCTTAAGAAATGAAACACTGACCAAAACCCCATGTTTGTTCCCTTGCGCGGTTTGGTGGAAAGAGGTGGGTACTGGAAGAGAAAAGTGTTCTGAAAGTTTGCTTTAGTTTCTCATTATTCTTTTTACTTTTAATTCTGTTAGTAATAAATCTTCTTTACATGGACAAGTTTGGATCTGTTTTGCCTTGAGGATTTTTCCTTTTTCCTCAATAATCCTTATTTTACCTCATGAAATGAAGCTGTAATTTCCCCTTCTCTGCTCAGCTTATAGCAGAGGCAAGTAAGCAAATAGTTTTTTCATGGTGCTTGGTGTCTAACCAGCGTCAAACCGCAACAATCCTAAAATCAGGAATTCTAGGCAGCTGCTCCAGCATGAAGAAAGAAAAAGAATTTGCCATGTAATTTCAAAAGCTGAAGAGATGGATTCATAAACAGAGGCCCAAGAGTGCCAAATACCACTTCAGTGAAAATAAGAGGGAGGCAGGTCTCTCAGAGCCAAAAAAAAGCTTTGCCAACATTTGCAGGTGAAATAGCAAAGACTCCTAACACAAACACACACACACCCACAAAGCCCACACTCCTTCAGAATTTACAATTGTACTTTATTAGCCTCCCACTCTAATGATTTCAGAGTTAGGATAAGAAAGGACCTTATTTACTGTGTCTCACTTTGCCTGAAGAGAACCATTATAATGGTTACAGTGTTGTACAAATACCTCTGCTCAGGGCACCTTTTCATTTGTTTAAAAACAGAAGCCTTGTTAAAATGCAGCACACCTTTTACTACAGGAAAGAACATAAAAATAACTGTCTTAGCAGGAGGCCCTGTAGTCTTTAGGGATTGAAAAGCAAAGAAAAGAACAACTCAGAAACCTTAGAGTCAGTGTTGTGGCCTCTTGGAAAGAGGTTTAAAAGATCAAGAGCAAATAGATTAGCAGCCCTTTAGGCAAGGCTGGAACCTTGTTCTTATCTATGAAAAGGCAAGAACAAAAACCAGCAAGAAAGGCTAAGGAGTGAGCTCTGTTTAATTTATATTTGTCCATTAATAAAAATTAGAAAGGAACAACATTCTTTAAGCGAGAGGATAAAATTCTAATTATTCAAATTTTAAAATTTAAATATATTGGACCTAAGCGTTGGGTCCAGAACCGGATTTCAGTATTTTTCAGTGAAAAATAGGGGAAATCATTGATCTTAATATTTATCCCAATATGAGGGGAACACAGACCAACTACAGCAGCACTGAAAATAAATGGCTCTTTAATTTTTAATGCAGTTGTGTGGGTAGAGTGGTGATGTGGACTGAGATGCACACACTTCTCGGTTTTCTTACATCTGATCTACTCACAGGTCATAGCAAATTCTCTGGAGACTGGCAACAGCTGATATCTAAAGACTTGGACCTAGTGGTTTTCACACAATTACCAGCTTAGTGATGCTAAAGCACACTGTGCAAAGCATTTCTTTGCATCTAAAGGATAAAAGAGATTTGCTTCCACTGTGTAAAGGAGATTGACACAAGATTGTTACTGATTTACTTTCCCCCTGAAATTATGAAATAATGTGATAATGAATGCTGAGCAAGAAGGTACTAACACACACATGACACAAAGAGAAAACCTTAGAGGAATTCAATAAGCCCAGAGAAAGAGGAAATTCACCCTGACACAAATTGTTTAAGAGTCAAGAGACAACCTGTGCTGGGGGAAGGGGGGGGGGGCATGCACATGATTTATTCTTTAATACCTTCTGCTGCAGTATTTTTGGGGCACATCAAAGAACAATATAGGATGATGTTGACAATCCCTCTCACGTATAAAAATTTCATTATAGAGTGTTCAAGGCATCTTTCTGTACGAGAAATAGGAATTCATAGGAGTTGACTTTTTTTCTGTCCTGGGGAAACACCTCATCCTCATGGTGACTGTATTGGGTTTGTGTGGCCAGGTTTTGGTAGCGGGGGGGCCACAGGGGGGGCTTCTGTGAGAATTTGCCAGAAGCTTCCCCCATGTCCAGTGGAGCCAATGACAGTGGCTCCAGGATGTATCCACCACTGGCCAAGGCCGAGCCCATCAGCAACAGGGGGTGGGGCCTCTGGGAAAACAGATGGAGGTGGGGGGGGGAAGACTGACACTGAATACTCTTGCCAGAATTTGTTCTGAAGGCTGTAGATGTAGAATTGTTGGGGTGCACTATGTGCTGGTAGAGAGATAGGCCCTGAGGGCTGGAGAGAGAGCCTCTTTCCTGAGCCCGGAGGTGACCCTGGGAGTGCATCCAGGTCACCGGGGATGGGCTGAGAGAGGATTGTGGGTTTGTGGACAGTGCTGGGCCTATGGAGATGTGATAATTGTAGTTTGTGACCTTATAGGGTATTGTTTACCTGTTACCATAATAGGCAATGTCTGTGCACTACCCCGGGTGATTGGGGGACACTGTGGTGAACATCTTTCCTGTTTATATGATGTTATATCCTATTTGTGTGCTGGTATTTAGGGGAATTCTGAGTGCACAATAAACGTCTTTGCACTTTTCCATCCTGTGTGCGAAGTCCATGCCCTTGCGTGATTACTGCATAGAACAGGATGAAAATCTGATAAATGGGAAAAGAAGGAAGAAAAAAAATAAAAAGGTCAGCACACCACTTTTTTGTGTCAACCTGCAACTGTTTTACACTCTAATTAGTTTTAAAATGGTTTCTGTAGACACTTTCCTATTTCCTTCTCCAGAGTTTTCAGCACTAACTTTTGGAGATGCCTTTACTCAATCTGTTCTCTTATAGAATCACAGTGAAACAAGTTTTATTTTTCATCAGTGAGAAGGGCAGAGTTCCCTTCCCCCTGTAGTTATAGCAGCTAGATAGCCTGAGTTGGCTGAGGTGCACCCTCATAATTTCCATCTCAATTCAGTGCAATACTCTTTCTTGTTTCCAGAGCTAAACTGCTGCACTGTCCTGTCTTAATTATACGGCTGCCAAAGCCTGCCTCAGGAATGACTGCACCTTGGAAACCCAGCAGAACTACTGATGCACTTAGTATACAACATAGACTTTGGAGTCTTCAGAAAGGATGGCACTGCATTTCTGGGCCTCATGCAAAATCAAGCACTCTCATTTTTTTTTAATACACATGGATGAAATTGCAAAATGAGAATATGTAATAAAACCAAGAGACGAAATTATCCTCTCAGTCCTTCCACAAGCAAAATGAATTAGAGCTGTATTTGATTTACAGAAGTAAATTTACTTAGAATTTGACCCAAAATTTAGACGGAAGATAACCAGTACGCTAGAGCTAGCCAGGAAAAGCTGCTAACAGTGCATCAAGAGTTTTAAACAGAGGCCACTACCTACTGCTGATTTCTTTTTTAACCTAGGAAAAGAAACTGCTTACCAGATGCTGAAACCTTCAGCAGAAGAGAATCTATCATTCTCATTACTGCACTGCACATGAAAAGTACCTTCCTTTGACTTCAGTGCAGTCAGATGACTACAGACTAGAAAGAGGAGAAACGGTCCCTATGTTTTATTAAACACTTTAAAAATTGATACAACGAGCGCTCCAGTAACAAGAGCTGACAGCTTTGATTAACATAGCTACATTTCCTTCCTATACCTGCATCACAGCCATTGTAATTTAAAAAATAAATAAAACTTCTTCATAAAGTTCAGGAAACTTCTAAAAATCAGGTATTTGTAAATTCAAAGCAAACAGGATATAAACCTTAATCCCCACAAGTCATGCTACATAAAGTGGAAGGGTCTATACCTAGGAAGAAGCCCCTGCCTGTATTGTGCAATTAAGTATCAATAACATTAAGTTCTCAAACAAGTATCCAGACTCACTACGTGACATCCAGACAGAAAAAGCAGCGTGATCTCTGCTTCAGACCATCCCCAGGGTTAATACATACAAAAGATAGACCAGGGGATACAGAGAGAGAAGTGGAATGGAACACAAAACATTAGACAACCCCACAGCTTGTCTTCCTTAAAAGGCTACAGAGCATCCCCAATAGTCACATGTGACACCAAACAAGGTTTCACATGTGGTAACAGAATCATCTTGCCCTAACACCATTCAGGCCTATTTTAGTCACATTTTCTGCTGTTATTTTTCTTTTTTTTATTAAAGTAGGCAAGAGCAAACAGCTTTATAACCATATTACCTAGTCTCAGTCAACTGTTTGCCAATGTAAAAATATAGTATAGTGGTGTATATTAAAGTTCAAAAGTTGAACTCCAAAGCAAAACCTATTGTGGAGAATTATTTATAACCTTTAAATCAAGTTGCAGGAAAAGGAGTGCTAAGGGATTCTGGTTGACTGTTGGGGCAGTGGGGCACAAAAGGAGACAGCATCATTTAAATCTTTTAAATTTATATTTTAACTTTTAAAATGTCTGTGTTTGGCGCAAATAAAATAACCACCTTTGTTTATATACAAATATTGGTTGTGACAGCACTACTTGTGGAGTCCAAGTCCAGGGCATGTGCACATGTACACGCTCCCAGCACTGGAAATGTTCTGCTTTTGGGGACAGAAATTTCCTCTTTTACTTAGTGACAACTATTAGTAGTCAAATTCATTTTAGTAGGATTACTTCCAGGTTTACCAACATACTGAATGTGTGCGCCTTTGTCTACTGTCTACAGCAGCCTGGCAGTACCAGAGCACAACCAATTTTTGATTTTCCTGGCCTCTTCTGGAAGCAGTTTGGGAGAGAATTATTAACAATAAAAGATACCACAGAGAAGACAACAAACCCTTATGTAAAAACTGAAAAGACTAAGGGAGACCCTACAAACTGCAGGGTTTTTTAGATTTTATGCTCAAACTGACTTGGAGTTACGGAATTCTTTTAATTTATGCTTCTGCCTTTGATGTAGCTGTTCACTGAATGTGTCACTGACCTTGGCTGGATGACAGAGGTAATCAATTTCCAAGGATGAATTGCTCTTGAACAGTTCTTTATTATCAGGCAGGCCTATGATTTCTTTTAAAGACTAGCCATGCCTCTATTCTTCTGGTTTGCTTATTTTGATAAAGCAAGTGTATCTCATTACTAAAGAACATGATAAAAATCTGTTTTATTTCCAGCTTGTTGCATTCCAGAGTACAGATTATCTTCACGTGTATTCTTGAAAGAGACCTGTATGAACATTAATGAGAATTACTGGATACTGAACACTTCAGAAAAGTGCATTCAACTCACAGGAACTGTAGGAGGTTTAATCATAGAATTTTTTTTTTTTTTTTTTTTAAGTCTGACCAAAAAGTCAAAGTATTAAGCAATCAAACCCAGCTTATTTCATACCTAGAAAACTGTGGTAGACCTTATCAACCCTGTGATCTTTCATCATAAGATAAAACTTTTTTTTTAATACTAATTAGCCTTTGGATGCCTCAAAATGGGTAGAATCTCCCTTTGCTCACAAAGGACGAGAGGACTTTCCAGTATTACCATTGCACATTTGTCACTTTATGATCCTCCTGGCGCCACTGATCTTTGAATAAAAAAACACAGACCAAAAAAACCTACTTTTTCTCATATCTCCTTCTTAGAATGGAATCTGCTTTCACCTATCTCTATGATTTTACTTTTTCTTGCCTTTTCTTTAGAAATATCAAGGAAAGAATACCTCACCTTAGTCTTCTAAATTTTAGTGTGCAGGTTGCTCAATATTATATGCAAGTACTTCATAATATATTTATATACTCCCCTTAAAGTTCACCGGTCTCAAAGGGGATGAGACAAAAGGTTCTTAGGAAACAATAACTGATGCCAAGTATTTCCAGTCCTTAGTATTCAAACTAGAACACTATAAGGGAGAAGGATTTTTTCTGATGATCATTTTACTTAATGATCTTTACCCAAAGAGCTCTCCATGGACTCATCTCCTATTTCAAAGCAGAGCTCCATGCATTCAAACCACTCCTCTCAGTAGGACACACTCCCCCATTCCCAGTCTCTTAATCCTGGATCCACACATTCAGCACTCCAGCCAGGAGACTGCCCGACTACATCTTTGCTCTACCAACCAGACCAAGCTCCTGCAACTCTGCACAAACTTCGAATTGTTCCAGTTTGCTCCCCTTGCTGTGTGTTTTCATGCATCACTAATTAGAAATAGCACGTCAAATCTGAATTCTTTAGTCACTGTTAGCTGCTTTAAAGTCTGTACCTGATCAGATATTCATATCAAACTTCCTGAGCTGAAAAAGTTACTGCTTTTCAAACTGAAAGATTCTTATTTTATAACCTTGTGGGGTCATGGTCAATTGATGACTATCATAGAATACTACCTGAAAGTATGTACGTTATAAGACAGCACCTGAGACACAAATTGCTTGATGCTGCCTAGTGCAAGCTGCAATAATCAAGAACACAAATAGTCAATTTATTTTAAAATTGCCATTACTTATACAGTAAACACAGCTCACTCTTGTATAAAAACATTTGCAAGGGAAACTGCTTATACTGGACAGTAATTTTAGCAAGCTCTCCAATAGAATTTGCTTGTCTTTTAATGAAATTTAACTACTGGGAATAAGGAGCTACAAGTTGACTCCACGTTGCCACAGAGCACATGCCCTCACTCTTCTGTGGCTGTGGACCAAAGTTCGAGATAAGCTTCTCAGAGCTGATCCATTGTTTCCACTAGGGGAGCTGAATGAGGTTCCCAGGAGAGGGATGGAAGTGACTCCTTAGCAATGATTCATTCTCACACTTGAGATTTTTAGAGGATTCTGAATTTACTTACATGACAAAGAATTTCTGTTATAAACTCCTGACCCAGGAAGCTCTCTGTCTTGATTATTGTTTGAGAAGAAAAATAAAAATACCACCACCTTGTCTATAGTAACATGTGAAAGGAAGACATAGGACACACACTGTTGGCTCAAAACTCACCAACATCAAGTACCAAATAAAAGCACAGCAGGAAGTCCTTGCTGTACTTTCAAAATATTCTGATAAAAATTCCTTTTTTTAAACCAATAAAATCATTCAAGGATCCTATTACTAGTATTTTGCAACTTGGGGTACAAATGTTGCCAAATAAAGTGGATTTCTTTAAATTCCCTCATTTTTCTGAGATAATGATTTAAGAACACAGTCATTAATTAAAGTAAATTGTGAATTAAATTTTGTAAATTTTCTGTTTACAGAGAAAAGAGACACTCAGATTTCAGGAAATGCTTTTGCTTCTAAAATAGTTCAGAGTTATGATTCTGCTCAGCCCCCAACTGAACTGGATCACCTACTGCATCATCCAATTCCTTGTTTTCAGAAATACAATAGTGCTACCAGTGTGAGCAGGCTTCAGCAACACAAAAAACTTGGCCACCGCACACACAGTGAAATGCAAAAGTTGCATTAATGCAAAGATAAATTATAAACTCAGCATAAGGAATGAGGACACAAACATCAACAATATCAGCAAATAGAAATATCAGAACAAGAACATCAACCTCTCTGTATTTCACAAATTCTTCATATTTTTGAGATCTAAAAAAAAAAAAAAAAAGATTGCAATAGGATATTTTATGGTATTTTCAGAGAACTTAGTGGATGCTACATTTTAACCTGCAGGGTAAAACACTTCGGAAAATAAAGAGCAAGTTAAAAGATTTTAAAGAATTCCAGAACATTTACTTTCAGTAGTTACTTTTATCTATATTATAATGCCAAATCCATTCTCTGGAATTGAAGTTAAATCTCACATATCTACTGAGCAGCCCAAGAAGAAATATCAGACTATTTCAATATCAGAATACTTCAGTTAATAAATGTTTAATATTTATAATTTCTGGTATGTCCATTTCACACTTCTAATTGAAAGATTCATTTTTTCAGGATGGCCTTATGCAGGACAGCTTTGATGAAATTAAAAAAACTCTTTACTTTCCAAGTGGTCATGTCTATTTTCAGGACAAATCCCCAAAAATAAATTAGCAAAATTTCCTTAGATGTCTGCTGAAGGAAAAGCAAGTTTTGTATGAGTAATTAGCACAGAGGCCCTGAAAGGGGTAGGTCCTCCAAAAAAGCCCTTTCTAAGCTCTCCAGAGGGCAGAACTGCCAGTCTAGATGTCTTTCAACATTAAGCTTCATGTTCCCTAGGAACCAAGTGCAAAACAACCTTACAATGTTAATGAAATGCTGAGATAGAATAACAAGTAGTGAGATGTAGCTAATATTAATCTTTCTCCTATGTAAACTGTGGTCCCACTGTTCTGATACACACTTCCCAATTCCTTTTTCTTAAATACAAACACGAATGTCTTTTTTGCAAAGTGAAAAATCAATATTGTACAAGTACCCTGGGCCTAAGCAGTTAATACTTCAGCTAAAAATGAACAAACCTCCTGTCACACAGTGACACAGACCCTCTTCACACAGTGGGGCTGTGCAGATGTTTTATCATTCATTCATCAAAGCCACCAGAAAGTGCAGGTTAAAATTTTGCTCTCCACTACAATCTGTTTGGAAATTAGGAAAATGATGCAACACAAGGGCACCTGCTCTTCTGGAAGCGAAAATACCAACAACAAAACAATAAAATAACAGCAACGTCTAACTTGCTTTGGGAAAGATCTGATTTTACCATATGAATACAGATCCTCTGCATGTGGAAAAAATACACTGAGAATGCTACCAGGCAGCAGGGGATTGACCTGTCACATGAGAACAACCACTGTGGAGGATGAAAGCATGTTGTGCTTTTGCACAGACTGTTTAGCATGGGAAAACCAGACAGCTTGACATTCCCAAAGAGAAGCAGGGGTCTCAGAAGAGGTGAGCTAGGGAAAAAAAAAAAAAAAAAGGCAAGATCCTGGCTGGAGAAATTATTCTGGAGGCAAGGGAGGAGCCTGCAGATCAGACAGAGGCATGGATATGAACGCCACGGAATTCCCAGGGACTTGGACCAGGAATGCCCATGACCACTAGCTGCAAGCAGCGGTGCAACACAAACTGGCTCAACTTTTGTCCAGCCTTCCCAGGGCAGTAGTGATGTCCCAGATGGGAAGGGAAGCCAAGAACAGTGAACACAGCAGGAAACAAGACTGATGAACCAGGAAGATGAGTAAATCTCTAGTTTTGTTTTAGATTAAAATCCTAAACTAACTACAGACCATTTGCCCTGGTTAATGCATGTACTCTGTGAGTCTGCAGCCACAGTAGATAAAAAGAAATTGCAGTTCTGTTTCCAGAGAAGCAGACATGAAGTCTAATAAGTCTAACCGTGACATTGAATTGAATAAACTGGCTGTTGACCAGTCAGTACCCTTTCTGTGATTCCCCTTAATGTCTGACTTTTCAAATCTTAGCAAAAAGATTTGCAGGTTCATGTGGCTTAACAGAAAGCATACATGTTTCAACAGCAACAATCTTCATTCTGCTTATTAGAGTAGAAAAAGCAGGGTGGAAAACAAAGCAATTTCAGTCAAGTGAACTAAATCCTGAATCAAGTGAAGTACAACTTCAGCACAATTACATGTTAGAGTCTGTAAGAATCAAGAGAAAAGCAGGGGCAGAGGTTTCAGCATCTTATTCACCTCCCCCTCAAACATACACTTTTCATGTGAAGAAACTGAAATCCCAAGGCTACAGCAACTCTTCTCTAAGATGAAAAACAAGGAGAAAAATTATTAGTAAGTGATCAAGGAGAAAGAATACAGACAAAGAATTAAAATATCTGACGTCATGCCTTGCTAACTCGATAGAGAGAGGGCCAGTGTCAGAAGCAAACTGATGAGTGAGGCTGGGGAAATAACCATTAAGACCATGGGCTCATACCAGTGCTGCTGCATATTCCTCTTGATGGAAGATGTGAGGCATCATGGGCATGGGCAGGACACACATTATTACTCTAAGCAAAACATTAATGCAGCATCTAGCTAATAGCCTGCAGCAGTTTCAAGTATAACATTTCAGATAACTGTTTGGTTATTTTTGAAATCCCCAACCAAAAACATCACTTGGTAGAAAACAAAGGAAAGGGACAGCCTTAGATCAGAAAAGAAGTGATGGCATTTTCAAATAGTTGAAGCACAGGAAACAGTACCCAAGGCAAGTTGGACTTGTCCCTCGAGTTGAAGCTGATGCACACTGAATTGTTCTCTTCTTAGTTCCACTAACAGGTTATGTTGTTTTTTCTATACCCTTTTTTCTAGCTATCAAAAGAGATCTGCAGGGATAAATACCTCAAGCAACTGTGGTTAATACTAAAATTCCTGTGTCCCTAAGAGCAGCCACAGCACAGAAACAAACACTACCTATTGAAGGCCAGGATAGGTGGAGACTGAAAGTTTAATAGGGTGCCACTGTTCAGTCCAGAGACAACAGGAGAGAGAGAAATGCAGGTAGTCCAGATATGCACCATTTAACATCAGGCAGCTCATATTCAGTTATCAATGAAGAGACAGATGTGCAAGCAGCTGGATAATTTAGGTGCTCAGCTCCTTTGAGCAAACAGCTATTTAGGTTAGAAGCTTATTGTCAACACAATGTCGTTTTAAGACACTAAGATACTGAACCACTTTGAGCTAAAAGATTAAAGGGAAACTTGGTTGTTGCTTGTTCAGCCTTACTGGAGTTTACTTAAGATATAATGATCAACAGGGAATGCCAGCAAATTTAATAAAAACAGGACAACAATAGGAATTTTGAGATTACAGTGAAAGGAATGTCTGCTCAAAGGCAGACAAAAACAATTCGAACACTTATTTTCAAGTGACAGTCAACGCAACTGAACTTCAGCCTGAAAACCTTAATAATTTTTCCCCACATTTAGCAATAAATATTACCTTGTCCACAAAGGAGATGTAATCAGTGCTACTTTCCCCTAACAAGATAACATCTAGTAATAACAATTATTTTGATTATCTGATTCCAGCTACCTTTGCAGAACAGAGCTTTGGCCATGAAGCATAATTCTCACCTCTCTACATGGTTTATTATGTAATAAGACATTGATTGAACTGGAGGAGGGAGCTTTCTGGGGCCAGTCTTTCAGGTGTATTTAACTACCTCCTAGCTTCTTTTCCTAAAAACCACACAGTGACTGGGTAATTACACCTCATGCTATGTTTGCCAACTGACTGGGTTTTCAGGGCCCACTTACATTTTGCTCCTCTTGCAAAAGCAGCCATAAAACCCAGTCTACATGAGTAAACTGCTGAACTGCTGCAGTCAGAAACACTGTGACTTTATGATGGCAAAATTCTTTGCAAAAGAGGCAAAGGAGGAAGGAACTCTGATAAATCACATTTTCAGACCTAATCTGTTTTATAGCTAGAAGGCAGATGAAACAATGCTTGTGGTGCATGAGAAAAAGCAACCTCCCATCACGTCTCTTCCACCTTCTTCTCTTTGCCCATTACCAAAACCACTCAAACGCCCAGAATACCTTCACTATCAGCTTAGTGCAGGAGTTTACAGGGAGATGTGTGGGCCAAAATTTAGACAGCTTGGCATAAACCTCCTGGCACATCCCACTATGAGAAATTCTCCACAAAATAATTATAACCAAGGTCAACAAATACATCCAGCAGCAACAGAGGGTAACATGCAAATGATGTTTGTAATTAACCACTTGTTCTGAAAATACTAATGTAATTTCATTTTGTAGATTCATTAATAGCAAATTAAACCAATTATTTATATTGCTGTACCACAGTTTGTGCTGTGTGCATTATGCAACTAAATAGCATTGATAAAACTACTACACTGCTATGCAGAATGTAATTATAATTCCATTTTGCATATGCAATTGCTGCTGTACTATTATAAAGAATTAACTGATAAACAAGATTCAGGATACAACCATTTGTCCTCTTTCCAATCATTATATTTCGTAATGAAATGGCATTGCTCAATTTAGCTCCTAAATATCTTAACAGAGAATAATGAACTTGAGAAGTTCTGGAAAGCAGGCTAGCAAACGCTGTATCGGTAACCGCATTGTGTTCCCATGACAAGAATGAACTGGGAAAGTATACAACATTTAAAAAGTTCATTTTGTGATAAGGAGAACATTGTGCTTATGCTGTATTGAGTTTGTTCATTCTCCTTTTTGTGCGTGTGTCTTATTTCTAATGCATCATAGCTGAGTATTTCTGCCTTATTTCATCATTCCACAAAGTCATAAAGTGGGGAAAAAACAAGACCCAACTGTACTGCAAAATGGCTCATTCCTGAATCCTGCTTTCTGTTCTTTTACTTGAGTCTAATACATTTTTCCTGTGGGTGCTAAACACAAGTAAAAATACTGTGAAACACCCAGGCTTGCAGAGAGTTGGTAGCTCACCACAATTTAATTTTCACAACAAAACAGGAGAGAAAAAACTAGGAGGGAGAACTCTGGAAATACCCATGGCCCCATAAATATACTATTTGAGAATGACTTGTTTGAAAAACAAGTTACAATACTGAGGCTGGCAGCATTAGGCACAAAATAGAAAAGGTTACTCAAAACTATACCCTATATGAAATGTCAGCACATGAATTTTGCTGTCTTAAGAAATAGTTGGGGTTTTTTTCTTAAATCACTACTACATCAATACACTTACTTGGATTTCATTTCTAGAACTCAGGAATACCAAAGGCCTGTGCCAAACTCCCTTCCTGCTGCAACCAAGGCTGTCATTTTATAGTGGCTATACTTTTTTTTCCTGCTTTCTGTTAATGTCTGGGATAATATCTCACAGGAGTGTGCTACTTCTTGAGGTGTATTCATCTTACCCAGAGACATGCTTTCAACATTTTTAAGTTTTTCATCTTCTATTCCCTCTCCTCTAGAAGTATACTATCTGAACAATGTGTATAGGGGAAAAGAGGAGTCACTGAAAAAAGAAATGGAATAACTCAAAGACCTCAAGTGCACACAGAATTTTCCTACATTACCTCTAATCACAGTCAACTATCATAGTCTGATCTATATCAGGATCTAGAAAAGCAGTGAACAAACATTTCAATATTTCCTTCATGGTATCCAACCATGCTGTTAAACGGGAACTAATAGTTACTGAGGATCAGTGCCATCTATCCCTGCTCTTGACAGATACAGCATTTCTTTAAACTATAAACACACACATGAAAATAAAGGACATTCCCATTTCCAGAACATACCACTTGGCACTACAAGCAAAAGCTTCTGTCACTGCTTGGAACTATAGACCAACAGCTACCTTCAGACACAGTTCAAATTCTTTATTTTGTCATTAAGCACTCTAAAACTCTGCTTGATTTATTAATCCAAGTTTTTCCACCTTGAAAATGTAAAGATCAGATTCTCAAAATCTTTAGCCTATCACTGGAAATTAAAGAGCATTACAAAAAAAACAGAACAGTCACTAATTCACTGTGATGTGGTGAGAGATCACCCTCTGCTCTTGTGGTAGCAGCACTTTTTAAATAGGGTTCTCATTAAAACACCCAAAGCACCATCATTCCCCCAATCTTACATGCAGGGAACAGACTTGAGAACATTCTCTCCCAAAGGATCAAAGCTATTTTTAGAACGGAAGTTCACCAGTAACAGACTGAGAAAAGCAATGCTGCCACACTGCAAGTTTTTCTCATCCTGAAAACACTGTACAATATTAAGCTGGCATCATTATCCCTTTTTTATTGAACAAGGCACAAAAGGATAAGTAACGTGGCAAATGTCTTAACAGTGAAAAAGCTGGAGACAGAATTTAGATATGACACCCTATTCCTTATCCTCCTTGCAAGGCTACAGAGCTTCACATTTATCCTATAATTTACATGAAAATACAAAGCCTACTAGCATTAGAGTATCTTAATGCCAAAGGAAAGTTAAAATGTATTAAAAATACCGTGACAGCAGCCTGCAAAACCTTCTCTGAACAGCTTCTAGTACACACCAGTGGGAACATCTCAAGCTGACCTGTAAAATTAATTCCTTGTTCTTTTCAGATGAATTTCTCTAGGACCAGAATTAGTGTTAATACATTTTAAAACAATTGCAATGTCCTATTTTATACTTCACATGACAACAAATACAAGCAGGGTATAAACCTCAAATACTGAGTAGCTCCCAGCATAGGAGCATGTAACATCCACAATCAAAGTATTTCTAAAATATTTTGGAAGGAAAATGTGTATCTTCCAAAGAAGCGGAACAGCAACTCCTTTCCCAGCCCTCTCATTTTGCATCATCAGATTAATCTCTAGAGTAATTTCACTCATTAGAACGGGTTTGGCTGATTATATTTAACCTAAGCTCTACGGCTACCACATTAGTGGTTGTTGATTTGTTAATTAAAAGTGCAAGTCCATCAAGCTAGTCACAAAATGAAAAACCTCTTCAGAAATGGTAGTCTCTACAGCTGCTAATTTTTGCATGACTAAAGCCAGTTTAGAACAGAGGACAGCAAACTATAAAGGGCATTTTTTGTTCTTTATGCAAGAGCAATGAGCACTGAGTAATAAAAGGTATCAATTATTCACATTGCTTCCCAACAGTTTAGGATTTCAAGAAGCAAAAAAAAAAAACTATACTGCTTTTGAGCAAAGAGCAAAAATTATTTGGTGAAATGTAGATATCTCTGTACAGAGAATTTGGCTAAATACATTTGGAACCAAGAAAAACAAACACATCCTCATTCCTTTCCCTCAATTTCTTAACAATATGGGTTCTTTGCTGAAATATAAATACCACAATTGAAAACTAAGATGAGAGAATAGCTCATACTTGGCATTACCAAATAAAAAAATATTGCCTTGCAAGAGCTCTTGCTTCTGGGAATATTGAGAAACCACACTGGGCCCTTTGCTTCCTTGACTTGAATCAGCTGTACTTAGGCAGCAAGAGCTGAACATTTGAAGGAGAGTTGCTTCCACAGATGCGGGGCTTGTCTCCATCTTGTTGACGTTGGAAACATGGTGCATATATATTGTATATATTGGACGAAGTCAGCTCCCTGTGGATTTGGGGTTTTTTATTAGTTTGGGGGTTTTTGGGGGGGTGCTTCTTTGCAGGGGGAGGTTGTTGGGGGTTTTTTTTATTGTGGTTTGGTTTTACTTTGTTTCCTTTAAGGAAAAAGGTAAGAAACAGTAATGAAAGGAACATGAAAATATGAAATGTGAAAAATGCTTCAAAATGTTTCTTTATACTCAATGATTAAACCTTAGCATAGGCATGCAGATTACACATTTTAGAATTAGGGTTTGTGTTAAAAGAGTTAGTGAAATAAACAGAGAATAAAACCAGTATAAAATCAGTGGTTTGTATTCAAGCAGCTGTCATATGAAGGGTCACCATATCACAGTTTGCAAAAGCTGAGCAGAAAAGGCATATTGGCTTTCTAAACTTTCTATTAGCAACCACTCTACCCAACAGGCATTTGATGAATTTGTTCATTATAGCTCTTCTTTACAGAAGAGACTCAAGAAAAAACTGACTTCTGTTTTCTTCCTTCTCCAAAGTCCTTAAATTATTACATTACAGTGGTTGAGAATATTGCATTTTCTAAATAATGAAATACAAAGAAAAGAAAGGGCCAGCTTTCCTTTATGGTATTTTCTTAATGAATTCAAGAGGAGAAAAAAGGATATCAAGAGTTTATGAAGTGTTTAAACATAAAACCAAGGAATTATAGATAAAGTTCCAAACCATTAATCCATTATATACTGTGAATTGGACAAGCCCGGTGAGATACCATTTCCAGAAATGAATCGAGCAAAGCCATCAGCAAATAGTTAACACTCTGAACCTCTGAAACACTCCTTGATTCAATTCAAGCTGCAAACCTCTATGTTTAGAAGCTAATTTACACTGGAATCTGGAATTTAATCATCTCTTCTCATGCATTTGAAAAAGGATGACTTTACTTCACATAGTCTAAATTAACTTTGAAATTTTGCTACACATTGTAATACAATATCTAGTCAGATATGCTGATCTTACCTTGAAATAAATTGCTTGATTCCTGCTCTTAATATTATCCTGATGTTGATAAAATTTCCCTAGGCAGCATTATGAGTGGCTCTGGTCTTTGTCTAAATAGGGTAGAATATATATGGGTATACATATAAAATCACATACAAATCATAGGGGGCGGGGGGAGCAGGTTTTAGACAGAAGGAAAGAAGGGATGGAGAGGAAATAATTTTCTGTTTGATCCAAAGTTCACTTATTTCCAAATAAACAAACCAAAGGCCATTGAAATAATTTTTTTAAATTGTATTTACAAAGTGAGGGCAATGTTGAATTTTCCTTTTGCTGTTGTTGTTGTTATTTTGAAGTCAATAAAACTTCTACCTGGGCCATTATTTACATCATACTTACTGCAACAAGACTACCAAAGTGATTAGCTATTTATTTCCAAAAGTGCTCTGAAGAATCCTCTGGAAGGGAAAATTCTGAGAAGTCTAGATGTTCAGGCAGTAAATAAAGTGAGAAGATTATGGTTTTCTCTTCCTCAAGAAACAAATTCTGCAATCAGTAACAAGAGAGAAAAAACCCATAATCAATATGAAGAGAGTCTTCCTATGCTTCAGACTGTATGAAGGCAGATGTGTTTTTCAATAAGAGTCCTCTAGCTCAGGAAGAAAAATGTCAAGTATTCGCATGATCTAGTGGGTTTATTCTTGTTCACCATCTGAAGAGAACAGCAAGTCCTCTGAGCCTTCTAAACCAAAGTCCCAACCGACCTTCACAGAATTACACTGCAGTCAGGCTGGCTCTTCAGAAAGTCAATCAGTGTGATATTAGGATATGTGATTATTAGTTAACACACTAAAGATTTAAACTGGTTTATTATCACCATGCTGGGCTCTACCAATTCACAGGAGTTCATACCAATAGTCTTTCCACAGAAAAGGATCTGAGAACAGCCATTTTTATGGAGACTAAGAAATTTTCCAAAGGGAAACTCTATAGAAAGGTATTTCACAAAAAGTGCCTTTTTTTAATTTACAGTCTATACTATTTCTTATTCTTCATAAAGCATTATTTACAACAGAATACAAAATGTTAGCTGTGTCAAGTCCTTTGTGATATATTAACGTACCCAATAAGCAAAACAGTAACAATATCTGTAGATAAATAAAAGTACCTAACGTTGTAGTGTTTCCCTTGTTTTTTAGCCCTGAACATAGGCAAAGGTATCAACTTCTCTGCTTGGGGAAGCCTCAATGGCTCTGCAGCCAGTCCCAGTACACACCCACTCCAAGTTCCAACACAGACACAAATAGCCAGGGACAATCCATGACAGGAGGAACACTCTGAGGTGATGATCAAACCTGCTGAAACTGTTCCTTGCTCAAAACATCTAGTCTATCAGCACAATTCAGCTCCCATGGACATTGCAGTGCTTTGTCCTGAGCCCCCAGCAGTTAGCCAGGCAGAGAAAGGAACTGAACAGTCCCTCAGGTTAAGCTGGAGCAGCAGCAGGCAGGAGGAATGTGCGGCACTTGGTGCCAGCCAACCATGAAGGCGTGTGAGATCAACTACACCTTTCATTAGAACAGTAAAGCTGTGTTTAATTAGTTTTAACATTACTAAAAACATCAGAATCTATAACTTTCATGCCATTGGCAAACTGACCTCTGTGGCTTTGTTGTAACTATTAATAATAAAGTAATGATAGTAAATTATAGGTGTTCATGCATAAAAGTCATTTTTCTGATTAAGGAATTCTAACTTAATTTGGAAACAAATATATTTCTGCCTTCACGAAAAGAAAACTGAGAATTAACTCAAATAAGCAGATATCTGCTTTACTATTTAGGTGGCGGAAAAAAGGGTTTAAGGTAATTTTTCAGGAATGATGTGTAACCAGAAAAGAATGTTTCTTTTTTTCATCATATCAAGAGGGAGGAGAAAATAATAAAGTAGTGGAGAAATTAGACATTTATTATTAAAACAAACTGATACTGAAAGATGTGAATAACACCCAAAAACCCCCCAAAAACCTAACAACAGCAAAACACAAAAATCAGAATAGAAATCCACACCCAGACCTTGAGAGTCAGGTTTCTGTTCACCCTAAAACAAAAAGGGGCTGGAATATAGGTGTTTGTCTCAATCCCAAACAGCTTTGTTCACTCTGCAATAGCAACAGTTATGTTGCCTTTAATCAAAATCCAAGGCTAAATTGTTCCTCAGCCAGAGCACATCTTTAACACTTGTAACATACTCCAGATCTCCTAACAAGATGCAATGCCAAATGTACAGCCTCGTAACATTAAATACCATTGGGCTGAGATTGAAATAGGATCAAGTTATTTGTATTAGATAAGGTTTTCTTCTCCAGCAAAACCAGCACACCACATACGAGTATGACAAAGAGATACAGCAGCACAAATTAAAGACATTAAAATAATAAACTGGAGGTATAAACAATTAAATATTCAATTTAGTTTCATTTCCAGAAGAAAAAATAAATTTAAATATCAAAGATATACCTCATGGTTAAGGCTCCACATATACTGAGAATTAGCCCAAAACTAGCTACTATATCAAAACTATAAAATAGTCTGCAGATGGAAGATGTGACCCTTAAACATTAGTTTAACTGCATATTACACAAGACAAATTGGACAAGCAAAACAATTTGCTTTTCAAAATTCGCACAAGGAAATGCTATTTGCAGAAGGCTAAAAATGTTCTCCCAATATTACATGGTATTTGGATTATCTATTATATCAAGAGGCAAAAAAATTAAACATGTTGAAAATCAGATCCACTTGTCATGGAAAGAACGTTTGTGAGGAACAATAAAAGAGGCTCCAAGTTGAACTTCATCCAAAAAAACAATACAATTGCTCTAGTATCAAAATTCAAATGGGAAAAGAAATGCAAGATATAAAGGTTCCCAGACTATTTCTTGTAAATTAGAAATATAACCTTTCATGGGTTCTTTGCTGAATATTTGTGTGCAGCAAGGACCAGAGACACCAGAACATCAATCAGCATCTAAGAAAGGGTCTGTAAAGGATTGCTAGAAGTCCTACCTGTGATCTGTGGTTCCTTTTGAACAGAAAGATAAACGTGTTAAAGAAATTAAGAACTGGATTAAGCAAAATCAGTATTGAAGACCCTGGAAGCTGTTAAGCCATGGGAAGAAAAAAAATATCCTAGCAGGGATATTTTCAACTTAAATACTCTAAAACAAGTAGAAACAAAAGTGGGACATGAAACAGTTCTCTCAACAAAATTTCATAGTCAAAGCTTGTTGTCATATTTTTTGATTCTCTCACCTCAGAACTATAATTTTTTTGCATAGGACTCAAGAAGCTGTGAGTCAGCTCCATTCCACATTTCCATTTGCCTGATATGCAAACAAAATTGATACTGAAGATGCAAATGTCACAGAATCATAGAATGCTTTGGGTTAGAAAGGACTTGGAAGAACATCACTATCTCAGGAGACTTCATCTCTGCAAGAGGCGATCTCTTCAGGCAGTACTGACAGGGTTTCATTCCTTTATTGCTATTGAAACTGGTTTAGAAAATAGGGGAGTTCAGTCATTAGAAGGCATAGCAGCCATTTTTGTAGGCATAGTTTCTTTTCTTCTTTGAAAATTCCAGGCAAAAATCTAAGCTGCTCTCCATATCAATCAGAGTATCCTAAAAATATAATTTAAAAGGACAGAAATTCCAATAGAAGCTTAGAGGCAAATCTCACTTTGCATGGATTTTCCGATTTATACATCCCAAGCACCACTTCAGAGTAGCCTCTGAGCAAGATCAGACTACTTCAAACACACTTATCCATCTACCCCTCACCCACATACTGGTGTGCTCCTCCACCCTGTCACAGTTCAGGCTGTTATCCCATGGCACTGACACGGCTGTTCAGCTCCCCTCCCTGGATTCAGCTAAACCTTATCTTTGATACTATTTACTACAATGCTGCTGCTCCTCTGAGGCACAGCAGAAGTCAGACAAGGTTTCATAGAGGCCTGAGCCCTGTATTTCAGAAGTTCACAGGGAACACAGAGCACTACTCCATTTACTAGAGGACCAGGGAGAGCAGTGAACCCATCTCTGAGCAGCTGAAATTTATGCTGAGACACCAGGCCGCTGAACACCTGGGGGATGTGACAGGATGGTATTGCCCATTTCCTCCAAGAGGAAAATAAATTTCCTGTTTTATTAGTATATCACCACTGTAACAAAGTGCAACTCCAGCCACGGAAATCAAGTAGGGAATAATGGTCATCTTCTGTCTTTACAGAAAGGGCCCCAATTCTCCTTGTAACATGTGTAACTCTCATAAAACACAAGCACACTAACACAGCACATTAAACTTGGTGAACTGGAACATCTTTTATGAAGGCAAATCCTGTTATCCCTTTGGTAGGCAGTAAGTCAGCCCATCCTGCATGCACCCACTCACTCACAGAGGCACTGTGAAGCACTGAGAGGTTAATGCAGCCCTTCCTCAACTTGTGGTATTGGGGGTACCATTGCACACATGCCCCTTTATCCTTTTTTATGTTTGCATCCAGTTGAAGAATACTTCAGAACTAAGAGCCATCAAAGCCTCTCCTCAACACGTGAATTCACAGGCTTTCCAAGGTGTGATCACTGAATCATGTCAGAATTTACACATTGAAATGCCAGTTGCATCACTTTTTGTTAATCACTTTGTTCCTTTAGCCCAAGGCCAGTATTTCTTTTGATCAATATAAATCTTTTCTGTCATCTTATTTTTGCTGTCACTCTGTGAAGTATTATGTTGCTGAGTCAAGATCTTCATTTATCCCTGGTACTGCAGTCCTGTTCTTCCTGACAGGTACCCTGTGAATATATCATTATCAATCTCCCTTATCCTCCCAAGTTTGTACATAAATTCACCTCTCAGGAATTGACTTCCATAAAGTCGTAAGTCCCACCCCATTAAATGCTACTTGCTGCAATAGAGGCTTTACTTGAAAGCAGCACTACTGAGAGACATGTTTGTTGTATTCTGTGGCGAAGAAAAACATTCAGCAACAACAGGAATCTAAAACGTGGACCCTGGAAGCTCCAGCTAATTTTTCACACCCATACAAAGTGCTATTTAACCTAACACTTTGTGCAGCATCACTTCCCCTGTCACTCTAGAACACCCCTTTATACTTTCATAGAAATACTGATTAAACGGTTATAGAAAAAAATAGTTCTTAATTGTATACCCTTAGCACGTAGTTACTGTAAGTATTTGTAGGCAAAACAGTGAGACCATACAAACCTTTGCATGCATACATCAAGAAGCTGAATCCTTGCCATTTAAAACAGCTGAAAATTCAAGCGTTTTTCCTCTGTACTGCACCCAGTAACAAAATCCAGCATTTTTCATATCAGTTAACCAGAACCCCAGCCCCGAGTCAGGAGGAGGATAATGCACAGAGCTTTCAGAAAACACTGTCATTACTGGCACAGAGTCATTGCTGTAATAAACTATAGTTATGCTATAAAAGTATTATCACTCCTCATAGTGCAACACATTTTTGACCAATTCAGAAAACACTTGAAAGTTGGCGTCTTTCTGTGCTTTTTTTCCTCCATCCTGCTTGTGTACACTCCAGAAGATAACACATCAACTATAGTTTTCCAGCCAGAGAAAACAGATAATGAGAATATTTAAATACCAGTACTAATTAAAAGTTCTTTCTCTCTCATCTTATTCCTATTCACTTCTTAACACTACTACCCCTGCATTTTGTTCTCTGGGTAATAAGCCCATATGCACAAACAAATACACACATGTATTTGTGTCTATATTTACACCAGTGCAAGACAAACTGAAATATTTTTTTTCCTCTCAACCATCCAGAAGCTGACAAATTCTGTAACAGGAAAGAATGTTCTACTCTTTATCATATCATACTATGATAACAGGAAAACAAAGTAGCCTTTATATGGAAACTGCCTGCTGGGTTTGGTAATTAAATCCAGTATTACCATTTCAAGCTATTCATGTTCATCTTCAAACCCAGAAAAACTTTCAGAATTAGCAATCTGACATTAGACATCTTAGTTCTTGGTCTTGGCTCAGCCAAAAACACCATCACATTTGTTAGCATGAGCAGCTCATCTTCAGTAGCCTTTCCTACATCTATTCCTTTTATTTCCTAATTATATCTAATTTTTGAGCAGCTGTATTACCACAGCAAATAACAAGGATAATCAATCCCATGCATAAGCACACCACAGAAGGATACTGATGGATATCCCTGTCATTTGTGTGTGTGATTTCACAGCTGCATACCTTCAGGCCATCAGTAAAATCGGAGATCACGACAATGCCCTCCTACAATCAACAGGGGCTTGGGGGAGGTGTTTTGGAGGGTTTTTGGTGGAGTTTTCTTAAGAAAGAAACATTTTCAACATGTATCTGTTCAATTCACCAAACTCTCCAAGTCTCATCAAAATGCCAATTTCTTTTTTCACCAAATGCGTTCTGCCAGTGTTCCTGCATAAAATCCCTTTTGATCCTTATATGCCAAGACAACACTATTCAACATGGTAGCTACACTTGATCAGTATTTCAGAAGGGAAAAGAAATACTATAAGTTGTGGACAGCTTATTAATGGTAGGAAATCTCAACAAACCACATTAGGATATAATTAACAGCTTATGGCTAAAACAATAGGTAAGCAGATAGTTTCATTACTAAAAATGTCTGTCAGGAAATGTTCTTGTTTACAGCAGCTACTTCTTTTTTAGGGGTTTATCATTTTTCTTCTTAAAACAATCTATCTTATTCTGCAAAAAATGCCATATGAGTTTTGGGATTTTTTTGTGTGTATGTTAACAGCAAATGATAAAACGCTACTTCTGTCATCTTGTTCTCATTCTTTTAAAAAAATTTCCTTAGTCAGAGAGCAGACAGGCCTGTCCCCCCACAAAGACCATTAGTATTTATTTATCCTGATAAAACAGAGAAGTGTGTGATAATTCTAGACAGAGACCAATTCAGATCTCATTATCTCCACACTTTTTTAAGTTACTGAATTTTTCCAGGACTGTATGTACCTTGGCAAAGGATTATTCCTTTATTATAACTGTGGTAAAGTATTTTGTGTCTTTTCATATGAAGCACGCAACACAAATAATCTTCACTTTTTGTATAATAATAATATAGACATGCACTGTCTGGTATACTTCATTTTCTAAATGGATTTTAAAAGGTAGATTTTGGGTTTCCTTAGTCCAAAAAATTCATCATTTCTGAACTAAAATGCATTTTTAGAACACCAGATCATTTCTTGTTTTATTGATGACTATGCAAGTAGGCAATGATCTTTAATGTTAGGTCTTTGTACCATTTCACTTCTGAAGCATTAACTGACTGAAAAAATGAATTTTACTTTCAAAAAGAAATCAGAAGGAAATATAGAATTTATTTTCTTCAACATTATGTATTATTAATAAAAATCTGCAGTAATTCAGGAGAATTAGTAAATTAGCTCCCAGTAAAAACCTGTCACGGGGAGAAAACAGTAAATAATAGACTGTTCATCAAGCCAGGTGAGCATTCACTGTGCAGTGAAACTTTCGTACTCTGCAGCACGTGTGGATCAAGAGTCAGTTTCTGGAGCATGAATGGATGAAAATATATTTATAAATCCTAATACTTGATCATTACAATTTTGTATACTCTCCTCTGCCAAGGGAAGGGCTCAGCATTCAGCTTTGGCATATTTCTTCTAGCAGCTCTTGTGGTGAATGAAATTTTGACAAATAATAAATATTGAATGTTTGTGGAAATTTACAATCTTTGGAGATCATCATTAAAAGCTAAATTATACTACTATTTATTATTTAAGGGGCATTATCAGTGAATGCTTTAACTGTGTTTAACATCTAAAATATGCAAGAATGCCAACAGAAAATAATCGTTGGTTTAAATAGGACCTATTTTAACTATAACTAACCAAGACAGTTACAGTGTTAATAATTCAAGGTTGCTTGAAAACCACTCTCTTATGATTGATTTATACAGACTGAACTAGGCACATGTTTTATGCTACAGGTGGATGTGAGGTCGTAAGAAACCACTTTACAGTCTTCCCAGAAGTACAGTGTCAAAAAGGTCACCTGTGGTAAAGGATCTTTTGGATTAGTCTTTCAAATCAATGCATGAATTAAAGGCAATTTACATATAAATGGGCTAATACTCTGGCTTTGAAATTAGATGAATTTTTAAGAGATTTAAGAAATAGCAGAAAAGGTCAGTTAGGCATTAAGTATACATAATGCAATTTTTAAAAACTCCTTGTCTTGGAACTGCATGTTTCTGGTTTATTAATATTTTGTATTCATAGCCTGTTCTTCTCAGAAAGATGCTGCCAGCTATTTGGGAGCAACTGCAAAAACAATCCGTGCCAGAGAGAGCAGATTACAGGTAAGCATGGTTTCAGACTTAGAGAGTGAAATTTTGTTAATATTAACATATTCTGAAAGCATTCTTATTTTCAAAAGGAAAAACTAAGAAACTGTAGTCAAAGTTTATTATACACTGGAAAATAAACAAAATTTTAGGGATACTTCCCATACGAAAGGCAGGAGCGAGGTTGAGCCCTGGAAGGGGGGAAGGGGTGGGAGAGGGAGGAAGGTGGGTTTAACATTTGGTTTTGTTTCTCATTACCTTGTTCTGACTTGATTGATAATAAATTAAACTAATTTTCCCAAGTCAGGTCTCTTTTGCCTGGGATGGTAATTTGTGAATGATCTCTCAACACACAAGCCTTTCATTCTATTTTCTCTCCCCTGTCCAGCTGAGCCGGGGGAATGATGGAGAGGTTTTGGTGTGCATCTGACATCCAGCCAGGGTCAACCTGCCACAATCCTACAGTATTTAATAATCCTGTTTCATTAATAATAATACTGACAAACCAGCATGTGTCACAGATATTAACAATGCTGTTCTATGAAAAGATACAAAATCATTTATAACAAAGTTCATAATCCTTCCATGCAGCTAATTATAAATATTACAGAATTCTAAAGAAAATATGATTATCTAATCAAGCTTGATGAGTTTCCTTAGAAAGCCTGTTTTCTATCATACTGTGCAGTGCAAAACTGAATTTGATGTGATAATTATTAAATTGGTCCCTTCCCTTATAGGAAGGCAAAAGAAATCAACAGATGCTTGCAATGAGCCCTGCAGAAAACAGAATCAAAACCAATAAAATTTTAAATTTTGAGTTGATTTCAAAAGATAAACAATGAAGTTGTATAGCTACAAATAGCATTCTGAGGCACATAAAAGGAATAATAAAGCATAGAAGATTCACAATAACTAAGAAACTGTGGGTAAGTGGTAACAGTATTATTAAAACAATTAGTGAAGTGTTCAAGTAACCAGGGAGTGTTAAATGACCTCCATCCTACATAGTCTTCACCAGTATCAGACCAGGTTTAGCCTATAGTAAAGAACACAACCTTCTTAAGACTCAAGGCAGCTTAGCTTGGGAACAAATAAGGAAAAAAAAAATTATCAAACAATATCCAAGAGAGTCAAAAAAGGAAAGTGCTTTCCAGGAATCTGATAAACAATTCCGATATTACAGGAAGTACTGACCATAAAAGATATCATAATCTAGTTCCAATGAATGAATACGAGAAACTCCTCATCAAAAGAGCTAACTGGCCCTTCAAATATAAAGAATTTAAGAATGCTAAAAAAATGTGTAGCAACAGTTCTAACAAAGAACTTGAAGACTCTTTTACTCTCTTTTCAATTCTTTCTTTCAATGGTGAATTTATTTCTACAGAAACCAACATAGCTTAAACCAATTACAGATTTACCTTGACAAATTGCCATTCTGTGCAGATACTTTTAAAGCAGGTGTATGATCTTGTACAGCAATTCAGCTGATAAAAAAGCCAGATTGCTTTTGGTCTGTAACTTACTTTTGCTGGTGCAGATTATGCCCATGAATGGGGTTACTTCTTTAGTTGTCAATTGCACAGGACCATTTTTTGAGTAAAAGCTATCATGAAAAAAAAAAAAGAACATTTAATCCTATACTATTGTGGGTTAAAATGCAATGATTACTTATTTATACAATTTTGAATGGTTTCATGTATGAGCATGCTGTTAGGCAGAGGAACATTATCTGTTGCACAGATATGAGACTGAAAGCACATGTGGAAGGACACCTACATTTTCAATCACTGTTTTAGGAGAAGAATGCAAAAAATAAAGAAATAAAGATATCACCGGATCATGTAGGTACTGGAAGATCTGTGATAAAAAAAAAACCTCAGAGGAATGAGATCTAGCCCTTAGAAAAATAAATTAACAGCAGATCTTGCCAAGTTACACAAGAATTTTGTAAAAGAACAGAAGGTATAGTTTATAAGGCTATAGAAGATTGTGTCAAATATAACAACAAAGGGCATGAACTTAAGGTAAGGAAAGGTCATCTTCAAAGGGAATGTTGGAAGAAATTCTTTACACAGTGAGTAGTTACGATGGAAAATAAACTGCTATGACAACCTTTGCAACAAGTGATATAAACTTTAAAGGGTGACAAGCATGGGAGAGACAGTTATTGTGCAAATATAGAAAGAGGGAGAGAGAGCTGTCTGGCCTTTTCGAAAATAGACTTTGCATCCATCCGTCTTTAAATCACCAGCATTTCAGCCCTATCTGCTGCCTCAGAAGTTCCCTAAAAGAGAAAATTGACACCAAACTGAACTGAAAGATCTAACAAGATCCTGACAGTTGAAATGGGTCTTAGAGATTCCATCTACAAATGTTATTGCCTGAACTTGCTCATTTCAGTGAAGGAATAAATCTTGCCTCATCTATTTCAGAGCCTTCATTTCTCTTGTAATAAGAGTCTTCTTCCACTTTAACAAGTTTTGATTCAACCATTTGCATTTTATAAACGAAACGTATAATCTTAAGTGACTACCCATTAAAAATACACTAATGTTACATAGTAAGAAACTTTAAAAATGTATCTTCTGCCATCTGGATATCACTCTGAATCCTACATCTTTAAATGTCAGAAAACCCCCTTTTTTTAAACCATGCTATGAAGTACCAATTCGAATATTACTTTTGATTACTACAGTTGAATAGTACTTCTTAAATTCTGACCAGCTGCAGAATAGACAAGGGAAACTTTCATAATGCAGACAAGCCTCTGGAGAAATCCAGGCTGCATTTGGAATTGTATTCTCAGGAAGGTTCAAAAAGGAACTTGACATTATCTTCATTACACATTCAAGGGCACACATAGTTTCAAAAGTGAAAAATAACTCTCATCATAAAAAAATCTCACTGAAACAAATATAATCAAGTCAAGATGGCTCCAGATGCTCAGTTCTTCAGTGAAGGGATCAATAAAATAGCTAAAAATGACAAGATTCCTTTAAAAATTAACTCCACTGTATTCTACCATATGCAAAACAGAAAAGAAGCTCTACTAACCACAGCCATCTGCTTGCTGAAGAGGGAAACTACCTTTGGAATTAACTTTTTCTATTGTCTGTGCTAACAGATTCTACTATGAGATTGATCTTGGCTTACCATCATTCAGTAATGTTGCTAATAAGAACAATTTTTACCATAATTACTGTATTTTAGAAAGCATAAAGAAGTTGAATAGTTCTTTAACGATTTTTGGTGACTTTCACCATAAAGAAAATATATTTGTTTACCAGATGCCAGATCATGCAATGAATCATTAACAAGAAGGTGTTTTCTGAATACTTCCCAAATAAATACCAGCTGGTTTGTTGTCAGGAAGCAGACAGTCACAAGCATCTCTTATCTGATTCACTAAACCAAAGTCAAACACATCAAACACATGAAATCTCTAATGTTCATTTATAACTTCTTTGTCTCAAAAGCAGCACAACTATGTACACTATCCTGCAAAGATCCAAAATGATACAATCGCTATTTTCAGACTTAAAAAAATATTAGTAGTTTAGTAACATTTTTAAAATTTATTTAAATGGAAGAAAAATAATACTCCACAACTACTCCAGGTGTACCCTGATGATCTGGTTATAAGGAACAGCACATTTCTCATCTTTCAAGAGAACTTTGAAGATCAAGATGGTTGAAGAGAATCATTTCAATGGACTACAAACTTTAGGTCACTGCATTTGAACAATCATATTCACACACCCAAAACAGAGACTAAAACCAGCATACTGGGCTATCTGGAATTTTCTGTATATTTTAGGCAAGCCAATACTGATGCTCCCTGACTACCTGCTGCTGCTCATCTCACAGAGAAGCCCTGACCTTGCTCACCTCCAGTGTAAGGACACTGCTCACAGTCATCAGTGTTGCCTTGCTGCAGCCCGGGAAAACATGTACGAGTTGTGCTTGCATCATCTTCCAGCCCCTTTCCATGAGAGAATTGGAATAGGGGCAAAAAAACCCACAACAAAAAACACTGGAGGGGAGAAAACCCCCCACTATTCTCAGCACTCTACTGTCTCTTTTTCTCTCCTTCGAGGAACAAGCTGTCTCTAACAGACTCAGTCTCTTTTTTCTCCCTCCTTGTGGCTCTAATTGTAAAGATGGGATAGGGGAAGACACATCTATTTGTTCCTCTCAGTCACTAGAATGAAAATGTCTCCTGCTATTTTGTCAGCTTTGAATATTCCGCTGCTGGACAAGACTTCATTTCACTGGAGAAAAGCAGAGGTCATGGCAGGAAAACAAGAAAAAAGATTTATGTTAAAAGAAGAGTGTAAAACTTTAAATTTTATTTCCCTATTGCAAGTGACATAAGAAAAAATTCTTACTAAAGAAAAAAATTCTCTGGCATAGATAAGGAAGTAGAAATTCCTCAAATAAAGCACAAAATTAAAGAGCAACTTCTTTTCCCTATCGTCAAAAAGCAACAGTTACTTCCATGAAGAGTTAATAATGACCATCCACAGCTTTATACAAGAGAAGAGGGATGAATATCACGTATGTGACAGCTGCTGGTTAACAGTGAATTATTCAAAACTCATTTACTGGGTATGTGTCTGCCAATACATCAACTGCTAGAGTTGCTTGTTCCAGAGCTAAACTACTGAGTAAGTAGCAATTTCAAAACATTTTTTTACAGAATGCCTGACATTCACAACATAGCCAGTGCTTTTCAATGGAAAAATTCTTCCTTTCACATTACAAATTTAATAATGGGTTTATTCTTAAACTGACTGATGATAATTCTCTGTCTTGACGAAAATATAAATGCATTTTCCTGCAACATGTACATTTTCTGCCACTCAGTGAGTCAAAGTGCAAGCAAACATCTCTGCATATGATCTAATTCATATTTTCACCTCTGGCAAGATAAACCCAGGTCAGGTCTGTATGAGCCATTTTACCCTCAAAGGTGATCAAAGAACCTAAGAGCTGCAAAGTAGCCTGACACAAGTATTTTCCTAACCTATTCATATTGAGAAGATTATTGAGCTTCTGATCCATTTGCATGCTCAACTAGCCTTGTTTTTCTTACCTAAACTCAATTTTATTTAAATTTCAGTTCTGTTTCAGCTGTTCTGTTTAGGCCTAAGGGGAAAAAAAAAAAAAAGGACAATTATTAGAGTATTTCCCTTCTTTGCAATGATCATTTGTGTGCTAAACAACCTCAGTTCTTGGGAACTTGGAGGCTGAGAAGTACTCAAGAAATGACAAACCAAGTGAGACTCCTCTTCAACCAGATCACTCCTATGCTCCAAGAAATTTATTTAGAGAGTAAGAATAGATCACACTTCCCCCCACCTCTAAGAGCTGAGACTGCAGATGATTAATTTATGGCAAACCCGAGGCTTTGATACTTCAATATATTGTACTCCACACACATACTCTGTCTCATGCTTTCTTGGATCATTTCCATTACACTCCACTGCAATTTACCAAAACAAACCCACAACCCTGTCAAAGAGGGGCACCACAACAAGACAATGAAGCCTAAATGTAAAAACCTTCTTCACTTCCCAAATCAGAAGTATCCTGGTAGTTCCTTATAAGAAGTGGAGATTTACAGTAAGATTTTTCTTTTAGCTTTAAAACCAGTGAGGTTTCCTCCCTGCAAAAATAACTGTTCAGTATTGAAAGGTTTTGATTTCATTACATAAGTTCTTCAGGGAATTATTAAGAGTTACCGGCTCACTTGCATGATCACTTGGGGTTCCATTATTGCCACATGCATTTGAATGGAAAAGACTGAAGGCTTCAATGTCTGGAGATACTCTGGCTTGATGAAACTTTAATTTCAGAATTCTCATAGGCACACCAGCTGCACAATTCAGCTCCCCATTAAATAACATTAGCTTAGTGAAGAATTAGAAGATGCAGAAGGCTACAAGCAGAACAGCAGAAGAGAGCAGGAGAACAACATATTTCAGCAGAAAGTCAATCTCTCTCCAGGGGTTAGGGTGTACAGCTGGGCCCTCTGTTTACCAATGCCAAGCCTCTTGGCTTTGTAAAATCGGCTCTTGTGATCAGATTAAAAATTTTTTGCAAGAGCTATAGAGGAATAAGCTCAATCAGAGATCATGAAATAACCATCACCCCAGCTCTTCCTACTGGGGGTTGGACTGTCCAGCCTAATTTCTCATTCAAAGAGCCTTATATACAGTCTGTGTCCTGAGTACCTAATGCTGCTTTGCATTACTGGATCTATCGTAATCCTTCTTTTTCTTTCCAGAATGTTCTGATTAACAAGATTGTGCTCCCAGTTCAAAGACAAGGCATGTAGAGACTCAGAGAGCTCACTGTTACATCGTGTACCTGATTTGGGGTGGGTTCTTTTTTCTCCAAAGGTGTTTGCAATCACTGTTTAAATAAGGACTCAATGGATATGTGTCACATGGATTTTGTTATACATTTCTTTGTTCGTTGCTGCACAACATTGTAAAGAAATCACTGATGGGTCTTATTCATGTTTCAGCAACCAGAGCAGAATATTCATATGAGACATACACACTTACATTAGGAGGTTGCAGGAGGCCTCTTCTACATATTACTCAATCACCTAAAAGGAAACACAACTTGGAGGTCTTTAATAGAGAGGGTCACAAAATTGTTCAGTGGAGAAACTCAAGCATAAGTGTTTGTTGTGTGGTAAGAGATGTACTCTCCATGGGAGCCTTACTGAACTCCTCAGAACAGAACGGTTCCGTTTGGGAGAATTCAATTGGTATTTGACCTTTTTTTTTGCCACAAAACAATCAAACCGAAATCAATTCAATAATCACTAATACTTAGAGCATCAATCATCTGCTATCTGTTGAAGAACCAGTCACTAAATTGCCAGTTTAGTAAAAAGTATCATGATGGGAAAGCATTACCACTAATACAATGTATTTTAGGATAAGCACCAAACAAAAATTCTGCAATAAAGCAAAACCTTGACAAACCTAATGTTTCTTTGGTGAGAAACTTCAACATTACATCTTTTCATTCAGGTTTTCTTTTAAGCCTCACTCCAAATATTATGAATTCCAGGTTTTCATTATATATGCTTTAGAACAAGTCCCAGCTTTATCCTTACAGATCACACAGCTAGAGCTAATCAGAATTCTGAAAGGGTTACATTAATTGACATGAACTTCCCACACCTATAGAGTAAGGCAATGCATGGTCTGAAGAGAATGGAAAAGCAAAGCTATTTCTCATTCTTGCATGCTGTTAGGAGCTCCTTGTTAAGACCTATTTTAGCCACCCAGGTATTTTAGCTCCAAGCCTAAGAAAAAAGTCCATACCATATAGCTCAGTGCAGAGCATGATTAGAGTGATTTTGCAGTGTGTAAGGAAGGGACAATATGCCCCTATGCATTTCACCATCAATTACATGGGGGTGTTATAGGAGAATGGAGATTAACATTCCTGTCATGCACAAGATCTGTGCAGCTGCCTCTTATTATTTGGTGAAGGTCATGGGTAAGGCCAAACCTATGACTGCATTCTAGTTAAGTAATTCAGCAGTCCCTTTTCCAAATGTGATTTGATAATGAGTTATTAGGATATATGAGCCTGGGGTAAGATATATGCCAGTGTTTAGGAGACGAGTATGTGCAACTATCCACAGTTATTGCAAATGAGTGACATGAAGATTTCTCTCAGCATAGGTAAAAAGCCACCATGAACAAAACTAAACTTATGTGGCATTTTGTCAGTCTACAGAGAGTTTAAAAACATTGGGAAGTGCTCTAAGTAGTAGTTCTATTAAATTAATTCTATTTAATGATTCTATTAAATCCCTCTATCCAGGTGCCCACTCTGTGCTTGCCAGTAACTTATCTATTGTTTAGTTGCCAATCATATAATTATTGTCATTCAATAAAGCCCTTTTGGTTTCATAGAAATAGCATTAGCCTTTATAAAGAGGTAATATTTCGTTACAGCAATGTAATTCTGTGAATTGTGATCAATTCTTGAATCAGAGGAATGGAGAAATTCATACTTTGTCTTCTATTCTTCCAAAGCATGATTCTCAATGGTACACCAAAAGTTAACAACAAAAAGCACAGCATTAGGTATTACAAAAAGTTAACATGGGAAAGAAAGGCTTGAAGGAAGGGAAAATTCTGACTGGGAGGGGCATGGGATTTTAAAATATTTACCTTAAGGGCTCCTTAAAGGTAAACTTGACTGTTAGTGACCACACTAGGATGGCCACTCCAGGACTAATGCTAAAACCTTCTACTCTTTAGCCCGCAAAAGAACCATACCTCTATTTTTTGAGCCAAGCAATTTGAGAGCACAAAGGTAACTGTAGAGGCCAATTTAGATATATTTATACATACATGTGTATAAACATGAGTTTTCAAGCCAATGCTTTGAAGACACTGACAGAGACAAACATTAACAAAAAGCTCAGACATCTACTAATTAAGAAGCTTTATACTTGACCATATTTCAGGTATGTTTCAGAACTATACCAATATTTCAGTAACTTGACCTTCCTTGACATCACACACATTTTGCTCCTCAGCATCTCTCTTAGAATCATTATTTAAGACTAAAGCAGACAGACACATGAAAGATACTTAAAAATAACCGTCAAAGGTTACAGGCGGGATTTCAGCTCATTATATTAAAACTCCATCAGTTCTCAGTTCCAGAAATTTTTATCTTGTGGTTTGACTATAAGTTACACCATTTTGATTCCTTAGGATAAAGCCCACAGAATCTAAATCCCAAAACTATAGGCTCAAGTTTACAGGGCAGGACCTAGGACAGCTTTTTAAACAAGGAGCAGCAAGAAACTCGATTATCTTCATGGCTTTTCATTATACCTGAAAGCAGTAAATTAGTAATTATCATAAATTACCATGTAGCTTTGAGGATGAAGAGAACTCAAAGAGAAATACAGGAAAATCAGAGCAGAAAGTATGAATTTTATATATCTATCAGGGAGTTTTTAGATGGATTTGGCATTTGCAATGTTGAAGAGAGAAGGAAGCATTCATTTATCAGGGTGTATGGGGGGATGCTCCTGAATTTGTCATCCCAACAAGTTCCACACTCCCACCTATTTGCCCATACTGGCTGTTTCCACGCTTCCACTCTGATCCAGGCCTTCAGCTCCCTGGATCAGAGAACTTCCTCCCTGTAGGTCTGTAAGGCAGCTCTCAAAGGGGCTCCCGATTTGCAGCTTGATCAGTATTTCAATTCATAGTATACAGTAATTCAATTTATAGGAATGTGGCTTGTCAAACCTATAAAATGTGAAAAATGAAAATACATCGAGAAATACAAATACTTGTAAATTTCTACCATTGTGTGGGAGTACAAGAAGCTTGGACCAATTTGAAAACACAGAAAAGTTGTTTGAAAACAGAGAGAAGTCGTTTGAAAATTGAAATCCTTAATTTTGTAAAACTCATATGCACAAGCCTTCAAGTGGCAGTTGCTAAAGAAAAAAGTAATTTAAGAGCAGCTTCCACTAGAACAGACTTTAGGATGGATACTTTTTTTAACACTAGAGTTTAGTGACATTAGAACAAACTATAATACAAAATCAAGTGAGAAAATAAAAGACCTGAAGTAGCAAGTAAATTTTGTAAGATCAAGTTTCAAGTGACCTGCTTGAGATTTTTTAAGTAGTATCTTATGCAGTTAAACTCCAGCCTCCTGGTAAATGGGACTCACTGGAGTAACACTGTGCTGAGCCTACAGGAGGATTTATAGGTACATTGACTGCAATTTACACTCTGCAGAATTTAGTATCAGCCAAGTCTACTATACTGTTGGAAATCTTGTGTTTATCAGACATCTGGGGAAAATTTTGGAAAGCTGGGAGAAATAGAAATTTTAAAAACATTTGGAAGAACCTCATAATAATTTATTGCCATGCTTTGAGATAAGGCTTTTTACAACACAATGACTGTATTTGGTCACTACAAAACCATCCTAAAATTCTGATTCTTGAGGGTAATACAAAAACTTCAGGAACTGAATCTTTAGGGAATGCCAAAAAGAGAGAAATATCAAAACACTTAAGTTTTGGGAGACAGTTTGTATCCAGAACCCTTACATCCAAAATTTAGAGATCTGCAGGAGAAAAGCAAAAAGTGTTTTCAGCCTTAATCAATTTTCCAATCACGGAATCATGGAATGGTTTGGGTTGGAAGGACCTTAAAGATCATCTAATTCCACCCCCTGCCATGGGCAGGGACACCTTCCACTATCCCGAGTTGCTCCAAGCCTGATCCAATCTGGCCTTGGACACTTCCAGAGATGGGGCAGCCACAGCTTCTCTGGGCACCCTGTGCCAGGGCCTCACCACTTCCACAAGGAAGAATTTCTTATTTGTACCCAATCTAAAGCTACTCTCAGTTTGAAGCCATTCCCCCCTAGTCCTGTTACTACATGCCCTTGTAGTCCCTTTCCATTTTTCTTGTAGGCTCTCTTCTTCCCCAGGATTTTTAAAAAATCTTTCATAAGAGGATAAAGATCTCTTGAAATCATGAAAGAAAAATTTGGGATTTGTTGCAATAGTGAACTGTGCATCGTTTAAGGTACTCAGTTTGTGCTGAACCCTGCACAAATACTGAAGAATGCAGCAAATTTACAAAAACTGACTCTGGGCTCTGACTGCCCAAAGTGTACCTTGAAGGCCCTTCAATAAATATACCCTCTTATTCTCTTAATTTTGTCTAGCCTCTGTTTTTAGGTAGCCCATCAAAGCATGATCATAACGAATTAGAAGGACAGTGAACCGGTCTGAACCTTGCCTTGATCATGGCACAGCTATTCTACATTTTTATCTAAAATTCTTTCATTTCAGAAGTTTCTCTAAACAAAAGCCAACAACACAAAAGAGCCCACTGAATTCAGCCCCCTATTCACAGCACTGATGTGTGAGGATGACATAAAGCTTGGCCTGTGAAAACAAACAGCCTTCCTCTTTTTTAGAGCAAGGCAGGACTTCACTTGCACTTCCCAGATCATTATTTTCCAAACAGGTAGGATACCAAACTGCAGCATTTTACAAGGAGACTGTACTTGGAGAAGAGTATTTTCTCCAAAAAGTAGACAGGTAACTAAAGGAGATGGCCATAATCATGTCCTCAGATTTGCTGCAAGCCCAACTGCCAGGAAAGAGAGTAAACCAGAGGAAAAGAAAGAATATGAAATATTTATCAACTTGAGACATATCCATGCCCCATTTTCTCAGGCTCCCTCAGTTTTGGGGGAATGCCTTGCTTTTCATGTGAAAGGCCTGGAACTCTATTTATCCTCTTTAAAATAGTTCTTCTATCTACTCTGTCACCAATTTTATACACATTTTTAGAAAAAGAAAAAAGCACGACCACAAAACAAACAAACAAACTCACACACAAACTCACACAATACATCCCTGAGCATACACAGAAGAGAAAGTCTCTGAACCACAACTTTTTAGGCTGAACTTTGAACCTGTAGCTCCCAGGAGTCCTGCTGAGTCTACCTCAGTAAGATAGATACCTGCTATACCTCAGCTAGCAGAGAGAAATGGGAATTTTCCAAAAAGACAAATGCTCAGAATTCTGGCCAAGTAAGGCAAAAACTTCAATGAGTCACTTTCTCCTGTACTTAGGGTAGCTTTCAGGAAGTCAAGAGTCATGTTTTAACAACACCTGAAAGTCTAATAGCTTGTAAATTACCAGAAGAGAAACAAAGATTAGAATCAGCCAAAAGGAACCAGGCTAAGGCCAAGAAAACCTTTAAGTTTCAACAAATATTTGCCCAAAGCCTACAACTGAAGTATCAAGTCAATATTTGATTTGATAACCTCACAGACATAGTCTATGTCAGCATGTCATGCCATACCCACTACTGTAACCCTATTCCTGAAATTGCCTAATAGATTCTGACTTCCATGCTTCTTTTTTTTCTCTAAGAGCATGTCCATGTCAACCAGAGACTTCAAACCATGTTTTGCTACACATGACAAAGTAGCAAACATACGTTTGTCCTGATGTGAAATCTAAGGCTGTACAGAAATCCCAATGTCTCAAACACTCTGATCAGCCAGGTCCCTGCCATGGCAGGCAGCTGCTGACCTGATGGTTTTCAATTTCACTCGGGAATTAGCCATAAAATGTTCAGGAAAGAAGCACCTAGAAACATTCACTGTGTTTTTCATGCTTATCTGGGGAGGTTTTTTCCCTGGTTAGAATAATTTCAAGCAAAGATTAGTTATGCATGAGCTTTCTAAAAACATATAAAGGATTTACAACAGATTGTTGGCAATGCTCTGATCACCTTCCTGCATGTCTACAAAAATCTTCAGATTGAGAGCTGCCTTAAGCAGAGTAATTTTAACCTTTTCCTTATTACTTTATAATAATAATAATAATAATAATAATAATAATAAAACAAAATTACCCAAAAAGGAGCAGAAAACGTGGTGTTCTGCAATCCAAATTACCCAAAAAGGAGCAGAAAATGTGTTGTTCTGCAATCCAAATTCATTAACTAAACCATATATACATCACTGATTCTAGAATCAGTGAACTTCCACTAACTTCAAAGCAGCCCAGATTTCTCCAGAAGGAATGCATCAGAAGAATGACATCTGAGGGTCTCAAGGTTAGACAGAAAATATGAGCACAGTGGAAAGTTCTTTTACCAGCAGCTCTCTCCAGCTTTCCTTCCAAAGCGTTGTTACAACCTCTCTTCATCCCCCCTGGCAGCCTGAGGCTGTGACCTGCTGTCAGCCAGGCAGGGAATTCTCTTCAATCCTGGAAGCAACTTCACCCAATGCAACGAGTCAATACCAGTTATTGATGGGTGGACGCACAGCCTAGATGCCATTTTCAAGTTGGTGAATTTTCAGTATTTCAGAGCAAATACCAATAAAGGTTATCAGAGTCCTGCTTTGCTACTGGAAGGAGACTAAAATTTTTCAAGGGATAATTTAATCTGGTTTATAAATATTCACAGCAACAAAAGATTATAAAAAAATTACGGACAAACTGAATACAGCACAGGTATCTTCCAGGCATCATATTCACCATGTATATATTTTTAAATGCCATACATGCATAATTATGCTACAAATTATAATGGTACTACAGAGGCAGGTAGGTACAAATCCCAAATAAAGCCATGATTCAAAACTGCATCAAAACAAGAATTGCTCTAGCAGAGACCACAGTAACGTGCAAAAGAGAACAGGCAGATTAAAATCTGTATTTGCATTAAACATCTGTAACATTAGATAAGTACTTACGAGTGGATTTGATTGTGATTAACAGTAAAGCAAACCCCATGCAACAAAATGTTACAAAAGAAAGCAGCCACTGTAAAATTCACAGTTCTGTCTTTTTGCCAGATGATAAAAATTATTCCCTGAATGGAAATTAGATTCTTCAAAGTTACCATACTGAATCATTTAATTTGTCTGAGTACTTCTAATGCCGTTACACACTGCAATGAGAATTTGAATTTTAGATTAAACTAATGAAGGGCAAGGTATTTCTTCACACACACAGTTAGAAAGTCAACTGAATAGCCAGATGCAGCACAACTTATAAAAACAAACAGTAACCCATTACAATTTCATGTAGCCAGGAGAAGGATGGGTGTATCTTTTACAAATATTTTCTGTACTTAAATATTTCAATTACATCCCTTTCACATGCCCTCTGTGTGTAACAGTGTCTCAAAAGCTAAAAGTCTGTTTAGTTAAATTTGCTTTGTTCATTATGCAGGGTGGGCCTTCCAACTGTAAAGCCTGAAGTTTGAATGCAAAATGCTTATATGGAATTTAAGTGATCTTAAAATCTCTTACTGGTCTTAATTGATCTTATTATTCTGAAATTATTTATTGCATATTTACAAACCCTAAGCAGCTCAGGCATGGCTCAAATCATTCTACCTGTACCTTGTGTTCCATTTAAAAAATTACCACTAATAGATGAGCAGAGGAAAGTCTAGAGAATGTTATATAATAAAGAATTTATTAATATTTTAGTACTTGTTACTCTTGGTTGCCAAGTATTCAAAGTAAAATGTCCCATTAATGATATTAATTCTAGATCACACAAGCACTCCTCTCGGACCTGGAGACACAAAACATTCAGTATTTCTTCTAAATAAGAGTGAATGCAGAGATTAGTTTAGTGAGAATTACTCCATCTCTTTCTGGAGAGAGATCACCTGTTAGATTTAAGTGGTCAAAAATACTTTGTCAGCAAAAGGAAATCTGTTGATGAAAAGGTGGTAATCAGGGGTTGCATTGAGTAGAATATACTTAAAATCCATGTGGCATCTTCTTTCTCCTACCCCATCCCCACTATCAATTGCTCTGTTTCATGTGGTTTTATTGTACATTGGTCATTCATGCTGCCATAAGCATGATCTTACTAATTTTAAGCAAAGAACTCAGTCCTTGGTTAATTACCCACAGCCTGGCAGGTCTGTAAGCACCTTGTGAGCCTTGCAATGCCATCCCAAACATCGGAGAGACGGGAGGGCATCAACAGTTTTCCACAGGCATCAGAAGCCTGCATGATGTCACTACAGAAGTTCAACTCTACAGCCCTGCAGAGCAGCCTAGAACTGCTCTAATACATGAAAAGGACAAAAACCAACTACACAGATGTTAAACACCTGCACACTATCCAAGTGCATTTTGTCCCAGGTACCGTGACACACCTTGGAAAGGACTCAGTGGACAGGCTGGGCCAGCAGTAAATATTTCAGTACTAAAACCTTCAAAAGTGTTCTGCTTGTCTGAATGACTCCTTCTTGTCCTCCTGTGCTATTTAAGAACTGCATAGAGTAAGTTAGCAAGTCGCCTGATTTTCCCAGAAACTAAACACAGAGCAGTTTACTGGCACTACGTGGTGGGAAAAGATGTTTAAGAAAATGCAATGCACCTGGAGAGCCCAAATCCTCTAATACAGGGTTTCAAATCTACTACCAGTAAGCTTCAGTCAGAGAAAACTGAAGTTATATTTGCTTGCACTATAAGAGAAGTTGTCACTTTGTCGAACGAGTTCTCACTAAACCTGACTGCAAGCATAAATCATTAACATAATTTATTAGAACAATTAGAATGCATCCTTGTTGTCTTCTAATTCACTTATCCCTTGTACTGGTAATTACAAAAGATAAGAAAAGAATAATAACTTCAGATATCTAAAATCATCTGGAGAGTACGTGAGGAGAGAATGATCAATAATGTTAATCTACTAGAACCTAAATTCCCAGAAAGAGATATTTTATCGTGAGTCTTTAAATCATCAGTGTTGTTTCTCAAAGTCTATCATTCACAGTTTAAAAAGCAAAAACACAAGAGAACAGACACTGAAATAATCATCAAAAATGCTGAATTATAACTGTACTTTGAGAGCTTCTAGGTGAAGAGCACATCACCATCTTCTCTCACTGACCACAAACCCAAGAGTAAGAGCTGTCATTATATGATCTTTTTACAAAGGGAAGAGGGAACTTGCAGAATCCCCCTCCTCCTCCATAATTCTAACACCAGAGATGCTCCAAAACACCTGATTACTTCTAATACCCAAAAAGAGTTAGCAGCATATCTTTAAAATTATTTTCTCAGTGGGAATGCCATCAACCATAACTGAAAAGTGTCCACCCACAGTCTTTCCTTTATTATTGCCTGAATCTTGTTAGCACTTTACATTGATTTTGCCAATCAAAGTTACCCTGAACTTCAAAAATCTTCAAGTATTTTACAGCTAGGAAAAACCAGTATGAAAGAAAGCAGAGGAAGATTCAAAAAAAAAAAGAATGAAAACCAGGAAAAAATCAGAGCAAACATGAGTAAAAGGTCCAACAGGTAAAAGGACCAACAGCAGAGCACAAAACATATACCAAAACATACCAAAAATATACATCTCATGGTACAAAAAGACAACTTTTATAATATCCCTGGTCCTTTCTCTTTCTACCAACACAAAATAAGTACCCAAATTGTAATGTCAGTGTTGGTTGGTTACTTTAAGATTACAAACTGCCAACAGGTTAAGCACATCACTGCTAGGATCGTATCTGAGAAACAGGCAACACAAGAAATACTACATCTGCCACATTCCATCCTTCGAGCCATCCTATTCACTCCAAATGATTCAGGTTAGGGGAATACTCCAAGTCTTTCATATTTTCCACTATAAAAATCCGACCTTTTTCTGGAACTCTGTAAAACCCTTGGGAATACCACTGTTGCTTACAGACCCACTTTCAGATTTCACCCAATTCACTATTCTCTTTGGATCAGATGATGGGAAAGGCAAAATGATTTGGAGCACCTCTACCTCGAAGAAGTCTCTGGACATTACTAAAATCTAGAGCCTTTAAAAAGCCATCAGCCAAGTAAATAATATAATAGCCAGGGAGAAATCACTCATGAGAAGAATCTGTTCATTTATGCCTTTTATACCTAGGAATGAAAAATAATGTATGCAAGCAATAAATCATAGAATCATAGAAACATTTAGGTTGGAAAAGACCTTTAGGATCATCAAGTCCAACTGTCAAGTTCACAATGCAGCACAAAACTCTCAACTTCCCTTTCTCACAATACAATACCAAATCTGGCCCTCCAGTGGGAAGGAGGGACAGTATATGACTGTCATGGTTTAACCCCAGCTAGAACCCAGCCCCACACAGTCACTTGCTCACTCCTTCCCTGGTGGGATGGGGGAGGGAATTAGAAGAGTAAAGGTGTGCAAACTCATGGGTTGAGGTAAAATCAGTTTACTGGGTAAAGGTCTTGACTGCCCAGCAATAACTAAAACATCCCAGAGTTACTGACACTGTTTCCAGCACAAATCCAAAACAGTTCCTGAGCAGCTACTGTGAAGAAAGTTAACTGTACCCCAGCCCAAACCAGCACAGTAAGACCCAGGCCTACATGAGCACACACCTATACAAACATTGCATTCCCCACTGCGGGGTTCACCACAAGGTCCACAGAACTTGTACACCCAGAGTTTGAGATGCTGCCTTCCCTGCAGGGCTGCAGGGAATATAGGGCCTGATTATGAACCATAAAAGTAAAAAGGCAAGATCTAATCTACATTCAGTCTCAAAAGCTGAAAATACTATTATTTTTGTGGCAGAGCAACTAATGAAATCTCAGATCTGAAAGTGGTCTCTAAAACAGTGTTACTTTAAAAGTAAAATAATAATTTTATATTATCAAAAATAAATGCTCTCAGCAGCCTTCATTACAATTTCAGCAAAGAAGAGCTGGATAAAAATATGCAGCGATTTTTTCAGTGCTCACTCTGGAACAACTGCTGCTGCTAAATTCAAGTAGAAAATTCAGGCTTTCAAGGATACCTCAGACAAGCAAAAAGCTGACTTATCTATTGATAGCTCAGCCAGCTTCCTTAAATGGACTGCAAATAATTTACTGAAAGCTTTGTAAAACTCTAGATATTTTTCAATGCGGTAAAAAGACAACAATCTTGAATTCCTTTTCCATGAGACGTTTCCACATCAGTGAAACTGTGCAGCAGTAGGCAAATAGGAGATGATACAGTACAAGTGATTGCACATAACTTCAGAAAAGAAGATACTGAGAATAAGTTTTTCTAAAAGTCATCCCAAACCCAAGGTCCTTTTACCTTCTTGGGAGTTTGGAGTTTGTTGGGTTGTTTTCATGGGTTTTTCTTGAAGGGCCTAGGGAGCCAGGGCTGGACAGCAGAGAGGAGAATTATATGCCTTTCATAGTGCAACAGCAACAACAACAATCACAGCTAACTGCATCCCTTGCATGTAACAGGTATGGAATCAAAGATATAAATAAGGCACAAAGGGTTACTTACCCTTTAGAAAACAGACCTAACTCTAATCCTAAATAGACTCTTCCCAGCCTAACAGGAAGGTACCCCACAGTAATCCAACATAGGTAAATGCTGATGAAGAGTCCAAGTTTTATGAATCCAGTAGATTTGTAACTGAAGCAAAAACCATTATTACACCCAAGAATTAGCATTTGAAAAAAAGAATTTCCAATGGTTCACTCCAATGTAGGAAAGACTTAAGCCTTATACCAGGCAATTTGCTGTAAAAGAACAAACCCACAAAGAACATGAATGAACTGAAGGTGTAGAATTACACAAATAAGTGAGACAACAAAAAACACAAACATAAACAAGGAGTGGAAAGAAATATATGAAGTCAAACAAAAACTAATCCAGCAGTTCACATACAAAGACAGCAATGCAGCCAGGGCCAAGTAGCATCATGATTATTTTGAGGCCGTATGTTGTTCTTATCTCCACCATCTTACCAAAAGGTACAGGAATTCCCACTTTAAGTACAAGTCGCAGTAAAATTAAATTCACTCGATAAAGAATTTTTTCTTTTTAATTACCCAATGAATTTGGAGATTCTTGCACATCTCCTCTTTCCCATTATTTTCATGCAAAGCTTCCCATTGAAAAGTCACTCATAGGAGTATAGAGGTGTCATTTGGGGACAAAACCATGAAAGAAATTTGTTGCACATATTGTCATTAAGGACTGACTTTAGGCATTGCAAGTTCAAAAAGTTGTTATATTCCTGTAAGCCTGTTTGCTAACAAAGCAGATTTGGATATGCTTCCATTTGGTTTATTCATACATTATTTATTAACAGCTTCCAAACTCTTACAATAAAAGCCACAACCAATAATCTCAATGAAGCAGCTCTCATCAGCAGACAGCAGGAAGTCCGAGAAAACAGGCAGTAACATCAAATCTTTTAAAACTCTCTTTTACCACCTTCCACAATTATCTTAAATATAAATGATAGTGTCCCCAGTGACTGCTCTAGGGCGGGCTTTACTTTTTCCTCTTTCTTTTTGCCTTTCCTCTTCTTCTAATTCCCTTATTTAATGCCAAAAAAATTTCAAAGATACAGTTTTTCCAAAAACAAAGGGAACAAAACCACCAAAACCTTCCTGTTTTTCTTTAAAGCATCCCTGGAGAGGTTTGCTTCCTGAACTGCCCCTTTTCCTGAAGTTCAAATTAGACTACGGATAACCCTGAGGTTTGAAATTATTTCAATTACTTATTGTTAATAAAAAGTAGAATCTTTATTTTGTTTAATTTACACTTCACATAAAATTCCTTTCCAAATTTTATTCAGCAAGCAAATTTATGTAACGTAGTCAGCAGATTGAGACTTGTGATACCTGAATTCAGTTGTTTGCTCTGTCACAGAACAGTTTTACACACATCACTTCAACCTCTGTGGCTTTAACGAGGGCTGGTTCATCGATGTCTGTGGAGCATTGTCAATACGAGGAATGAAGGAAAAAAGATAAATCCAAGGGTGTCCCCAGTTCACTAAACACCTGTGAACATTCCCAGAGCTTGCAACCTCAGAACATTATTGCAGTCTAAGTCAGCAATGGCTATTTTTCATAAAACATACAAAACAGAATCTTGCATTTGTATCTGCAACCATAGAGGTTTTCAAAAATAAGGTTTGAATGCCCACTTGAGAACTTCCAGGGCTTTGCACATGAAAAAGCCTAAAACAACCTCCTCCCTCCACAAACACTAATGCAAACCAACTAAGAAGTATGTATCTGTACTATTAATTGTAATATTAAAGTTTAGCAAAAAACCCATACATTCAAATCATTTATCACCTACTGAATTGGCATCAGTTTGATTCCAATGCATCAAAAGCTGAATTTTAGTATCTCATTATAATAATCTAAAATAAATTTCATAGATGAAAAAGAAAGTAATTCCTCAGTTGCACAGATTATCCAAAAAAGATTTGCTGGTGTTTGTTGTGTAGGTCATGGATAAAATGGAAACAAAAATTTAAACTGAATCCAACTTCTGAGTGCATGTTTAAGATGGCCATTGCCGTGGATCAGTGGTGTACAATTGTAAGCTCCTTCTATTTGTAAAGTACATTAAATGAATACTCTCAGATTACAGACATTACACCATGCACTTTTTCAAAGGGAGTATCCATTGCACGTACAATGTGTTAAGAACTCATTATAACTTATGTTATAATCATTGCAACAATAATAGCTGGAGTTTACATCCAGCAGAAAGGACCCATAAGCAAGACACAGCATTATCACCTACTGAGCAAGACAACATTTGCACATAGAAAAGGCATCCTACTCCTCTGCTTTAACTACATCAGCACCACCTCCTTGTGTCACTTATTTTGAAAACAGATTCAGAATTGGCCAGTGGTAAGATACCATCAAATTGGCATTTTGAGCACCTGGAGCAGAAGTTAATACCTGGTTATATTTTTGCCATTTGAAAACATGCAGACAAGGAGAAGAGCGGGTCCATTTACTGTTGCACAAGATAAGCTTGAGAACCAACTTTCCTCTTAACAAATACCTCACACAGAGACAAATTTGCCACAACTAATAAAAAATCCCAAACAAAAACCCCAACAACAACCATCCAAACAAAAGCACATTAAAGAAGCACAGATTTTCCAGATCTGTCTTAAGGGTCAAGGCAATGGGTCTGATCTTGACAGTCTTTACAGATATAAATTATGTATGTGGACAGCCGCTGGAAACATGATTTAGCTTTTAGGATCCTTCACAACTATATCCTCCTTCTCAACTCAGAAGTACCATAGTTTCCCACTGGTTACCATATCCATTCTTTTCATAGACCAGAGGTTCCTGGCTGGTTTCTCAACCCATGGAAGAGGCTGTAACTCCACACACCCTTTCCCTCAACATCAGCTAAAGCCAACACTCTTCCTCACAACAGGCTGCAGCAGTGGTACTCACCCTTCCAAGTTACCTGTGGGTAACAAGTCATTATGATCAGGTATTACACAATTTCAAACTATTTGATGAACCTTGTTATTGATGTTATTTGTATTTCAAAAAATAATTTACAAAGAAATAAGTATATGAAAGTATTATATTGAGGCAAAATAGAGCTTAAAGCCTGGCAATAACTCAGAACCCCTTGCACATCCATCACATCTGTCATGCCAAAGCTGAGTAAATGCAGAGATCATGAGATAAGCAAAGATGAGGTGAGAGAAAATGTCCACCCTGAGGGAGAGGAGGGAAGGGGAACTGGATTAAACGACTTCATTTTTTCCATAGAAATTGTTAACAAAGTGCTGCAGGTTAAAGCAAAACCTGCTCCTTAGTAATGGCACTCTACACAAGACACTGCAAACAGTTCAAATTTCCTGATTTTTTTAATATAAAAACTTTACTATTACCATAAATAACTCCAAGATTGCTAAAGCACCACCTTACTCTTTGCTAAAGGTGTTTTGCACAAACATTGAACAAACAGGTTATGCAGATCCTACAGTTCACATAACCAACACAATGAACTAAGAAAACGTGGACATGAGAAGTGGTACCTATTTTAAGTCTCTGACCTGACCTAGCTCCTTGAAGCCAAGAGGAGATCAGGAAATGCACTCAGAACCTCTCCTGAAAGAGGTCTGAAGGGCCTTCCCCTAAGGACTTGAAGAGCCTGTCACTAAGGGGACAAGGTCCAGTCCATTCCAGAACTGAAGGAAACCAAAGTCACTCAGAATAGCTAAAGCTCTTCAGACACAAGTGCAGAAGCAGAAAGTCTAAAACTGGAACCTGGTGGATTTGCTGTCTATAAAAATCACCAAGTAATTTAGCGGGTTTTTATATGTTTATATATTTTTCTATTCTCTTTGTTCAACATGCCTACTGCGTCTTCTGCAGGAATAGCACAGCAGGTCAAAGTGTTTGTAATACAATGCCAGACGCTGTTAATTCTTGCCAGCCTGGTTCTCCATTAAACTTCATCTAGATCTTATGCATCAACAATGGCAAATGAACTGAGTTTTCACAAAAATATGATAATAATTTCTTTGAAGAGTTTTCATGTCATGTAAGCTTAAACCAATGTTTAATTGGCTTTTCTGAGAAAGGAAAATATGAACCTGTGCAAGACTTACAGTGATGTGACTGGAAAGAAGAATGTAAAGGTCAACAAAATAACTAAGACAAATTCAACAAAGTAATTGCCATTTTGCATCAAGATCTGCAAAAAAGAGAATTAGACAGGAAAAAGAACCAATACATGACATCTTTAGGTGAGATTAATCTTACCTGAATCTTAGAAAATTTTGTGCATGAATTCATAGCAAGAACTTTGGACGCCTGTATGTGCCAGTTCTCCCAGATCATTCTGACAGCTAGGACATTCTATCCTACACAACATCCCTAAATACACAAATGGCTAAGTCATGTGTCTGAATTTCTGCAATCTAAAATGCAACATGCTCAAATCACTTGAAAAAAAGTACATGCCTGATAATTGTTTAAAGCTAACCCATTTGCCATGCACCCCTAAAACAAGCACACAACCTACAAAAAAGGAAAGCCAGCTTTCAAAATTCAAGTTGGTAAGAAGGAAATGTGCTGTTATTAAGATGAGACAAAAAAGGTCTTACCCATTTGGCAGGGAGGTATCTGGTCCCCCAAAACAGTGACAGATGCTCAGTGCGATGTTATACCATCCCTGCCATGTCCTGCACTCTGATGTCAAGATCCCGAGCCACCCTCATCACCTCTCCTGGCAGTTCTGCCACTGCACCAAATCTCACCTGACCAGCTCATCATACCTTGTTCTGCAGTGTGGCCAGGTACTGCAAGGCCAACACTGCTGCCTTCATTTTCTGTTTCCCTGCTTTTATTAGCATCTCTCTCAGTCCAAATCTTTCCAAGATAATTATTACATCATGCTTTTTAAGCAGATATTTAAGCACCTACACAAATAGGATTTGCACAAATGATTTTACAGGTTATGGCTGGGATGCTCAAACCACCCCAACAGTCACAGCTGAAGTGTCCTTGGAGATTAAAGTAGTTGCTCTCCCTTTTCCTTGAAACTTAACGGCAAAGGGTTTTAGTAATCCTCCAGCTCTTGAAAATTCTGTCAAAGACAAGGTCTTGAGCTCCAGAAACTTGAAGTAAATGCAAAATTATCCTAAGATGTTTTCATAACTTCCCATAAATTCCAATAACTTTTCACATAACCCATAATCTACATTAGGCATCTGTGTATTAGTACAGGAATAAGACATACAGGTTTGGCACAGACAAGCTAAGAATGAAATACCAGGTATTTCACACTAGTGAGAATAATTTCAAAAATCTTTCAAAAAATCTTTTTCCACCTTTTCAGAAAACATTGTGAGAAAGCTTTTACATATATTCTCAAAATTAACCAAATTAGACCAATGTTGAGTATTTCTAATATTTATTAACCTTTATGTCCAAAGTCTTTTTTCTCAGCTACCTGTTTATCTTAAATGCTTTTCTTGAGTTCACAAAGCTGTGGTATTTTCTAAGCATTACTAGGCTTAGTAGTCTGTCTTAAAAAAGAACACAGATAATTGACGTGTAAAAGGTTGGTTTTGACCAGAATTCAAAATCATATAATCTGTATATATATAAGATAAGGTCTGCACTGGCCCGGCTACATCAGTCATGAGAAATAAGGTGCAATCACTGAGCAGAGACAATTTTTATGAGGAAATTTCTCTTTTCACAAACAACACACTCTACATGTGATGGATAAACTGTAGCAGCAACAGTACAGTCCTTGGTTGCATTTATCTGAAGGATGATACTACAGCAAACTTTCCTTTATCCAGACCCACTAACTGAAAAATTTCAGAGTTTTCTAAGCTGAAATACCTTAACTAGTGCTGTAGTATTCCCTTGATCCCACCAGTAAGAGCCCCAGAACAGATACATTTTACTGATATAAATCAATGTTACAGGATAGTAATTCCTAAAGAAGAATAATTACGCCAATGTGAGAACTTTCAGTGGTGCATCTGCATTCAGAAGAATCAAAGAAAGCATTTTCCTAATATAAATATGCTGTCATAAGAAAAGCAGAAGTAGTAAAAATGTGCATTTCAGTCCAGTGGAAGTAATGTCTCCATTTAACAAGATGCTTCAAGTTTCTCAAGGGAGTTGTTTATTTATAACACAAAGCACTACACTTCATGTTTCTATTATGTCATGTGTCATTTGTCTTTCTCTAAGAAATCTGTGTTGTCAATATCTATTTTATTGTTCAGTAAATTTTCATTACACATGCCATTATGTCTACATTCTGTTATCTCCCTGGTATACTTGCCACTTTCCATATTTTTCTAACTGCGATATGCATTTAAATTCACCTAAAAAAAAAAGAAAATCTTGTAAGTGGTCACTGTGCCTAGGCAGCCTTTTCACCTAAAATTAACATTTCTCTTTTCCAAGGATAAATAAATTATTGGCAAAACAAATTATATCTAAATCAGACTTACCATTTAGCTTCTTTGCAAAAGGACTTATAGGTTTGTTTGTTTTATTTTAAAGGATGATACAAGTTCTTAGCCCAGGGGCTGGCAATGGAAATCAGCCAAAACTCTTTACTTGGAATCACTTACAGACCTTCACCCAAAGCACTGAAATCAATTTACCATATAGGATTTTAACATACCAGCAGCCATAGGCAGAGCTGAGAAGTTATTTCCATCCATTATAAAAAAATCAAACATCCAAGACAGCAATCTTGTATGATACATAAAACCACTGCATCAAAATTCAAAGGTGCATTTCTCTTAGGCCTTTAAAACCACTGAGCTCCAAGTTTTGGAGAGCTGCTCCTGCACACGTCTCACATGTTTCAGATGGCAGAAACAGTTTGAATTTCTTTAAATACTGGTCTGCTTTTCAAATCCCTATGGTGACCTTGTTTAAGCTGATGCTGCAGAGTTAGAATTGAAAACCAGCTCTGAAACCACCACATCAGTGCCTCACATCTCCTCTTTGGTCCAGGGAAATTTGACTTTGGGAGGAAGAGCAGCAGTGGTCTGGATCCATCTCTCATACATGGGAATGACATCTTTACCATCTGAAACACAATAAATGAGAGCTTCACAGAAACATTAGCCTAAAAAGCATTCTCCATGTTCCTTTGGGAAGATAAAGAGAACCATCTAAAGAAAAAAAAAAAGGCAGGTTTCTAATTCTGCTCATTCTGCTGTTCTCTGTATGATAGAGCAATATGGGACATCTGACACTGCTCTATCTAAAACAAAACAGCATAAAAATAATCTTTAGACTAATGTCTTTTTAATACTATTCAAAAGGTACCTGTGTCACAAAAGCTGAAGAGAACCATGCTAAAATGGTTTGTTAGCATAAAATTCTAAGCTAATTACTAATATTTTAATGACTTTTGAAGCACCCCTTCACCATTCTTTTTTCAAACACCACCACCTCCAAGTGAAAAAATTCATCAAATCCTTACTGAGAGTCTCTTGAGGGGAATCTGTTTTTTAAAAAAATATATACATGGAATATATAGATATCTCTCTCTCCATTTTTAAAACACTGTAGGCCCATCACTCCTGCCAGTGACATTCCTGATTTCCGTGTTACTATTATGTCAAAGAGAAAAGAATTTCATTCAGAGATATTCTGATGAAGACATAAGCACTACAAAAGACAAGAATAAATCATTTCTACCGTTTTGAAGACTGTTTCAGATCAGTACACATTTACAAGTGATCAGATTTCAGGATATTATTTATATTCATATAAAGTTTGTCAAGGCTTTTGTCTTGATTGATAAATACTTACTGTCTATAAACCAGATGCCTGTAAGAGCTGTATTTACTTACATTCTCTCATCCTGCCTGCAAGCCTGCTTAAGTATAGTACTTAAAAACCCACATATTTTGCTTCTGTTGAAAAAAGTAGTAGCATAAACCTCCCCCCATCTTTATAATTCTATACAAAACAAGCCATGCAGAACAATAGAGAGGAAAGGAACTGTTCCTCCAGGAAGTGCTTTAATGAAATAGAAAAAGGCATAAACATCTCTGTATGCCTTGTGTGGAACATGGAAAGTCACACGAGGGAAAAATACAAGGAACTTGTTATGTGTCCTGTCAGAAAATGGCTGCTACATAAAAGCAAAACTTACTGCCCTAAGGGAATCCTGCATTTTCTTTGCTGTTTTTTGTTTTCCATCTTGCTTTCCTGCTAGAGTTACACCTTCCAGCAAGGCAGAGTGTCAAGAAGCTTCAGTGTACAGAGGAAGATCATCTGACAACAAACAATGTATCCAGACTGTCAGATGGAGTGTGTACATTGGAGAGAATTAATTGGGAGAATGTATCTGTCCACATAATTGTAAAATTGTACTTAGAAGCAAGTAAATGCTTCTCTCCAATTTAAAACATCTATTCCATTTTAACTACTCCTTGCTCAGCAGGTGCCTGCTTCAGATGAAGAAAGACACTAAGAATCACAGAAACACATTCTCACTTAAATAGAAGACAGATGCGTGTTTGTTTTAAATGATTCACAAGCACTTGCTGTGCAACAGTGCTGCCTCTCCTTCCAGTTATCACTGGAAATTTATTTTAGCAGATTTTTCAAGTTAGCCAAAATAAGTAATGTAATGTTAGTAATGAGATAACAAGAACCATGGGTGAGGCAGCTGCACTGGTATCAGGGCAACAGCAAAGGAGGTTAAAGCTTTTATCACACAGTGCAAGATTAGGAAGGTCTAAAGTACTTTGGTGTGGTCACAAGAGAGACACAGCAGAGTCACTATCAGTTCATCTTTTCCTGAATAGCACTGGTGCAACAGGACTAACTCTAGCTGAAAGAAAAAGAAGTCAATGAAAGGAATATGCTTGAAACTACTTGACTACAATGATCAAAGTATAGAAACAAGAGAATGGCAGTTTTGTATAGAAAAAAAAATCTCTATTTGATATAGTTCAGGCTTCCTTTCATGTCAGCACTTTAAACAACACAGCAAAGGCTAAGACAATTCTGTTAACATTACTGGGAAAGTTACTAAAACTATATGAGGTTTTAAATACAGTTTATATTTGTCTAATAGCCTGAACTGCAAACCTACAACAAAGATGCTTTGCATCATATCCCAATTTTCAATGTATTTGGCCAAGGTAGAAATGAAGCAAACTAATTGAAAAGTCATTCTTCATGTGAGAGAAGAAAAAATGTACCAGCAATTTCCAATCTTGCCAAGTTTCTAACTCCAAATTCAGTATATTCCTCATTTACTATCAATGCAATTAAAGTGCAGCTATTAAGATCTCATGAACGTTATTCTTTTCATAAATACTTATGTTTTTTGGTATGTAATAGGGTAATTTATATTACCACAATTGTTATAAACGCAGGTAGCTGCTGAAAATATTCTTCAAGACAAAATTATTGTTCAAGTGTTCACAGAACAGTCATTAAAACAACTATTTATTCTCATAATCAGAGAGAAAATAGTAACTAGAGTACCCAGCAGACCCAAATTACTGAATTGTGTTATCAGATATGTGTGATTAACTCTTGCAGCCTTCTGGATAGACCATCTTTTCTACTTAACTTTACTTGTACTCACTGTAGTGGAAATTATGGCTCCTACTCTTGCTGAACTACGGAAGTGGTCCAGATAGCCTGAGAACAGTTTCATAAGGCTGGATCTCAGTTCAAAGCAAGAGAAACAACTGGTACAAGCAGTGAATATACAGCGTGCTCAGTACAACATTTCTATATGTGCACCAACAGCCAGAGCACCTGTCCCTGGGAATCAGCCCCAGCAATGCCAGCCTTCTCCTTGAAATTTACCAGGACCTTTCCCACACATTGCATTCATAGTACATTTTCTCCAGCACAGTGTGCAGTGTAGGACTTCAGCCTGTTCTTGTTTCTTCTGAACATTTAATCTGACGTTTTATGCTTTCTGCTGATATAATGGAGAGCCTAAGTACAAGAAACACTGGTATTTCTATTCAGTATAATTAACAAAAATTTAGAGGGGGTATATAAAAACTAAATAGAAAAGTAGTGTTAGAAAACACAGTAAAGATACTGCTCCTAAAAACCCTGACTAATAATTGGGTAAAACTGACACAACAACCAAATGGAGATACTTTCCACAAACCAAAAGACAGATACGTTAAATTTCAAAATGCTAAGTAAGATATCATAGTATGTCAATAAAATGCAGGCAGCTAAAACATCCTAAAATAAACCCCCAATGTCTTTCAATACTAAAAAAAGGAAGTCAGAGTAACAGTCAAATCCCAGTAATAGATGAACCTTTAATCAAGAAATAAAGCACATTTTTAGTGGCTTTTCCTCTCTAAGGAAATTCCTGAGCAGTACCTGCTTACTAGCTCAAAGTAAAATCTGTAAGGTAAGAAACCTCCCCCAGTAGCCACATGAATGGGATACTGCAGCCACCAAAACGTTTTCTCTTAACCACAAACAGATTATAATTTACAGTATAAGAGGTAAAAGACCATTTTATTACTTCTCAGTGCCATTCTGCCTTTACAGTGCTATAATTATGACTGGTCAAGTAAATCTTTAATTTGCACACCTCAAATACTGATTATCTGTATTCTGTAGACATCTACAAATACATACATCAAAGCTGCCAGCTTCCACAGAATGTTAACCAGGGCCTTATATATGTTATATTCTTTTTAGAGTTTAATCCCAGTGCATTAGGTCTATAAACAGGTCCACTTAGTCATTTTCTTACAAGCTATTCATGTAGAAACTACAATGTTCTGTTCTCCCCAGAAGCTTGTAATACATCACATGGATAATAGCGTTTGAAAAGATTAAGCATGAAACACAAGAAACACCAATAAAATTCAAAGTACACCTGAGTCATCACAGGAGTATGTCTTAAAGAGCAGGTAACATGGGGGGATGGGGGAGCCAGTAAAAAAAACAACCAAAACAATACAAAAAAAGACCAATTCAAGTTTCAAAGAGTAGATTCCTGTAAGCACTGAGCAAGCATATTAGCCTTCGAAATATACATACTGACCTGAGACACAAAGAGCATGCCATGAAATATTAAACACAAACTACAGTAGAATTAGCCTCATATACACCCAACAGGGCATAAATCTTCACTAAACTCTCCTAGAACATGCAAAACACTCACACAAATAATGTACTGAGAGAAGACTTTCCCCAGCTTCTGCTCTCCTCAAGCTAGAAAGTCTTTCCTAAAAATTAGAATAAGTTTAAATCTGGATCTCTAAATAGTGACAAACACTAAACCTGTTCAATCAAATGCAGTGTAACAGGAGACATTTTCCAAAGTTGTTACTGACTTTTGTATATGCAATTGTTTCATATAAGCCACTGTATTTTGAAGAAATTACCTCTTTTCCCATCATGTTAACCATTATCTGTTCTGACACCCATTTAACTGGCAAGAATTCAACCACTCACTAAATAATTCCATTTGCTATGTATTGATAGTTTAAACAGTTTTTGCTGTCTCCTATCTGAGCACCTTCAGGATAACTTCCACTGTTTTTCCCATTTACACTTGATTTAGAAAAAATCATGACAAAACACAATGCCACTTTTGAAACTAATAACAAAGTGTCATTTGAAATGGTTCATTAAACTTGCAAAACATGCATTGCATCCTCCCTATTGAGCCAGTATCTATATTAAAGGCAGTAAATCCAATTTAAAACAACTTTTAATCAAATTCAAGTGTTGAAGTTCTTAATATGGCAACTGACAGTATTCACAAAATACGGAGGGCAAGGTGTACATCTGTCAGACTAGTTCAACTAATTAATGAGATTTAAAATTAATTTTGGTATTGCAACATGCAATTTTTTCAATTATTACACTGATTCATTTAGTGGAAAATATTGCGGGCAAACATTTCCCAAGTCCAATTCAGTAGTCATTGTTATCAGCGGAGACACTCAGACTCAATCTTAGCTTCTTTGGAAGGATCCAGAAATCCAGCTTGTCCGTGTAATAACCCTTAGGTGCCAGCCCCTACAGAAGGCAGAAACAACCTGATTGACATGAAAGACCAGGATTCCACCTGTTTGGAAGGAGACAAGAAGCCATTTGTTTCAAGTATACTCAACTTGCCAAAACCAGAGGGGTTTGCATCCATCTGACCTGTGCTTGGTGATTTCCCCAAGCCCCTGGACAGACACAGCTCTGTCTTAACCCACTGTGTTCTACCAGTACTGACTTACAAATATCTTTCTTCAGTACACAGATACTGCTAAATGGGATCGTGGTAACTGGCTGTACTCCAGCACTCCCCTCTGTCTTTTTCAGTGTCACACACTGCAACGAGCTCCAGCTTCTCACTTTCGCAAAGCTGAGGGCCAGGATTTGACGATGAGGCAAAGACATCGCCAACTGAGGTAACAGTGCTTTTCAAGGGTCACTGCTCTGCCGCCTACTTAAGCCTTCCTTGTAAGGCTTACCTCCCAGGAAACCCAAACGCATGAGCATTCTACATTGAAACAGTAAAAGTGCAACAATCCTCTGTTTATTGAATTTGTTTCCCTGTTATTGACCATGTAAAGACATTGTTCAGTAAGAATGCACAGACCAAACTAAGCAATGAGATAAAGTTAAGGACTTCAGGCTCTTTCAAAAAACTCAAAAAATTTATGTTTATTTTTCAGATACCTTAATTCCTGTTCCAAAAAAAAAAAAAAAAGAATGCCCGTTCCTCAGCACACAGCACAGTTCAATTCTTTTCAGCTCTGTCAGAGTTATTCCTGTTTGCTTTTGTTATTCTCCAAGTTATTACAAAAACATCACTTCAGGATCTAGTGCAATTGGCACTACAGTATTTCAGCTTCCACTCTTGCTTTGTAGCTGAGCATGTTCCATAGTCAATTCAACAGTCGTAGTCAAGCAACTTCTGTTTTTCCTGTTAAAGACATGAACCCCTACTTCTGCAACATTTACAGAATCTGCACAAGTCATTCTTATCCCTTTTATGGAGCTTTGAAACATTAACTGCATTAACTAATTAATTTGCCATTAACTAATATATCTACTGACCAAAGAGACAGAAACTGACACTGGGTAATGATTAGTTCGGAGGTTAAATTAATTAAAAACAGTACAGTAGTGACAGAATTTAATCTCATACTTCTCATGAAAGCATGGAATCACTCACAGCTGCAGCAATTTGTGATAAATCCATGGAGAGATTCCATGATGGGAGTGGAATTAATTTGTGTCACCCCTAAGAGTATATGTGCTCACTCAACAGTACCTGTATAAAACAATATTAAAAATACACAAATTGAGCAAACCAAATGAACCTCTTGTTTGAGCTAGCACATGCTACATGCCCTTCAATATCAAGATACAATAATTTGCATCAATAAAATTCAGGGGATCACAAGAGCGGTCAGAATGACCAGAACATTCTTTGCAGCCTGTCTTTTATCTGTGTGAATGCGCTTGAGTAAAGAATCCAGCAATGCACAAGGGCAGTGAAGAGCCACTGAAAAATACACCACCAAGCTCAACCCCCCCCACCCCCCACCACCAAACCCAATCATTACATCACTGGAAACTACCACCAACTCATAAGGGCAGCAGAGGAGGGACCTCTGGGCCTGAATGAAGAGAGCAGCTATGAGACTCCCAAATCCTGTGGCAAAGAAACAAGAGAGAGAAGCATAAGATGGAAGGATGAACTGCTCCAACTGCAGGGACTCCAGCTTCCGCAGCAACTTGATTTCTCCACTCAACTCTTTTCTGGACCTTAACACAAGATACCCTGAATACATGAGTCTCCCACTAAGGCTCTAACTATCCAAGAAACTGGGCTGTTTTGAATGGAGGATGAAATAAACACAGCTTTTGTTATTAGCTCTGAATAACAGAGTACTGATGACAGAACCTGCCACCCCATTGAGGTGCACTGTACACACCACCTACAGCTCAAAGCAAGAGCTGTTTTTGCAGCTTATACACAGAAAATCCAAATGGCTTCAATTTTACCACTGGAAGAAGCAGTGACAATGTGGTTGTGGCAACAAAGTTTCCAGCACGCACAGTACAAGTCTGCCCAGAAGCCAAGGTAAGTACTCACGTCAAGCAGACCATCTGTAAAACGGAGATAATATTTTGTCCTGCTTTTGGTGTTACTGGCAAGGGATCTTTTATGTGTGAGTAGGAAGTTGCACTGCAGCTTATGACAAGAGCCACATTCGCTAGGTGGTAGTGTCAAACAAATAATAGTCATGCTAATAACTGGAAGGAACTATCAAGAGGAATCAATATAAAAAGAAATTACAATGCTCGTGTAAAACATTATTGTCTATTCATTGAAAAATTACAAACCACAGAATACAACTGATCTGGCAACATGGCCAAATTGCTATTGATTTGCATTAAGAATTTTTCCCTACTTGACATTTCTAGAATTTTTATATAATTGTGTATTAAGGCTCATAGTGAAGATGAAATCTATTTTAAATTCCACACATCTGCTGAGATATGCCATTCTGAAATTAACCGTCTTGAAACCTACATTTAGAGCACATGAAAGTAATTCAATTTCCCAATATTAACTCTTCTTACATCAATACCTGAATTTAAGATAGTTTGCATTCTTGTTCATGTTGTAGAGCAAAACCAAGAGTCTCTTTTCCATGGAGTCACAAGAAAAAAGTATTTTTTGAAAAGTTTTTCAGAGGAACAGATTCATCTGAGAAGACTAATATCTAAGTGACTGGATAACTGTGACTTACATTCTAAATAAATGTAGGACATCATCAAAACTTTTGAAGTTCAAATCACAAAAATGTGATGATTAAATCTAAGTTTTTATTGCCATTAATGTCATTCTCTTTTTTAATATAAGCCATTTAAGGCCGCTTTAATAAGGATTTTGGCATACAATATCGACTTCTAATATTCAAAATAGACTATTCACCTCGGGGACAGCTACTCAGCTTAAGTATAGCGATGATCAATTCAAGATGCAGGCCAGCATCTCTGAAAATGATACCTCTTTGTACAGACTGTGAGTATGCAAACGTGTAAATTAGCCTGGAGAGAAAGTTACAGTAATGGGGGGATTCGGAAGAGTGTTATACTCCACTATCATGGAGGTATCAAACACTAAGAGGTTTGTTTCAAACAAAATTAATTACAATTATTAAAAAAAATACAGTTATTTTCTCCCATGCTGCTATAATTTTCTTTTGAAATTAAAATTACTGTGTGATACCAAAGGATATATGACTATTTGAGAGAATATGAGAGATATATTACACATGCTATTTGCCTCACTGAGCTTCACATGAGCCATCCTCAAAACTCAACAGTGATCTAGCGATACTGAAATGAACACCACAACTATTTCTTTTTTTTTGTGAGGGAATTTAACATTTAAGCTTCACAAACCAGCAAGCTACTTCCTGATTACTCTAAGTCCTTATCACTAAATGAATTTATCATGTCTTTTGTCCTCCACTGTTAATCCCATACTTCCACACAAGGAATTAATCAGAGAGCAACAAGCCAGTACCTCTGATATCTGGTATCATTAATGACATTTCTTTATTAACAAGAAAAGAAACTCTTTATCAAAGCTTCAGCTTCAGGTTTTACAAGCAGCTGACAGAACAACTGTGAGTTCAGCTTCAGAAACAGAACCACACTGAAAGGGCTCAGAAAAACATTTCTTTTGATCATTACCTGATAATCTTCATGCTCATCTGGACAATTTTAGACTCGCAATACCTGCTGTAAAGCATTCAGGTCACTGAAGCTGCAGGCCCCTGACTAGGAAAACACTCACTGCAGTGAGAAGAGGACCCAACACACCCCAAACAGCAGGGAGGCCAAGGCCTGGTGCAGACAGGCCACAGCTTGGCAAGGGAGAAAAATTAAATTATCATCACAGAACAGAACAGAGAACAAACTGGGTCAAAGCAAACAATGAGGCATTCAGGGGATAGCAAAGGACAGAATTTTCTAAAGAAAAAATTGCAGTGGGCTTTGCTAAGAATGTTGGCGCTTGTATTTTTAAAATCCTCAGTATCTTTGGTTACAGTTAGACAGGCCTTTTCTCCAAACTGCTTTTAACAAAAAAGCAAATCATAAAAGACCACAAAATTATTATTTCTTCTAGCCACCGCTGCAAACTACCCGAAGTTAAAACACAGGAAGAATTAAATATCATATGCTGCAAAGTTCTTTTTATTTTTATCTGATACTTCACTTGATACTCAAGGAGAAAATTGTGTGCTACTTTGAAGATGCTCCTAAATTAAATTTCCTTGTTCAAATTAGAAACTTTGACATTTAAAATGAATTTTAATAGGGTAATAAACTCAGGATATTTCATAACTCCATCCAAGATATGAGGCATCTCTGACCTACTGACAGCTTAGACTGAATGAAAGTCATCATTAAACACTCATGAGGCAGCACACCAACAGACACTTTGGACTGAGTTATTTGAGAGGTAATGACAAATACGAAAAAAAAAAAAAAGCAGTTCATCCTCTTATTAGAACTATATTGTGATACTGTAATTCCTAAACTCAGTATAGTTATATGAGACATATTATAAATTGGCCCAAAGCAATCAGTAATTCTGATTTCTGTGTGCAAACTGGTGATTAGGAACATTTACAAAATCTTCCCAGAAATCAGGCCAATGTATAAAAGAGAAACAGACTTCCTGTAAATGGTACAGAAAAAGTTAAGAGAAAATGCTAAAAGTTCTTATTACATGAAATTAAAGAGATCCTTTCCTAAAAATTATGGAACTGCTCTAAATCAAGTAAGAGGGAGGTGTCCATGCATACTATACACCAGTGCAGCCTGGAGCTTTATTAGCACTGCAATAAAAAAAAAGTCATAATCAATTGTTCCATAGGCAGCCACCAGCCCTGTTGCTTAGCATAGGAAAGTCTATCCCTTCATCCCCATTCCAACATAAATATTAAGTTGCTTCAGCTCCACTGATCTGTACCAGTAACGGAGGAAGATTCCTGAAACTACTAAATATCACAAGTTCTCAGTGATAAAATGAGACAGGTTGGTAGAGATTTACTTGGTTTAGAAACTGAATTAACCTTCTGCTTTATCAAAACTGGATTTAAGCAAACAGTCACAATATTTTAAATGGAACACTATAACTTTATAAAAAATTCAGAGTTTATTGTGCAGTAGTATGGTGCAACAGTACCATCCAAAAAAACAAACAAAAAACCGACAAAAAGAAACAAAACTAAAAGAAAACAAACAAAAACAAACAAACAAACAAACAAAAAAAGAGGATTAAGGGAGTGAAAATGTTCCAAGAGAAAAGACCTTCATTAGTACCACAAGTCTCCCTTGCAAAAATGCTCAAAGCAACTGTAACGCTAAGTAAATCAATATGATCTGTACCTTGTCCAGAATATCTATCAGTTTGCCATTCCAACTGCCATACTTGGAGGGGAAACATGTGCTCAATGCACAAAACATCACATTTGATGAGACCTTTTAAAGGTCAGGATTTTATTTAAGAAAGTGATTCAGTGCTGGTTACTGAGTTACTGGTCAAATGTAGAACTGATTCACTCCTGTATGCCATAATCCCTATGATGAAAGCAAATATGGGAACTACTTGCACCTGACTTTCTGTGGAAGGGATATAACATACAGTGAATTTAACTACAGTCAGAAAAGGTCTGGGATAATACAAGAAATAGAATACGTATTTCTGCAGGTTATCAATAACACAGTTATCGCCAAAATTGCATTACAAAATTAGTTCTTAAAAACTGAGATCCAAAACATAACTTGAAAAAGGATTAAGCAAATCAATTGTCTGCAAAGCATTTCTAGATGTTTGCTCTGTGGGTGACCGTGAAAGGGAATGTGTTCCATAAACGCAGGCTTTTGACTGAAGTTCAAGCTGTGCATGTTTTCCAACAAATCTCATTTCATAGAGATTTAAGATAAAAGTCAGACTCTTAAATAACTAAATTCCAGACTAAGTATCAAGACTGTATCAAGAGAGGAGCCCTTACTGAGGCTTGAGAACCAGGTAACTCCAGTGGGCCATGACATGACTTATGCTTTGACTGTCTGTTAGCGGGAACTTTCCTCACTTCCACCTCAAACAGAGGATGGGAGAAGATAGGAACAGTGAAACTTACAACCAACCAGATAATAAAACCACCATTAGGAAATGAACGGCTGCAATCCCCTTACCAGCTGCAGATAAACAATGACCCTACACTTCTTCCCCTCAACACACAAACAACAATGCATCCTCCAGGTGTCAAGGAAGGAATCATTTGGTCAAAAGTTGTACAGAAAATACCTGCGTTAGCATCAATCATGCACCAGAATGCTTCTTCCTCTCAAGGAATACTCCTTCCCAACTCCCCTAATTGAATCTGCTTTTTCATTTTACAACAAATCAACAGATTCTGACAAAGCAGCAGCAGTCAGGACTCTTGAATTAATAAAAAAAATTTTGTACATATTAATAACTGCACGTTCCCAAGTTACTTTTCAAGACAGCTGAGAGAGAGTCAAGTACATAGGCAAATAGTCACACATATAAAAATAAGAACATGTGCACAGAACATGTGTTGAGCAAGGGAGAAGCCACACCAGTAACAGTGAGGAATGCAGACTGCATCACACAAAAAATTTATCAGACGATCCTGAAATACAAATGGAAAGTATCTAAACATTTTTAAATTACTAAAATAGGCATATTACAATCTATACAAGTAAAAAAATCACAAAGGATTAGATCCAAAAATCAGAATAGCCTTTGGCAGTTTGAATCAAATATTTGCATAGGCTTAGCTTGTAATTAAACACCTTCTGGTAAACCAGAAAATATCCAGCAGGAAGTAGGGAAATATAAGGAGACATGATACTCATTTTGAAGGCAATATCAAAAAGAAATCTGGAACACAGCATAGATGCTGGTGCATTACTATGAATGCTAGTTCAGAGATTCAAAACCTTTATCAAACTTCACAACAGCTAAATAAAATGAGTTTTTAATGAAAATTTATTTATCAATTTTGCATATTTTAATTGAGTATAAACACTCCTAAGGTATCAATAGTGATAACACTGCAGTGTAGCTGTTTCCTCATCATTTGACCAAAAAGGAGAATATTAAAAGCAACACATATTGAACTGAAGAATATCTACAAATAAAGTTACAAAGTTTTGCGACAGAGGCGCTCATTCCTTGTGCACCATGAAAGTTGATTTTTAAGGAGATGACATGAACTTTAAGAGCCAAGGAGCAGCAGCAATGCTGCCCCATTCCCACTGCCCTGAACATCAATAATGACACAAGGGCCAGAACGTGGGAACTACACTTGGGGAAGGTGTTTCAAAATAAACAGGATGATTTGATTTACAAATTAGGACTAAACATGCTTATAAAACCAAAACAAATGGGGATGTATTCTTGAAATGAAGAGAGGGAAAGCTTTGAAATAAAAATAAAACTGTGCTTTTTGCTAAGAAAACAAAATTTGTATTTATACATGTTGAAGTGGGAAAATCATTAAAGACATGACCCCGATATTTGTTTCTGCACAGTTTAACTACCTTTTAAAATAGGTATTTAATTGAAAACTGAAGCATGAACAAGACAAAAAATAGCATTACATGCACATGCACCATAATTCTACAATACCTGTCTCTTGTTTTGACTTATCTAACCAGATCAGTGATTTCAGACTATTCCAATTTGTTATTGTCAAAAAATATCTGAATTTGAAGAACTGAGAAATAAACTAAACTAAATGCTATCATGTAAACCATGCCTACAGATAAAATAGAATTTCCAGATTTTCATAATTTGCAACTTCTTTTTTTCTAGCACTGCTTTTTCTGTTTCTTGAAAAGACTCTATTAAAAGTTCTGTCAATTTAGGAAATTCTCATTTTGGCTAAAACTTGTCTTTATGGTGCCATATTATTATTAATTATTATTAGCAGCAGCCTGCTGATCAGGTTGGGGATTCTAAAGCTTTTATAAATGCTACAATTATTTGAATTTTTTTTCAGTAAGCACTAAATATCAAAAATAGCACTTTTACTCCGCTAAGCTGAATTACCTGTTTACCACTCATGAGAGCAAAATCATTTCATAAAGTATTAGGTAAATTTCACTGAAAAAGCCAACACAAAAGAATAAAGATCTAAAGACCTTTTATATTCTCAAAGCATTAATTTGACATGCACAAGGTTGAGAAAATTGGTTGGAAAAAGACCCAGATAGTTTTATAAATTAGGAAAGGAAGTTTGTGTTAAATTTTTATTGAAGGAATTAGACTTTAATGGCCAACCTATGTAATATTCTGTAAATCAGCAGTAGAACCTGGCAATAAGAACATAATAGCAGGGGATTTGGTACCCTCACCCCGCTAATTGAAAGGACCCGACCTCACCAGGGTCATGCACTGCAAGTCGGAACAGCCTCACTGCAAATTATCACTGCTTTGCAGCAGCCAGTGTCTGCTACCTGTAAAGGGAATGTAACTAAGCATGCTACACTCCGGTGATTAAAAATTAACTTTTTCCCAGTCTACATGGGTTTTAGAAGCTTTAGAAACAGAAAAACTGAAGGTAAGTGATTTTTTGCCTACAATTCAAAGTTATTTAGAAAATTAATACACTGTTCCATGTATCGTGGATATTGATATTCAGGTTAGACCTGGAGCTTTCTGAGAGGTGACAAATGCAAAGTTTGTAAGCAGGGATGCATTTACACAGCATAGACCCAATGTTTCAAACTTTCTCATACAATTTGCTGTTACTTATAGAAACAGTAACATTGCAGTCAATAAAACAACTTCAGCTAAAAACCTGACCCATACGGTAAGGGGTAAGAAAAGAATCCTACTACATATGTACTTCAATGTGGAATTTTAGGACACTCAACCCCCAAGATTTCTTCCCCATTTTTGAAAAAAACAGCATTCCAAATATATAAGCAATATACGTGACTGCTGGGAGTAAACTTTCAGTTCCCTGTAGGTACTTTTCTTCTGATAAAGATACATTCAGCATATGTATATACTGAAAATTCTACATTGCTGTTCTTGGCATTTAATTAGGGGTAAAGGAAAATGTGCAGGACTAGAATCTTAACTGTTGGCTTAATAACCTTTATACAGCTCTTTTCTGAATGATTTTCTTCCTCTCTGGAGAGGCTTCTAATGTCAAACACTGGTATTAAGGTGAGTCGTGGTTACTGAAGAGGCACAGAGAAGGCACATGACAAAATTATTAATTATGGTGAGAGAAGGAGGCAGAGTATTCTCTTTACTCCATAAACGTCTTTGTAAAACAGAACATTTAATACTGAAGTCAACAACAGTTTCAGTAGTCAATAGTCACTAAAATCTTACTGCTATCAATAAGAATTGGGAATTTAAGAATGCCATTTAAAAACTGTTGCAAATGTGATTTTTAGAAGGCATTGGAGGTTTCTGAGAAGGCAAAAATATTTACATTTTTGCAACTACAGTAACAAATTGTGCAATTATTCGATATCTAAAATATCTAACCTATCACTACCTAAGATAGTGAGTTAAACAGCTTTAATACAGTAATTTAAAATACACTCTTTCATACTGCTGGCAGTTATTTCTCAATTTTTTGATTCCTTCCTTTCACACCAAAATGGTAAGAATTGTACCAAGGCCGACAGGAGAGGTGATCAGCACTATTTTCTGCTAAACTGAAATCTAACACTTCATATTCTAATACCAAAAGGTTTATATATAAATAATACCTTAAAGCAACAGGACAGGTGAAGTTTGAGGTTGGTTGTTTGGGTTTGGGCTTTTTTTGAGGGGAAGGGAAAAAGAAAAAGAAAGAGAATTGTGGTTTTACTCTAATTCATTTTACCTTTAGTAAATTACCAGAGTGTTATGGAAACTTAAGACTATTTGTTTGGTTTTTTATTTTGTATTTTACTCACAACCAACTTCCCACATTATAAAATAGGCCTAAAACAACTCCTCTTTGAAGGTACTCTTGCAGATGATGTTAAATTATTATGCTGTAACTTGTGGTGATGACAATACACAAAGTAATCAAAAGCTAAAATGAATAGTGACAGCTAAAGAACATTAAGTTCATGAGCACCATCCAGGCCAAAGCCAGTCAAACCATTTTCTTCCTCTGAAAACTCTTAAACATTGAGCCGTCTATATTTGTGTTTTATAATCCCAATGGGACCTTAGTACCAAAAAAGAGTATTTAAAATAAAGACTTCCGCAAAAATTCTAATACCTTTTACATTCCAGAACAACTGCTACAATCATGCTGACCTGCTTTAAGCCAATTCAAACAAAACAATTTCTAAGTCGAAAGGTTCTGAAAGTGTTGAAAACTCTTCCTCTTGGCTCCCTCTCCAACCCTTCTTCCCAAGATTAGGAAACCATGACACACATTTCAGTGGGATTTCACCTATGTACCACTGTATGCAAATGTAACCTATTCAAAGTAAACTTCTGTGGAACGTGACGATTTCAAAGAAGTAGCAGAACTTGAAAAGTAAATTAAATAGCTTTGGGTTTTTTCTCTGTGTTTTTCTTGGTGGGTTTGCACATTTGGAGCTATAGAATTTCTAGATGTAACTTAACAAAGATGAATAAGCAATTACTATGAACATCAAGTGCAAGATTATTTTGGTTACAAGTGCATACTGCACACAACAACTGAGAGGGAAAACCTTTTACAAAACACCAATATATCCATAATTCTTCATTACATTTTTGCTTTATTACAGCAAAATTTATTTCCCAAAATTTGGGGATTATTTTCTTCTCACATTTTATCACCTGTCCAGAAGAAAACATAGAATACTATATTAGAAAAATTGTTTTAAAAATGTATTAGAGATACACTTGAAATAACAAACATAATTGAAATTACATTAGTTTTCAGCAACTGAGAATCTTTTACATTTTATTGCAATATATGCCAGAGAAACATGTATTAGGAAAACAGCACGGCTCCTTATAAAACAGCACTCTGCTGCACAAACTCCATCCCAGTTTGCCTCCCATTTTTTCCTCTTAAGCAGTTATGAATCATTACATAGAGATTGGCACAGCAGGGCTAGAACCAGAAACATTAATTGCCTCCAGGCAACAAGTCATGGTCTCCTGCCAGCTGTTCTTCAGCACACCATCATAGCTTCAGACATTTCTGTTCTCTTCCTGGCAAATTTGGTCACTGCACTCATCCAGCTTTAGCAGCCCTGCCAGTTCCTGCTCAGTCCTCCCCTGAGGAAGTCTCACCTTGATAAAGTCCCACACTATTCCAAGCTAGCAAAGGTTAGGCAGGTTTTGCTTCACAAACCTTGTGTATTCAAAAGAGAAAAGGAACAATGCCAACATTAACAACCTGAGTCCTTACACAGTGACTGCCAATACTTCAGATTGTTTCTCAAGGTGTCTCAAGTTGAGGAAGCAATTTCTGCATAGCAAAAGAAGGATCTTTAAAAGTAATGAAAATACAGCAGCAGATTCTGGGTTTGGTTTTCATAAAGCTACAATGATTTTAGTAATTGGAAAAAAACCAAAGCCCTTGTTCCTATAAAGCTTTCAAAGAAATGAAAGCTTTCTTTAGAAAACTATATATCTCATCTCTACTGCACATTCCAGCAAGTCCATCTTTTAAGCAAATTTACACTTCAAGTTAAATCCTTTTAACTGAGTGTAAAACCAAATAAATTCTGAAACAATGCAATACTGATCACACCCTACACGTCCCAAAATTCCACCTTTTAACAGAAGTTCCAGATTCAATTACAGTGATGCTATCCCCAGGAAGACAGTTTCCTTTGCTACAAGTCCATGGAAACTTTGACACTGCTTTAAGAAACCAAAGGAAAAATGGAATAAAAAGGCAGTAAGATCCCTAAAACTCAAAGCAACAAACAAGCACAAACTTAAGCCAGGGGCTTACAGGTCAACATTGATCACTTGCTTTGTATATCCTCTTCCCCATCCTCAACTGGTGTCATCAACTAGTTTTGGTCACACATTTTTTCATTGTTTTACAATTCCTTTCCTTTGATCTCACTGTGCCTTCACTTCCATAATTCTCAGGGGTATCAAATACAAACTCTTTGCATCATACCACTTAACATATGAAGTGTTTGATTCTTCTCACCTGTCAAAACACATGCACAGAACACTGATTTTTTTTTTAATTAATCCTGAAGACAAAACCAATGTTCCCTGCCCTACTGGAGGTCCATCCCAAAAGAGTTCCTAGTCCCCTATTTTATGCAGCCACATTCTCAATAACAGAAGTCTCCCCCTAGACTTGAGAACTACTATTTGCAAGGCAACGTTTAATATCTCTTGAAGGCTATTTAACAGGATTCAAAAACGCACACAGAATCAAGTAAGAAGCACATGCATTTTTAATTAAAAATAAACTCTCTAAAATATCCCAGTGGGTATCTCCAGCTTCCCTCATCCATGATCCCAGAGGAGAATAAAAACCTCAACAAATACAACACCCAGTAATGAACTCCCCATTTACCACTACCCTTTCTGCCTTACTCCAAAATATAAAATGTTATTTTTCACATGAACATCTCATGTTTACAATGACAGGTATCTAACATTTCACGGGGAAGCTTATTTCACTGATCCTCACTTTAAAGATAGAATTTTCTGGCAGATCCCCAAACCCACAGATTCTTAAGCATGACAAATACACAACCCTTGATTTGAGGTCGTACACACCCGAACCTTAACCTGGTAGTAACAGTGAATAACAGACACAACAGGAGTTGCTACTGCTTGGATATTATTACAGAACAAAGCACAGAAATTCCCCTGGAATTATCTAAGACAATATCATATATTAATTTAGTAATTTTCCAGAAAGCTATAAGTAAGATATTTATAATTAGTCTGTAAGTACCTATATCTGTGGAATAGTTTGTTACAAACACAAGTTACTGTAGTTTAAAAGCAAACAAGGTCTGTTTGGCTGAACCAGAGCCAAGGAGCTGCATTTCAGCCTCCCATCTATTATGTGAGCAGGCTTCATTAGGTATTGTATCTTTGAACTAACACTCTCATCATAATTTAAGCAGGAATGTAGAAGAAAGCACAAAATAATGTTAACAGATCAAATATAATTTAAGCTTCTAAAATAAAACATTTTTGTTAAGACTTGAAAAAAATCTGATTATGTTTTTAAGTAAGAAATACTTTTTTTGCATTATGAAAAGTCTATAGTGTCCTGCATTCAACTACTTACAGTTTTTTGCCTTATACAATCCTACTTCTTACAAACATCTGAACAGTTCACTCTACCAAGGAATTGCATTTATGAAAAATGCATGTTGTGAATGCCAAAGGCCATGTTTTCAGAATGAAAAAAAAAAAATTAAAAATCCAATACGTCCTTTAAAAGACGACAAATAGTCTTTATGAAAGCCATTCCTGCTCTTTCCATTATGGAAAAGGAAATCACAGTGGGAATACTAAGCTCAGCATATATTTGGCAGCTCACTGACCAGACAGACTATTAACTACATGCAAGGCTACTTCTGAACATTTTTTTCCTTAAATAAAGTTCTGATTTTTCAAGGATTGAAATGCAGTGATGAATATAAGTGCAAGCCGCTTACTAGAAATAGTATCTCATCATCCCTGCACTCCTTATTTTACCATATCTCCTATATCAAATGCATTTCTTCTGTAGCTTCCAATACAACCCTTTAGTCTAGAACTTCTTCCACATTCTTTAACATCTCTTGTTGCCAGGTATCCCTCTTTTATTTTCTACAGCTTCCCATCACCTGGCTGTCTACTCTTCCATCATGTCTATGTTTAAAAACCTTTTCTTACATCCTAAAGCCTCAGAAAGTCTCCTTGACTGCCTCTTTAGAGGCATAATCTGTCCATTCATTAAGTGAGCTCTTTTTGTGTCTCCCTGCAGCAGTATTCAAGCCCTTCCTTTGTGTGATAGCAATCACTTCTGACCTTATCACCAGGAGACAGTTTGTTGTGGTTGTTGGTTTGTTGGGGTTTCTTTCAATATAAATATAACATACAAGAGAGAGAAAAGGGTTTTTTTAAAATAACAGAGCAAAAAAAGGGCTTGTTATTTAGATGAACCCTCTGCTACCAGCTGATAGCCAGCAGCATTCAGATGGACTGGGCTTAAGGTGTTTCATTAATTATGCATATTAGAGGGATGTGTCCTATCAATAAATGAAACTTGAAAATGAAACAAAGCACCTCAAATTTAATATTCTGATAGTATTTCCCAATACTGAGTCAGGTTTGATAACACTGGAAAAGGCTCACTGAACTGGAGATATGAACAGAAATTCAAAGTGACAGAACAAAGTACTGTGCATGATCACTTATAAAAGTTTAACATTGAAAAAAAGTCAGCCCAGTTTGCCCAAGAGCACACAAGATGACCAATGTAAAAACTCAGTTAAGATACGAATTTTTAGGATTTTGTTGTTATTCAGCTTTCAGTAATTCGGTTTTGAAGGAGTGGGGAAGATGGGGAGTTTTTCCGTATTTCACTGGGTGAAATCTCATTTACAAATTCTTTTTCTTGCACTATCTCTTCCTGTTTTCTGCATCTGTGTTCAGGCAGCCAAAGGACGCACTGAGCACTTTCACTGAAAACAGAACTGATAAAATACTACATTCTTTATATTCTTTTCAGCCATCTGTCTCTCCACAGATGCAACAGAGCAAAAGCTTAAATCGACTTTACTCTGATAAATACTGTTACAACAAAACAATCCACAGGTACATTATTTTAACCTCTTAAGAGAAAATAAAATTCAATTATTTCAAAGTTCATTTTTGTTTCCCTCCCATGACGCTGTAAACCAACACTGAATGAAAGTTTTAAAAGCAACTTTTTTAAAATAAAAAAGAAAAATAGTGTAAAAGTTTGTATCCTAAAGTATTTTTTGCTTATCACTTAAATATTTCATTTTCTATAGCAGAATAGACAAATTAAGAATGTGATATTTTCATTTGCTTTAAAGACAACCTAACTCATTCGGAAAGGACAGGGGATGTAGAGCTAAGGCAGGAAAGATTTGGGATGTGTGAAGATTTTACAAACAGCTAGTAAACATATTATTATAAACATTGTAAATTCAGGGCAAATCTCTTCTATTCTGAGCAGTCATTTGAACCTAGAGTTCTACCTTCTGTTTTTGAGTGAGAATGTCCCAGACTCCCCAAGGAGATACTGACACCAATAACAGGACAAGGATCTCTTGTCAAAGCAGCAGATAGTGGGGGACTAAGAGTTACCCCAAAACAGCCAAATTACTGAGCTCATCCAGAGGATGTGGCCTGTGGCCTTGTCTCTAAATGCCCACTGTAGCAGATGGCTCTGAACAGCCCTGGATTTCAGGCTTCAGGAGAGCCACGGATTAGGCAGAGCACATGCACACACGACCTCCCTCAAGGCTTCCTTCTGTTTTAAGAACCTAAAGCAGTGCAGCTTGTCTGCCTGCACCCTGCTAACCTCTAATTGAGACTTCCTAGCAGAGGTAATTTAGATGAACGAGATCAAAGATTCACAATTTATTTTCAATGTCAAGGGAACTCAAAGGGTTTTACTAACTCATGTACATAGTGCCCTATTATTTTAAAAGGATAAAAACTTTTCCTTTCTAAAAATGTAATTATACCACTAAGTATTGCAATTATTAGATAAGCAGTACTTCAGCATAAATGCAATACGGAAACAACCCTGAAGAAACAATCACCATTCATAAATGTAACCTTTTGTATTGGATACCGTCAGAGAGCAGCCTGCTTTGGTTTGCTTGATTTGCAGAAGCAAAAAGGATGCAACCAGACACTCCCTTCAACAAAGTGTTTCCACTGAGTATGATTACTCTCCAAATCAATTCTCTTCAGAAGTAGATCTTTTAATTACTAATAAAAGTTATTTGGAGCCTCAAACACCACCCACAGAAAAGTTTAATTCAAAGTTTCTTCCATTTCAAATTGCCCTAATTTTGGGTTTTAGAAACAAAACACATGACAGCACCCATATTAAGTCCTTAAGATCCTAAAAGAAAACCTTTTCCCCCATGACTTCCTTTTCAAGGATCACTTGTCATACTCTGTGCGATTCTTTGTATGAAATGATACTACACAAGTGATATTTGAATTACAACAAAACCAATTGAAGTCTGTTGTTCTGTATTTTATTGCTTTCAATATTTCTTTAGCAATCATCATTGCAGTCTGTCTAAATAATTCTCTGTGCACTGACATTCACAATAATGCGTTTTCATCAGGAAGTTAGACACTGTCATTAGGTTTCATGAAAAGCTATACTTTTCAGTTCCTAGCCAGTTTTTTACACCTCACTGCATCATTGGGATGTGAATGCAACAGTTTTTACATCTGTCAGGTTTAGTTTTATTTACTTGAATACAAGCATTAATAACAGATTACTGGAAAACTGTAGAGAGATGATGAATTAGTTATGTTCTCATTATCCAACACTGGAACAGGACCAAGAGAGGAGAGTTCACCACATTCCCTGCTAAGAGAAAACCTACTGATCAGCCACAACAATCATTTATCTATAAAGCTTGATAAATGCAGCTTGGGAAAGGCAGGGTTACTCAGATCATTGTTTCAGAGCTGCTATTTTACATACCAGGTCTTACAATACTTTTTGATTTCCTAGAACTGTTTGGTAAGAAACTTACTTGATTGTCAACAGCTGCAATAACTTGAGATCCAAGTAGAAGACATACTTAACCTGCTCTAAAGCCTACTACTTTTCATATTCATCTACTAGTTTCCAGAAGTTCCAAATACAATTTTTGACGTCCTTTTATGTTCTTGGAGAAGTAGTTGTCTATGCTAGAACCTTAAAAACACAAGAAAGTGTTGTGAAATTTTCATCATACACCTTAAGGTGAATTAAACACACCCTGTGCACACAAGACACACAAAATGTCCTGTCCCCAATGAGGGTCTTCGCCTCCTAAGGCTCTGTCAGGAATGGAATCACCTGAGGATACATGAACAAAACAAATCTGGCTCCAGCATAGGCAGAAAAAAAGACATGTTTTAGCACAAGGACATCACCCTAGCTATTAAAACAGAAAAAAATATACACTTAGAAAGACTGGCAGTCATGACTATGATAAATAATAGCCTCAGAATTTTAGAGTTAGTTATACTCAAGCCCCAAACTGTAGTTCTCTCACACACACTTATATATAGAGAATATATATGGGTAATGCTCTTCATTAAGTAGAGCTATTTATATTTCAAAATCAATGTATTAATGCACGGAAGCTCTCAGGTAAGAAATATGAAAAACCGCGGGAAAATGTTATGAATAAATGCTCTCTTAAGGTTAAGTCTCAAGCAATTAAGCATTAATTGACAGAGAGTGCAAGCAGCTTTGTAAGCTTCTCACAGATGAGAAGTGTCTTCATTTATTCATGTCATTGGTAAGTTGTACTCCAGGGACAGCTGCAGTTAGGAACCCCCATGTTCACTATCAAGAGTCATTGCTATGTAGCCCCATTCCGAAAATGTTCAGAACAAAAAAGGAAGATTTTGACCCAATGAGAAAAAAAGGCATGACAAATTGCACATCAAAAACCCAACAGCTGTGGCTTTTTCCTCTGCAACTGCACTGCTCATTCTAATAGTAAAAGTAATGGTCATTGGTTAAGCCTACACAGACACTTACAAGGCAAATCAAACCCAACCATGAATACCTGACACAACGTTTAAAAAGCCTAAGACTAAATCATGTGAAAGATAAAACAGTATTAATTGCATTGTACACATAGACTGAATAGGATCATGATAAAAGACAGCATCCTTTTCTAAACTTTTGGTTCAGCCCTCCAGTCCAACCGCTCCCCACACTGCTGCTCAGATCTGCAGGATCACGTTTACTCCCACAGAACTCCTGCTGGGATTGCAGCACAGGTCTCTCCCTGACCCGCTCACTGCCTACTCAGCAGCAGAGCACAGCAATCTGTGAAAAGGAAGGGCACAATCAGCTTAAAGCCCTGTCACTGTTACTACTCTTCCGGTATCAGAGCTGAGCTTTGCTCACATCAGCCAGTCACCAGAAACCCTCCCCGCTCCAGAGCTCTGCCTCTCTTGCCCAAGGAGAACTGAATGACAGAAAAATATCCTCAAAGAAATGTATCTGTGAGGCACAATCTGCCTCTCATTCACAGGTCACCTGTCCATGTCGGAACTGGGAAGCACTGAACAGGAATGAGATCTTACTCAAATCCACTTCAGATCAGTGCAAGGGAGAAAAGCAGACACCCCTAGCAATTAGCTCAGGTTCTCTGGAACTGAGATCCTAATCAAAAGATGGGAAGCTTATTCAAAGTGCTTAATGTGAAACTTTCTCTTTATATAAAAATAAGACTTGCTTTGAAAGCACACTCCAGAAAATAGATATTATATCTGCTTTGGTACACGTGATATCTGATGCTCCCTGCATGTCTGTTACACAGCAACAGTCCCCACAAGAAAGGTCTAAATTCAGGCCTACGCTCAAACTCTGTTGCTGACCTTCTATCAAAGAAATCTTCACGAAAATTTACGATTTTTACAATTGCTGGCAAAACAGTTTTTCTTTCACGGATAAGGAGTTCAGGAAGAAACTCAGGACATTGATCAAATATATAAATAGCATCTTTAAACTTATGGAGACACTATCAGGACAAACTCATTGGCTAATTAAATTTGGTGCACTACACAAATAAATTCTTAGCCATGTGACGCGATGCGCGAGTGAGGGGGTGGAAAGAGCAGCGCGTCCGTCCCGATCGCGTCCCTGTGGGAGCAGCTGCGGGGGTGCCGCGCTAACGCACTCAGACACGCTCTGACACACCGGAGTTGGTGGATGCTCGCTGCCACTCACACACACACAGAGCCGGACAGCTCCTGCAGCGTCGCCCGGGACAAAGAGATAGGAGGGGGTCCTTTGTATGGAGTTTTGAGGGGCCTATTGAGACCCCGGCTCGCAAGGATTCAGGCACAGAGAACACGGAACAGTGACAGGTGCGGGGTTTTATCCGAAGCGGCACTGGGGGTGGGCAGAACATCAGGAACCTATCATTTGGAGGCCAGGGGGTGGAGAGGGCGTGGGGTGACAGGGCAGTGACCAGTGGGGAAGGCGAGGGGTGGAACAAGGGAACCGGGAGCCAGGGGGGTGTCAAGGAAAGGAGAACTATCTAGAACATGGTCTTAAAAACGGTAAAAAGGGGGTGGTCTTAGACTTCTGAGCCTGCCCACCAGCGGACCTCCACTGTTTTGGGGTCCTGAGGCTCCCTGGCCAATCCCGAGGTGGACTCAACCACTGCAACAGTCATGTTTACTAAGCCTCTTGCTATCAGTGTAACTGAAAAAACCCCTGCTTTTTTCAGCATAGCAGTGATATGTGGTATCTAACAAGCTGAATTAGTCCTGCAACAATAGCTAAGAATTCTTTTTCTTAGCAGTTCACTAGAGGGGCTTAAGAAATACTTTTCCAAGTGTTCACATTTCCTCATCAGCATTACACACAAATCACCTGACATGGAAGTGTTCATAGCTACAGCTCACAGACTAAATACTATTGCATCTTTTTAAACAAACAGATCAAACAGAACACATTTTTCTTGCAAGTTTCACATATCCACCTTCACTTAACACCAGGCATTCCTAGAGTCAAGCACAGAAAAGGGAAACTACAGCTTGAAACATCTTTTAGAAACTCAAGACAATTAGAAAAGACTATGCACACTGTCTTCATTATTTTACTTCATGATATTCATGTTACTCTGAATGCAAAGAGAGCACATAACTGGATTTGCTTCCTAATTTAAAGCAAACCAGCATGGCTTTGAATCAGTGGAGTCTGGTTCTTTTAACGGCATTCTAAATGCAAAGATCTACAGACAACAATTTGGAATCAGGAGTGCATAAACAGTGGCTCAGCTGTTGCTACACTAAATCAAGTTTCTGTTGTGTCATATTGTCTTCACCAGATCCAGTATGCCTTATGTCTGTAAAATACTTCAGGAACAATTTCAGTTTTAAAGCTAGGAATAAGACTAATTCCCTTTGCTATGCTCAAGCATCTTTCTCCCTGACCTGTTTACTTCCTCTGTATCTTGGAGGGAAGAGGAGGAAGGTAAGGGGAAGAAAAGAAAAAAAAAAAATCTTCAGGAACATGCTGCCAAGAAGCTGAGAATCTCAAAGGCCACATTAATCAAGGAAAATCTATGCTTTCAACACTTCACAACTTTCACACTGAAAAAAACTCAAGAGAATGAAAAAACACTCTTCCCAGGAATCCTGAAGCCTGTTAAAGCATCTTTGTAAGAACAAAAAATCTACAAGGAACAATATTCACAGATAAACCATTCTCCTTATGTCACATTCACTCTAAGAAGAAAATAGTCTCTGGAAAAGTGACATGGTGGTCGACTGTCAAAATGAAATGTAATTTAGCACTAACAATAGGTAAAGATTGTTAGTCTAAGTGCTCAATAAAAACCATGAAGACCTCCTTGAATGAAATGCTTTTAGCATAAGCTGTATGGTAATAAAATTTTAGATCTTCCTCTCTGCAAAGAAAGTAGTACTATGGAATATCTTCTTATTATAAATTTAAAAATACGTAAGTAATGAAAATTACCATTTGGATTTTCTTCTGAAAATTACCATTTTCCTCTATTTTTCCATATATCTTTGTAAAAGGTACTGATGTTTTTTCCAAAAGTAGACCAGTTGCCCGAACACACAGTCCTGAGCACATTCACTCCTCTATGGACAGCAGCTGCTTTGTTTCAATTGCGCCGAAATTTAGCACACAGTTACTAACTGGACTCTGAATGTAGTTTGTGAAATTTGCAGTGATTATTTTTATTTTACTACCCTAAATCACCTTTCTTTGGCTAAATTTTGTAAGCACTTAAGCTTTTTAAAACATTCACGGAGCTGAAACAGCAGAAGCTGTTTACCAAGTCACTGGATCTCTCCTAAAGCCCCCTGTTAGAAGCTGCTTTTGGGAAATAATCAAGCTTGAAGTGGTAAAAATGTTTTTGCAAAGCCTGGGGCATTCCACTGATTTAACCCCCCCATCACCTCAGCCCAGCTTGGTGGAGGTGCCAGAAGGAAAAAATTTTAAAAGGCCAAGAAGCAATTATGAGTTTAATCCTGAGAAAGCAAAAAACAGGAGTGTGACCTAGGGAGCCAGGGCTGGAAGGAATGAGCAAGGTTTCCTTACCAACGCTATTTACACTCAAAGCTGGAGAAGGAAGCCAGGAGTATTTTCCTGGAACCATGGAACCCATGCCTTGTATCAGGATTTGCTCCTGTCAGAACACACAGGGCAGCCCATGGCCAACCCCTGAGCCAGGGGACAATGCACCAGCTCAGAGCACCCCAACCATTTCCTGGTTGAGCTCAGGAAATGTTCTGAAAGCAAAACATAAATGTTCCTGAGAGAAAAAGTCTGATATTTCTCTTATTCTGGTTCTTGTTGCTCTAACAGCCCAATAACTAGTTTCTACCAAAAGACAAGTGTCTGTGGTGAGCAGTACTAATCAAATCTGGAAAAAAGGAACTTTGCAGGGAGTCCACAAGAACTTCAGATTTAAGGGAATAGAGAGACAGGGATAAGAGCTTGTCCAACATGCTTCTTTTCAAACTGGATAGGAAGAGTAAACTCTTTTGAAAAAGCTTCAGCTCTCACACCTGCTTTTTGCCATGTTTCCACAAACTTGTTTTCAGATAAATGAAATTCCACCTTACTGAATTATTCAAGAAGCTCCAAAAGCATTCATTTGGAAATACAGAACATGAGCTAATGTGACTTTGCTCTACAATGCAACATGTAAACACAAGGACTGAATAATTGTACCAGAATAGTTCAGATTTTCTGAAACTTTAGGGAGGAGAAATAGGGAATTTAGGAAAGGGAAAGGAAATGGACAGGAGGAAGAGGAGCTGACTGGGTTACTCCCCTGCAAATCCTGACACCATTTCACTGAGCAAATGAACCTTCATAACTTTACTACCTTTACGATGAAAATTTGAAGATAACAGTTGTAGGATACTGCCTTACTTTCCACCTAGGATTAAAGATTTCACAAGACATTTGATGTTAGGGACTCATGTTTACTCTACTTCAATAAAGCAAAAACCTTCTAAAGTTAAAATAAAGCTTCTGTAATATAGTACTGTTAACTCTACAAAACAAAAGGAAAACCCCACGTACTATAGCCAAGGAGACAGTTTCAACATATTCTTCAAAATCAGTTAAAAAATAAAGAATATAAAATAGTTTTGCCTCTATAATAAGCCTGTCCTGAAAGTGGTAATTAATTATTCTTAAAATTAAGATCAAAATATAACTTTAAGTTTTGGTAATGCAATTTTTCAATTATTCCTCAAACCAGTTTTCCTTGTTTCCTTTTAAAAATTTTTATTCTAATTAAAAATCATCTTAGCAGTAAAGACACTAAACTGCAATGACCATGTTTTGTTCCTGACACAACATTTAAATTTTGCATACAAAACATCACATAAAAGAACATAACTAGAGTTTTTGCTTCTAATAAATTCAAACTAGAACACAATGATTTCTTTTCTTGCCACTCCATCTTAGATGGACATAAATTACTTGAGTTTTTCTCAACCTTGGAAAATCCTCAACTGTCACAGCAGTAAGCTTAATAAAGACCTTAAGAGAATGTCTTTTCCACAAATTACACACCAAATACTACTGTTCAAATAGCACTTTCCTTAGATTAGTAATTAATTAGCATCAGCACTTTCCTTATAAAAAGTCCAGTGAAATCTTGTAGCAATGTAAATTGTACCTGCTGTCATTTTCAGCATTCAGCCTCAAAACACAGCACGATGGTGTTGCACTACCTCTGTCAAAAGGAGACAGACACCTCAGTTTTAAGTTAGGAGCATCCTTCCCTCCACCATACATAACTTGTACTTTATGATGCTTCTGTGCAAATTCCCAAATCGAATTTATCCCCTTGTTCACAGATTCAAGACTAATGCTGTTTTATGGTAGACATTTGAAGAACCAGAAAAACTATTGATTTATGGTAATTAACCATTGACTACTTCTATAATATCATCTGCAGAAAAGAACTTATTAAATGATTCAACTGATGAAACCAACAAATGCAAGAAGGCAGCATTTTGAAGCAGAGATTTGGCTTCACTGACTGTGTTCAAGCATGGCTGTTAAGGCAGTATTTACCAATGTCATACATCATACATATGAACAATCACAAACTCTGTGTGATTTCTTCTTTCATATAAATGTCTACTTTCAGTGCCACATCTTAAAAAATTTCTATTTGAAAATCATAGAAGCCGAGTTTTAGTAGGAAGGGCTTTGAAAGTCATCTACTCTAACTGGCCTGCAGTGAGTAGAAATACCCTCAACTAAATCAGGTTTCTCAAAGCCCCATCCAACCTGACCTGCAATGTTTCCAGGGATGGAACATCTTCTATGCCTCTGGGAGATCTGTGCCATTGTTTCACCACCCTCATCATAAAAAATGTCTTCCTTAAATCCAGTCTGAACCTACCTTCCCTTAGTCTAAAACCATTACTCCTTATCCTATCACAACAGGTCCTATGAAACAGTTCACCCCTGTTCTCTCTTATAAGCCCCTTTTAAGTAGTGAAAGGCCACAAGAACATCTCCCTGGAGCCTTTTCATCTCCAGGCTGAACCACCCCAGCTCTCTCAGCCTTTCATCACAAGACAGATATTCCACCCCCTGATAACTTTTGTGGCCCCCCTCTGGACCTGCTCCAGCAGGTGTGTTTTAACACCAGCAGACAATTTACTGGGAAATCTTATGCATAAGGGTAGGATAGCAAATGGGGTGAAGAGTTGTTGGTTGTTTTAAATTACACAGGACTCACTATTTTATTATTATTACAGTATTACCCCCCAGAACATACACCCTCAGAGACAACCACACATGTTCCCAGCTTTGGCAATTGATGCAAGATCCCCTTTCAATCCACAGATGTCTTCATATTACACTTAAACACACATATTACATGTAAACACCCACATAAGATAGATGAGATCCAGCCCAAACCACTCAACTTCCAACAGCCACCTTGCTTGCTGCCCTAAATAACCTTTTGGGATTTTTGGTTTTACATCAGAAAAGAAAATCCAACAACTGAGAAATCATTTTGCTTGAGCAATTTTCCATAACACTGAAGTCACTGCTGCTCTGAAAAGCTGCAATGATTGTTTGAAAGACCTACCATGAGGAGTGCCATTTTGCAGAGGTGTGTAGCTCCAGACTGGATATCTTTTACTTCTGTCCCTTAGAGTCACTTCCGTTCCTTACAGTCACTTCTATTTCAGGTGGATTTCAAGAAGATTAAACCCTATTTACAACCATCCTGCTTTCATCTGAATTTGCACTATAATCCTCATTCTTCATAGGAAAAAAAAGAATCAGTTATACTCTATACACTGAGGATCAGGCACACATCATGAATAGTCCTCGAAATTAGATAATGTTCTATTCACTGCTCATTTAAATATTAATGCATACTTAGAAAGTTAAATAGAGGTAGAAACCAGATTAACAAAGGTGAGTTCACCTAGAGAGAGTCTGTATTAATGAAAAGCTAATACCATAAATCTGGTGCACATGGTAGTGTGAACAAAATGTCAAGCTCAAGAGAATAACTCTTCTCCTTCCTACAGGTGGATTGCACAGGTACAAACATGCACAGCAGCTTTCCAAAATCCATGGCATTTTCAAAAACCTTTATGCAGTGAACTATTCTGCTCCTTGGGTATGTTTCACAAGACAAAGTGAAGTATCAGAGCTATAAAAACACACAGAATTCTCTAAAAGTTCAAAGAAAGCAGCTTTTACACTACACTTGCACTTTTTCACAAACCAAATATCTGCATTACAAATAATTGTGTAAGCAAAAACAGCTCCCCAAGCTTTAGATAGTATCAGTATCTACTAATGCAGGGGTCTTAGTATTATTCCATGCACACAAATTTGTTTTTATTTAGGGGCAAAATAAGCAGCTGAGGCCATTATGAGCAGAAAAGCACAGTCTTCTCTACAGCAAGTTCATTTTGTCTGAGTTTTGATAACACCAGATGTTTTCTAATGCTGTACAAACAGAAGTTGTTGAAATTTATTGCTGTGAAAATCCTTTCTAGAACACTTATTACTATGTAAAGACACAAGATTCAACCTGTGTCTAAACATCAAATTAGAGTCAAACTTTTATTGGAAAACTGAAATATGTCAATTAGATTGAATTCTAGCATTAAATTGAAGCTGAACAGAAAAGAATTACTGCTACTCTAAGATATTTTCTTTAGAAACAAAAAAGAGGCAGAGTAAAAATTTGTATTTCACAGTAAATGCCTAGATTTACTCTTGGAATTTAATACTGAGGAAAAGTAACTCAGAGTTTTATTGATTAAGACTTCCCTATTAAACTGACTTAAGGCCTGTGACTTCCAGGAAGGACAGAGAAAACTTAGAGCTAGACAGGAGATGATCTGTCCCAGCGAAAGGCTCATCAGGCATTCATTTGTTTTCTTACAACCTTAAGTATGAGAGGTGGGCAAAAGACCAGAGTGAAGCCTTGTCTTCTCTGTCTAAGCAATTATTTAATTTCCATCCCTTGGGAAAGCTTCTGCAGGCATCAGTTCCCAGGTCTTCCAAAACACTGGCAAAAAGCAAATACAACCACCTACAACTACTATTCCACTCCAGAAAAAGTACTCAGAAAAAAAAAAAAGGCCTCTTACAAGTCATAATTTCACCATTTCTTTTGACATAATAGGTATCACATTGTGTCTTCAAAGGTACCAGTGTGGGTGTGGGTGTGGGGGTGTGTGTGTATAAAACAAAGTAATTCCTCTCTAGATCAGAGGCCCAAACAACCAGTAGCTCAACACTCACCAATTAACAGTCCAAAATGTTTTTTGCGCTGTGGTGGAGCAGCTGCTATTTAAGGTAGCTTGCACATAATGGGTAAGGACATGGCTGAGATACATTTTTAGCCAACCCCCTAAAAGTGAGCAGCTCTGATGAAGAAATTTAAATTGTGTCAAATCAGTTAAATAAACACGTAAAAGCCAGGCACAATTATCATGTGGGTACAATTATCATGTCCTTTTTACCATGGGAAGTTCCAACATAAGCCTGGGTAATCAGAGCCAGCAAAGTTTGTGTCAATGTACTGAAATACAAAAAGGTCACCTTTAGTGAATTAAATTAAATGTACAATGAATCAGGCAGCAAAGCTGCACAGCCACTACAACTTGTTTAACTGTCTATTGCCTATAACAGTTACGGAGGGAGGGAGGGAATCTACACACTCAGTAGTTCAGCAGCGTCTTGTTCTATTCACCCTCCAAATGAAAACTTTTGTAACCTTCAGTTTTTTGTGACATCGATGGTATTTTAGACTTTCAAACTAGATTAACAGAATGTGCATTTTCTAATAATTCTACCAATATACAATTCTTGGAAGTACTACAATAATTCTATTACCTGACACCATTAGACAGGTTCCCGTGTTGAAATCCTCTTAAAGGTTTTCAGACTTTTCACCAGAAGGCTTTAGCAGTATCCAGCAGCATTTCTAATTTTTGCACAAATATGATCCAGACAGCAGCTACATCCTAAACTACAGCTTTCCTAAGAAACAGCCAACATAGGACAAACCCCTCTGCATCACCATAAATGAGGCTCCTATTCTGTTGCTAAAACATTCATGTTTTAAATCTCTGTACCTACTATTAAAAACTTTATATCTCTTCTCTAACTTTAATAACATCTACATTGAAAAATAAATAAGTTATTCCATAGGTGTCAACAAGCAAAGCACATCTTTATTTTGTTTTAAAAAGAAAGCGGCTGGGAAGGCATCTTTTGAAACAAAGCAGCACAGGCTGGTGGGCAGGGACATGACTGAAATTGTACCCTTCCAGTCAGCACAAACAACTGCCTATTTCAGTCCCCAGTTTTTTATGCATCATCCAGGATCATTTTGATTGGAACCTCTTTGTCTTCTGAAGACACTGAATACATTCCCACACAACTGCAGGAGTCTCTCTGTCTCAGGGAAACACAGTACTTCCTGGAATTCTTGACATACCAAGAAATCAGAGTTACTCCTATTGCTCCTTGCTGACAGCTCTTATTATCAGTTCTGCCATTAACCTGGCCTGAAATCCAATTCTGGCCAGCTCCTTGACAAGACATTTAAGACAACCAAATAATTACAAAAACTCTTCTCATACTTTTTGTATCTGGGTAAGTTGAATTCTTGTTGCTGCTTTGTATTTTGTTGTTTTATTTTTTCTACTGGAGAGCTAAAACAAAATATTCCTCCTTCAAATTTTCATGCAGAGACTACAGTGGCACGGACATCTGGAAATAAAGAGTCCATATCCACCAAAACTGTATTACGTTGATTTTTTAGAGGTATGCTGAACATCAGCCTAGCTAAGAAATGTGCTGACACAATAATAACTTCCCAAGGAAGGCACCTTTCACTTGCGCCTTTCAGGACCTTGAAGACTCTCCAACACAGCACAGTGCACTTTCATGAATGAATCCCCCTTCACCATCTATGAGTTCTGGAACTCTCAGAATGTCCCAGTCCTACTGGGACGGTGGCTGTTCACATGCAGGAGACCAATTCGCCTGTTCAGTGAAGATAACATAAGTTGAGATAAAGGAACGGAGTTATCATTATCTGTCTCTCAGATGGAAGAAAAGAATGAAAGGTAAAATTGTTCTAAATAATTTACTTCAACATCTACATTCCTTTTACATTCTAAGTCAGTAGGAATAAAGAACACAATCAAAATACTGGTCAAAACAAAAATAATTTTACCAGTGTCAGGAAGGAGCAAGAGTCATGAACTCAACTCACATTTGCTGAACTTAAATCAACTGCTTTCACCCCAACCTTTCCTTTATTCTTCTGCACTACTGTTACATTTGCAGCTCCAGGACTAATTTAAAGACTAGAAATAATCTTCATTTTCAAATAAGTGTCTGTCACATTCAATTAGAGAAATGTATTCCAGAATTCAGGTTAGACTAAACCAAAGAAGAAATTTCCCTGCATTCAATTTAAAACCTTTCAGGAAAAAAATTATCAGAATTATAATGGGGGGGAGGGGAATGAACCACCTCCCCAAAAACCTTCCATTAACAGTCATGCTAATAGTCAAGACATCCTTGATTCCTTCTAAAAAACCATACTCACATATAATATGCGTGTGTGTGTGTGTATGAAATAAGATGACTTTCTCCTCCCTAACTATTTGCAAATAATGGAATGAAAGAAGAATCAAAACAGAAAAGTCTGAGCTGCAGTGAAGAAAACTGAGGGATTGGAGGATAAGCAGTTTTTTAATTTTGGGGGCTGGGGGCACAGTGATGTCAAAGTAAGCAACCAGCAAAAAACATAACTGAAGTTTCCTCCAGGGAAAAGAGCTGCATAAATCTGTCCAAAAGAGTGAGGGGCTGCTTGACTGCAGAAAGAAAACAGTACACAAGAGGACTCAGAGGTAAAGTGACACACAGAATGCTTCCATCTGGCAGAGGTATTGACTGATATCCACAATGTAACTACACAGACTAAGATGTGGAAAAAAAACATACACCAGCTATCAACAGAAAAGTAGTTTCAAAATGCTTTAAGTATGAAAGACAGAATTTGGCAAGACAAAGACTAGGATTGATCAGGTATACTGTCCCTCAAATTGCTCAGGGAGATTGTCACAATATGGCAAAGGAGTGTACAGTCTGAGTTTGTATAATGGAGTCAGGACTCTCAACAAATGCTACTTGAAAGAAACAGGGACTGGCATATGTCCCAAATGAATAAATGTAGGTAACTCTAAAAAAGAGTATATTGGTCACATAAGAGAATCTAAAATGCAAATAATTGAGCCCTGAACATAGCTGGTTTAGATGTGATACAGCTTTAGAAATTCTACACACCAAATGCCCTAGCACACATTTTAATCTATTATCACTTCTTTAATAAACTTCACATGCAAGGATGCTGTTTTACCTTTGAGGAAAAAACTCAAAGTGCTTCATCTTGATGTAGACTGAGCTGCTGACGGCTGCTTGGGGTCGGGCTGGGCATCAGTGGGTCCTTAGCAATTGTTCTGAGCATCACTGGTTTCTCTTCAGTTTTAGTCCTCACTCTCTCCTTTTCATCACAATTATTACTACTATAATTATTGTTACTGTTATTATTATCATCATCACTATTATTATATTTTTTGTTTCCATTTTTAAACCACCCTTAACCCAGGAGTTTTATGTTTTCTCTCCATTGATTTTCCTCCCCACTGTGGGGAAGGAAGGGGGGGAGTGAGCAAGGGGCTGTGTGGTACTGAGTCACCAGCTGGGGTTAAACCATGACACTTATTAAGAAACAAAAATGTTATTTTCAACCCTCATTTTAAACAGCTTAAACTAAATTGTACTATTAAAAAGTCAGCATTTAAGTACAAGTTTGTTGAAGGCTAAGCACTCTCCTGTGGGGGGGAAAAAAAGCTTTATTATAAACTGATTGCCATTACATTAAAAGTATACTGTTCCTCGATGCAAAGCACATCATCCATCGCCTCTTGAGTGGTAAGGAAAATGTCTGTAAATCCGGAAAACATTTTAAAAATCCACAGAAGAATTCTAAACCAAAAAATATTGTGAAGTTTATTTCTATTTTCTACTTTCTCCTCTCCCAGTCTGTTAATAAATGTATCTTTTGAAGTCCCTGGAGAACACCCATCTCTTGTCATAGGATCCTTCCCGGGGCAGCCTGTCCCAGTACCTCACTACTGTGGAAGGTTGGATGGGGCACTGAACGACCTGGTCTAGTGGAAGGTGTCCCTGCCCATGGCAGGGGGGTTGGAACGAGATGATCTTTCAGGTCCCTTGCAACCCAAACCATTCTGAGATTGTATTTGCTATACCTCATCACATAAAGAGACACTATTAGGCAGTGAGCATGGCCACAAAGGAGGAGGCCATATGTCACCTTGTTCCAGCGTGGGCAAAGTCCTCCAGTGCACTGTCACACTGGGTGAGATTTCTAACAGTGAAAAGTTTTCAAGTAACACTGAGTAAGTCATTAATTCATTCAACTTATTTTTCCTCCACCAGTGCTTTTAAGTTGTCCAAGGGCTACTTGGAGGTTTAATGACTTATTTTTTTAATTTAAACCACTTGAACACCAATGGTTGCTAAGGCAGTACTGATTTATCAATATGCCACCTCAATATATTAACACACAACTCTTTTTGCCCAATTTTGTGCGATTACAGGCGAGTCCCCTTGAAGAGAGCTGGAAGCAATCAAACAACCAGAAGCAATCAAGACCCAGAGTGATAAGTACAAAATGGAGCTACAAAGCTTGTTCCCTCAAACTGGTCACCCTACCCAAATGGGAAGGGCTGCAAGACTTTCTACTGTGAAGCTGCCACGGAGGGCAGATAAGGATGGTTCAGTCATCACTGTCAGCAGCAGGCAGTACACTTCTACTGCAAATAACGAAATAAAAAGGTCTAAGCCAAAGGGAAATATTCAAACATTTATGCGAATATTTCATCTTATAAAGCACTTTCATTCTCAGCACTTCACTTAGCTGTACTTAATAAAAAAAAAGAAAACCCCCTGTACTTTTCATTTAATTCATGCTTCTGTAAATTACTATTCTAAAACACCTATTACCACATATTAAAAGACACTGAGACAATTGAATTTGGCCTCCACTTTAAGGTTACAAGGAACATGAACCACAACGAGGAACTGAATTCCATTTTCAATGGCCCGGTTTTGGTTCCAATATTTTTAATGAATTTGCCTTTAAGGAGTCAATTGTATTCCACAGAATTAAGCAAAAATAGTGGTAAGGTCAAGATGACAGAACAACTTCCAGGAACCAGCTCTCTCTATTCATCCTGTTCTTAAGAGATTGTGAACATGAGATCACACCCCATTTGCAATAATCAAAATACTGTGTACTCTAAAAGAAAGCCTTTTTTTTCCCCCCTAAAAAACGAAGAGCATTTCAAACCATTTCAGATGGTATTCCTTCCCAAAATTATATTTGGCACAAAGATTTCTTCCTTTTTCCTTATATACCTTAGAAAACAAGGATCCAGATAGACTCTGTTTCTTTGTGTCATACTTGCTGTGCTCCTACTGTAACTTTAATAAGCAATTTAAAGAAGGGAGACTTAAGTAGAAGATTCAAGGACACAAGATAGAAATTCATACAATTTATTAACATCATTGGCAACTTGTTTTTCATAATTTCTTTAAGCAGGGTTAAAGAAGCTAAATTGATTGTGTAAATATGCAGTAAAACAAAACAGCAGCTTATTTGTGATTTAACACAGGATATTTGTAACAAATGAGAAATATTTACTATCCATGGATCATTAAATACACGAAAATAATTTAAATTAAGCAAGTGGTACACTCCAAGGAACATTTTTAACATCTGCCAGTATAATTTCTTAAACCACAAGCTATATAATATATTTGATTTTTGCTTTTTTTCTGCTAATTAAGAATCTTGCATCTGGTATCTCGGTATGCCAGAGAGGTCAAGATCTCTGGCAAAATGAAACACATTACAGTATATATTTCAACTGTTTTTTTTCTTTCCAAATAAATTAGTTAGTAATTGGTTTGAGTTGGATTTATTTTGCTTTGGTTTTGGGGGAAGGAGTGGGTGGTTGAGGGTGTGTGGAGTTATTTTTCACAAAGCAACTCCAAAACATCCAACACTTTCTAGTAAGTGCATTCAAATGGCAAGACAGATTCATTTTAGAAGGTAGGGCACATTTAGTAAACTAAAGTTTCAGGAAAATATCTAGTCTTATGAGTTCTCTGTAGCCAAAATGCCTATCATAATTGTAAATTGGAATACTAGATATATAGTCTAGCATTATATAAACAAATGTAACTGATAAAAGGCCTCCATATTCACAGACTTAGGTCATTTACAGTGACCTCAAATCTTGAATTTGTTTCATAGTTCTTTGGATTATTTTCTGATGTTGGATTAGAATGATTTCATAAAGCTAAACAGCAGGTTTGTTCGAGGGGTTATTTCTGTTGGGTTTGGTTGCCATTGTTTTTTAAAGTGATCCCTGTAGCCAAGTGCTAAAGAAGAAAGCCGCAGACGAGCAAACTCACTTCAAGGTCTGTCAATAAAAACAGCTCAGTGCAGATCAGCCTCAAGCCTCTTCAAACCCCCCACAATGAGATTTTAAGCAGAACCCAGGAAACGTTTTGGTGAGCTCTGATTACATCCATCAGATTATCTCAAAAACACATTTCAGAGGAGGAGAAAGACAAGTAAACTAAACAATTACAAACAAAAAACTGAAACACAGTCTTATTTATATCCACATAAACACTTGAAACTTTGAGCCCTGCCTTTGTTAAAGACATTCATCTGTTACTGAAGATCCACTCCAGGCCATTAACAAATACGGTACAAATCCAATGCCTTGCAGGGCAGAAGCAGGATCCAAAAGCTGCTGTGAAACAACTCATTTATGAAGGACATTTGCACCAAGTTTGGCTTTTTAAGCCGCTCAGATACTTTTCTTAAAACAAAAAAAAAAAACAGAACAAAAACCCCGACCAAATATTATAGCAGAGTAATAGTAAAACCACATTTTTCTACTTTTGTACAACTATTTCTGTAAAACCATATCAGAAAAAGAATTAGCACAAGCGTAGGAAATGAACTTTACATGTTACATGCTAAATGCAAATTCCCGAGTACATTGAGATTTTATTTTAGCAACAATAAAATCTAAAATGACTAGGAAGCATAGATTTATGTTGAGCAAATTTATCACAATATTTGAGGCACCACATAAAATATTCTATTTGCACTCAGCTGCCAGTTCTGCAAACAATTTCATACTTGATTTGGATACCAAGAAGTTCCCTTGGGATAAGTCCATAAATGCTATCCTACCAGCATCTGAGGAGGACCCTTTCCACCTTTATCCCTTTGCCTGTCACCACAGATTACTCTGCTCTCTCCACTGGCCTAACTGCAAGATGAACTTTGAAGTCTGTTTGAACATCTATTTGAAAATATAAAGGAGGGGAAAGAAAACATCTCCCTTATGTTGGGTGCTATATATGTAAGATTGAATGAATAAATAGAAATAATATCACATTTAAAGAAATAGAAAAAATTTTTAAGAATCAGTAATGGCATGCTGTGCTTTGAAAAGACAAATTATCCCAGGGCCAAAATAGATTTCAATATGACTGTGCACTAATGAGTTCATTTACATATGTCTTAGAAAATTGCATGCATCACAACTTCAAGTAAAATTTAGTCCCAATAGAATTTAACAAAAACAATTAATTTTCTTTTCCCTAAACAATTAGTATATTCTATCACCAGCAATTCATTCCTTGCACAAAGAAGCTATAAAATTTAGAATAGCATTCTGAGTCTTATGTTTTTCAATCAAATTATGACAGATCAAAGTATTTCCTGCCAATCAAAAGAAAGGCTATTAACATCAGTTATTTGATTCAAAGTTTGGAAAAGTTTCATCTTCACTTCAGACCAACAACTTCAGCAATCACTGGAAAGACACACTTTGCTATTTACTGCTGCTCTTCAGAGGAAAAAGAAAAACCAAACCAGAAAAAAACCATGACCCACCACATTCAGAAAAAGTCCAAGCGTCACATCCTCTGAACTGCCAGAACTCAAGTTTAAGCCAAAAGTTTTGACCTTCTCAGGTATGCAAAATCTTGTATCATGCTTATTATGTGAATACATGAAGTTGGGACATGCTGCAAATCTGGGCAGAAGTGACCTCAAACACCAAAGCTGATGAGCAGTTTCTCTAACTAGAACAAATATACGTTACAAAACAAGTGTCAAACCATTATAAAATCTTCTTATGAGCCCAGTCTTAAAAATCTCATTTTCCCTGCTTTACAACAAAAATCAAGTCAGGGACATTAAAGTATGACAGCAACCTGTGTGTCTTTAGTCATGCACAGCTCCCTTTATAGTCCCAGCAGCGGAGCCTGGCGAGCTGTGCTGGAGGTGTTCAAAGTCACACTCTGCATCAGCTTTTCCCCTTTTTGAAAGGAACCAAGGACAATTAGTAAACTCTCCCAGGCTAAGCACTGTGCCTAGAAAGAGGCAGAAATGTTAAGAGTCTTGATCAAAAGACATGACATGATAAATGAGATACCATATTTGGTAGCCATGAGATGTATGGCTACCAAAACAGCCATAGAGCAAAGTAAGAACAGTGGTAAGATACATGTAATTACTGTTTTTTACCAAGACCCTGTAAGCACACAAGCTTTTTTGCTCTTCTCCTTTGAGCCAGGGGTACAGGGAGGGAAAAGCAGCAAGGAACATTCTCAAATTACAGAACGTGCTGGGATACACCCAGCTCTGTTAAAAAAAGAACCACACAAAAAAAAATCTACTTCAGAGCTAGCAAAAGCTAAATTTATTTTATCTCCTTCCTTCAAAAAGACTTAGAAAATGTCATTGTTTAGACAGCTTATCATAATGCTCATACAATTTTCCTTGCCATAATGAAATTACAGATTGGTTTACAAAAACATTAAGTGTAGAACCATAAAAAGTTTACCATTTTGCATTTAATGAAATGCTCCAGATCCAGTCTTGCAAAGATTTATGCATATACTCAACTTGATCCAGGTGAGGCATTCCACTGTGAGGGCTGTTATGTTAAAGCAGTAACAGCTGGTATAAACCGACATTAATTTGAAACACATAGTTGTTATAATAGTTAGGAAAGGTTTTCATTTGTGTTTAACATCACTTTTAGGCATGAAACACAATCTTATTAGCACAAAGTAACTCCCATCTTAAGCTACATGTGCTGCCAAAGCACAAGAATAACACCTTTTTTGTTCATTTTTACTTTCAAGTTTCAGTTGCCGATACACGGTTCTTATACTCCAACTATAAACATAAATAGGAGTCATGTTTCTCATCCCTGATTTTCATTACTTAGTTTAAATCCACATTTTTTTGTCTTCAGCTCTCAGAGCACCTTACTGAAGTACTTGATGGGAATGTGCAATGGAAGAGTTGAAAGCAGGGCTGTGGTGAAAAAAAGGTTGAACACAGACACAGAGACACAACCTTTTGCTACGAGTTCATTTTTCTCTTAAGTCAGCTAACAACATGCTCTGCCTCCTATATTATAGATTTCTGTACAACATTATGCTCAAAGCAAGTCAGTGAAAAAAATCTTCTAGACATTTTTGCTGTTTATAAATTACTATCTTCAACAGCCATTTGAGCAGTCACACCTTCAGCATTGTGGTCTGCCCTTAAGTTGCACTAGGCTATTTTCTTTGTTATTCTTATAAAGACAAAAGGAAGTCAGTTTACCTCCAAAATTTTCAATTGTCAAGATGTCTTTTTAGTAGATTTTTATCCTTTTTAACTCTTTCACAAAATCATTTCAGAGACACCAGACAGAACTACAACAAATTTGAGTATTAATAAAGCAAATCCATTTATTACATGCAAGACTTTTGACGGGAGGAATTCTTATTCTCTTGACACGCCACAGACGTGGCGTGTTACAAACAAGATTAACTGAGAAAAGATAAAAACTTTCAAAGTCAGCATTAATCCACAGTCTCTTTTGATGCTCACTCCCTTGGCAGCAGGTATTAGCTTTCCCAAGCTCAAGTACTCAGAGGAACTAGATTACTACTTTTACTAAGTCTTTTTTACCAACCAGAAGGCCTTAACATGAGGGAAAATATAGAAAGGCTCAAATACCTGTGAAAACCCTGAGGGCTGTAGCAAACATGGGGGAAAAGGAAATTCCCACACCCCTGCCTGGAACTTTCAGTCCATAAATACCAGCAAATTGTGACTGAAGGTATTTAACCAGCAAATACAAAGATACATGAAATAAGTTACCAAGACCTACCAAAAATAATAATAAAAAACCCTTTCATTTCCAACCTTGAAGAGACATTCAAACATATCTACACAAACCCGAAGTAAATTCTCAACTGCACTTAACTGACCTGGGATACAGTGTCATATTTTTGGGGCGGAGACAACACCAACTTAATGTTCAAAATATTTGAAGACAATATTAAGAGGAAAATATTGACTATAACAAACCTGACACTGTTATTGGCAATATACAACCAATAAATATTGTCCTACTCAACAGAAGCACAGTATTACCTCAATATCTATTCCCTGGACAGTTGCACCTATTTTTTTTTTTGAGAATACCACATAAAATTTATTTCTGTTGAGAAATAAATCAACAGAAGAAACTGAACTTCCATTCACAGAAAAGCTGGGTGCTACTCTCAGCTAGTTCTGTTCTCAGAGTGGCCATGTACCCAGAACAATTTTCTACCTGACTGGACACTGTTTCTTTAACAGTGAAGAGCATTAGCTGGATGCAATTTTGCAAGTGCAACTGAATTGATTAAGTCCCTTTGCCAAAGTATCCATATGCACAAAAAGTGAAAAATTTATGCTTTCATAAATGCAGTTTATGACCAAGACTATCAATACTACAAAGTTAAATACTCTGGTGAAATGTATAACTTTTATTCTGTTTTGTACAGTACAAATATAATTAGACAAATCTTGATATATGCCTTTGGCTGCCACTCTGTTTTCCTTTGAAACACATTCTTGAATTTTAGGAATTGTTTGGCTAGGAATTGAGTTTGTATTTATGTACAGCCACTTTTCATTGAGGTTCTTTGCCTCAAGGGTGCAATCACTTTGTGTTCAAGGAATACTCTGACAAACACAGAAAGCTTTTACCTGCTATAAATTTAACATCCCTGTAACTGAACAATTCGGTCTGCTCTCCCAGACATCTGAGTGGCAGCAAGACTAAACATTCCCTGGTCAATCCAATTCTGACTGAAGTAATTTTCTGCACAACACAAAGAGAAGGGAACTTGAAGGAAACATGAAAAAGTAACCTATGAGATGCATTATTGAGAAATCTCAACTTTAACACCAGACATATTACAGCTGTGCCTACTTTGAGTCCCCAAGTAATTATATGTAATGAAAGACTAATGTGTTGGAGGAACATTAATTAAACAAACTCTTTTTCCTGGTTGGCATGTTGTATTATTTATATCATATTGCACTTACAGGCCACAGTGTCCTTATGGAAATTGGATACAAGTGAAGAGACAGATTTTTACCATCAGCACTAAGTAGACCACTACCTTCAGAACAGTCTTAGAAGTTTTCTCATTGCTTGGACAAAAAAGTAAAGAAAGACACCAAAGGAAACTTCAGTTGGTGAGCTACAAATATATGCTGGCCTTCAACCAAAATCAGGGAATATGAAAGTAGGGAAAATGAGGAGGAAGTACCAAAAGGCTCATTGAACATCTTATTTCTAAAGAAAAAAAAAATATCCCTGAATGTATTAACTTAGATGTTAAAAATTCACTGCATTTGAAGATATAAAAAATTAGTTTAAATTTAGCAGTCACCTATGCATTACTGCAGTACCTTCGAAGCAGCAATGCTCAAAGGAAAGATCCACAATTATATGCCCTACATAGGTGTTGCACTACAGGTAGTCAGCAATTACATGGAGACATTTATATGGCATTTTAAAAAAACTTTATGCCCCTAGATCCTTTTTTGTTTAACTTGAATAAAATAATTTTAAAATCAGGCATTTTGGTGCATAAAGTCAAGTGATGAATGCTTAATTAGGTGATGAATTCCAGTCTTGTTCATTAAACAGAATTGCATTTAGCTATGATTTACTAGATTAAATCTAAAGTTAAAAATAAAGATTATTCCATTTTGAAAAGCTTCCTACACTTTTATAATAAAATTAATACTTTCCTGATCATAACAGACTTCAAATTTCAAAGCATTTCACAAGCATTAGGCCAATTTTGTAAATCCAGAAACTATATTAAAACCAGTTGAAATGACCTGTCAGAGGATACATAAAGAATCAACAGTGGGAGTGTGAAGAAGCTGCAGGTTTCTTAAGACCCAAGCATCATCACTTTTACAACCACATTTGCATACTTGGTGAAGGAGCAGGGAAAATGGGGCTATAAATCAAGAAAAATAAAGCCCTCTCTCCTAAATTACTTTCTTTCCTACCAAGACAGCAAAACTACAGAGAAGGATTCTCCCAGAAATAAAATTTTACTAATAAGTTCCTCCAGCTGAATTTGTATGTTTCATTAATGAGAGTGAAAACACTCAAAAGGAAACACTTTTTTACAATTTTTTAAATTAGAAGTGGTGGTTATGCAACTTAAATAATTGGAATGAACAGGTCACATGCCTGAATGACTTCTAAAGTTATTTGAAAAATGTCTTTTCCCCTTACTTTTCAAATTATGGTAATTTCTGTTAAACCAGATTAAGTGAAATTATAGGTTTCTATTAAAAACTCAGACCAATAAGGAACATTAGTGTTACTTGGTCCTTTGACATAAATGAGCACAAATTCGCATATAAAATAGTCTTAATGCCAAGTCTGTGTCTCTGTTCACCTGGTTTAAGTTTCTTTTAGGCAAAATCCAGCTCAAACCCAACTCCATTCAGTTGGAATGTACCAAGGTAGAGTTAAAACTGATTTGGTCACTTCACTCTATTTTGCGCATAGACAAAGTTTATTGTAACTTGATAATAAGCCAAACATTATTTTCAACCACAAATATTATTTTGGAAGCACAGCCTAATGGTTAAAGCATGAGATGGCACATCCATTTTTAAATAGAAACCAATTTTCATCACAGATCACTGAGTGATTCTGGGCAAGTTAATTAACCTCCCTGCAGTCTGTGAAATTGGGATAATACCTGCCTTGCAGTGAGGCTTTTTTCACTAATGCTTATGAAATGCTGAGAGATCCTTAGATGGATATACTGTAGAAATAGAAACATGCTCAGTATTTCAAACAGTACTTTGGAACATAATTCCTATTTGAAAACACACCTTACTGTCAAGTAAAATGTCAGTTCATAAGCAGTATTCGAGCGACTTTAGGTGCACTGAAAATACATTCCACACCATATCAAAAAATCACAAGAAAAACAACAAAAAAAGGCCACGAATTACGTCTCTTCTTTCAGCTACACACAGAATTATCATTATGCATTTATAGAACTCAGATTCTCATCACCAGCAGCCACAAACATTGCAATCATCTTTGAAGAGTTCTTCAGTCTGCCAGTGCACCAGAATCCTCAACATAGAATCTACTTCTGACTGCAAAGCTGTAAAGTTCATTTCCAGTGTAGCTGCAGTGCAAATATTGAAATATTTCACTGTACTTTTTTTATTTATTAGTTAGCTCCCTGATTCTTATCTGCCTTCAAGAAAAGATTGCAACAGGAAGGAGTTCATTGCAAAGCCTACAAGGTCAGAGATGAAACCAGGGTGAATGAGGTAACCGGCATCTCAAAGGGTTACCAAAGTTATTCAGAATAAATGGGGATTTTGAGAAGATGCAGCAAGAGTTCTAAGCACCAACATTCCCTCTTCCAGCTGACATGGTTGGCAAGTTCGTAGCTGAGCACTCAAAGTCAAGCATGCTGCTGTCTCAAAGGGAAACGGGCTTTATGTCACAAAAAGTTCTTCAAAATATAAAATTTAAAAGCAGTTCCAGGCTTCCGTGGAACTTGAACACCCATACATCATTGCTTTTAGACACCTTGCTCTTTAATTAAAACATGCTCTTTTGCTTCTGAAGTCACCAATACCAACACTTGTTTACAGTTTGGTTCATTTCTTTCGTATTCCCAGTAAGAACAATTATTTTTCTCTCCGTTATTGTGTAACTACAAGCTGTTGCTGCATAACAGGTTATATTTCAACAACTCTAGTGTTTCACTGAGCCACAATTTCTAACATATTTAGGTCTGGAAAAAAGTCTCTAAACCATGAGTTATGCCAGATCCCCACAGATATTGCATGTGGATCATTCAGTGCATTTTTAAGGCTTCATTTCACATTCTTACAGGAGCCAATTTAATGGAAGAGGCTCTCACATAAAGAAGAGTGCATTTAGAACGATTCATTATTTAAAATAAAAAATTATTACTTAAATGAAAATTATTTTGTTCAAGTTTTTCTTTTCAAAGGAGACTCCAGGGGAACTTCATAGTTTGGCCTCTGTTAAAAGTTTTCATCTTCTGATTACAATTCCATCTATCAAAGGTTTCAACAGCAAACAATAATAATAACAATCAGGGCAATCCTTTGTCACTTGTTTATAAACACATGCATTAGTCAAATATTACAATGCCATGTTACAACTACTGTGGTGTGCTTTAAATAATGCTTCTAAATTTATCCAGTCTTGCAGAAAACAGGTACCAAAAGTAACTCAAACCAGATACAACACCTCTAAAAGAAATACGAATATCTACTTTGACAACGATGTTAAAGTAACTTGTAACACCACTTTATGCCTTTAGCTAGTGTGTTTCATACAGTTACTCTTTATCCTACAGTGGGCACTCTTGTTCTCAATGCTCTTCAGTATGAGAGAAAGCCTGAGAACAAGTAACTGAGGCCACAAAACCATTACAAAATTCTTCTAAGAGCTCACTTATGCCCAGCTGAAGAACTTTTATCCAGAAATGGTAGATATACAAATAATTGTTTGACTGAGTGCCAACATCTTCAAGCCAAATTATTAAGATCACAATAGAAAATTAATAAATAAAATATCCAAAGAGAAGCTACTACATTACTCCAAAGTTAAGGAATATATTTGTGAAGAAGACATACTAAACAGCAGCTCGGTTTGATAGACAGGCCTGGTAGATTTTTTCCCTATTATTTAGCACAGCAAAAGCTCATCTTAACAATAATATTTTCTATTTTAAATGCTCTTTAATAGGGCTGTTATAGGAAACAGCAGACAAGACTGCAGACAAATGGAATGGCTGCAAAAATGCTGGTATTTACATTTTAATTTCTCGCTTTAGCAGTACATACTGGGTTATTATTTTAATAGAAAAACAATGTTTTTCCATAAATTTGGAAAAATGTACATGAAGTATCATTATAACATGAGGTACAGGTAATCATACACTGCACTGTTCTCCAGTCCTTCAAAATGTCACAAGCATTCATGACTGAACATAGCTTCATAATACCTGAGAGGTTACACCATTTAGCTGAAAGTAGCAGCCTACAAAGAGAAGTACAACCTGTTTTGTTTGTGAAATTCTTGAACATGTTGTTCTTCCTAAAGAATATTATGCTTTAGAGTTAATATTTCTATAGTAAGTATTTACATAACACATACTAACTACACTGATGACCACATTTTTCCCCAAGCATGGAAGCCAACAAAGAATTCCTATAACTTACATACTCAACAGAAATTATTTTTGCTGTTTTCACTCCCGAAGTACCAATTCGCAGCTTTTCAGACTTCCCACACACTGAAAACAACACAATGCTGTGGCACAAGCAAAGTAATTACCACTCTCTAGGACTTGATGACTCCTTTCTTGGCCTACTGAAACAGTTTACAGAAAACTAATTTTCTTAGTGATTAAGGAACATTAATAAGGAACGTATTCTTTCATAAGTCAAGAGTTACTGAATACCTAAATACAGCAGTGATCGATTATAAATGCATAATAATGATGTCTCAGCCAAAGACAACTGAACTGCAAAAATACATCATTAAGACTTGGGATTTTCTACTTCAACTCTCTTCTGTTGGAAAACTGTTTCAAGCAAATTAAATACTTGGCCTCTTCTGTTCCTTTTCCTCAGTATTAAAAAACTACAAACTTCAACGGTTTGTTCAAAAGTAAGGTATTTGGGGGACTTTGATTCATAAAAAGTAAAGCTTTTCAACTCAAAGGTGTTAACATTTAGTTGAGGTCCAGCAGATAACATGAGTAACAGTGATAAGCAATCAGTAACAGATAAGCAAATCCTGTGAACCACAGGTAGAGAGGTATTGCATACAATAAACTGAAGGGAGTAAGGAATGCCTTGACAAAATGTAAATGTAAAAAGAACTTTCAGAAAACAGCACTGTTAAAGGAAACTATAACCTTAGCTCATTTCTTTGGAGTTTTGTATTTCAGCTTCAGAAAGTTATTTCAACTTTCATCATTGAGCGTGTGGCACTGAACTGTGCCACTTTTTACGCTCCTCCCTCAGCTATATGTTACAGCCCCAACTGTCTCAAATCCAGCAAAAAGGCAGAATCCTTTGGGTTCAAACACATTCTTTCCCATGATATTTTACACATGAGTTAAGATTATAATTAAATAAGACATTAGGAGCAACTAACTACTCATTCTGATAACAATTAGTGGAACTCTAAGTTAGGACAACTGTGTTATAAAACCAACTCATGAGTATCACAGTAACTCTTAAGTGAACCAAAAAGTAATCTCATTGTCCTTAAAACTGAGTAATATGCATATTGAAAACTTTAGATTCACAAATATAATAACCTCTTTCACTTTCACTGTACTCTACAATTTTCTTGTACATTAGACCAACATGTAAACATCTCTCAATATAAAAAGGTTCAAAACTCCAAAACCTGTTAACACTAGTAAATGAAGCATATGTTTAGCTACAAAAAATATTCCTCTGCTAGAATTACCTTGCTGAAATAAGTGAAGTAAAGACATAACAAAAAAAGGGATTTTGACATTTCATATTTTGTTGAATGCCACTACTGCACAGGCAATCACTGTCTCTTACATATAAATTAACATCTTACCATCTGTCAAGTGTTCAGATAATCACAGGGTTTAATGCACAATATGGTTATTAGAATGTGACCTGACAAAAAGAAAAAGAACACAACCTAATTTGGACTACAAAATCTATGATCTCACTGCCAAATGACAGTTTGACAAGCTATTATTCTGCATTTTGGCTTCTCCAGTAAAAGCAATTTTACGCATACGTAATTCTATTAGTCATACAGTCAACTGCCTATGGAAGATCACTTCAAACTATAAAATTTTCTTGGTCATTCAGGATTTTGAACTTCTGTAAATATTTGCACCATTAATAGAAATTTAATGATCTGTATATACACACACCTAAGAAGAAAACACGAGTCACTATACAAAATAGTCCTGTGATGCTATCATTAACTGTAACCACAGACTTTCTTCAAGAAATCATGCAAAAAGTCATTAAGCCCATTCATTACCTATATATCAACTGGCTGTTCCAGAAGCAGAGTGTATGGGACAGCTCTGGCTCTGATCTGCTTCACATGCAAATGTGTCACCTGCTAATAAGCACCATTTTTATTATTCACAATATTACTTACATACTTTCTTTATGGCTTATTCCACTCCCAATGCCTTGTTTTTGCCAAGGTAAACGTTACTGACAGTTGTCTCTACTCAAGACCACTAAAAAAATCCTATTACTAACACAAAACTACCAGACAAGCCTCATGTACCCATGGCTCCCACATTTTTCAGTGACTCAACTGCATTGCTAATGCTCCAATAAAATATATTGCCAAAGGAAATACTCTAATGATAACTTCAAAGTGTAAAATACATGCTTGGGAAAGGTGAAATTATGCCTTTAAAAGAACCAAACAAAACATTTTAAGAAAGTGACACAAGAAAAACAAAGCACACACAACAACAGTTCAACAGTTTTACTACATGCAGAAATGAAGTTTCCATTTGATAGATTTTGTTAAGCTTTAGCTACACTACTCAAGGATCTGCCTCAATAATAAAGCATCATGATCTTGCTTTCTTGCCAGGGGGAAAGAAAAATCAGCTCTTGGTTTATGCAAGGCCTGTCACCATTTCAAAGTGTACCACTACTTACAGCTACACAAAACAGCTCTTATCAGCCAGAGGTCTGCTACTCTGATTACCGGTTTCTTCCAAAAGGGAAATAAGAAAAAACAAGGAGAAACAACAAGGAAGGAACATTTAGATTACTTTGTTTAGGTACAGTTTTACATGTAGTAAAAGATTTTCCCTATTAAAAATATCAGAAAATATCAGTTGTGTAAGATAAACATCACAAAGTACCATTTTCCAAAGTACTTAAGCCACTTACGTGAGCCGGATCCTTCTTTTGAAAGATCACACAATCTAATTACCACAGGTCACCAAACTCTCACATGTCTAATAATGCAGATAGTGGAATTTATAAGACATGTTCAGCTGCATCATCCAGTCCTCTAATTGCTTTGTGAAACCTGTTCCTCTGCACTGATGAGCCTCTAAGACGGTTTCCTGGGGAAATTACTAAGGTAGACAAAAGGGTGAATAACCATGACACAATCTACTAATTCTCTGGATGTCTGTAAGTGTGTGGTAAGTTGAAGAAGTGCAGAGAAAAGCATTTTGTATTAGTTGTGCTCTTCAAGTATTACCCAGGGAGTAACTACAGAGTAACCACCAAGCAGTAAATTCAGTATCTCTTACTGGTCATTGAATTCGTGAGATAAAAAAGTGTTTACCTTATTCAAAGTCAAGTCTCTCCCTAAACTGGAACTTAAACACTTCAGTCAGTTGGGTATATCTTTTTTTACCATTAAATTTAAGCATTTCATAACAATAACTGATAATTCTAAGCAGCTTCAGGCTTAAACTAGAAAACAATGCACTTCAAATCCCAGATTACAAAAGTTAAAGAATTAGATGGCGTTGTACTTGCCCAGTTAAAGTTCTTAGTGTTGGACTCTTCAGGGCAGACTTGCATTGAGACTAACACTGAATCCAGTCTGCTCTGTTGGCTGCTAATTGCTGGCTGCTCACGTGACTGAAAGCAGATTTTTACATGACCACAGCTGCTACATCATACCTGAAAGCACACCTTTAATGCTGCACCTGACACTTCCAACTGGACGTTGTTGGTCAGCCTCAAATAACCACACAGATGATAAACCTATGGACAGGTTTTGTTTTAAAGATTCAGTGCATCATCTTTTAATATTCTTTTTTTTTTTTGCCAGAGAAAAGAGTATTTTCACAGGAGGTTGATCAAGCTTTTGTGTTTCAAGGTCAATTTGTAAGTTCTTTGGTCTGTACTATTCACCATATATATATGTAATAATATATATTATAATGATTCACTCATCTCACCTGTCCTATATTCTGTTACGATAATGAAATTGAGTACATTAATATCAGAATAATTAAATAATATGAAACACAATGCAAGTTTTCTTACTGAAACATTTAAAGTAATTTCTCACTAGGCCAAGGTCAGGAGAAGATGAAAATTAAAGTCCAATTAGCCCAATCAACCAAAATATAGGAGTAGCAGCTGACTTAAAGTAGTATACTACAACTACCAAAACAAGTGGCAGTGCGAACACACTTTTGTATACTGTGTAAGGAAAATACCGTAGGTGAGAGGAAAATAAAAAAAACTCTTAAAAAATAGTACCTTTGGTAACCAAAGGAGCTTCATACTTCTCTCTCTCACAGAATATTCAGCAAATTACATTTGCTTCTCTATTATAATTTCATCCCTAACAAGATCAGAGGAAATGATTTATTCCACCCCCAGTCTTCCTACATTTGTATATCATCCTAGGGGACACTGACTTTCTGAACACTGAATTGCTTTTGGCCATCTGATATTATATTACTGCAGTCTTCTGCAGAAGGAGCCAGAAAAGAAAAAAAAAAGAGGGGGAAAAAATAATTACATTAATGCTGGGAATCAAAGTTTATTGACTTTCCCTTGAGCTGTAATACCAAAAAGCTGATTACAGAAGTTGTCAACTTATTTAATGATACTACCAACTTCTCTCTGAACTCATCAAAATATCTTCTGAAAAAATTCTCAGAAGTCTTTCAAGTAGAGTAATACATTATTAACTCTAGTTCATCTCACTGAAGATATCTGTATCTGCTCCTTTGACCTCTTTGTGTGTACCAAAACACTAAAAACATTGTCACTGTAATAAAAAAACTCCAGGATGCTCTGAATTGTTGCATTCTCAAGCAAACCAACATCTCATTTTCACATCCCAAGTACATCCTACTTATTCTAAAAAACCTAGGGAAAGCCTTGACTAGAATATAGTTCTAATAAAAGTGAACACCTCATCCCCACCGGTGGCCGCTTGCTCTGAGAACTTAAGTTCAAAACATGGTATTCTGCAGTATGGACACTCTAGTGGACAGAGATTCCATAGACCATTATGGGGTTTTAAGTTTTCACTCACACTGACCCCTCCCAAGAAAGAGGGCTGCCTACACCTGTGTTCCAAAAGTTCTCTTTGAAACTGTTAATGCTTCTTCCTCCTTTGGAGAGCAGACTTTCTTTCCCAACACTTTCTCCTAGACCAAGAGTGTCAACAGAAATGTCTTCCTTCCCTCACTTTTACAAAATTACTTAATTGTACAATGTGCATAGGGAAATACTTAATAAGATAGCTGATAATGAGAAAAAATGACCAGAGTTGCCTTTTTTTAGCTTTTCCATCAGGGTCAGCAGTGCAACAGAAGGTACCACTCCAGCAAAAGATTCGTCCTTGTACCATTTACGATACAGCTTTTTCAAAACATACGAGAGAAAGTACAATACAACTATTGTCAAGTTTTCTGAACACTAACAAAGCCAGGAAGTACTTAATTAATTGAACGAAGCTGTAGCTTATCACATTCTCTTTCAATACAACTGTGAGCACTCTATGCAGTAAACCTCTTCTGAACAACACACAATTAGAAGACCCATAAAATATAGTGAACAAAATACAGTCTAAAGGAAAGATGGAACTTCTTTAGAGGCAAATACTCCTTCAGGAAGATCTCCCTTAGTCAATCTGTTTCTTTAATTCACTTGTAAGAGAGAAATCAAGTTCGTTGGTTTCATTACCTGGTGATTGAACAAGGATATTTATGCTCAAACACTCCTGCCAACACACAGTACACCTGCACGTCTGTAACAATTTAACATGGTTTAGTCACAGCAGGTAAAAGCCTTTTATGTTGCAGTGAATAGGCCCTTTGATACTCATCCACAGTCAAATGCTGCATATGAGATCACTCTGCAACAGAAAACTGCTGTGAAAGTTTGGCTTGAACACAAGACTGTTGAAGAACACTGTTCAAACAGGGTATCATGACAAGACAGATCAGAAGAAACAGCTTTCAATAAAAGGCAGACAGGGCATGCTGCTTATTTTGTACAAGGTGATTTGTTCTATAGCATTAGAAGGGACAACATCAGACAGAGCCAACAACCCACGCAACTGAATTCGTGTCAGTGCCTCCCATGACAAGAACAATCTCTTACATTTAGGCATCTGTCAGTCCTGTGAGGGGAAGCTGAGATATGCCCAGGGAGCAATACTCAGTAAATAGGACCAAACTTCTGTACATTTCAAATGTGCAATCTGGTTAGCTTAAATTAGCTTTTGCCAGGTAGGAAAAAAATGAAAAATAAAATTTAAGTTTCTAAGTTAAAAGAAGGAAAAAAATGCATTCTAATACTCTCCAATTAAATTAGAGTTCTGTATTCGTCACTAAACCTTTATTCTTATAATTAGTCTTTAAATACAAAAGAAATGGGCAGGTCCTTTTTAGGACCTTTTCAGTATTGTCCAGGCTTGGAAGTCAGCAAAGATTTTCCTGGAAGAAATTCAGTTTGCAAAACTATTTAAACAGTGACAGCAGCAGTGATTAGCATTACTATAGCATTAACTAGAGGAATGTACTAAAACAAATGTTTATGAAGTATTGACTTAAATAGCATAAAACATATAGCTTCAGATTACCGCTGTCTTACTCAATATCTCATTTTCATGATAACAATAATAAGCAGGTTTACTGACCTGCAGGTTAACAGGTTTGCCTATTTTTTAAACTGTACATGTGAACTATAGGATTAGAGGATTTATGCTCCTCATGCAGAATACAGAACGCTGACATTGGGAAAAAGAAGAATCAATTGGCTACTGCAGCTTCTCTGTTCTAACCATTAGTAACAACACTTGAAAGGCCAAAAAGGCTACAACATTTCATAACAAGAATGTGGCCAAAAGTCATCCTCACCTTGTAGCACTGAACCCAAGTTTGCATTTCGGCACAGTGAAGCCACTCCTGAATACTCACTGCAACCACTCAGCTCAGCTCACCTGAGACGAATTCTCAGGGCTGGGACAGCCACCAGACATGGTATTCCAGGAGAGCAGCTGGAACAAACAGGTTATTTTCTACCTTCCCTGCTCACATAGTTTTTTTGAGAAGATTAGCAGAGATTCCAAGAAATTCTTTGAATAATTTGAAAATTAAGATAGAGAACAACAGATTGAGATACAAAACTGTGGTGTGGGTTTAAAGATGAAAATTACTTAACGAGGTAATGAAGTTACGAAAATAACTTAACAAATTGCTATTTGTTAGACAGTTGGACTATGGTAGAACTGAGTAGTCATTGAACTATTTAGTGATAACAAAATACTACAACTTTGGTATAAATTGTTACAAATTCCAATTCTTAAGTCTGAAATACTGTAACATACAATATGGCATTTGCACTACTATGATTATTTTGATATTACATTTTATTATCAAATAAAAATACACATCTACTATCCATAAGCAAGAATAATGCCTAACCTATACAGCAATAATGAAAATTGCAATTTCAAGTTATAAATTGAAAGCCTTGCAGAATTAAGCCAGCTTTTCCTGTTGACAGTACACAGTATAAAAGATAAAATTAGAATGTTTATTTAATTTCTACTAAGAGTTCAAAACTGCAATTTCAGAAGTGCTTGATCAAGAATGTCTTTTTTGAAAATGGATTTGCCTTAACCTTTTGATAGTCTTTCTAACTGACTTCGTTTTAAGGGTGCCTAACATCTGCAGTGACATGTACTATCCCTGTTTCTAGTCCTAGCAAATTTTTCTTACTGGGATGATGCTGCATGTCAGTAGCTTTTCCTTCAGAAGTTTTTTTCGATAAAACAATAAATACATGCCAGTTTGGGATCTGCTTTTGCTCACAAGACAACTGAATGGCTTCAAACTTTAGTTTTGTGTTTACCCTGAGGCTACATGAAACGAGGGGCTTGAATGTGTCAAGTTTTCCTGTTAAGTATTCAAAGCTCTTTGCTAAATCTTCCTGGTGACTTCAGTCTCTGCAACTGCCTTTGAATACCTTTAAATAAGCAATTCCCTAAAACCATATTTCATCTTACTGCTCTCACACAGAAGCGTGGGATCCCTTTTTAATAGTTAGACGTGTACAGCAGTTATCACTGGGTGAATTCTTGGATATGTAGGTTTCATTTGTGGACAATTTTAAGGCATATTAAAAAAATAAAATACTCCCACTTTCTTCAAGTACCTTATTAAATGCAAACCCTTCCTGTGCAGTAAGTGCAGTATGCTGTGCAAAGACAATGTCATTTGCAGTGTCAAACAACACACACTTACCCAGACCAAGTTTTTTCGTTACTGATATTGTTTTAAAAAAAGTTGGGCCAAAAGCTTTATTTGAATGATTAAAGTTCAGTCTCTTACCAACTATGATTGAGTCCCTATAAGTGTATCTGAACATTTTTTTGCCATCATTGCCCAGCAGCTACAGCTTCAAGGGACACAGTATAGAGAGAATTCTGTTGCACATTATACTTTAACCAAGAACATCATGCAGAACATCAAGCATAATGCATTTTTCATGTTTAGCCCAGTGAACAAACCTTTTTTCCCAAGACTGAGAAGTTAGCCTTTAACAACAGGAACCCAAGGCAAAAGGATTATGAGAAATATATCAGCATTTCCAACAGACTTTAAAGCAATCTAATTAGGTAGCCACATGCTATGTTTCGTGAGGAAACCAGCAACCTAATAACTGGATTGTCGGCAGAAACAAAATGAAAAGCTCATTATAGCAGTGAAATACTACATTTTCCTCTGCCATCTGCATCCTACAAAATCCTGTCAATATCTCATAGGGCTGACAGACTGTCTGCCAAATAGCTTAAGAAATACCTGCCCTATTTCAGGCTTAGAACTACAATGAGAGGCATTCAGGTTTAAGCACCACCTTCCAAAAGAAAAGGATTCAACACCTGTTAGATGCAGAATTTCAGCTTTACAATGAAGTAAAATTTTGCATAATGTTTATGATGAAATAAAATAAGACTCATACAACACAAGATATTAGTCATCCTCACTTAAAACTTGAGGAACATATTATTACAAAAATTGTGTTTGTAGATTTACTAAGTCGATTACAGGTAGTAGTTTACAACACCACTAAACCACTTTCAATAAAGTGAACTTAACACATTACCCACAATTACACCCTATGGAAGTTAATTGCTTTGTTTTGAACCTTACCCACTACTACTTCCCTTTTACTTCCTTTCTCAACAATTCATCTTTACTGACATCCACAAAACAAAACCACTGCAAATAGACAAATGTTCAATCAATGTAATGATTTAACTTACTGTACTGTGCTACAGTATTTTTTTTCCTTCTCCCAGCTTTCAAAGAACACTGTTTACAGTGTGAAAACCTACTTTTCCCTCAAGCACTCTATTTTAGGAGTGTTTTGTTTTTGTCCAAGTTATTTAAAACTATGTACTTGTTATCAATTCAGAGCAAAGCTCCCATTGATGCCCTTTCTAATACTGCTATAGTTACCATACAAATCCCAAACACAGCACTGCTTTGTTTCGTCTACTAAATGATGTGCCAGTGTTTGAACAATTTATCCTTAAACCACGAGCTTCAGAGAAACAGCTGCTTAATAGTAAAAAAAAAAGTAAAATAAGTTTAAAAAATTAAAAACTATTTAAATACAGTATACTATTTTAATTCAATTCAGAAAAAAGTTCCTTTACTGTCTCATTTCTGAGAAAATATATCAGAGACAACAGCAAATATAGGGTTGATATCCATTTAAAATATGAAAGACAATCCTTGATTATCAGCATCACATCCAGTCCTTACTTTATTCCCCAGGTCTTAGTAAAAGAACAAAAAGATTTTTCTCCCCTTCCCAGGAAATAGATTAGGTAGGCATGACATTTTCCCACTTCACTGTTGTATGCGGTAATAAGCTTTCCTTTTGTAGCATTTATGAATTCAAACAGTGCTGGGGTTAAGCTGGAGCAAAGCAATTTGGCATGCTTGCATCTGCTTTTATCAGGGAAAGGAAAAGCAATCCATGAGATCTGGACTGACCTTAAAGCACAAGTATTTATTTGGAGATTCTTAGGGCTTACCAACTGTGTCTGGTAAGAGGGAACTCAAATTCAATCATGCTCACTACCCAATGTCACCTTAATTCAGGCAATCGCCTTTCAGTTCTTCTGCAGGGCCAATAATGTAATTGGTATTCTGGTACTACAAATATTCTCTCTTTAAAAAGGACACATTAACTACACACTCCCATTCTACCATGCTGCTTTCTATAGGACATATCAGGTTTCCAAAGTCAGCTACTTCCAAATTCAAATAACTTACTTAAAAAAATTAAATCTATGCTGGTCAATGCAATTATATTTTCAAAGTATATCTATATAACCCTCTGATGCCTCTGATGTACAACTGTCCCAGAAAAATATTAAAGTCAATTAACTTATGAGTAAACAACTACTAGAGAAAATGGTCTTAAAAATCTCAGACATATGAAGGAGCTGGTTTGGAAAACAGGCCTTTGTTGCTTTTACTAAGCCATTTCTCAATCTGCTGAAATACAAATGCATTCAGGGAACACACTTCTTCCCCTAGGAACTGGACACTCTTGTTTTGTTTCAAGGTATGACTGCTCCAGTTCTTTCATGAAATCTGAGCAACTTTCAGTGTTTGCGACTCTCAGGTCCACAATAAATTAAAACAAATGCATTAGAAACAATTAGCAGGGAAACATTTACTGCCTCTCAGTGACAAAGATACTTGATCGAATTTAGATCCACTGCAGTGCAAGCAGTAAAACAATGTGAATACATAGTGTGCTGCTTTGCAAATGGAACACTTCCATCCTTCCATCTAATAAATAGTACCGTTATTGCCAGGTAGTGATGTGCCAGTGATTAAGGTTTTATTATTCTTTTTTTCACTTTATTCACTCTTCCTCCATCCTTTACCTACTGGAAAATCTGAGACTATTTTAAAACTGATGGTACATAGAATTAATTCTCAATGACATGATAAGCAAGTCCTACATTTCATACATTCTAGGTACACCAGCATCCTATATTGAAATATAGAATGTGCAGGTGTGGCGCTTAGGAGCATGGTTTAGTGGCAGTGCTTGGCTAATGGTTAGACTCAATGATCTTAAAGGTCTTTCCAACCTAAATGATTCTAAATACACATTTCACATTAAAAAAATCACCAACAAGAAAGAGAACTGTTGTAATTCTTAACTCCTTGTTGAGTGCTTGAACTGAACCTATGCTCAGTTAGGGAGCATAGAAGGAAAGACCCTTCATTCCTTTCTTCTCTAAGTTCCCTTCAGAGCTCCTGTTTTCTCTATCTGGAGCCAGACTAATCTCAGCTCAAACACAAACATGCCCAGAGAATCAGGAATTCAAGCCACGTGTTCTTACAAAAAGATAAATTGATTCAGTTCACCAGGGCTGCTCAGGGCACAAAAGCAAAGCAATCAGGCTCTCAACGAGACACAGAGATCACCATGTGCAATTCCATTTCAGCCAAGGACAAGGTTCTACAGTCAAGATGCTTCACTGCCATTTTCTGCTCACCCAGCCTGTGTGCTTAACATCCCACTAACATACTAAGGACAAACCTAAACTGCCTCTTCAATCCAAAGAGAAGCTGCATGATTCTCTTTAATTCAACATCAAACCCAGATCAGTAGCTGATGCTAATCATAGTAGCTTGAGTTTAATTTAGAGCTAAAGGGGTGAGACAGCAGCTTCAGCAGCTTCAGGATGGAGCTGGCTTGTATTCACCAGTTCTCAACAAAGGTGTGGTGAGCTTCTATCTACATGGACTAGAGCATCTAAGAAATGTGCTCATACTAGGACAGAATTAGTCACCACCTCCTCTCCAGAGAATTTTCCTCCTGCCAGGATCTCTCCAAGGAAAAGCAAGTCTGACAATTAATGCAGGTAACAGCACCTCACAGCAGTTGTGCAGATGTGCCACAAAAAAAGGATGCAGGTACTGTGAGGGATCAAATAGACATTTTCACTCTCTTCCCAAATAAAAAACAGGAGAAAGAACTGGGTGTGTGTGCATATGTGAATATGAAATGGAAGCCAAATCTATCTAAACTAAAGATAATTATAAGGAGATTATTTGGTTCAAGGTCACCTATGGCAGACAACATCACAGTTACCATAATAACTTTAGATAAAAAGAAGATTAGACAGGCACAAAGAGCTGCAGACCTACAGAGTGCTGCTGCCACATACAGAACTCCACTTCCTAGCTCTTCTTAAATGTTTTCCTTTGAAAATATTTTTATTCATTAGAAATATTTCCTTGCTTCAATCTTTTTCTTATATATTTTTCTACCTATTAACAGCTCAACTGCCTATATATACATTAAAAATTAATGTACCATGTCATAAAAGGCAAACATGATCAGAAGAAAAAAAGCAAACTCACGCCACAGCATAGCATACATTTGCTTCTTCTGGGCTATACAAGTCTGTTGTTTAACTGGTCTTCAAACAGTTGATCATAGTGATTTACAGTTTATAACAACACAAATTCATATCAATTTAAATTTCACTGCATAATGTGACTATCTTGAATTTCTACATCTTTCTTTTACGTCGCAGGCTGCTTTAATTATGCCAGTTCAGCTTTCTGAAAGTGACAACAGAAAAATCTGAAAATGAAAAGCTGAAGTTGTTGAAACAAATATAAGATTATGGGATATCTTAATCTCATCAAAATAGCTTGTTGATGAAAATGGGTTTCTGTCAGGCTGACGTAATATCCAATCTCTTTTTAGCACAAAACCCACCCTATTTCTACTTTAACTACAAGTCAAAGAACAATAAAGTTACATGTTTATGAAAAAGTACAGAGTGCTGAACTATCTTCAAAGACTTAAGTTATTGCGATATTATACACACAGACAACTATTATGCTCTGCTACCTAAATTTAGGTATTTATCCACTTAATACACAGTGAAAAATCCACTGTTATGCAGCCTTATGTATCTTAATTTCCTGCTTTCCATAGAAATGCTTGATGCATACTACTGCATAAGCAAGCCTCATGCAAATTCAGAAGAACGATTAAAAAGTAACTTTCAATTTTCTTGTTTTTCTCACCTGGCATTATTAATTTAGGTAGCAGACGCAGGACCAGTGCATTTATTTTTAAATATACTGGCACTAGTCTTTGCAAACATAACTACACCAGCACAACTTAACCACTGTGAACAAAGCAGAAGTCAGCACTTATTCTCCAAGATTTGGAGACCCTCAGCATATCAACTTTCCTTACATTTTCCCTCTATCACTCAGCACTTTTGTCTGATAGGGAAGCCAAGTGGCTAAAGAAGTTGTCCTGTCAGCTTTATCTTTAATCTCTGCACTCAGATTTGTGATTGTGACACAAAGGGTGTAAGACAATGTTTGTCACTGCAATGTAAGAAATACACTTACCTTTAGAGTGTCATCTTTCTGCAATTAGAGACTACAAAGGGATAATAAATACATACATCAATATTTGGCCTATACATTAATAATCATGTTTCGTTTGTACAGCTCCTACTGTATGAAAAAGGTCTGTACTAATAGATGTTGCTTCCCTCTACTGCTTTAATGACACCTTTGTTTGGTCACTAACACTGAACTCATCCAGCAGTCCTGTACATGGAGAGGGGAGCCAAGGCTGAAGCAATTTTGGCCAGTCCCGATTTCCTCTGAAGTAAAAGGGGACTGCCCTGCATGTCAGAGACAACTCAACACAGACAAAAGATCAATTTGTACAAACCCAAGTTTAATCTGGAAGATGATTAACCACCAAATAGAACTAACTACCAAAGGAAGCGGACACTTATCCTTCTCAGTCTCTTCAAATGAAGACAAGCTTTCCAGCAGATGCCCTTCTGCCGAGCATGTTACCTGCCTCCATCGAGGGAAATGAGTGACATTTACATTCCCCACACAGGAGATCAAACAAAACACTTCAGTGGTCTCTTCTGATCTCTACTACTGTGAACCTCTATCACCCTTGTAACCCTAGGTACAATTTTTCTCTAAGTTTAGCACAAAAATAAACACAAACTTGTGCAAAACCAAAATTTTTTGAAACTTTCCTTCAGTTTTCCTGGAAAAATTGACAGAGAATTACTTCTTCTCTGCACCTCATTACTGCTCCCAAAAAAAATCCCACTTCTACCCTCTTCCCTCTTTTAATTTCAGAATTGCACCTAAATTACAATGGTTCTTCAAATTATTTAGCCTAGCAAGATCTGGCTACATAAGGAGTAAGATACCCATTCCAACAAAAACACGTCAAGTCAAGGAACAAAGCTGCACACCTTTTAGCTAGGAACTTCAGAGTTAGGAAATAAGACCACAGATTTCAGGTGCTTTTGTCTTCACTACTGCTGAAAATAATCAGAGGGATTTTAAGTGTGCCTGTATACATTATATATGCATGTTTTTATCAGCATGCATTTGGGTTATTCCCTCAGAAATCCCTCTCTCTTGTCCACAGAAAATCTGATTCAGGTTTCAGAGTTTTTACTGGGAAAAGGAAAACAATATACGAAATACATTTTAGCTTTTATATGTTATGGGTTTTGTGACAGAAGCAGCAAGCTTTCTGCTGTTTAAAATGTTCCCGTTCACCTACATTTTACTTCTGAGCTTGTTTTGGATATTCTTCATCTGTGACATTGCCATTGATTTATTCTGGTCAGAAATCATCGGATTTATTTATGTTGAGCAAACCAGTGGGCTTTCTAAATGGATTATCATCAACTTTTTTTTTTTTCACTTTTTTTTTAAGGAGGCCAACAACTACTGGTTTTCCCAACGAACTGCACTCTGGGAAGTTCATTACACACTTAGTCTTCAAGACCATCAGAAGTCATTCTGCTTCTGTGTCATGCTCTCAGTGATTATATATTGTGTAAGTGCTGTCTATAATGACCAGGCGAACCAAATTCAGCTGAACACCTTTATCTAATTTTTCAAACCTAGAACATTACATCCCATTTCATTTTTATGAGACTTATTTCAAACTTTTTCCAGGCAGGTCCTGGGTACAAAGCTGATGTTTTTCTTTGTTTTTTCTTTCCACAGCTCTCTAAACCACCCCCAGAACTCATCAGATAGAACGGCATCAGTCGTTGTTGAGCTTTACAACAGTCATATTGATTGGTATCTCCCAAAGGCACATTGTCATCATTTTACCACTGATGGGGTTATGGGCAGACACACACTCTGACATTCCCCTTAGATGTGATAAATGCAATCCTCATTTTCTCAGATCTTGTGCAATTCACCACAAATCCATCGATCACCACAGAATGACCCTTTCTATTCCACTGAAGCTGTGAAACCCAAAGATAGAAATATCTTCCTAATTCATATGTATGCCATATATTCCACAGTCCTACGTATTCCATATATTTCATTAGATTGGAGTGATGCAGCTCATCATTTCCATGATGAAAATATCAACTGGTGTATTCCTTTTGAATAATGTTGTACAGCATCACTTTGAATAAAACATTAACAGGTTTCTCCCCCACAATAATCTATCTCATTTTTAAATACCAGAGGGCATTCCTGACATGTACCACATGTGAATCATTTTGCTTGTGGACTTCCACAACCATTATCATTACAACAAACAGAAACCAGTTGGTGGTTGTTACTAGCTGATCTAGTAAAAACATTTTTAAAACCAGACATAACAGGCTAGAAAAAATTTCTTCCTATGCTTAACATAGGAAAAACCACTAATCAGAATTTACTAAGTGTTATGCTTTGTGCATCTTTTGCCAATATTCTCAAAACAAGTAAAAATTGGTCATTGCAAGAATAAAGCAGCCAAGTCAGCCACACATGAACTTCAAAGAGCAACCTGCACAAACTCAGTGCCCTAACATTGCTCCTATTGCAGAACTACTAAGAGTGTAGAGATTATGGCAACATTTGGCCTAGGGTTCAAAATTCTAGGTGCACTATTTTAGGAAAATATAATAAAATCTCCATAAAGGTTTGAACACTTTAAATGCTAAGCAAGTGCTCGTGATGAAAACAGAGATGCCTGTCACTGTCCTACTGAATTATAAACTGTTCTTAGTTTTGTGTCTTAAATATACAATTAAAAGCTTTCCATCTCTCATTTCAGATAAGGAAATTGCAATCCTTCCTTGGAAATTAACTTTCATCTAGTTCCTGGACATGTTTTTTTTAATTATTATTTTTGGACCAGAAGCCATTTAATTATTATATGTAGCTTACATTTGCATATCTGGAAATAGTTTTTTTATTCTCTCTTCTTCTACCATTTCATTTCAGTCCATTACCAGTGGTGTGAGCAGGTTGCTGACTATGCTGATAGGCAGGGAGCAGGGAGAAGTCCTCGCTCCACATTTCATTCAGATAATAGAAACCTGCAAGCTGCTCAGTGTGACAGATGAGCTCTGTGAGCTAAAGCAACTTGTTCCGCCTGTCAGGATGCAAAAGCCTACAGCAGCAAGATACAATTGTGATGACACCACCATCACGAAACTGGGTCAAACATACGGTCACTTTAAAACAGAATGTCACCCGTTCTTTCTACTTGAGGAATTTGATTCAGTGACACTAAAAGCTGTTAGATACCATTGGTTATATATCCAGGTTTAAAATGAAACTGTTTCTTTGACAGTATTTGAAGGATCCTCTTGCAGGCCCTACTTTGTCATTAAAGTTCGTAGGAATCACAAACTGTCAAATAATGTCACTATTGCCCAGAGCAAGCGGGTGCTTTACGAGGACAACACTCTCCATGTTGCACCAGGGGAGCTGGGCCTTTGGAGTAATAGCACCATTATGACCTTTGTGGATTAAATGCATTAAAATCATCACAGAATTTTAAAGGAAATTATACACATATAAAATGGGTTTTTTTAATCACAGAAATAAAAATAAAAGATACCTGAACTCATGCCTACACCTATTATTTTCTTTAGATCATCATCTCATACAAAAATTATTTTTTTATTTTTAGTGGAATAAAAGAATTATTAAATGAATATTAGTAAAAAAGTAAAGATAAATGAAAAGTAATATTTAATAAACTGGTCCAGTTATTTCCCTCAGTCTTGGAAGATTTACTTGCATCATACTGTGATGCTGAAATATCCCATGCTATATTACAAGCATGTACTGTTCAAAGATTAAATAACTGTGGCATACAGATCACACCACACGCTGGTTCTACATAAGATTTGGAAAAGCAGATAATGAGGTGAAGATAGTTCTGGCCATACTCTGATATTTGATGAGCAAAATCTTGCATGTATTAAATGACATGTAAACCTATCTTTTTTAACAGAATTACACTATGTATATGTTTCAGCACAGATAACTTTAATCCAAAAGTACTAGAAATGTAGAAGGGAACAGTAAAGGGTCTAAGATCCAAAAGTAATTTCCTTCTCAATATTTACCAGTTTGTGTTGACAGTGTGAGTCAAGCTCAAATCATGGACTCAGGTCAAGTAAAAACTCCCAGCCTATTAGATTCCACAGTTTAATTTAGGTATTTCAATACAGCATAATGAAGACATTTTATATATTTCAGGTTTTGATGTATGTATTTTTCTGGTTTATGTTACATACTTGCCTTTCTAGTTCAACACAAAAATTTTCAGGAAAAATATTTTCAAGAAAAACTTCTCATGGAGCCGTTCTGTTAAGATGATTCATATTTTCATGCAGTTAAAAACTTATATAATTCTTTAAAATAATTGTTGTTTACTTGCTTTGATTTCTAAATGTCTTTGATCTCATTCATTAATATTCATTAGACTTCTGATGTTGGACTAATGAGAATCTTACACATTTATGCGAAGCTATTTAAACAATGCTATCAATTTTTTTTTTCTGACTTACATTTTTCATCAACACTGACAATACTTAATTCTTCGTATTCTCCAGTTTTTTCTTCAAACTTCCTGAAGAGATGGTACCCATTCTCCAAAACAAAGGGGAACTCAACAAATGCATAACTAATTCAGCCAATTTTGAGCATAGAACCCTAAGCAGATAACAAGAGAAACACATAATATATATGGACAGAATGAATAATGCTCAAAGGAAGAATCCAGCCACAACTTTTCAGCCTCAGGAGTTTACAGGCACAAAAGCAGCAGCGCTGCTCTTGTCAGAAGACAAGAGCAGCCACTGATTATTTCCCATCCCAGGTGCATACACAACATGCAGGAACAGCGAGGCACTTGTGTGCTTTGTATTTCAGAAAACATCGGCTGTGTTCAGATTGAGTTTCCACTGTTTGCAGTCCATATCCACAGGAAACTGAAAGGAAGAGTGTCCCAGAATGCTGCCCAGAATCACCTGCATTGCACACACAGCATAAATGAGAAGCACCCAAGGGAACCGATGCAATTCACCACAACATGGCAACAAACAGATTCAATACAATCAATTTTTTTTTTTTTTTTCAGATAAAGCTACACCAGTTTGAAACCATCCATTAGAGGAGTCTGTCTAGGAATTAACTCCTACACTGCAAGAGAAATAGCCATTATAAGCTTCCTAATGACAATAAAATAAATGTGCAAATGCAGCTAAGTACATAATTATGCAGTGCCCACTACAGCATAGACACACCCATACACCAAATTTCCACACACACAAAGCCACAGCTCTTGTCTCAGTATCAAATAATAACAAAAAAGTTCAAGGACAAAGTATTCCTAATTCTAGGATTCCAATGTATCTCACAGGATGCTACCAACTCCAAACTTTTTAAAAGTTTCTTTTGTATATCAAAGTTTAAAAGACCTTCACTGGTACAAATGTTTTATTATGTGTGAAGATATGAATATGAATGTCGTTCTATATTACAACGCAGTTCTGGAAGAAAATAATAAAGTAATTTTAGAAGCTTTACATAGCATCCAAAGTATTTATATAAGCCAGAATTCTGATTATGTGCAACACTTACCCCTACATATCACTCCTAAATGTGTTATTAATCTTCCTCTAAAGAACAATATTTCCATCTTTTCTTCCTTTCTATTCTTCTCTATTCCCCTGCATTCAGATCCTCATACTTTGTCTGTAACTCTGATTCTCAAGCTTACCTCTCGGAAATGTGCCATCATAGCATACGTCATACTGGGATTTTATCCCACTTAAGCAAGTCTTCTCAAATCAAGCCATGCATCAGAATTAACATGACACGAGAAGTGTTAATATCACAAAACTAGAAGGCAATTTTTTTCCCCTGACACCTGGGGAAGTAAAAAACAGGATAACATACTATTTAACAGAAAGTTTTCCAAGTAAGTCAAGTATACACAACGCTTGGGGTTTTGGGGTTTTTTGTTACAAAACATATTCTAATGTCTAATTCAAATATCCTGAAGTTTTCCAATTTTAAATTTTTAAATTTTTTCTTAAATCACACTGTCAAGGCCTAACACCTACAGCTTCAGTTGCAGCACTGGGAAGGCTACATCTCACAACAGGTATAAAACACTACAGTTAATTAATGGACTAGGATTCAAACAGCAAAACTGATGAAAAGCTGACACAGAAATCTTTCTCATTGGAAACACTTATGTAAAGAGAAATGACAGTGCCTGCTACCAACAATAATGAATCAGTGAAGGAAAGCTTACGAATTATACTAATTAGTAAGAAGCAGACAAGACAAATGAGAGCCTCATAGCAGAAGCAGCACCTTGGCAAAACTCTCACAAGCAAAAGCACCCAATCTAGGCCTCACCATCTTGTGTGTCTTTCAAAAGAGGCACCCAGCAGTCCAATGTTTGCCCTATGGAATTAGAACCAACCAGCCTGGGCAAGGACACGATTTACTAAAGCAATTCTTTAAACTAAAAAGAAACCAGTGTGACCAATCTGTTGCTGCTAATGGCCAAGCTTGGTTACATCCACACGGACCAAAGCAACTGCAGGTTAAATACACACTGAACCAATCTTTGGCAAATAGACAAGTGCTCTGCTTACAACGACATCTATTGCTTACTACTGAAAGCACCATAACTGCCCACATGAGATTTATATTCTTCTACACATAAAAAGAGACTCAGAACAATTTTCTTAACCTCTCATATAACTGCAAAATTTATCCATCCTTCCAGTAAAATGTGCACTAAAACACAGAGTTTTGTTAAGTTTTAGTACTATGTTCATTCAATCAGCATGTTCTGCCTCATTCAGATTCCAGTTCCTTAAGTCAGAAAAGAAAATGTCTGAATGATCTTGACAGGAAAATCTGATTTAGTTAAACAGCTCAAGACTTTCCAAGTGAATGTAAACTTCAAAAAAGATACTCATTTTTTAGTGAAAATCATTATTATTGGTTTGAAAATGTCTTCATTCCTACAAGTATCATTAAAATTTTTTTTTGTGTCAAACAATCACAAATATTTCAACCATTCTAGAGACAGAACTGGAATTCAAGGGGGCTTATATAACAGCCTTTTTTAGGACAAAAATTAGGCTTTTACAATGCAGTTTCTTTTGTATTTAATAGAAGCCCACTTCCTTACTAATTGTCACTGGTTCTGTGACCAAAAACTGCAATTAGTTATGCTTGACGACACACACATGAATCCTTTTGTGGTTATATTATTCAACCTGAACATTAATAGCAGCACTGTTATAAATTCTACAGGAATTGCATCACCACGCCTATTTTATTAAAACATTTGTGGCAAGAGACAGTTAAATGCTGTGTATCCTTTAAATATATTATTCTAGTTGGGAAAATAGTTACTCTACCAGATGAATTAGAGAAGCCAAGAAACCAAAAACCAAATAAGACTAGTATTTAACTTGTACAAACAGTACTTAATGTTTAAGATCACATAAAATATGAAAAAAATAAAACGCATTACTAATACTGTCTTATTTTCAAGTAGACCTCATAGTTACAAACAAGTTTCACCAGAAAAATAAAACTGACAGCAAAACAAAACCAACAAAGCAAAACAATTTTTATTAGTTCAAATGAAACTAACCAGGGCTACCAGCAGTAAGAACCTACCTTCTTTTAAATTCCATAATGAATCTCCTCTTCTGACCTTTATAGAGCTCAAGATGCATACGTACACAGAATAAACAAAATAATTTGAAAGCAAATTCACTAAGTGCACCTGACCTTTGAAACAGCACAGATGATTTTAATCGGATTTGCACAATGTTAGTCTGTCTCAGGTTCCTTAAAGTAACACAAAGATGACAAAACTACTTAAGGAAAAAAAAAGACAACATTTTACCAAAATAAAACAATCTTCAAATATTTTTTTAAATAGCCCTAAGAGTCTCAGATTCAGAAAAGATTCCTCTGAAATTCTACTCCCTTAATATCCAGCTAAGGTGTACAATTCAGCTCTAGAGAGAAAAGCCCTTTCTGCCAGTTTTGCACATTTCTGTCTCAGTTAAGTTGAAGAGCTGACACCTAAAAGAAAAAAACCCCATAATTTACACAAACATTTTAAAAATCGGGTTTTGTAGGAGTGGCCTGTAGTTGCTTCCTTGATCACCTAGCATGCAGTGGCTGCTTAAAGCTTCTCAGTTACATTCATTAGATTAGATTTAGATTTTTCAGAGATAATGACTAAAAAATATCAAGATCTGCAGCATAAATAACCTGACAAGCAGTGCTGACTAGTAAAAGATCTCTAGTTACAGACAACAGAAGTTCTCAGAAATATACACAAATGAGCCTTAGCTGAACTAGATGACAGCACCTTCCTTTGTGGAAGGACAGATGTCGTATCAGGAGTTAAAGAGCATTTATAGCCACCAAAGCTGACCATTGCTTGTAACGCTTGGAAAAAACAAGGAAAGAAATCTTATACTTTATACAAGGTCCAAAGGTCACTGCAAGTGGTTCCATTACTTGTGCCTGATGAAATGAGAATAATTAGCATGGGGAGCTGAAAGCCCTGTTTAGGTTCACAATGTTCAACCTCCATCAAATTAGACCTTCCATGCCAACAGCAACAAGAGGGTTCTGCCCAAGATGGAAAAGACAGCATGAGAGTAAAATGTGACTAAACACATTAAAGACACTTAAAAAAACTGAAGTTTGGCTTTGGTACTTTTGAGAAAAAACAACAGTAAGCAGGACAAAGATCCTCATTAATTACTTGCCCAGTTGAGAGATGCAATAGGACAACACAGCTTTGTCAAATAATGCACTTTATCTGCTCCTGGCCTAGTTGCTTTTAAAGCTTCACTTCTTAGTATTTACAGAGAGATTTTCATTTTAATAAATCACTTAGATAATAGAACAGCTGGAAAGGAAACATAAAGTAAATACTATTAACTACATGAATTTGTAAGTATTCGTGGCTCACAAATGAATTTTCTATATTGGCTGTTTCCTCGTAGAACCAGCACTACTCTTGTAATTCTTATGAGCAGCAAGGTGAGTCAAATGTGTTTCTAAAGAATTTGGTCCCCTTATCCACACTCAGATCATTGTGAGCAAACCCTGTACTATTTGACATAGCCTCTGAGACAATAAGCAAGAGAACAGCTTTCTGAAAACCAGCTTTGCTGAGAGCTAACACATGTTGCGGTGGGATCACGAACAGAGCTTTCCAGAACGGCATTCCTTCATTTGTGTGTCACTGATTCATTCTCGGAAACTGCTGTGGGCCAGCCACCCCTTTCAGATTATGGCAACAATCACACTCTTCTGCCACTTTATTTTGGTCTTTTTCTCTCTCCTTTGCTCACAGAGAATTTTACAGCTTGTCTTTTGCAACAGCTATCTGATATCCTCATCTTTTCCTATTAAGGATTTTAATTTATTCAGCTTATCAGGAAGGTTGAGAAGGGAGCTGATCACTGTGTACAGACACTTGCACAGTCTGTCAGTGTGAAGCATTCTGACCTTGCAAACAGAGTTACAGAGGCCCTGGCACCAGGAAATAAATCACACTGAGTGCAATGGGTGGTTCCTTACAATATTGGCAAATACTATTGATAATTGCATCATTCAGTCTCAACACGCAACACAGAACCCGTTACAATGCGAGTGTTGTAATAACTATAAAACATTTAAGAAATAATGTAGAATGATTTTATCTTTCCTAATGCTGCCTTCATATTCCTATTTTTAATATACAATGAATGCTCACACACATGATCAAAAACTAACATTACACTAGAAAAATAAAGAAAAAACAGCTGCCAAATGGAATAGAACTTTTAGTTTCATATTTTCCTTTCAAATTTTAAAGCAATTTTCTGTATCTTTAGGCAAACACAAACCTTTACAAAAATCTGCTTTCCTGAGAAAGTAATTTTCATTTATTTGACTACTCCTATCAAAATATCTATACTAAAATGCACTGTTTTGTCTAACCTTCGAGTACCTCAAATTGTATCCTGAGTAAGATTCTTTGCACTGTTTTGCTTCAATATACAACCACCTCTAAATCTTCCCTGATTTCAATCCTGCCCCCAGTATCCTCTCATATAACTTCAGACACTAATCCTGATTTTTGTTACAAAGTTGCAGACAAGTAACTATTCACCACCCCACAACTATTTACTATCCCACACCGAACAGCCACATTGCTAGTCAGACTGCCAAGAATACTCTCCATAGTCTTCCTTTTCCAGTTCAGTCCTTAGTAGGATAACTCATGATAAATACATTTATAAAAATGTCTTATATATATATAATACAAATATTTCACTACCAATATTTCATTCCAGTTTTTGATAGGCAAATAACCAGTCTTACACCAGTCTGTAATGATAACTGAACCAAACACTTTAGTTGACAATAGTTTGCAGCAACACACAAACAGGCACAGTAGTTTAACAATCACCACTTCCCCAGACAATAACATCACTGCAAGTTTAAATCCAACTCCTATAAAGGCTTGCAGAGCAATGGAACTGAAGTCCAGGGTCGTAACATTTTCTAGAGAAATATTAGATAGACCATTAGGTTCTCATTCGAGCTCTGCTGGTCTGCATTTTGGTTTCTCTATAAATATTTTTAAACAGGACTACCCATTTTCTTCAGCAAAACATCTGCCTAATCAAAAATAAGACTTAGAGACTCATAAACCTCAGATTTAGGCAAGCTCCCTTCTGTCCTTCCCCCCTCTCTTTCTAATATTGAATGTTTTAAAGACAAATTTCACCTGAAAATTTCTCTGCAATGAACCAAATTCTGCTCTTCTGAAATAGGATTCATCACAACCATATAATTCTTAAATATTTAATAACACAACATACACTAAAAAGAGACTGAAAGTCTGAAATCATTAAATCATTAGGACATGTCCCAGCACAAGAAATAAAAGGAGACATACATTTCTCTGCAAGTGTAATTTCAAAGTCCTTTCACAGAGGGATCTAAAGACTGTCAGCTTGGTTGCTCTGCTACTGTATATTAAATAACCAAGTAATGAAGCTACTGGTTTTGATTCATGGAAATGCCGAAAAGATCGTGGATAAAGTACACAAAACTAATGATATCTCCTTTTTTTTTTTTTTAAGGGGAGTATCAGGAAGGTAGCAAAAGTCAGGTAAAGCATCAAAATGGGAAAAATAGTGACAACAGAAAACAACAAAATCAAGCATCTTTTCATTTCAGTGACCATTTAGAAAAATATTACTGTATTAATGCTATTTAAAAGCTATTTCAAAATCCAAAGTCTCTATGAAATACTTTACTTCCTACCAGTTCAGGGAATCATTATATTGTTTTTACTAACAGAACACTGATGCTCATTCCTAATGCCAGCTAAAATGCAAATTTGAGCCTTGTGTGTTACCTACTGCTTTCTAACAGGCCTTCATTATCTCTTAGTTCTCAGTTAAGACTCGTGCACAAATCCAGCAGAACAGTTTAGAAGGTACTTAATTTTCAGTATTTGCATAATAACACAGAAAAGGATAAACAATATGCATACTTAGTGCCAAGCATCAGCACTATGCCAATTTAAAGCCTTATTCTTTAACATTTCAGAAATAATTTTGAAAACAAATGACATATATAAAGTATTCCAACAAGTCAGTATGCAGTGACTTCTGAACAACAAAACACCTCCCAAGGCCAATACCGACCAGACACATCAGATTTTTAGTGACTTTAGACCTTGCTAAATCTCTGCAAATGTTAATGCTAAAAAACCTTTACATTCAGAAGAATTGATATAAATGTTTTTGACTATTCATGCAGTAAGACAGAGCATTATTTTGATAAACTAACAGGCATCACCGCAGTGCCAATACAGAAATTCTGTACTTTGGAGTATCTAGAAATGTGAAGCAGACAAATGCAGGTGTTGTTATGTGTTACAAGGCAAATCTGATGAGCTACACTGGGAATATTCAGTATTGCAGTGCAAATTGAAGAGAGGAGAAGCACACAGACTGAATAAAATAAAATGATTTATTTACACCTCACAATTAGGACATTTTCTTTAGTATTGTCCAAAAGATTAAAACTAGCTTTTTTTCCTAAGACCTCTTCATAATTTTTCAAGTTTGCTACTAGAATAGCCACACCACTTCCAAAAGGGGTAGGCCTTTAGAAGCACTCAATAAATTTGAAAAATTCTATGCTGTTACCATAGCTATTTGCAGGGACCTATGCAAAAACCTGCTCCCCTCTGTAGGTACCCTCAGCCCTCCCACCCTGACACATCTCCCTCAGGAATTACAGTCTTGGGAACCTCCACTTAGGGGCCTTTTATAGCTTGGGATTCCCCCTCACAATCGAAGCACTGGTGGAGGAGAGCTCTTTCAACAACTTTCCAACCCGTTCCTTGTAGAAAGACAGTTAGCAGACTGTCGTGAAATTTAAGGGAAGGGAGGAGGAACTAGTCTTAATTAAGGGCTTCTGCAGAAACTCTCTGAACATCTGAGTCACTTAGAGAACAAGTACAGTCTAATTGCACAGTCCCAAATAACTCTGCCTAGACACAGTAGGTGCTGGGTTAGTCATAAACAGGGCCAGATCCAGCCCTTTCCAATGGGAATAACATTCAACTAATGCAAGTCATTTTTACCACTAAAGCTTTCTACATGCTGATTATGAAACTGCTTTTCTCATACAACACAATTTTATCCTTAGTTTGTGTGCACATTATTAAGTGGAGAGGTACCTCCTTCACTACAAAAACTTACACGCAAAAGTGAAAGGCTTCAAATTCTGGCATTGACTATTGAGCATGGATACTCAGAATTATCCTGTACCTTTAGAGACAATCGTATTTCCCTCCCTCGTTCCCAAAGGAACCCAGAAGGCATTTTATCAGCAAATAAGACAAACTATGATTTGGTTAGGCTTTTAAAATAAAAAAAAAAACAAATAAAAACCAAACAAGCAAACAAAAAACCACAATTACATATGCATTTGAGCACTGCACTCAGAAAATATGAGTTATAAACTACAAGGATGCACAAGGAAAACATTGCACCAAACATATCTAAGAGTTTTATTTGATAAATTACTGGTGCAGTAGAGAAACAAGAAGAATGAACATAATTTATTAAGACTTTCTTTAAAGCGTCCATCTCCCCCTAGAGCTTATGGAAATAACAAAGCAAAAAAACCATATAGCCCTGTAAGGCTAACTTAAATCTAAGTGAGAAAAAATCTATAGGAAGGCAAAAAAGACATTTCAGATACTATCTTAATAAGGAGAAAATATGGATGATACGGGTCAACTTATATTGATGAACAAAATAAAACATTGCCTACACAGCAGCAAAATATTCGAAAGTCATCAATTTGCATTTTTCAATCATTCTCCTATTAAGAACTGAGCTACAGAAGTCAACAATGTTTTTCTTGGAGACTTAATATATCAGCATTTGGCCCTCTATAGTAAACATAGCCAATTTGTCTGAAGCTGTTTATTTACACACTAAAGACATTCTATACACAAATCAGCTGACCAAGTTGGAAAGTGACAATATTTTTAACCTTGGCAGAAATAGACAGAATTATAAATATATGAAATAATATAAACAAATGTAATTGACATAATTGAAGCTGCAGATACTGGAGAAGAAAGAATGACTGACATATATAAAACTGAGTAATTCAATTTACTGCAAATTCTCAAAAGGATTCATGTGACAAATGACAAAATGAATATGAGAGGATTATACATTGTAACTATAAAAAGGCAAATCCTATAAAGTACATACACAGTTGTAATATGCAAGACAAGTGGATAATCCCATGTTCAATGTTAAGTTATATGAGTTGACCCATTGTTTCCAATAGCATCTCTATATCCTCCAATTTTCCCAGCATGTAAAAGTATTAACTTGGCCACTAGCAAAGTCAATGGAAACTGCAAACATACAGTTCAAAGGCTGTCGAACTAAAATATTTTACTGTCAGTACAGGCTTTGTGTAACACACTATTCTCACTGCACTCTGAGACATAAACCATAACAAAGAAAAAATTGTAAGAAGCTGAATAAAACCATCTGAAAAATGGATTCAAATAAAATAAATGTTTAATAAATAAGTAAATGAAAACAAGTAGGCTCCACAGCTTTTCACATATTGCTGCCTTAATTCTTCTAAGTTTTCTCAATACTACAATACCAATTAAATTAGCGTTATTGTAACAGCATATTTTGAGGAGATTGAATTAGAACTTGCATCAGAAGTGCTATACTTGAAAATGTAACAGCTCCCATTGAATGAAACTAGCAACATCTCTGCCCAAATGTCTCACAAGGGGAAAAAAATAAACAAGCTGAAAGAAATAAACTAAAGGTTTCATAGTAAGTGGTGGAATTGACAAGCAAACTAAACACAGCTTTTGCCAGCACTCTGCCTAACACAGGAAAAAAAGCAGTGTGTGTGTGTAGAATTTCTTTTCAGCACACAGAATGTAACTTTTGAAGATAGGAACAGTACTCTGCTATCATTCAAAGATTTAAAACTACTCAGAATGTCTAAAAGTGCATTTGAAGGGAAATGTGAAAGCGGGTTATGTAATCGGAGGGCCTGCTATTTATTGGAGATAAGAGACATCTTGTCCTGAAGAAAAAGGCAAAATATTTAATGTCATTTCTCCATTAGACATTTCAGTGATTCAATTTAAAATTAAGATCTTAGCACATGGTCTGGAATGTCTCTCTTCAATCACCAACATCCAACATTCAAAAATTAAATACTTAAAAAACTGCTTACAGGTGACATATTGTGCAATTGTTCTTTGAACTGAACTTTGTATTTTCCTCTTCTTAAGAGTGTTAAATAATTTAATATTTTTAATTACACTATACCCCAAAAAAAAGTTTAAATCTAAAATATTTTTTGTCTCAAAAGCAACTTTCAGCTGAAAATCTCTGAGCTAGCATTTTAGGTTCCAGCACAGAACCAAGAACAAGAGGACTATTTTGGGGAGGAGGTAGGGAGTGGGCCTTTTTGTTGTTCTTTGTCTTGATTTTATTAATTTCTTAAATGAGTTACTGGGAATCTGCAATATGAATCTATTCCTTGGACACATGGTATCCTTGGAAAAACATAGCTACCTTTGCCGTGTGTATGGTACTGTCACCCAGGCTATCCCGTTCAGCTAAAATAATTTAGGAACTTATATAAAATAACTTGATCCATCACTTCTACAAAGTGCGTAAGGCATCTAAAATGGCTTTAAGCGTTACTGCCTTCCACAGGAATTTAAACTTAAGCGATTGCTCAGAGTCTCAGTGATCCAAGCATGGGCTGGTTGTTGCAATGACTGCCCTGCGTTTTGCTGGAGCGTGGGAATTAATGGATCTTCTGTACCACACCGTGTTTCTACCGCTCACTGAGAGGCCACAGCAGCGCTCACGAGGGGCAAAAAAGCACTTTTCATTAGAGCGAAACGTCCGCACGAGGGTATTTCAATATCGGAGGGGAGGAACAGGAGGATGATGGGGCAGTGAGGACGCGGAGGGCACGGGGGCGGCGCCGCCTCAGGGAGCGGGGGCAGCGGTGCCCCAGGACTCCCCCTCAGGGCCCGCCACCCGCGGCTCCCGCTGGAACGATCCGCAGCGAGGACAAGGAGAAGGAGAGTGAAATTAACACAAAATGGAGACTTACAGTCCTGCTGTGACGCGCGTGCGCGGCCCCGCCTGTGACGGCGGAGGGCCGGGAGGCGGGGTCGTCGCTCTATCAAGGGGCCGCCGGGACGGTGGCTGAGGCGTTGTGGCGCCTTAGGGGCTGTGGACGATTTTCCTGCCTGTGGTGGATTTTGCCGCTTGTGGCGGGCACAGGAGGATCGTGAGGGGAGCGGCTCCTTGGCCGCGGTGGCCGCCCTTCAGGTGCCAGCCCCCCCGGAGATAAGGGACACCGGGGGAGTGCAGGAGCACCGTGCCCAGGGCCAGCCGTGCCCGAGGTGAGCCCGCAGGGAAAAGTCTCACAAATTGTGTGGACGCTTCCCATGGCAATACGAGTAGCTCACACCATTACAAGTAGGGAAAGTAACGTCACAGTCTGTGCTGTGCTTGTGCAGGTGCGCCGGGTATCTGGTTTGGACCCCACTGGAGACAGGAGTTGCGATGCTACCGTCTATTTTATTCTCATGTTGCCTTACGGTTTAGTTCTGTGTAGCAGCAGTGAGACTCTATCACTCTGTGCCTCAGTGCAGGCAGTGATGTCCCTGCTGTATTCCCTGGCACAGACACGGGTGTTTGAGCTCCTTCAGTTCAGTACTGGAGTCACACAAGGCCCTCTGTAGCAGGAGCTTCTTCCAGAGCACCACATCTAGCACCATCATCAGCTTCTGCCATTATTTCTCCTTCCACCCTTTTCTTAAAGCAAAAAAGCATGGTTAGTGCCTTGCTCTTGTTCAGTTGAACTGAGCTTTTTTTTTTGGTAAAGACAGGGTTTTGCAGCAGAAAGCCAGGTTTCCAATGGGTCTTTTGGTTTGTAGAGAGTTCGTTTTCAGTTTGGTACCCAAGAAAGTCTCTTACACAGCTACTTTTATGTATATCCACTGTAGGGGAATGAAGTTGCTGAACATTACTGTTATTCCAGCACTTTGAGCAATCAGAGATGCTGGGCTCAAGCCCAAACCTTGAACTTTATTTTACATACTAAATAACATTAGTATGAAAGACAGATTTGATATGTTTGCTGGAGCCAGTACCACTAAGAATTAATGCAGTTCGTTCTTACTGCTGTATTCATGAACACTGCCACAAATAATGACCAATACTCCAGTTATTATAGTTTATCCTGGAAACTCATATTGAAGACATTGTTGTCACTAATCCATGAATGTGGTATCAAGTGTCATTATTATTTAACGCCAATAGAATGCCAAGATTGCCTTTTGATGCCGTTGCTGCACATAATGTCTCAGTATTTGTACTTCCATCCAGCAAAGTCCCTTGTCCAATCCCAAAAATCACTCCATGCTGAAGTGACAGCATCAATTCCCCTGCTGTTACACATTTTGTCAGCCCTTTGTGACACTGCACAGCAACAGGTCCCTTGAGACATTTGTCTGCAAAGCTACCCCAGATATGTCCCTTTTACAGTGTGTACACCTGTCTTCTAGGATTATGCAATTGAGAATCCAATAGTGGCTGCTCCTCCTATATGCACTTGATCCTGAGAAACATCCTGACCACTCATTTTGTTTACAAAAGTATACACAGTGGGAGCAATTCCCTTATCTAGTACAGGTGAAGTATTTTGCCATTACAGGGTCACTTTCTTTCTCACTGATCATACTTTTCCCTTCCTGACATGCTTTACTGTCATTAATTGTTAAGGAGACCATATAATTAGTAAAAGCGAAGACCATCAGACTTGTATATGGACAATTTTGCTGCCATTTGCAGATGGAATTCCAAATCAAGGTATACTGTGTGAGATGATGTGCCCATCACACTCTGATGAAAATACACTCCTATCCTTTTATGTGAGTTGTCCCTTGTTGACTCATATTTTTAAATAGGATTCAAAAACATTTCCTCTTTTAAAGTCAGCAAGAAAAGTTAAAATTTAAGACAGTTTTGTTGTCCCAAACACACACTCATGATACTGTGAAAACACTGTACTGCAGTATATGCTGAAAAAGCAGACACTTCAGTAAAGCAGCACATCAGAAAATCTGCTTAAATATGTCAGAAAGTTTTAAAACCAACAAAAAAACCCCACCAACAAACAACCTTGAATGTTATTCAACTGTGTTGAAAGCAAATGGCAAATTCTAATCTCTTTGAATAGCTCTAGACATAATTCTCCACTTCTGACTCTGCAACCTCTGTCTGTAACCAGAGATTATGTATTACGTAAATACTGGAACTGCTAAAATATGTCAGAGACACACAAAGAGGTGGGCTACTGCTACATCAGAATCCTTAGCTTACCCAAAAAACCAGCTTTAATATCCTATTACTAGCAGAGAAATATAATACATACGCAGAAGTGAAGTGTGTTTCTAGATAATCTGCTTCTAACATTCAGCTGAGCATGAAATCTCTTGAAGAAAAGCTTGATGGAGAGCCCAGGAAAACATTCCTTTAGCTCACTGCTGCTTGTTTGTTCGATGGGGCAGTTCACTTTCTTCCTTTATTTTGAGCTACTTTATACTTATGAAGAAAGTATTTTTCCTCCCTCTAATCCTAAGAGGAGCACGAGCCCTTGATATCTGGACTTTGCCAATTTCACAGTTTCAGTAAGTCGGGTCCTTATAAAAGGTGTTTTGCCTGTAAAATGATACATGAGAATCTATCTTCCTCTGTGATGCATGAGAATTGTATTTCTTTTTCAGTGAGTTCTGTGGTTTTCAATGTGAAACTATCTTACATGATATTAAATTACAAGCCTTAGAGCTGTGATGTTACATAGCATGTATTTTCAAACAAACTTTTTATTGTCTTTTGCCTCAATATTTGTTGTGTATCCAAAAAGTAGGAACATAGTAGTTCTGAAGAAGTAAAAATGGTATAAGTAAATGAAAATCTGCAGGTTTTTTCCTATAACAAGGTGATTCTTCTCATGGTCTCTTTCTGCTGGGTTGTGCAATTTAAAGTGTGTGTTTACTTCTTTTTGTGTGAAATGATGTAATTCACAATCCACAAGCTTCTGCGAGATCTTAGTGTGTAGCCATCAGAAAATCAGCAAACTATCATAGGATTTTTTTAAGAAGTCTTCACTCTTTTCTTTCTTTAGTATTCAATTCTAAAGTTATCTTTTGTTGGTTTTATTTAGATGGGATACAGAGATTGTAATGTGTTGGATTACCACTATTCTAAGGAGGCTGGGCCTTAGGCGTTCATACACAGTTTCACTTTCATGGCAACTTCTTCATTACTGTGATGCAGGTTTGCTCTCACTAAGTATTTTCTTCAAGACACAATGTATTTTCCACTGGTCAACTCACCAACTACTTCTTTCAGACCAACTGGCTGTTCCTTCTAAGTTGCTTTTAGTCATTTCTCTTTTCCTCAAAACCAGGAACAGATTCATGTTTCTGGCAGAGTAACAATGATACTGCATCTAACCAAAACAGCCCCTTTTGTGAAGCCAATCATTAATTCCTCTCTGGTAGCTTGTCACCACCAGATGTCTGCTGAGTTTACACCTCTGTGCATTTCCCTTGACTGCACCCACAAGACATCCACAAATGACTCTGAATTTTCAATAATAGCACCACATCCTTTTTTGAACCTTCCTCTTCCCTACCTCAGCAGCTGCAGCTTACCACAGAACTGCAGCCTCTTTGTGTTAGGTGTTGTACCTCTCTGTGGAGTGAAGGACTCTACAAACAGCACAAGAGTGTAAGATTGCTTTTACTTTAAGAATAAGGTTCATCACTCAGGGTTTTGGGAAGTGAATTTTGCACAGAAAGTAATGAGAAATATTCTACATCCAAAACAGGAAAACATTTCTAGGTTTATATCAACAAGTAAAGTACAAAATGTTCTGGTTTTCCATAAGAAGCACTGGCAGTGAAGCCTACCCCTGCCAATAATGAAGCACATCTGAAGGAGGACTCAAAACTCTATCTAAGCACAAGGAGTGGAGGCACATTTCCCTCCAGAAATCGGCATTCACTGAACGTGCTCACCAGCAGTAGGTGCAATTAGCTATGTCCAATTTACATTTGGAGCACAAGGGACCAGCTTTCACAGCACGCTTAAAACAGCAAACACAAGATGGGGTTTGTGAACACAATGCACAGTTTCTCAGTTCAGTGGGAAACTTTAGAAAATGTATGTGCAAGGTATAATTACAGCATGCCACAAATAAAATTTCAAAAGGATAATTGAAACAACACTCATATCTTGGAAAAAGAAGCTGGTTAATTGATGTAGGTTCACAGACATGCGTCACAGCACACAATACAATTAATAAAATGTAAACACCAATTTTCAAATCAACACAGCTTGATTATTTGAATTCAAATTTTAAGAACAGCAAAAAAACCCTAAAAAACACCACAAGTCTTTCTTTCATCTGTTTCCTTTTTCATGCTCTCTCTGGCCATAGAGACCAGTAGGAAACCAGCCAATTTAGTCAGAAAACTTTGCAGCATAGCAGGGAGTTTCATTTGTCATCACATGCAACTGTCTCCATCAAGAACGAAGTTAATCAGTACAGACTAAATAAATTAGGTAATTCTTTAGATTGTTTACATTGTACTTTAGAATGAAGACCAATCTTTGTCTCCTCATGCTGGAAAACTTCTCATTCAAATAAATCAATTTTGTTGTTTGAAACTAAGGGGCAGTGAAATTCTTTAATGTATTTTTTACCCAAATATTTTTGGTAGCTGGAGATACTCCGTTTACACAAGGGACACAAAGTGTTAAAACTGTAAGAGTAAAAGGCAGAAAAGCAAACAGGTTTAAACACAAAGACTTCAGTATTTACTTTACTCTTATATTCACCGGTCATTACCTGTTTCTAAAAACAGTAAAGTTTTTCACTTTGTTTCAGGTTTTATTTTAATTTTTTCTGCAATGCTTGATAAAAGATGGTATATGGTGCCTATTTAATTAGAGGAGCAACAAAAACCTTAAGCAAGAGCATTTTAATATAAAAGTAACTAGATCTTTATCACAAAAAAAAAAAAAGCAAGGAAGCTTTCATGTACAACAGAAAACTCATTTAACCTTAAAAATCTGCTAGGAAATTTTGTGAGGAACCAGAGCAACTAAAACACATATAACAATAATTAAATATAAAAGAAAAGGTTGAGCATCACATATGTTATCTACAGAAGTTATTAAACAATAGGTGGGAATATTAATGCAAAGAATATTCACACTGTTATACTATCAAGGGCATACATCAGAGTGGAGTACATTTTTGCAAAATCAAGGGAAAATTGCTTTTGTTTTGGCACTTGGTTTGACATGGTATGTCAAAAGAAATTATAAAATGTTTTCAAGATATACTGAGTATATTACTTAGAAAATATTGTGCTTTAGTAGGAAGGAAGAAACGAAGGCAGGAAAGTTGAAGGACACACACAGCTCTTAATGCAGCATAGGTAAGCATGGTTACAATCTTTGGTCTTTGTCAAACTAGGCCTAGTCTTGCAGACAAGCTCGGGGTGAGAAATATGGTTCATATGGATTTACGGAACTTACATAAAATTCAAAAATTTTTACATGAAGGGGTTTCATTTTGAGAAGCTTGAAATTATCTTTTCCCTCTGAAGATTTCGTAAGTTAAGTTGGTTTAGAGCTCTGTTTTGCAGAGAAAAAGGGACTAAATTTCTCTTGTAAGCATCTCACTGGAAGTAACAAAACCAATCACAGGTTTCCTCAATGTATTTTAAATTGGTTGATGGACTAATGTTGAAGGGCTTGGTATAGCTATGGAGTAATTTTTCTAAAATTTCCATATGTCAGTGACACAGTGTCATTTAAGGACCTTTTTTCTAAATCACATAAAACCGATTTAAATCAGTGATTGTTTTTAATCAAATTCTGCTAGCCTATCTTAGAGCTTGTCCTTTGAATCCATAGATTACCCGAAGGAAATTTACCTTGAGAACAGTATGATAAAGTATTGACAAAAATGTAACTTACCCTTTGACAATTCTTGTGCTTATGAAAAACATACTGTGGTTAAAACAGCTATGCCAGCAGCTACTTAAATGCCGTTGCACTCTTGATTAGACCACAGAAAACTGAGAAAGCTGAAGAGTTTCCACACTCCTGATAGCTTAAATGTTTTGTGTTTTCCTTTTGTGCTCTATTTTGAGTAGGTGAGGGATATTCTGATATTTTTAGATTTATTTTTGCTTGATTTCTCTGGAAAATGCTTTTTTCAGGGGGATGAGGGGATTTAAAACTGACTGTAGGTTTCATAAACTGTGTCTGCTCATACCTCTGTGAGCATCTATGCAGTCAGCAAAGGAGAGGAGCTAGAAAACACAGGAACAAGTTTTAAACTGTTCTAAAATACTCTCTCGTAGTAATTTTTATTGCAGCATATTCTGACCTTTTAAGTCATAAGGAACTGATATTACTGTACTTTTGGTAAATGGGAATCATCAAACTACTGTTCCTCAAGATCATTCGGAACAGTTGCAAGGACAGTTGATCTCTGGAGCTGCTGGTGGGGAAGGAGTGCACAGAGTAGCACAGTCTCTCCCAGCTCCCATGCCATGCTACCCATGTCAGATAAGGCACTGGGAACAACTGAGAACAGTGGTTCTCCCCTTCTGACCTGCCAAGCTGTCTATAAATCTCGTGTCACTGCGAAGAGGGCAGAGTGAGCCTCCACGATGGAAATGCCACAGCACAAATACCCAGTGCAAATTCAAACTTAGTGTAAGTGACTTCTGCAAGAGGAAGCTTCACACCAGGTATCACAATTATGATTCGGACATTAAGAAACTTGGGTTTGGTGCCATTTCTTAACCAATATAAATCACAAATATGACCTGGAAAATTCTTTATTTGGCAGCTGTAGCCAAACAGTTTTTTCAACTCCTGTTCAGAATGTGTCAAAATTATTAAGCATTAACTGGATGTCAATATGCTTTTTGTTTGCTGACATTGGTTTAGGATCACTAATAGTTCGTAATGTCTTCTTGTATATATTTGGGAGTTTTAATGAAGGATATATGACCCTGTCTTACATTTCTTTCAGTAAGAAACCCATGGAGTTTTGAATAGGTGTTCCTTGCCTAACAGAAGACCATGACCAGTTTTCTCTGGCATTAATCCAGGAATACAGTCTGCAAGTAGGAAGGCAGCACTAGAAGCAGGCATGGCCCTGTGCAAAGACTGACAAAAATTCACAGCACTCAGTGTCACAGTCTCAGCACAGTCTTGTCACTTTATTCTCACCTATATCACTCCTTTGGGGAAAGGAAAGCATTCCAAACTGGAGCAGTAAAGTGCCACTACCGCTGGTTGGAGAAAGGGAGAATCTAAAGGGGTCTGGGTTTACTGATGATTCACAGTAATTAACTGAAGGCTGCCACTCTGCTTTCTCCTTCATCAGTACTCTTTGGCCATGGCTGCTGTGTGCTCCCTAGCAAGTGTTTAGAAGTGAGCCTAACCAGCTGAGACTAACCTTATATAAATACAAGCTGCATGAATGAATCAAAAGCTACATTTCTAAGTTCCAGGGGAAGACCAAGATATTTGAGGTTTCAAATCAGTCCCTCATAAGCCTCCCAGCTGGATTCATTATGAAGCCACTTGTCTTCTAGAACATAATAATTCAATAGAGAAACTCAATGGTCTTTAAGTTGTTGTTTTGCTTTCATACTTTTTTTTTGTGAAAAAGATTAGAGTACAAAGCACAACTGCATACCTATCACAAGAAACTTCTAAGCAAAGCAAAATTAGCATGAGAAGCAAATAGAGCAATACAGAGAAAAATGGTGCTACTCAAGAAGCAGGTAGTACTATTAAGATCCCTTAGCTGGCAAGACAGCAAGCCTGGAGTCATTGCCAACAGAATGGCAACAAAAACATTCAAATAAATTCCAGTCTCGTAAATATGAGGCCACACAGGAACATTTAATGCAATGTAGGATGCTTCCCTAAATAAGTGGTGGGAAAAAATCCCTTTGTTTTGGTAGAGGAGAATTTTATATTTGGTAGAGGAGAATGACTATAAGCTATAGGCAGAATTTTAACCTAGCTTGGTGTTCCACTCAGGCAGTGAGTATGCAAAAAGGCTTGACTTTGCTGGTACATTTTATGATTCCTGTAAGATGGGGAAGGATCCTCTAGTCCTCACTCAGTCCTCAAAATGCACTCTCTGCTTAAAAGCAAAGCTGGATGCAGTTGAATCTGGTAACACCATAGCACAATACAATGGATAGATTGGGAATATGAAGTAGATAATAGGGTATCTAGAAACTCAGTAAAAGACTGTTCCATCTTGCAGCTGCAGTGTTCAAAGGACTGCAACCCTGTTCTTGGCACTGAGGTGAAATTATAACCAACTTATAGTGCTGAAAAAGAAGGTTGCCATGTTTTTTCCTAATACCTACATTCTCAGTTCTACCCTTTGCTATGATCTGTCTCCACAGGGAGCAGAATCTGGCTCTGGCTGCTCTAAAATTTTTATGTGATGTTTGATGGCTCTTGGTTTTAGTCTCTTTTCCATAAGACTTCATTTGAATTTTAATATATTTAGTATAAAATGTAAAGCCTATCCCTGTGCAGGTATTTTCCCTATTACAAAACTGCAAACATTCCACTTGAATGCTATGGAGGATTATACCTGAAGAATACTAAGAAATGTAAATATTTTTACATTGACATCAACTTAAGCAATGCAGAACAAACTTTACTAAATCAAACAGAATCTGATGAAAAATTTCAAGATTTAGAGGAAGTTCATATATTTTTACCCTGCCTTCAGTCAAAAAGCCAGTGAAAAAGATATCACTGGAGTCTGAGGGATAAATTTGACCTGAGTTTTCACGTTAAATTCACTTTTAGCTTTTTTGGGGGTTGTTTTGTACTTAGAATATGAGGAAGCCTTTTAAAGCATGCATTGCAACTCACTTTAGAAAATCTAAAATTCAGAAAATTCTTTCTCTGAAATATCCAACATGGTCACCTATGACTTAGAAAAACCTGAAGAATTTCATGCAGGAAGGAGATTTTCATAATCTTGCACAATAGGAAGCACATTGTGTTCAGTATCTCATGTAACGAGCTGAGCGTAACACCTCAAGTGCAATGAGGGTTTTAACCTTGAAATCCGTACTCTGTTTCTATAATCAAACATGAGTAGTATTAAATATCAGAGAATTGTTATCATGCTGAATTTTTCCACTTACAAATAAATACACAATAAATATGGTGCATAGTGCAATTTTACTGCACAGCATAAGTTGTATCTGCTTTGTATTTAGTATTCAGTAAGATACAATATGAGTCTGCAAGAGGTGGTTTGTAAGAATTCAGCTGCATCAGTTTCTCCCCTCTTTGCTTAGCAAAGAGACATCTCACTTTCCAGACATGTGGAGGGATGTGAGGTGAAGAAATGATGGTCCAGAATCAGAGCACAGTGTGTGAATTGAGGTTTTAAACATTATACTCTGACAAAGAACCTGTGACAGAGGCAGAGGAGCACCCAGTAGTGCAGGCACCTTTCTGTTTCCACTCCCTCCCCTTATGGGAACAGAGAACGTCTGGCGGCTGCTGGGCTTTGAAATTCAACAGTAATGCATTGCCACACTGGAGACAATTGTGGAGTTAAAGCTGCACAACAGTGGAAGAGTAGTGGGGGTTCTGTTCATTTTTCATACATGTTTATTTGTTAATGATGGGGGCCATAGTGTTTGATTTACTTGAATAATGCTGCCATTTTGCAACAAGCCTTTAGTAAATATTTAGGAATATTCATTTTTGTTTTTAGTTGGGCCCAGTAATGTCTGTTTATTACTTTAATTATTCTTGGTATGAAAAGGCTTTTATATACTTAAGAAAGAAGACAAACAAATTGGAAAGCGTCCTGTAGCCAACATTTGGGAAAGGATAAAGACAATACATCCTTAGACATTTATATTTATTTCCAAACTACAGACTAGCTAAGATATTTTATTCTGTGCAAACACTGGCAAGAGATCAATATAAACAAAATGATCCCAGATGAGCAGCTCCAGCTCATTGTTATGGCCATTTCTCCTGCAACTGCCTGGTTTAGCTATTGAACAATTGCTGGTATTTCTGACTTGAAATTATCAGTTACTTTCCTGTGAAGAATCTTAGAAGCGTGGAGTAAGTGACAGTGGAAAATTGTATACTATGATGATATAAATGATATAAAAAATCGTGGAGTTGAGGATAAATCTTTTATTCATAACTATAATTTTCATGCTATTGCATCTCTATTTATCAGCCTTCATTGCATGCCAGTTTTCACATTCATTCTTTTGGCACTACAGCTCCAAGCAGCTCTAGCCAATAAGACAGATACTCAGGATCTCTATCTAAACTTGCATTTTCTAGAGCATAAGTTAAAACCAGATGGAATCTGAATTACAAAAGAATTATAAAAAAATAATCTCAATCCATATTAATAACCTGTGAAAGCAGACTGAGTTTTTGAAATGTAGTCTGCATATTGTCTTTTTAGGTAGTGTCTGAATATCTTGTTTTATTTGTCATTACTGATTCTGAATGAAATAGTTAAGATGGCTTTTACAATAAAAAAGCTACAGCTGGAGCCCTGATATTTACAATAAACTTTGGCTTTGTGCAGTTAATATATTGTCTATTTTTACCATGCAAACCTTAATTTTTACAAAATTCAAAATTTCAGTATCTATTGAGTTGGCAATAAGAAATTGCAGAGAACTTGAAAGAGTGGGTCCTTGTCGTTGCTATAGAGAGACTTCTAATTGCACAACAGAAGAAAGCAACTTCCTTAAAAACTCATGATGCAGCTCAAAGAACTACTCACACCCAATAAATTAAAGTCAGATGAGAAAAAGGTGCCTATATTAATAGACCAGCCTTAAGTGCCAAGCCTGCAGCCACTTAATGTGTCATAGTCCCGCCTTAGCTTTCAGCCTGTGGTGGTCCATTCCCCACCCCCACCCACTCCTTTCCAGGCTGCAGTGTGATCTGAGAAATGCTTGTTAGGCCTTGTCCTTGAAAACACCACCTGGGCTCAGCTCTTTCAGAGCTTATCAGAAAACACTGTCTGTTCCCAGGAACTCCTACCAAGCTTCTGTTTTTCTCATGACCAGCCTTGGAAAATATTTCTCTGGCCTGAATGGCATAACATTCGTATTCTGACACTTTGAAAGAAAGTGCTGACCCAAACTGTAGCCAGGATGAAACACTGGTATGACTAAAGCCCACTCTCTTGCGACCCTATAAACAGCGGTCCAAGATGGGGCCCTTTGAGCTCTCCTGGACCGCAGCCTGTGACCAGCAATCTACCTCTGAGTGGGACGCCTCTCAGAGCCAGGAAACCCTCAGGTTTACTATAGCTGGAGGATTGCCAAACCACAACGTGTCCCGGGCCGATACCCTCACTCCTCGAGGCACAATCCTTCACCTGTTGAGAGATGCAAAAGCATCGGACGTGAGGATTTTCACTGACTTTTGAGGGACAAATTTTTCCACGCATACCTTATCTTGCACTGACTATTTCTGTCTGCATGCATACCCTTTGCTCATATGCTATAGCAAATCTGGAAGTTAGGTTAAGTTATAGTTATAATTTAGGATAAATGCTGTTAAGTGTTATTTCTCTGTTAGATTGTTATGGTTAAGCTATAAATTAAGCTATACATTAAGTTAAAGTACTGTTAAGTTTAGATGTTGTTAAGCTTTAGGCTGCATTCCTTTTCATCCTTGTTTACACTGTCTTTACACACACACACACACACACACACACCCCCAGGTAGTTTTCAATTCATTTCTGTTTTGATTGCCTGGATTTTGTTTGGTTTTGTTGTTGCTTGCTTTCCCTTCTTGTGCCTTAGTTGTCCTGTGTAAGTAGAGTGAATCTTGCCAATGAATCTGTTGTGCTTTATAGTTTAATATTAAATCTGGCTTTTGCTCATACCCTTGTTGGTGATTTTTTGGGTGATCTCAAGGACACACATTCGGGACACAGCCACACTTGCAAACGTGTATCAACATCAGCTGCATGTGCTGCAGAATTCCCTACAATTAGAAAACCTGCCCAGGCCCTAAATTTATATGATACTCCAAATATCTACATGATTCAAGTTTTGATTCTGTGGAGTAATCGTTGTTTAAAAAACACTTATGTACATACACACCCATACTATGATAGTAGTCACAACATAGCAGTAGTACTTTTAGGCATTTTTGGTAGACATTACCCCAAACTTCTAAACATAGCAACCTGTATCAAGTCATGTCAACAATAAAAACTGAAGTCCTTCCAGTTTTGAATTAGGGTTGCATAATGCCACAATTTAAAGATGTTTTTATTGCTTAACAATAATTAATAAAATATTGTTTCAATTGTTCTTTGAAGAGTATTGTGGATGGAGCACTGCAGGAAAACACTTATGCAAATAGGAGTGTGGCTATATAAAATATTTTTAAATAATACATTGTCCATAAATATTTCGATACTGTTTTTTGAGAAAGTGCACATGAAGGATTCCCTCAAGTTGTTCATTAGCTCTAAAATAGGGCCATCTTCATTCTACATGGATTTTTTCTCTGTGTGAAAACATTTCTTACCTGAAAAATATTGTCCCAGTTCAGCAAGCACTTAAGCAGAGGAATAATATTACTGTGTTGCAACTTCTGCTAAAGCCATCAGTCTAGTTGGAGGCTGTGCTGGTTTGGCCAAATTTGGAGGAAAATACACATCATAAAGTCACCCTAAGACATAGGCTTAAAGCTATGTACAAATGCAGAATCAGAATAAAATCCTAACCCAGCTGAAGCAAATGGCAGTATTCCCATAGGCTACGATGATGCCAGCATTTAATGACACAGTTTTCATATTTAAACACCTGCATCCAAACAACCCTCCTTAAACTGCTATTTCTAATTCCACTATTTTAAATTAGCAAAAATGAACAGGCATTATTCTTATATAGCTGCGTATATGTCAAATATATAAAGCACATATTTTAATATTTTTATGAGGCAGTCTGCAAGTCCTACATAGAAAATCCCTTAGTCATAAATATGGCAACACTGTCCATTTACAAACCGACAGAAGGAAAAGAACACAATAGATCAGAGCTAAAAGTAAAAGCAGCTACATCTGTAATACAGAAATATAAAAATAATAAGGATGGGAGAGAACAAAGTAGAATTCAAGTTAATGGAGTAACCTGGGCGAAGAGATGAAGAAAATAAATACACTATGGATAAAAGAAAACAAATATCTCCTAAATCAAAAGGAAGGTCAACTGATACTGGCCAGAGAGAAAAAGGATTGCTCAACATCTACATTTTTTCCCTATATTTAATATAAAAGAAAAGGAAAGCATGGAGCTCAGTGAGATAAATATTAATGAGGTTTGGGAATATCTAGCAGCAGAATTAATAAAAAGCAAGTAAAAGAATATTTAGATAATTTAAATATTTATTATTCAGAAGATCTAAATCATATTCAACCAAAGGATCTTAAGGAATTGACTGAGATGGATCTGACGGACTTCTTTGAGACCTCACAGAAAAAAGGTTACGTACCAAAGGATTGAAGAGGGATAAATCCTAGGAAGCAGAAAAAGGTGAAAAACAGAGGATTTAAAGCAAGTTCCCACTTCTTCCTGCCATACAGAATGTGACAGTAAATATTTAATTAATACTGTATCATTTAATGCACAGCAACAACAGAATACTCTTTTGAGGCTCTAAATTCTGTCTCTGTCCATCTTTCTCTACTTCATTAATATCATTCAGTCTTAGTCATTGCTGAATAAAATCAAAAGTTAATGGGTGTCAAAAAACTCAACTCAGATTAAGATTTGGAAATAAACAGGTTAGTTGCACAATAAAACAGAATATTAAGCTACAAATTTGTAGAAACTGAAAAGTTAAAGAACAAATTTATAAAAGGAACCAATCAAGAGGGGTACAAATAAAATTACTCAGAATTACTTAGAAAACAAACTATACATTTGTTTTAAAGCACAGAAGTTCTGGGATGCAAAAGTTCAGCCGCAGTATAACTCGGTAAGATGGAAAGCAATACCAGTCCTCATGCAAAGTGATACAAATGTGACATAAGTCTGAGTTAGTAACTGTCTGTCTGAATCGCATGACCACGTGCCAAGATCATGGATTGGTCACTCAGAGGTTAGTTAGTAAGATTACTGTTCAAAATATATTATTCCATAGAATCACACCTGGGACACAAATGGATTCCCATCTTGGGAGCCGCCACCACTATCTCCTGTTCATCCCATTCACAAACTGTTCACATCCTATATTAGAGACCACTGGATGTTTGACACTTATTCCTATGGGAAGTTTTTCCAGTATGTCACTCCTCCAATGGCCAAAATCTCCTACTTTTCAGCTAAAACAAATGCATTGCCAATGTGAATCTGCCCATTATTGGCAATACTTTTAATTTAAATAGTTACCCTCTATGTCAGGTGTTTACCTCTCTTCATTGTTGGCAGATATTAATCACAACCTTTCCCAGCCTTTGTTTTTTTGACTAGACAAGGCAAATTCTATACATTTTCTTTAATAACACTAGTAATCCTGTTCTTTCAGGCTGGGATTCTCAGTCATATTCCAGATCAGGTCTTACATCACTGTCTAAATGGAATACTGTTTCCCATACCTTCCTGATACATCCTAAGATGAAGTGGTCTCTTCTCTCTTCTGTTTTGCATTAGTCCTTAGAGTTGTCTTGCAGTGTCCTTTTGTAGACTTTCACCAGTTAAAAGCAAAAATCCTCTTTTTCATCTTTGAACTCATGACTTTGCAGTGTGCAATACCAAATGCCCTTCAATTTGTATTTCTGAGATCATCAAATCATCTAAGTTGACCCACATGTTATTCTAGTCCTTTTCTGCATTGATTATCTCTCCCAGTTTTCTGTTTTGAGGAAATGAATACATTTTCCTTTCTGTGTCATGCTCATTAATGAAAATATTAAATGAGTCTTTGAAGAACTCCGTTAGTATGCTCTTTTCATTGCAATGCTTTCCCTTTAAATTGTTATCTCTCCTTTAGATACTTCCTTGCCTACTTTAGATTTCCTCTACTATTCCCCAGCTTCTCTTGCTTAACTGGTAATACGAAATCCAGATGAATGAGACCTCCTTCATTTCCTTTGTCAAAAACTCAGTTACTTTATCTTAGAAAAGATATCAGATGTTACTAAAGTTGCATTTTGCTGGTGGTTTATTCTACGTTCTGATGAGACTTACAGTGCTGTGTTCTCAGTTTTTAAAAGCAGCTATATGCTTCACTTATCCACTATCTGCATGTTTCTTAAATTTTCATGAGAATTTTTGGTATGCAGAGGCAGTACTCGTGCTCATCGGCCACATTAACACAATGGCTCTTTTGGAGCCATAACAGTTGATCATGCCAATGATCCATGGATTATATACTTTTATAAGGTCTGGTGCACTTGCAAACAAAAGGTTTTTTTCTTTGTGTTTCTGTTTCTTAAGAGACACTTTGTCTTCCTCCCCAAATCATCCTTTAATATTCATTCAAAGCAGCCGAACAAAGGAAACCAAGCCACAAAAATTCTAGCTAAGATGATGTGATGAATACACTTAATCCTGGAGCAGAAAAGTAATTTCTGTCTCTGATGTAGGTTTTTTGTGGCTGCTTTTCTGTTCTGTGCTTCCATAGTACAGAAAGGCCCTGACCCCCTCCGGGGATCATAAGCACACATGCAAATTCAGTTCCATTTTTAACCATGCATACGAGAGAAACTGTTCCCTGAGAAGCGCAGTTGTGGTTTTGTCTCTTTCATACCAAATGTTGCCACTTATCTCTGACTCTCCCCATTCCCAAATAAAACTATTCTGAAGCAGGTCCCTGTTTGCTTCTGACCCATCCTGGTAGCATTGGCCTCTGGAACAGAGAAACCCCTGGAGACTCAGATCATGTCTAACAATGCAAATGATTGAAGGTGTTTGGGAATTTGTTTGTCCTGCTGTTTTCAGGCCATGCTGTAAAGTTGGGACAAACCAGGAAGGGAATACAAGAGGAATGATGCCAATAGACAGATTCTCATGGTTGTCCTTTCCTAATCCTTTCTGGTGACATCTGTGAGTACCTCGGGGAAAAGGCCATTCTAGAACCAAGTGAAAGTAATCCTGTGCTGAGTGGAAGGATTCAATTAGCATTAGATGCACTGCTGTGTTGATTCATCTCAGTCAAAACCTCCCCATTGTCCCCACTGTTTACACACATGTTTTTTGCCTAACCCCATCCTGGATAAAACCAATTCACTTGCCGGACAGAGAGACCCTAATATAGATTAAAGGGCAGTGTTACACTATGTTGACTCAATGTAGGCTAAGTTTTACTTCTTCCATGCAATACAGAGCTCAGTGGGAACTCAGTCCACTTCACACTCACAGTTCATCCCAGATTTAGAGCAGATACAGCCAGTCTGCACCTGCAGCATTAACTCTGTTCACTGTGTGCACAAGCCAGTTACCTGCTGCACACATGGTGAACAGAGTATTAATGTAACTAAGGACACTGGCCAGCAACAGGGAGACAGGGAACTTCAATAAAAACAAAACTAAGAACCTGGAGGAATTCAGGTAGGGTTCATCATACACAAAACCGAAAAATCCCAAACTAAATGCCGGCTTGATAAAAATGCAGGTACTGAATCTGCAATGATGAGTCTGGAGATGATTAATTAGATCACAGAAGATTCCCATAAAAAGCCCTGCTATAAGTTGCTTGAAAGAGAAAATGTGATTTCACAAAAGAGCTTTAACATCCTTGCAACTCACAGTTCATAGACTCCTCACCAAAGAGTGAAGGCTTTGTTTGGAACACGCCTGTGCTGAAGACCTCCTGTGTGACCACAGGAGAGTATCTTATTTTCCCTGTACCTTTGTTATTTATCTATAAAATGGATGGTATATTATTCCTTTCTCCATCCTTTATCTCATCTGTTTAGATGTTAGTTTCTTTAAAGAAAAAAGTTGTCTCTCACAGCAAGGAAGAAAGAGTACAGGCTCAGTAATAATAACTCCGAGACCTAGACATTGTCTGACAAAGTAAAATGATTTCCTCTTTGTCTCCTTGCTCATCAGCCAGGAGTGTCAGGATGTGCAACTCTTATGAGTCCGTGGGTATATAATGGAAGGCTGCATAGCTGGGGAACCACAGGGCATTCACAGGCTTTTACCAAGGGATATGAACTGTATTTGAATTAGGAGCAACTGACATTCAGGGTCTCCAACAATATAGGTAATTTCGACTTGTTTAAGGAAGTAGGAAGTACTTATTAAAAAAAAAAATTGTGCAGAATACTGACCAGAAAAATAATAGATAAGGGCTATTTTCAGTAACTACTTGAAGTCATCATCCCAGTGAAAAAACACGCTTGCAAAACAAATGCATCCATAGAAAGACGAAAATGCCAACACAGAGAATACTAATTAAAGACATATTGTATAAAATCTAGTTCCACCTGCAGTATTGCAGTCAGCTTTGATTACCTTATTAGGTATGGGATGCTATCACTCCTGGAAGGGTGCAGTGCAGGAAGCCGGGGTAGTTCCAGCTTATGCGTCTTTGATGCAGAGCAATGAGGAATTAGGCTTGTTTTCCCTGATAGATTTCAAGGACGCTGTAATAGAATAGAATTCAAAGTGAGACAGAGGTATTAAAGTTAGCTTTGTACTCAGCTAGAGACAACCAGACTGCTCTGAGAGGAATATAGCTAATGATCACAGTCTAAAAGAGGGGCTGTAGGGGGGAAAGACTTACTCAGGAGAGGAACTAACTCATTTTCACAGGAGCTGTCCCTCTCTTTTGGGGACCCAGGTTACTGTTTGGTTTCCCTTGGACTATGTAACTCCATTGGCCACTCCACTGATGAAGGCAGCTCTTAGGGAGCATTAAAGTCACTCAAAGCAATTCCCATTATAGAAACAGTACACTGTTAATATATGTAAGTTCTATAGTTTCATAACATCTTTTGTTTTGATTGCTATATAGGAGCAAGGCTAGGAGACAGAACTGTCACAGAGGCATTTAAAAACCAGGTTATGTGAGGAACAAATAAGAATTCTTTTCCTCTGCTAAGCAGATAAATTCTTCCTGTGCCTAATAAATAGGTTATAAAAGGGGAGTCTGCTAGTCTGAATGTTAAAAGGTCACCAATGGCCTCTTTTTGTCAATTTATAACAGCTCTCACCCCAAAAGATTTTTTTGTGCCATAATTTCCCATGCCAACAAATGTTTTATTTAATATTCTAATCCTCCTTGGCCAGATATGTGTCTTCTAAAATATGTAACCATTACAATTTCATGTGTTTGGTGATTGACGTGAAGTTGGTAACAGTAAGAAAATATGTATTGCATCCTTGTAGACTTGTCGAGACTCTGGAATGAACATATGCTGTTAAGACTGATTTGTCTGGCAGTCCAAAAACACTCTGATTGTTGTGGCAGGCTCAGACTCAGCACTGAGTTACTTCATCATCCTTGCTCTATCAGACCAACAGAATTAGTAATTGAAGCCTCTTTGAAGGGGGAATACATTTCCATGTTCATTTGTTAAATCACTGTGAAAGGACTATGGACAGTTAAGTTTCATGGAATGAAAAAAGGTAACACACTGGAGGACTGGATTTGCTGATCAATACCTTAGAATCCCACTTCCACAAATAGTTTAACTTTCACAGCTGTAAAAGGCAGTATTGTTTGGTAAAGTTTTAACAACTTCAGACCTTCATTGCTCATTAAAATTACTGCTTTTTTTAGTCATTTTTCTAATTATAATATATTAAAAGGTTAAATAATTTATAACTCCCATTCTATAGAATTGAAATGAAGGTGTCCCTCTTTTGTCAGCTGGTACAAGTGGAATTATTGGATTTGTTCATACATGGCTTAGGAAAAGCACAGGATTACACTTTTTTACAGACCTAATTTTTCACCCGAGAACAATTCAGTAAGAGCAAGATCTTCTAAAGTGCTTACACTGGCCTTAGGCACCTCTTTAGAGGTGACTAAGAGAGAGTTTAGACACACCACATCTAATCCTCAGATGCACTCTTCAGTTACCACTTGGAGTCTATAACTGTAAAACTTGTCCACCAGTAATTGATCATGATCATAAACAGCCAAGAAATCATTGATCATGATCACAAATGCCTTTTGCCGGTGCTGAAGAGTTCAGAGTTTATCTCAATTTTGCTGAAATGTTTGAATACACAAATTGGAGATGTGACAGATCCATATTGAGTGACTGCAAATTCCATCATGTTGTCCTCAAAACCCAATTATTGATTATTCTAAGAGAGAATACTCATTTCTTGAACTTGTAGCACACTGCATGGAAACAAAATGATTATTAATTGAACATTCAATATATTTGTATTTAGAGAGAGATAAAAAAGTCACTGCAAATAAAATCTGTCTTTTCACTTGGGAAATGAAGAGTCTTGGACTCTTTCTCCAATGACTTTATATTTTTGAATTAAGTATATTAATTAAATAGAAATTATAACAGTCAAAACTGAGATTAACTCTCAAAATCAACCAGGCTGCAGGAAAACAGAAGGATGAAGATGTGTCTTAAAATCTGCTGAAGATAAAATGAGATTTGAGTCTGTATTTTTCATATCCTATCTGCTCTAACCCTTGATCACCAGATAGAAGGTAGTGGCAACACCATTGCTTCTTCTCACTTTATTTTGTGCAAAGGGATCTGAAGCAGAGAGCCAGCCCCTGACATCTGCTATGTTCTGAGGGGGGAAAGTGTCAGAAGAGAATGGGAATTAAGAAATAATTTTTTCTCTCCTTGGCATTTACCATCAGTTACATTTGGCAGTGTCTTAATCAATAATGTAGCTTTGGAAGATACCTAGTTATTCCCTGGCATTGGCATAGGGACACTGGTTATTTCCTCTACTAGGGAACAAGAAACTCCCATGCTAAGCCAAAAAAATACGTATTGCATGCTGAGCCTAGGTCACCTTTGTGGAAGACTTATTAATTATTTCGTGTTCAGGGGGATTCTACCAGCTTCAGTTGTTCAGATGAATTTTTAATAAGTCACTGTTAACATAAATGGGAGGTATGAATTGCTTGCATTATCCTGTATGCAGTGGTAGCAATGAGAGGCTTCTGCATGAAGGTCCAAGATGTGCTGTTTACCTAATAGGAGCTGACAGCTGAATGATCCTATTCTCCTGGGAATGTCTGGAAAAATAAAACCAAAATCTTTTCACCATAGAAGAGTTCTATTTTACAGTAGCCAGAAAGGACCTGAAGCAGTTATCTGAAGAACTGAAAAGAAAAAGCAATATCTTAGTGATGTGCTCAGAGACTTACCTGGAGATGGAACTATGTTCTAAGAGAAAATTCAGTTGAGCCAAAGCTCAACATCTGGCAAAAAACCAAACTTCTGTTAGGAGAGTGTGTCTTTTCCTGAAGCATATTACTTACTGTAGATATTTTCCTAAATACAATTTGTTGTTCTTGAAAGAAAGGTTTAAAGACCAAAATTTTAATTCAAGGATTCATTATCACTGAGGATTTCCAGTACTTTCTGTTTTCCCAAGAAGTCAGAAAACATTTAATAGGTGTTGGCAATAAATTAGGTTGTCTTAACGCTTTTTGTATTTTGACTGTTGCCAGGACAGTGAGTCAACCAAGCACTACACTTAATGTGCCTAGACCTTCCACCCAGTGCAGACAGAATGGTTTTAAATTCAGAAAAGCCAACATTTACTTGAAGAAAAATTAGAAATTAAACTTTGTAATTAAATACTATTTAAAACAGGTGGGGAAGACAGAACTACATTACAATGTTTTGTACGTAGCTGCCTCATGTCCCTCTGTCCTTGTAGGTGGTTTTGCTCCCGGTTAACTCAATGACTTCCTAAGTCACTGAGCAAATTCTGTTCTCTTGTTCCTTGGAAGGGAACATCTCTTGTGAGATTTGCCTGGCTTCATCCTCCTCATTTCTGCAGTGTCTTTGCATGAGCTTCAAGCCATCATCTTCATTCTGTATCTTTTTTGCTGGCCCCATGAAGCCTGGAATTGTTTCTGTCTCAACACACTTAACAGCTTCCCTGAGGAAGGAGCCTGTACAACCTCTCTGCAAGACTCCACCCAGACAGGCTTCTTGAAAGAACATAAACACAGTTGTGAAGACATAAATAAAACAAATACCATCTGTCATGCTAGCATTGCCCCATATGTGTAACCACCTTTTCTTAGTCTTTTCAACTGATTTTCCAACATACCCAAATACACATTCGGCTTATTAGAGAATTTTAGCACCTTATGGATGCCATTCCCAAACATTCTAAGTGCAGTCCGTGCAAGTACCAAAATAATTCTGGATTTTTCTTGTCCAACTACAGTCATTTCTACTTCCTAGCCAACTGTACAGTTAGGCTCCTTTTATTTGAATTATCTGTGATTGTTTTAGTCCTTTCTGACTTTGTCAATTTTGAGTATCCCTTACCCCTCACATAAGAGAGAAGTGAATGGGTCAAATTTGCTTGACACAATTTTCCTGAAATCAGCAGTGTTACAGCACACATGACTTTTCTGAAGTCTTTTTGCTTTGTGGCTACCAAATAAATTTTCAAAACTACTCTTAGTCCTTAACTTTATCAGTCTTCCTATCTTTGTAAAAGTCCTGTTATAGATGAGGTTAATTTTTTTTTTTGCTACAAAGGATCATTGATTCCTGTTGAATAGTAACAGAATCACAAATGACAGAAGACAAAAGATAGAATCCCATTTGCACCAATAGGTTGCAAAGCCAGGGAGAATGCATGCATGGTAAATTGTTATCCCACCACTGCGCTGCAGTACAGGTGGGCGGAACTGTGAAGGAGATGAACCAGAAAATGAAACTGCTCAGTGTTTCCCAGGTGTGGTAACTAGTGTAAAAAGCATCAAACTTCCTCAGAGTTGAGTAGTCATGACCTTATTTCGAGGCAAAAGATTTCAGTATGAAATACAGATCAAAAGGCAACTTGAAAACTTGTTGGTTGTGTAGCACAGAGGTTTACAAATGACTATGAAATACAGAAAATTGTCACTGCCACAGACTATTTGTGCAGCCTTGGACAGATCATTTAATCTCATGGAGACCCAGAAGGTCTGACCAGAATGAAGATTCTGCTTTTTGCTCTCTTTTTTCTGTCCTGCTATTTACATTGCAAGTGTCTCCGCTGAAGAACACAGTAGAGTCTCTCAGCAGTGCTGTAATGCAAGTCTATGAATGAGGACAAAAGCTATACTGTCCAACAGTGTGGATTCTAAGACATTACAATTTGTCATGCTTAGATAGCATTCTTCTTACCATAATCTTATTAACGTGATAAACTCCTGATTCTCATGACAGAAGTGCAAGTGCAAGTGGTAACGTGGCCTTTCTCTGCATTTTGGCCCTCCGGGACCATAACTGACAGTGCAGCCCTTGAAGCTGATTGACAGCTGTAACTGCAAGATGAACAGCAACAACAAATTAAATATGCTGCCCTAGAAGGACAAGAAGCCTTCTACTTAATTGGCCACAGGCAGAGAAAAGCTAGAGACTGTGAGGAAAAGAAGATCAACTGGATGATATTTAGTTAGAGGAGACTTAACTTCGCCCTCATTTTTACCAGTGTCAGTTGGTCTTAATTCCACAGTGGTGTTGTATCAGTGTTAAACCAGCCAAGTGATGGAAAAGTGAAGTTCAGACTCAGTTGCCATAGGCAGGCACATGATCAGCAGAAGTACCTACCTTATTCCCAATTACCGCTGAGCAGACATGAGATACTCCTCTTTCTGCCATGCCTCATGTGGTTTTTCCTATTGTATACTGATATGTTGTACTACTGGCACTAATTTTCTCATTTATTATTACAGTATCAGAACACATTATAGCATCAGATCATAACAGGAGAGAATGTTTGTGTCTCTTGCAAGCACAGACTTGGTATTCTGTAAGCGGGGAGTGGGGGCAGAATGACAGTAAATAATAAGGGAAATAAAAACAGATTTAAAAGCATGTAACATTTTGGTAAGGAATTTTTTTTTATAGCCATGACTTTGGGGGAAATTACTTTTACGGCCAGCTTTTCAGCAGGCCTGCACAAATATTCCTATAGTGTTTGCAGGTGCAACCATATGTTCGCGAGACATGACTGTCTAAAGAAAAAGCTTTCAGCAAACTGAGAGAGTTTCTTTTTTATTCCTACTTGCTTTTAAAACACAGGTTTTCTAGGAAAGAAATAACAACCTCCAGCTGAGCTCCTCAATCTATGTGGTTGGAAGAGTGAGAAAGGCTCAGCATCTTGGGTCTTGAACTTCCCTGAGAAATCCAGTACTGCATTCTTACGAACGTCACATTGGATGCAGCTGGGTGCAGAAGATTGAAGAATCTGGCCTGAACATCTAGATCATTCCATGTAACCTAGCTTTGGTTTCTCTTTCCTGCTCCCCACTCCCCTATTTACATGCAGACACGGGCACACACATCCATGTGTGTATCCAGACAAGGGGACGTTGATACTGGGACATGGATATGCACAGACACACCTACAGAGAGACACACAGACTGTGTATTTCAACAAATGCAAATCTTTCCTATTTAATCATAACCTGCCTGCAAGTGATGTGTTTAATCATGCTAGAAAAGATACAAGTTGATCATTTTATTCAAATGAAGGAATTGAACAGAACTTAGAGGTTAGAAATCCTGAAGGCTGATTGTTAGTGTTGAGAGCATGTATTTATAAGCAATTAATGGCATGCTTGGGGTTTTTTCTCCTACACATTTTTTGCCAATGGTAAAGTACTCCCTGTATGGTATCAACCAGCTTTATTATCAAATAGAAAGAAAGAGATGAAAGGAAAAGTCACAAAATCCTGGAATACACTTATTCTCTGCCCACACACAACTATTCTCTCCTCCTTTTCTCAGTGGGTTGTAATTTCTCCTTACCCTTTGAAAGAAAGTAGAATTATGAGGAAAACTGTAAACATGTTAAAGAATTGGTCACAAAATGCTAATATATTGCAGTCCTGTTGTGTCACCACCTGTATGTGGTGAATACCTACACATAGGCAGTAGCACTAATTATCAGGGACTGACCAAACATGGAGGAAAGCACTCTAATAATTCAGGACTAGACATGTTCACCTTTAAGAAAGGACAGATAAGCAGGACAGGTTGGTTTTTTGGTTTTATTTTGGGACAGGGGGTTAAAATGTTATACTGAAATTAAATCCACAGTTTTTCCTCTTTTTGTTTTTTTTTTTTGCCACACAGAAAAATATAAACCTTCTTCCCATCTGTTGATTGGAAAAAATTTGGAAACAAGACTGTTTCTTGGAAAAGCAGGGTTTTCAAAAGCAAAAGTTTTCACAGGAATGCACCATATTTTTTGACAAGCAAAAAAAAGTCTTATTTCTGGGAAAGGGCAGAGGAGACGAAAGAGACTGGGACTGATCTCAGAATATCCTGAAGGTAGAGTGCTTGCACAAATATGGGAGACCAGTCCAAGAATTCATTTGAAGGAACTTCTAGATTATTCTACCATGAGAGACCCTTCTCCTTAGAGTCTGGTGTAGAGCCCTGTCTTGTGGCACAGGAATATTGACCTACTCCTAGATCTTCCTTCTTTGGGGGTGAAGAATTAATATAACTAAATATTGTATTAAGTCAAGCTCCAGGACTACAATGACTTAAGAAAGAAAGCTGGGATTGAAGAGGATCTGAATATATCATGTATTCCACCTCCCTGCACTGAGCACAGGGAGTAGACTGGATTATAGAAGTTTGGAGCAGAGACCTGTTTGTGTGGTAGCCCTCTTCTTTCTCTTTTTGGAAGAATAGTGTAACTTGGAGTAGAGAAAAAGAGAAGAAAGGAAGATTCTTGTTTGCATCAACTCTCCAGAATTAATGTTCATGAAATTGAACTCATAGAATTTTTCCCTTAATTGTCTTTCATTTCTCATTAGAACATCTGACAAAAGTTAAGTATTTTACCAGAAATCCTGAGTGTGTCAAGAAGTGTGCATGAAATAATGGCAGAATTATAGGTATTTTCCAGCCCAAAGCATCCATCAGTACCAGCGTTCTCTAGTTTTTCAGTATGTAAAGGTCTACTCAATCCTTGAAGTTCCCAGATCAGCACTGGGAAAAGACTTGTTAAATGAAAACATCGGAAGTCATCTGATCTCAAAAGGATCCTAATTCCTTCTTGTACCAAATACCTTCCTTAGACATTTGGATTTAGTAGCCAGGTTTTGGCATTGAGGGTTGCTGGCCCCCATGTTCCCATACTTTCTGGTTTACTGTACAAACACCAGGAAACCATCCAGCTCCAGAACATTCCAGTGCATGTGAGGCTTTTGTCCTGCTCAGCAGCACAGACACCATGCAAGTTCCTTCTCATCATTCATGTTGGATGGAGAAGTCCAAAGACACAGAAATTTCATGTCATCTCTTGCCTCCATGGGGCTAGTCCTAAAATTCCTGAAACCTGTGTCTCCAGGAATCCTTAACCCGTATCAAAATACTGGTTCCTTCCTAGATGTGTGTTGCTGTGCTGTCATCTAGTGGCAAGGATGAATTGGATGTCACTCAGTGTCATTCAGTGACAGTGGATGACAAGGTATCCCTTTGCTGGAACTAAACGCTTGATGTTGGAGAGTTCACAGCTTTGTAGGTGCAGCCCCAAGGCAAAGGTCCCTTCCTCGGTTTGTGCTCTGCAGGAAATCACTGAGGAGAGCCTGTGGAATGGGCTGGGCAATGGACATCTGGTTGCAGATAACAGGTTCTACAAAACCATGGCACCTCCTGCCACATCCTTCCTCTCCATCTCCTGTCATCCATCTTGGCTGTTAACTGTTTGCAGACAAATACTTGAAGCTGAATTTCCAGCAGTGATTGATAGTTTCTTAACTAAAGCCATTCAGAGCTGTGTCAGCTAATGAAATGAGTCATTAAATCTATAATCATCTGAGATCAAGGAGATACTTCTCTCAGCAAAAAAGTTCTTCCTCTTGCATTCCTTTTTTAATTCGCTCTTGGGGAAAAATTAAAAGTGCCACAATGCAGTTTTCCAGGAGAAACCAGACAAAACCAGCTTTCAGAATGACCCACATTTGGTTTGGTGTTTGGCAAGCTGGCTGATGTCAGCAGACAGACTTATTGCCATCGATTTCTGAGGGCTTTCACTATGGTCTGGAATTTCATACCCCATGTGATGTTACACTTGCTTGTGCTTAGTTTGGGTTGGCGACATTATTATTAACACATATAAACATTAACAGTCCTAAGTTTATTTTTAAACTTCAAGTGCAATGCTTGATTTAATGTCTTCCATTAATGTTTGTAAAATGATTATAAAATTATGTAGAAAGTAACAGAACCTTAACAATTTAACTGGTCACAACATCTGTAACACCTCTTTGGCATCACCTACTGAACACTGATGGGCTTGGCTGGATTAGGTAAAACAGTTATAGCATATCCTTTGCTCCTTGAAATGCTGATCCCAAAACCATTTCGATAGGAACCCTGACAGCTGCTTTTCAGAACTAACCACCACAATGGTGGGGTCTTCATAGGTATCAGACTCTGGAAAGGAAACTCAAGGAGGAACCCTTACTGCAAAGCACCACTGTCAAAGCGGTATTCTTGTATAAAATCTTTTTTCATTCCTGCTAAATGGAGTCAAGAAATAATGCTAAGATTCCTTTTCATGAGGAAGTTGGAATTTGTATTTGTATTTATATTTCCCTGTCTTACAGTACAAATTGTGCTCTATCTCTGAATTTAGAATGATTCCTCAGTTCAACCAAGTACAGTAAAAAGATACCTGAATCTCCAAGGAAAGAGAAGAATGCGCTGATGTTCTTTACTGACAAGGGCCATTTAAGCACATTCTTAAATAACTTGCCTCTCTGAGGACTTCAGTAGATTCTCAAAAGAGTGAAAGAATTATGCTCTATATACGACCTTGTTTTGTCCAAGTCTCAGACCTCTATCCCTATAGTAAAGAAAATATTAATGAGGGTAAGAAACATTCCGTTTTCCAAATTAATTATAATTTGTCAGAGGCAGTAAATCAATGACCTTTCACACTGGAGTATGATAAGACATTTCTTTATAAGTTTCAGAAGAAGTTTGGTTTATTTTTGGCTCAGAATTTCATCTTCCTTGGGTGCTCTATAGAAACAAAATTGCATCTTTTTAATTAAGAAATTGAATGACAAGCTGTAACAAGGTCAATCAGGTTGAAATAGCTGCATGCTCATTATAATGTAAATGCTTCTTCTGTTGACTTATAATACCTTGATATAGTAAATTTTATACGTAAAGTGTTAAATAAAAATAGAATGTTTAGGTCAAATATAATGAATGAAAGTGTATGTGCTTGTATAAAAAAAGGAGGGCTAGGCCTTCATACAGAAATAGAAAAAAATACCAACTCTTTGGTAGCAAGAGTTAAGAATGATTTAACACGTATACATCAAAAAATAAAAGTGGAAAAGATGTCCCAGGCATCCCAGTGTCACCTTGAAACAGTTGGTCAGGGCTTTTTGGACAATGACACTTGAAATAAGATTGGGTTAAAAGCAGTATGTAAAGAAAGGTGAGAGCTGCGCCATTCGCTGCCACAGTAACTACAATGCTGTTTCACCACTGAATGTTGCTTTTCATGAATGACCATTTGCACGTATGTTTTACCCTTGTAGCAGCCATTCTTTATATGTTCTCATTTCTTTGAGTGGAGGCCCTTTGTGTCTGTTCACAAATCTAGACCATGCTCATGGTCTGTGTTCAGGTTGTTCCCAATCCTTACACAAATAAGCACAGATTGGCAGTTCTGACACTGGATACAGGAATATCTTGTGAACTGTTATTTTCCTTCACTTGTAAATTTGTAATTTCCTCATTGGAGTGACAGACAAAGGGCAAAAAGAAGCAAGGATATCTTGAGTTCGACTCAATTGTTTCTCCATTTGATTACCTGTGGAAATAAAAGCATAATCATTCCATGTAATGTCATAATCCTCTCTCAGCCTCCTACTTGCACATTTATTTCTCTTTGTCTAAGCATGGAAGAAGGCCCATAAAATTCTATCCTTCTGATGATACTTTTGTATTGATAATCCTTGTTTTGACTTGGTTCTTTCTGAAGATGCTTTTAAAATGCAGATCACAGACAGTGTTACTTGCTGTATGAGACAGCTTTCAAGTTTTCTTTCTGTTTCACCTCTTTCTCAGCATACAGGAGATTTTTTTCCAATTCTTTTCAGTTCCAGAACAGACATTAAAACTTTTTTTTTTTAATGTAAATGTATTCAGCTTGGGCTTTACAAACTTTCAGTCTTTATCCTACAAGAACATCAGCACATAATTTTTCATGTAATTTATGCATTTTTCTACTATTTAACTCATATAATGGATCTCTTAAAATGTACTCATGATGAGGATGGATTATTTCTTGTACTTGGAAGAAAAAATTATATATATATGTATATATATATATGTGTGAAAATACTGTCTACTTCACATAGATGAATTTGGTTAAATTCCAAGAAAACTAAATTTTCATGTATATAGTTTCTTTTATTAGATGAGTGTGCATTTCCTACACCCACAGAGAATCTGTACAAATTCATCTTACATTCTTTGGGTGTGCAAACAATACCAAAAAAGAGTCAAAGTTAGCATATTCTATATAAAACACATTTGCATCTGCTACGCACAACTTCCTACGCTCTTCATCTTTAATTTAGCAATGGCTGGATGATGAAGTCATTGAGTCTTAGGAATTTGCTCAGGTCAGGGTCTGAAGCTTTATACTTCATCCAAATACCATTTGGTTTGGCCCCTTTTACTGAGATGCAATCTATCGTGCTACAGAAGATTTAAGTGAGCACCCTCAATAAATCAAGCTGAAATGAATTTTCCACTATGAATTATGTTGCAGACAGCTGCAAAAGCTACATGACTAGCTTTTTTTTGTAACTTTGAGGCCAAATCATGAGATTAAGGATTGAGTTAAGGTTTGTGGCTGTAGAAAGGAATCCAAAAGATTTTGCATGCATTCATATCTCTGATGAGAACTGAATCTACACAAATACTTTGTTTCATTGCCTTTGACAATAGCTACAGGAAGACTCTTCTGTCTCAGCCTATGATTTATGCATACTTAATGCAAATCTGTCTTTGTAACTAACAAGGCTTTTTACTTCAGCGATCGATCTGGGCTGGTTCCACAGCCAGAGTTAATTCTGGTCCATGCCACCACGAAGGCTGTGCTGTGGGCAACAAAGATTCTATTGCTCCAAACGGCTGATGAAAATAGGGACCAAAATTTTTTACTCAGAGTAATTAAGTGTAGCAGTATTGACTTTTTGAAAGTTATTGTGAGCTACCACAGCCAAGGAAATGGCTCCAACTTTCCATCACATTGTTTTTATTTTGCAGTGGCCTCCATGACTTTCAGCACTTCTTTTCAGTCACTGGAAGAAGACGACAGCATCCAGCATTTCTTATGAAAGCATTTCAGGTTAGACAGTGGCAATGTCTCCCAGTGTATCAAAGAGTCCAGCTTAAACCAATGACCAATTTTTCCTGGAGAGTTCTGGGAAAAGGACACAGCTTCTGGGTGGAATTCTTTAGAATGCTAATTCCTTCTGGAGTTTTCACCAGGATACAGGGTTTTCTCCATCTTTCCTGGCAAGTCAGTAAGCTGAAAGTAGGAATTTCCATTGCTGCAGCAAGAAAAAGTAAAAAAGGATTCCAGCTCTTGGTATCAAAGTAACCCAGTACAGGTGGTGTGTTCACTGCCAAATACTCAGAGCTCTACACCATCAACTGGAAGGAACAAATCATTAATGTAGGAACCTTGTAACATGCCAAGAGGTAGACTCAAGGCCGTAAACAGGACAATCAGTTGTGCCACCTTTAAATTTGCAACACAAATTCCTAAGTCAGGAAACTACTTAAGTTTGGAACTTAGAGGCGTGTGCTGAAGATAAAGAGGGCATAGTATTAGACACATAAATCACTTGAACATTCCCCCCTAGGACATGAAAACTTCTCCATTCTCACAGTGATTACGTTTGGGGGGTTGGTTGGGTTTTTTTCCAAGCACATATTGAAATACAGGTCACTGTACCAGGTACCCAGGTTGTGAACACAGCAACTGAATAAGGAAAAATAAAGCCAGCAATTGTGCCTTGCTAATGCAAGATTCCTGTATTAATTTAATGGGAAAGTAATTGTGTTGTAAAATACATAATCTCAAGTAACCTACTATAACATTTACATTTGATTACCATATCAATGCATGTAGATACCTTTGCATTACAGGTATCTTTGGAGGTGCTCTTTGAAAAGTGCACAGACTTAATGCAATGTGCTGTATTTCAAGCAAAGAAGTCTCCACTAGGAAAGAGTTAGGGTGGTAAATGGCTCTCCGGTGCTTCAGCACCTTGACTGGGATGTTTCACTATTTTTTTCCTTTCTTAAACTACGAACACAGATAATGCTTCACAAATATTTGTATTTGTTTCCTGCTGCTAATGTCACAGACATCAGAGAGAAGTGCTGGAGCAGGTAGCCAGGTTGTTCTGTGCCAACCCTGTGCCACCTGCTTGTAAGTGCATTATGATCCTGTAGCATAATTTTTTTAATATTCTTATGGTTTATGTAATGAGATTCATAGTAAGAAAAAAAACACAGCAGGCAATGTGCAGCTCCATAGGGAATGCTTTTCATTAACCTAGAACACCAGCAATAAAGCTAAATTAGACTTAAATATTTCCTGAAGCACCTTGTAATCATTATTTTGGGGAAAAATTTCATTAAGAGATGTTTCACATCAAATACTTTTAGCCAATCATCAGAGAAGATATCATTTTCCATATTTCCTATAAACTATACATTTTGTCCTTCACCTTAATATTGTCCAGAGGTAGCTTCAGACATTTTCAAATTAGCCAATTCACTTTAATTAAGTAAGCTATTTTTCCTCAGCAGAACAATTCTCTGCATGTAGTGATATTTCCTGTTCTCTTTTTCCAAATTAATAGCCCTTTGCAAGCAGAAATGCAGTATGCAATGCTGGGATGGAACTTGTGCAAAACCTCTGGATATATATTTGCATTACATAGCCTTTTCAAGAATGTATTAACTCTGTAGCTTTTATTTCATTGTCATATTTCATAATACTTTGAGTTCTGGACAACTGCATGTACAAAACAAAATTTCTTTAATATTATGTGTCTGCTAATGGCAATAACAGAGTGTGAATGCCATCTTTAATTGGCAGATCTGCCAAAGGAGAACAGCCTACAATGGTGAGCAGCCTCAGGTGACTCTCCATAAGAAGTGCCACTTCCCTGGGATGCAGGACTTGGTCTTTCCCTGAGTGTTTCAGTGTGGGGCTGGGTTATTTGCTGAAATAAGAACAATTGCCCTTTTCATTACAAACTCCTAGAGACCCAAAAGATAAAAAAAAAGGTTGGGATTGGCACAGTTCTGCTGTTGAAGGGATTCTAAATGATGCAGAAGACCTAATAACTGCTGTAAAACTTTTTTTTTTTGTGGAGGATTTCTTCCTATGCAGGCTGACTCACATGAATTGAAACAAAATAAATGAAAGTATAAAATTATGAAAGACACAAACCCCTAAGGTCAGCTCAAACTCTGACTTTTCTAATACGCCCCACTTCTTCAGAGCAGTCTCTTTCTCTTATGAAACACAGATGACACTGCTGAATGAATTAATCCCACTGGCAGAAAAGTGCCCAGCTTGATCTTTCTTTCCAAATGCTTCCTGGAGGCACACAGCCCACACACACTTGTCAGGTGCCTCACAATGGCTTGGATGATCCCAGGTATTTAATCTAATTGAACTCAACTATGGGTCCAGGTCCACCACAACAAAACCCAAAAGCATCTTTTAAATGTTCCGTGTCTGCAGGATTTGTCTCAAACACCAAGCATCTTCATGAAATCTGCCTTTCTTTCTTTATGTTCTCTTAAAGCCATGTTACTCAAAAACATCCTAGCTCCACATCTACCCAAAATTATTGCTTCATCTTTCAATCCTCAAGGAACTGGACTCTTATTCTACACTAGGAATTTCTTCACAGGGACTTGTAGTTACATAGTGCTCTCAAGAGTATTTTTAGAAATCTGAAATTTGAATAAATTTGTATCATATATTTAGTGTCTAGTTTCTGTGGTTTTTATGAGAAAAAAGGCTCACCTGAACAGACTAGGATCTCAGATATACAAAATCGTTTTAATGAGTTTTCTAAATAGATGATCTTGGCATTTAAAAATCATCTGATCCAATGTAGGTTTTTCTTCCTCAGAGGGAACTGAAATTAGTTCCCAGACCAACTGGTATTTTTTTGCTGTGCATTAGATACATTTAACCTCTGGTGTTCTGACTTGCATCTTTTCCTATAACCAAATGATCATTAAGATATAAGGTCAGTGGCATAGATTTTGCTGCAAATGCATATTAATAGAGAAGAAGGAAATTAGTTTTGCAGAGCCCGATATCTGGGCTGTCAGGAGAACCAGTGCACTACATGGTTAATTATTACTGCAGTGCTGAAATACTTAGACCAGCTACAATTACACAGTTCCAAAACTGGAGCTATTAAATCTCTTTAGACTTCTTGCTGCAGTAGTTTGGGAGCTGTTTGATTGTGTTCTGTGCTTTGGAAGGACAGCCAGGGGGTGTTTCTGGCTCCGAGTGCCACCACAGTCCCCACCATGGTGTGCCTTGCTCACCAACATGTTCCTGTCTCATTCAACTCCAGGAATACAAGCTTTCCCAGCATCAGATCCCTGGATTGGGATGCCCTTTGCTTTGTGCTGCCCTCAGAGGGGCTGTATCTCATATGCAAGGCCCCCTTTCCCTCTCCATAGTGCATAAGCCTTGCCATTAATGCAGAGCATTACTGTGTATCTGTAGCTACTTTCATCCAGGCATATAAAAGTACATATAAATGTTAATGTGTTAAACCTAAAAACACCCATAGGAGGGAGATGAGAATCTCAACATACACTTTACTGGTGTAGAAACATATAAAGAACCAACTTCAGACAGTGATAAAAGGATGAGATGATGAACAGAGTGATTTTAGGAGTGACCCTGCATCATAAGCCCTGTGATTTGCCTATTTCCTACACTAATCCAATGATGTGAGCTTTTTATTTTCTTTTCAATTATTAGAGTACCCAGATATTGCAAGTGAAAATCAGGACCTCATAGTTTCATGGTACATGGTAAAGCCTCAACCCTAAAGAACTTCAAGCCTAAGTAAATGAGATCTAGAAAGCTTAAAAGGAAAATAGTAGAAGTTCATGAAGTTGAGCTGGGAACACAGTCCCTGAGTCCCAGTCGAGGGACCTTGCCTCCAGACATAATTCCTTTCCTTTGTATTAGTCATATGATAACTTGCGCCCCTCTTGAAATTAAACACTTCCATTATTCAGGCAGACAACTCTCCTGATATCTTGTAACATTAGGAAAAGGTTACTTTTAATGTTTTCTGTACTAGAACATGCAAGGAACAACTTGAAAGAATGAAAGGCAAAGTTGAAACCAACAGTTGAAAGGCGAGAATTACATTAAATCACCTAAACCTAATTCCAAAAATTCAGGAGTGTTTCTTGCTTATTAGACACTTTCTGAAAATTATCATCTTTGAGATAAAAAGCAAGGCAGTCAGTGACCTGTAATCTTATGATGCCCTAGCAAGGGTATTTTCCAGTCTGCACCCAAGAGCTACTGTGTCCACAAGGAGGGACAAATGCCCTCTCCCTTTGGCACCAGGGCAGTCCCCAGCAGGGCAGGAAGCCGGCCTGCAGCCCAGCTCTCACTTAGCACAACCCCTCCACATCACACACACAATTCAAGATGTGTGAAACAGCTGCCCGGGAAACAGAAGAGGAAGACCCCACCATGGATGTGTTTTGGCGTTTAGATGCAGCCCTGGAGGAAACCTTCTGTTACCCTTTTACCTTTTGGTAGTTGGCTTGACCATGGAGGGGAAGCCGGGGCTGCCTGTGCCTGTCTGAGTTCTGCTGAGTCATTCCCCAGCTTCGATCCATGTACAGTGGTAACGAGACAGCACTCGAGCCTAATGGGCTTGTTTCTTTGAGGATTACAACAATTAATAATAATTGAGAAGTCCTGTGCCAAGGAAATTTATAACCACCTAATAAAAATGTGGCTGTTGGAGTTAAACACAATAAAAATTACTCTTTATGCACCAAAGGAAAGCCACATAACACATACACAACCATGTTCATGTCAGCATTGTTTAATGTACAAGGAGTTTTGTGTATATGTGGCTACATTTACTGATAAAATGTAAATGCATTAATCAGAGTTTGTACAGTATTTTGCTAAATAATGATGCACTAATCTGTTATCAAAGTTGGGCTTTTATGATATTCAAAATCAAACTATAGGAAAGCTGTTGAGTTCTACCCATGTCATGGATCTCTGCCAGCCCTCACCTGTCCAGTTCACTCAGGCTTGCAAGCCTCAAAGAATCCATGACCTCCATGAGAAATGAACCTAAACTAAACTACAAATAATGAGACGCAGTATCTTGGTCAACATTAAAGTCTTCAGACAGATGATACCAAGGCAAAAGGATATACTGTGACATGAGTTTACGTTATTTTGTTGTTTTCGTGCTGAAACAACTAAACTTCAGGAATCTAAAATATATAGACTAACAGAAATCTCTTGGGAGACCCTCTAGCAGCACTTTATTGGAAACAAGAGAAAGATCTTTACTTTCCATTTTATCCACAGGACCTTATTCATCTTCTTCACCTGAATCTTTATTTCTTAGGAAATAGAGGCCTTTTTTCATCTCATCTAAGGCCTCACCAGCTTCTTAGCACATTAGCATCTTTTCAGATTTAGTATGATTTTCACTTGGGGTTATCTGATTTTTTCCACTAGTCAGAAAAGCAGAATTTGCTTGCATGCTCACAGTAACATCACAGAGAAAAATTTTTGGCAATACAATCTGCAGTTATTAACCTTTGGGCATAACTCTGAAAACCAAAAATTCCTTTCTGATTTGTGTCCTGTTACGTTACAAATACAACACTTGCAGCAGATGATTTTCTGGCAGAGAAGCAATAGATTCAACAGAGGGAATGCTATGGTGTTGGAGGTTAGGATTTTTCCTTTTTTTTTTTCCTTCTTTCTCTCAGGGAATGTTGTCCCATTTGTTGCCTAAGAGATGATAACAACTGGTACTTAAGAGAGACAAAAGAAGTGGCCAAGGTTGGGGGAAGGAGTGCAGCTGGCTGCAACCTCTTAGCTGAGGGCTTTTCTCTTGGGAAGGGCAGAGATATCACCTGATTTTTGGCTGGGGGGCGAGAGGCTGGGCTCAGGTCCTCGCTTGCTCTCGGGATCGGATTGGAGGGAAGACAGCTGGTCTGTGGTTGCTGTGGGAAGAATTCACTGCCACCACGGAGCTCCATCTTGCCACCATCAACTGCTTCTACCGTGAGTGAGGCTTTGTTCCTAGAAGCGGTCGTTGAACTGGGACCTTATCGAACAGCCAATCTCACTGCAAAGGACTCTCACCACCTACTCAGGTACCTCAGAGGAAAACCCAGGACCCAGACCCCCTTCCCCCTCCTAGGGAGTCTCTCCGGCCTGCTTGCGGAAGCCAGACTGCCACTGCCCAGCCCCACTGTTTTTCTGCCACTGCTTCAGGGATTTTTCTGCTACACTTTATCCTGATAACCCATGTCTGCCAAACCCACCCCCCCACTCCAGCTCCTGCTACGGCTGTGGAGTTTCTGCTGCATTTTGTTTGCCACTCTGGAACCTGCTCGCCTCTGCCGTTCCAGCCGCTGCTCCGAGGTTCCTGCTGCAGCCATTTCGCCATCCGGAGGGGCACCGGGCCCGGCTGCCCCGGTGGGTTTGTAAAGGAAGCCCCTTCTCCATCTCTCCCACCAGCGCGTCCCCTGCAGCCCCGGGGAACCATCGCACCCGCCCTGCCCGGCCGGGAGCCACCAGCGCCCCTGGCGGCCGTGAGCGGAACTGCACCCAAGGGGAACGTGCCCGACAGCCCAGAGAGGCTGGCACTGGGCTCTGGTTCTGTTTGTTGTTGCTGCCCGTGTTGTTATTTGTTTGCCTTGTCATATATATATATATATATATATATATATATATATTCTAGTAAAGAACTGTTATTCCTCTTCCCATATTTTTGCCTGAAAGCCCTGTAATTTCAAAATTAAAATAACTTGGAGGGAAGGGGGTCACATTTTCCATTCTAAGGGACGTTTCCGCCTTCCTTGGCAGAGACCTGTCCTTTAAACTAGGACACATCTTGGTGCCCAATGTGAGGCCTGAGGGCATCAAGAGGAAAGGGTGAAAAAGGAATAACAGTTCCTGGGTAACCCATTTTTGTGTGTTGAATATAGAAACTTCGTTAGGTGGCACCATGTGGTCTAGCCTACCCCGGTTCAGTTGATACATGGTTATGGCTATATTTTTCCCATTTGCAGCTCCTTATCTAAACAGGGTCCTATAACTAAGGCTACTGTGGCTGTTGTGCAGTTTGCACAATGGGTCAATAAGGTGAGGAATTAATGGATTTTTAACTTCCTCTGGAATGTGGGCACATGGACACAGGGCTATCACACACTACGTGTATATTTTTGGGGTTTCATTAATAATGGTACCCATTGTGAGGAAGTAATACCAGGGGAAGTTTTCTCCCAACCCTTCACCTATTTCTTTGGGCCTACCCCACCAGCTTTTGAAGGGTTCAAATTTCCTCTAGATGCTAACTATATCGTACAGTGGCTGGTGTTGCTGATAGGCCTACTCTATGTAGCATTCAGAGATAAGGTGAGATTGACTTGGATAACCATCTAGACACCTACCCCAGAGACTAGGGATGCCACCCTAGTGGCCTGACACAGCCCCAGAGCCTGACACTGGCCCACAGCCTGATGCTGCCCCACAGCCTGACACTGTCCCACAACCTACCTCAGAAATGAACCACCCAGATTGGATGGGGGTATTGGAGGAGATATGCCAGATGCTGAGGGAATACTCTTCCCCAGCTGGTGGGAAACTCTCTCCCTACCTCAAAGAGGGAGAGTCTGGTGGTGCAGCAGTGGAACCTGCATCCAGGTTCCAGCCGAATCACAAGGGCAGCCGCAGCCACCGCCAGCAGCAGTTGCCCCTGTGCACACCCTGTTTTATGATAGTCTCCGTAATCCACGAAAAGACATTGTACGACGGGACCGCGAGGATTATGCAACCTGGTTACTTCAGATTTGGCACCTTATGGGTACAGGCGTGCAACTGGGTAGTGGCGAAGCCAGGAATTTGGGGTCCTTGACCCAGGACATGGGTATTGATCGGGTGTTTGTGAGGGAGACAGGGCCCCTTTCTCTCTGGGAGCAGCTTTTAACGAGTGTAAGAGAGAGGTTTGTTCACAGAGGGAGAATGCAGGAGTACCATCATAGAATGCCCTGGAAGGTCATTGAGGAAGGGATCCAACACATGAGAGAAGTGGCAGCACTAGAGATACTTTTTGGAAGGGATGGACAGCACGGTAATGACAGGGTCAGGTGCACAGGGCAAATGTTGTGGAACCTGGCAAATCTAGGGCCATCCAAATATACCACCTTCATTGCAACAATTAATGCCGAGGACAACTGAGAGACAGTGGGCTCTGTAGCCAGCAAGCTCAGGAGTTATGAGTATGATCAGTGGCCCAATGTAGGCTCATGTCTCTGCTGTGGTTAAGAGCCTCAAAAAGGAGATTAGGGAGGAGGTGATGGAGGAGGTGAAGAAGAACAGTTCCCATATGGCACCCGTGCAAGTCACAGGCCCCAACATCAGAGCCCGACGTCCCCCAGCTAGGGAGAAAGGGTACACCCCACAAGATGAGCTGTGGTTCTTCCTGTGTGACCATGGGGAAGACATGACAAGGTGGGATGGAAAGCCCACTTCTGTCCTGGCAGCATGGGTGCATGAACTCAAGGAGGGAAGCACTAACCGAAGGGGTTCTGCTAGGGTGAAAGTAGCCTCAGCCTCCCATGACCGAGCTGCCAGGTATTACAGATGGGACATATGTCGGATCCCCTTGAAGGAACCTCTAGCATGTATGCCCAGGGAGGGAATGATAACCAGGGCTAGAGGGGCCCTGCCTCTAGCCAGGAAGAGGCATGGGAGAATCATATCTTTTGCACTGTGTGTCTCTGATGGCCTGGCCCATCAGAACCACAAAAATACGAAGCTTTGGTCAATACTGGTGCACAGTGCACATTAATCCCATTGGGACATGTGGGGGCAGAACCTGTTTCTATTGCTGGCGTGACAGGGGGATTGCAGCAGTTGACCACGTTGGAAGCCGAGGTGAGCCTGACTAGAAAGGAGTGGCAGAAACATCCTGTTGTGACTGGTCCAGAGGCCCCATGTATTCTGGGCATAGACTTCCTCCAGAGCACATATTTCAAAGACCCAAAAGGACTCAGGTGGGCTTTTGGGATAGCTGCTGTGAAGGCAGAGGGCATTAGGCAATTGAACACCTTGCCTGGACTGTCAGAGAATCCTTTTGCAGTTGGACTCCTGAAGGTGGAGGAACAACGAGTGTCAATTGCCACCTCGACTGCACCGCCAGCAGTATCGGACGGATCAGGATGCCGTGATCCCCATCCACAAGATGATCTGTGAGCTGAAGAGCCAAGGGGTGGTCAGCAAGGCCCACTCACCCTTCAACAGCCCCATTTGACCTGTGCACAAGTCTGACGGAGAATGGAGATTGACTGTGGACTATCGCGGCTTGAATGAAGTGACTCCATCACTGAGTGCTGCTGTACCAGACATGTTGGAGCTCCAGTACGAGCTGGAGTCCAAGGCAGCGAAGTGGTACGCCACCATCGACATTGCTAATGCATTTTTCTCCATTCCTCTGGCACCAGAGTGCAGGCTTCAGTTTGCCTTCACCTGAAGGGGCGTGCAGTACCCCTGGAACTGATTGCTCAGGAGTGGAAGCACAGTCCTACCATCTGCCATGGACTGATCCAGACTGCTCTGGAAAAGGGTGAGGCTCCAGAACATCTGCAGTACATCAACGACATCATTGTATGGGGAACACCGCAGCAGAAGTGTTTGAGAAAGGAGAGAAAATCATCCAGATTCTCCTGGAAGCCGGCTTTGCCATCAAGAAGAGTAAAGTCAAGGGACCTGCTCGAGAGATCCAGTTCCTGGGACTGAAATGGCAAGATGGACAGCGTCAAGATTCCCACTGAGATCATGAACAAGATCATAGCAATGTCTCCACCAACCAACAAGAAGGAAACACAAGCTTTCCTAGGCGCCAGAGGTTTCTGGAGGAAGCACATTCCTGAGTACAGCCAGATCGTGAGTCCTCTCTACGTGGTTACCCGCAAAAAGGACTATTTCCATTGGGGCCCTGAACAGCAACAAGCCTTCGCCCAGATCAAGCAGGAGATGGCTCATGCAGTAGCCCTTGGCCCAGTCAGGACAGGACCAGAGGTGAAGAACGTGCTCTACTCTGCAGCCGGGAGCCATGGTCTGTCCTGCAGCCTTTGGCAGAAGGTGTCTGGTGAGACTCAAGACTGACCACTGGGATTCTGAAGCCGAAGTTACAGAGGATCTGAAGCCCACTACACCCCAACAGAGAAGGAAATCCTGGCAGCCTATGAAGGAGTCCAAGCCACCTCAGAGGTAATCAGCACTGAAGCACAACTCCTCCTGGCACCTCAGCTACTGGTTCTGGGGTGGCTGCTCAAAGGAAAGTTTCCCTTTACCCACCACACCACCAATGTCACATGGAGCAAATGGATTGCTCTCATCACACAGCGCACCCGTTCTGGAAACCTGAATCGCCCTGGGATCTTGGAAGTAATTACAAATTGGCCTGAAGGTGAAAATTTTGGTCTGACCGACAAAAAGGAGCAGGAACAGGTGACCTGGGCTGAGGAAGCTTCCCCGTACCACCAACTGCCACAAGGAGAAATGCTACACTCTTTTCATTGATGGCTCCTGTCACATTGTAGGGACAAACCAAAAATGGAAAGCAGCCGTATGGAGCCCCATATGACAGGTCAGTAGCAGAAGCTACTGAAGGAGAAGGTGGATCAAGCCAGCTTGCTGAACTCAAAGCTGACCAGTTGGCCTTGGACACTGCTGAAAGTGAGAAGTGGCCAAAGCTCTACCTTTACATTGACTCATGGATGGTAGCCAATGCTCTGTGGGGTTGGTTGGAAAGGTGGAAAAAGGCCAATTGGCAGCATAGAGGAAAACCAATCTGGGCTGCTGAAGAGTGGAAAGACATTGCCACTTGGGTAGAGAAGCTACCTGTGAAGGTCCGTCATGTGGATGCCCATGTCCCCAAGAGTTGGACTAACGACAAGCACCAAAACAATGAACAGGCAGACCAGGCTGCGAAAATAGAGGTGTCACAGATAGATTTGGATTGGAAACACAAGGGAGAGTAGTTCCTAGCTCGATGGGCCCATGATGCCTCAGGCCAGCAAGGCAGAGATGCCACCTATAGGTGGCCACGAGACCGAGGGGTGGATCTAACCATGGACAGTATCTCCCAAGTTATCCAAGACTGTGAGACGTGCACTGCGACCAAGCAGGCCAAGCGGGTGAAACCCCTATGGTATGGTGGGCGATGGTCCAAATACAAGTATGGGGAGGCCTGGCAGATTGATTACATCACACTGCCTCAAACACGCCAAGGCAAGCACTATGTGCTCACAATGGTAGAAGCCACCACCGGATGGTTGGAGACCTACCCTGTGCCTCATGCTACAGCCCGGAACACCATCCTGGGCCTTGAAAAGCAAGTCCTGTGGAGGCATGGTACCCCTGAGAGAATTGAGTCCGACAATGAGACTCATTTCAAGAACAGCCTTATAAACACCTGGGCTAGAGAACAAGGTTTTGAGTGGGTGTACCATATTGCTTATCAGCTGCTGGGAAAGTTGAGCAGTGCAACGGACTGCTGAAAATCACCTTGAAGGCACCGGGTGGGGGGACTTTCAAAAATTGGGAGCTGCATTTAGCAAAGGACACCTGGTTAGTGAACACCAGAGGCTCCACCAACCGAGCTGGAGCTGCCCAATCTGAACCCCCGCGTACAACAGATGGAGACAAGGTTCCAGTGGTGCATATGAAAGGTATGCTAGGAAAGACTGTTTGAATTAATTCCACCTCAAGCAAAGACAAACCCATCCATGGGGTTGTCTTTGCATTTGTCTTTGCTCAGGGACCAGGTTGCACCTGATGGGGTGATGCAGAGGGATGGAGAGACACAATGCATACCTCAAGGGGACCTTTTTTTGGGGTGAACCGCCTGTCACACTGTGCCTGTATCTAGATCTAGATGTATATATGTATATAATTAGGGTAATGCATGTATGTATATAGTTTAAAAGTTTAAGTTTGATGTGACATGTTGGTATGGGAAAAAATTCAGGGTGGATAATGTTGGAGATCAAGATTTTTCCTTTTTTTTTTTCCCTTCTTTCTCTCAGGGGATTTTGTTCCATTTGTTGCCTAAGTGATATGATGATAATGACTGGTACTTAAGAGAGACAAAAGAAGTGGCCAAGGTGGGGGGAAGGGCTGCAGCTGGCTGCAGCCTCTTAGCTGGGGGCTTTTCTCTTGGGAAGGGTTGAGGTGCCTTCCTTGGCAGACACCTGTCCTTTAAACTAGGTCATATGGTTAGCTTTTAGCTTAAATTAAAATGGAAAAGTTAGAAAATCAGTGCAGCATAAGAAGAACTTAGCATTGCCTTTTAATGGTAATGGTAAAATAATCTGTGGAAGTGATGTTTAGAGTACAGACAATGGGAATTTCAACATAGCTGAAATACAGGACTTTGTGATAGCATTTTTTGAGGAACCACCTCATCTTGCAGGTTTTTTCTGTGTCAGGAAAAGAAATCTCAGATATAGTAAACTAATATTTTAATCTGATTACTCTCAGAAAGCAGATGATTCAAATAATGACAAAGCCTAAGCAATGGGAACAGAAGATGTCGGGGGGGAATATTAAGGAAATGTGGAGCAGACAATTCTTCAATCTTACGGCATCAAAAAAAAAGCTCCTTGTTTCTCAGAAGCACAGGCAAATTTAGTTCTTAATCTTCTGAAAGAAATTACCAGGACTGAGGAGCAAGAGGAGATTTGTGGACAGTAAGGCAGCACCATCTGCTTTTATGGGAGGAGCAGGAGGATGATGCTGCTGCCTTGCCCCACATCCTGCCTGCCCTGTCCTCTGCTGTGGCACCAGAAGGAGCTTTTGGTGTGGCTCTGGGGTGAGCAAAATAGAGATATCCCACAGCCAAGCCCTGGCAATTTTGACACCAATGATGGTCTGCCATTCAATATACTTAGAGGTTTTTTGCCCAAGCCCAATCTGGATGGTGCTGTGAGCACCACTGGACACCAGAATAAAATAGAGAGAACATGGACGTTAGGTCTGTGGGCCAAAATAGTAGCCAAAGATCAAAGAAATGAAAGCAAATTCAGATCTTTGAGAGGGGAAGCAATAATCTCTAAACAGGAACTTAGCAATTCAGACACATTTGGAAAGCAGTGGAAGAGATGCACATACAAAAACAGACACCAGCACACAAATCCACTGTGAGATAACTCTGCATCAGATCAAGGTGTAAGAACATAGACAAATACAGAATAATGTATTCAGCAGAGGTGTTTGGGGGAGAATTATAGAAATCATCAAGAGATGCTGAGACTAGTCTAAGATTAAAACAATGACGCAAACTCTATGAAAGCATTCATAGAGCTGCAGTTCCAACACTGACTTCCAGTAGGCACACTTTGATCAATCATGTAAGAATCACGTCAGAATTAAAAGTTATAATTAAAAAGGGGAAGGTTCAAGGTTGCTGTCTTGGGGTCACTGTATGATACTGTATTCCCTGTTGTCTGCCCTAAGCCCAGACATGAATCCTGTGCCTTTCTGTACCTTTAAGGGAGAGGGGGGACAGCCGGTGGAATTCTTTCGGCGCTGTGTTCAAAACACAGATAGGCTCGCTGGCTTCTCCTGCCCGGCTGCTCCGCTTCTGCAGCAGGGAAGAGTCACATTCCTTTTGCTTTTTAGCTAGTTTTTTGTTCATTAGCTAAAGTACGGAGCCCTGGGACTTTGGCTTCTTCTTCTTCTCTTCTGGAACTGCTCAGAACACCAGAACATCAGAACTTCACTGGGAGGCCTTTCCACCGAGGCCTGGAGGAGCCCATGCCGAACCCCAGCTCCGGAGAGGAGAAAGCCACACCCACAAAGGACTCTGAAATCTACCTAGGTTCTCTCCACAGTGAAAGGTTTTATTATTTAGCATTATTCTTTTTTTTCCCCCGTGCCTGCGTGCACTTTACTTGTTAAATAAATAGGTTTTTTTTCCTTTTTCACTTTCCTCCGAGGAATTTCTTCCCGAACCTGTTGGAGGAGGGGTGGCTGTAATCTGCCTTCTATCAGAAGACGTTCATTTCGGATGTTCCTCTGAATTTGTCTCAAACGGGGACAGTTGCCAATATGTCAAAGCAGCAGAGGAGAGACAGGAGGAAAATATAAGTTGCCTACAGCTCTCATAAGCAAAGGCAGTGACAACAAGGGGAGTAGCTTGCACATATCTGAAGGTAGACTGTGCCCAGGAGTCATCGTCTGAGACTGTCAGCTAAGCACCTTTCAAAAGCATTAAATACACATGTTAAGATGTATCCATAGCTGTATGAAGCCACTTAGCAAGAACCAAGTGACAGACCTTGGGAATGCTTTGCAAGATCAAAATCTAGACTGCTACATTTTTTCCCACTTGGAGATTAATCCAACAGTGAAAATCACTTCCAAAACACTTAAATTGGGAGAATTGAATTTTTAGGTCTGTATTAATAACAAATATCTCCATGAGCAGCCCAAACTAACATTGCCTGGTTTTCTGTGGAGTATGCTCAGATTGATTCTGTGTAGTTCCCGATATCTAATAAGGCATGAGATGTAATAGAAGTTTTCCTTCCTAAGCAGAAGCATTAGAATGACCTCTTTCCACTCACTGCCTACAACTGTGTAGGAAAGTATTAAAGACCTCCATCCCTGTACCCATCCCTACAATTTCGTGATTCCAGGAATGTAGTCTGAATCACTTCTTGACCATGTTTTAGATATCACAATCCTGTGTGCTGGTCAATGGCTTTCCAGTGGACATCTTGCAGTGGTCCCACATTAAGTCACCACATGTCCAGAGCTGCTGCTATTTTAAGAGTTTAAGCACTAAATGTTTAAAAATTAAATTTTCAGTGTGATGACCTAGGAATTGTTCCAGGATACCAAGAAAAAGGTACTAATTCAGAGAAATCTTCAATTTCACGACAGAATTTAGAGGGTTGTTTCTTCTTTTTGGTTTTTGATATGTTCATGTCTTCCTCTGTTTCAGTTTTCTAAGTGTTTTCATTGATTTCTTTTTCATTTTCAGCACAAACTGAACACAGTTAATCAGTAGATACAAAATGCATCCTGCAACATTGCCAGTAGCCTAACATAAGTGGATTCAATTGCTGAATTGTCGTAAGATTAGACCTGAGCCACAGTATAAGCTTCATTGATCCAAGCACAGCAAGGTATCCATTCAATAATATGTGTTTTAGCAAGGTTTTCCACTTGTAAAAACTTCCTGCAAATTAGAATTCATCCAATATGTGCTATAAACACGGTGGATCAAATCTTGTATCAGTTTAAAGAACATCCCACTCCTAGGAAGGAAGCAGGGTACCTGGGTGTATTGTGTAAGCAGAGACATACAGGTAGTGAAGTTCACTGTCAGAGGAGGCTCATCTGTGGAGTGCATGGATAATGGACACTGGGCTTCCTGACAAGCTCTGGGAAGACGGGATGAAAGAAGGGATGATGTGCTGGTGTTCATAAAGCCGTAGGTTCAGTAAAGCTGTTGTTGCTACCAGTGGAGCAGTTCTTACACGGAAGCACTTGCAGGGGAGAGGTCACAAAGAGCTGTCTGGCTCTGGTCACCATGCAGTCCCACCCCTGTGGTACCTGAGAATCCCTTAATGCTGTGTGTCCCCTCACGTTGCCCTGCACAGGGGTGCTCTAGGAAAGGACTTTTCCCGCCCTCACAGCCTTCCCTGTGGCTCTGTCTGTTTCTCCTCACAGCCTTGGTCCCCACCTGTTGACAAGAACATGAGATTTCAGTTGGAAACAGGGTCTAACACCATAAGAGATAAATAATGTGGGATTCCAAATTGCTCTGGGGTGAGGAAAACAGGGCTATGGGACACCAAGCAGTGCTGCCAATATCACTGACACTTACCTGTGAATATTAAGGGCCCACATAGCCTTCATCATGGGCACTGATTCCCTTTGGGCTGGAGCAGACACAGGTGCCAGTAAGTGATTAATTCAGAACAGACCCCTTGTGACATTAGAAGTTGTTGGGTTCCTCCACACAGGGATCTCTCTGACAGCAAGACAGGCAAAAACCCCAAATGGCAGAGGTGATCTAAATGCATCCAAGGGCTTGTATTGCCGCTTACAATGTCCATCACCTGGCACAAGTCATGAAATGGCATGGCTGTGATTAGACCACAAATGAAGTGGGGATGCTGATGCCAAAGGAAGAATCTGAATGGCAGATAGAGTTTCAAAATCAAATATCTCTATCAGGAAGATAGTGATTTAATAGCACCTAAGGCTGCTTTTTCATTAGAAGGTTTTCTTTCTTTGGATTTTTCTCAAAGCAGAACTCTTATTTGGTTCCAAATGCCTAAATGTAGAAATTTTTTTCAGTCCATCATCTTAAACACTTAAATGCACAGCATGCAGACTTTGGTATCAGAAAGAACTGACAGCATAATGACTTTACAAGTATGTGAGGCTTAAAATTACAACCAGTATAGTCTTATTCACTGGATGTTGCTCATGAGAATAAACTTGGGTACTGGTAAACATACTCCTGAATACAGTCTCAGCTGTACAAATACCTTGTCATCTTTCCATGCAGATTAAAACAGCCCTTTATTATATAAAGTCCCCATTTTTCTTCCAACTGGGAACTTACAGCACATATATATATATATATATATATATATATATATATATATACGTAATTATTAGTGTTGCTTGAAGAATGAGTCAGCCTTATTTCCACTGAGAATTTCCCCAAAGTACTTTAGTTGCATGTAGGGAGCTGTATTATTTTGCTTAATTACATAAAGATTTCAGATCACTAAGATTTTATGTTATTAACACAAACATCAAATGATTTAAGTGAGTTCCTAGAATACCTAAGTGAAAAAAATCAAAACAAGTGCCTTAGAGGAACCGCTTCTCAAGTTTTGAAAGAGTGGGCAAATGAAAAAAAAAAAGTTAGTCAAGTATTTTTCTCACAGGAAAACTAATAAAGAGAAAGGCATGGATATCTTCCTTTCAAGGTGAAGCCTCCTGTGGCTAATCTTTCACCTTTGTTTATTTAGCCTAAAACCCCACCCTGTAAAAACATAAACAGATCTTTAAATTTATGATCTTGAGAAGTCTACCCACATGAGCTTTTGCAGGATCAAGACCTGAGAGAATGATTTCTGTTCATAAAGCACTTTTAAAGTTTTATGTGCCAAATTTTGAGAACAATCTATTTTCACCCACCCACTCTGACCTTATTTGCTCAGCAGGCACTATTTCTAGAACTGCCAGAAACCTCAACGTGGCCGTACATTTTGCTGTCGACTCTTGAGGAGATAAGGCCAGTGTTTTCAAATGCTTTATGCACTTAGGCAGCTGCTGAATGGTTCCTCATAGACGTGCTGGGTACAGGGTTTGTCAGTGAATGCAGATTCAGGGAAGCCCTGCATAGGTCTATTAACTCCATTATTACAGTCCTGGGATAGATTTCCTTTGAATACAAAGTATGGCTTGCCAAGAGTCAAAGTGGGAAAAAATGGCCTTAGATAAACTTTAGTAGAGCAGAAACATATGTAGAGCTCATCACAGGGTGTCTGGTTCCCCCCCCCCCCACCATCCTCTCTCCAGGAGAACCAGGTGGCTTTTGTCACAGCGAAAATCAATCACACTGTTCTCTGCTCCCACCTAGTCACTGTGTGTGAAATAAACTTATTTCTAGGGTTTAAGTAGGATAATAGGGGGAAATGTAGTTTGCTTCAGCCTATGGATAACATACAAGGTGTTAATCTAGAGCAAGATCCTAGATTTAAGGAAAAGATGCTAAATAGGTGTTTGTCCAAAACTCCCTACTTTTTCTAGGAATTCCAAGTGTGTGAGGCAAGACACTGACCTAACACCTCCTTAAACTCTACTATAAGATTTGAAAGGTATCAGTTAATCACAGACTCATAGAATATCCTGATTTGGAAGGGACCCACAAGGATCATCAAAGTACAACTCCTGGCCCTGCACAGGACACCCCAACAATCCCACCATGGGCCTGAGAGCGTTGTCCAAGTGTTCCATGAGCTCTGGCAGGATTTGTGCTGTGACCACTGCCTTGGGGAGCCTGTTCCAGTGCCTGACAACTCCCTGGGTGCAAAACTTTTTCCTAGTATCTAACCTAAACCTTCCTTGACACAGCTTCATACACACAGCTTTGTCTTCAATACTTTGTGCTTTACTATTCAGTATCTTGCATTTCACACCACAAAAGTTTCTTAAATATAATTTTGCACTTTGTGGTCAAAAAGAGTAAGAAGTGAGTAACTCCATAATTGGTAAAGGAGTTTACAGGACTGTTTCTTCATCCATGATTGCTTTCTTCTCCTCCTGGAAGGTGCATTCACTGCACAAGCTGGTAGATTACTAAGACTGACAGTATTTGATTTGAAATTCAGACTAGTAGCTAGTTATTAAAGATAACAGCTTGTCTGAGCTTCTTAATATAAGAAAACTTTCCTAAAAACCAACTCTGATAAGCATAATAGTTTACCTTGCCTTTTAAATTCAGGGGCTCTACATTGTCTTCAATGGTAATTCACTTCAAACAGGACACTACCCAAGCCTCTGGTAAAATGAACCATCACATTAATAACATTCAGCTCTTGAAGTTTCCTTTATATGTATCACAAATGCCAAATTAAAAACTAAATTTTGAGCCTACAGTCTGTGGGATTATTCCTACAAGTAGTCACTATAGGACTTAGCACTTTCCTGGGACCTACTGGCAATTACCATGACATATCTGTGACACATAATATTTTGGAAACATCCTTTGTAGACCCTGATGGGGTCACTGGATGCAGTGTGGAAAGGGATGTCTTGTGAGAATTCACTGAGTCTTTTTGTTTCTGAAGCAGGTTAGGAAATCCAGGGAGTGCTGCATGGGGCACAGCACACAGCATGACTACAGGATAGATCACAACAGGCTCCTGTTTTACAGATCAATCCCAGTTGTACTGTGAAATTTTACAAGGCTCAGGCAGACCCTCTGCAGTGCCCATCCATCCAAATTCATACTTTGGCAGTGTGGATACTCAGTCTGGTTTCAGTGAGCTGAAATAGCTGCAAGAAAACACAGAACATGGATAACTGAGTCAAACTATTCATACATTGCAAGTAGAATTTTCTCCCATTGGTTTATCCCACAGAAAGTGGGAGTGTTTGGGCTACAGCTAAAAACTGAAAAGAAAAGCACAGAGGATTAGACAAGCTCAGTTTCAAATTCCTGGCTATCTAATTCACCAGCCCCAATTAATTTAAATATTTTAAAACCTGATTTTAAAGTAATATAAAATATTTATAGATTGTAATTACAAATGACAGAGTTGGTTAGTTCAAACAAAAGTATCAACAGACTGAACTGGGGAGCAAACACCTCTTCTGGGGGTGTATAGCTTGATAAAATATTGATATTGAAAACCCAGAAGCCTTTCCTTTGCAACTCCTGGGAACAGATTTCCCAGGTGTATCCCACTATAGGGATTGGGCATTTCTTTAATGTGTAAGTAGCTCAGAGGAAGGTGCTGTGCTAGAAATCTCAATGCAGTTACAACCCCTCTGCAGGGCACGACAAAATGAGCTGTTCTGGGAGGACTTGCAGCTGTCACATCCTGCCAGCCGGGTTCCCATGTGGAGCCATCAGCACAGAGCTGTTGAGGGGCTGGGAGTGGAGACAGAAGGGGTGGTGAGTGTTGGCATGATGTCACAGTGCACTTCTCTGAGCCTCAGCATGGGTAGGACTGGGAGGGATCTTTCCTAGGTAAGGCATTTACACCAGGAAGAAAAGGAGGACAGTATTGGTCTCTCCATCCCTCAGCTGTGAAATACAGATATTTTCAAACACGGAGTTAATCTGTAGGAACCACTGCTTGCAACTTGTCCAAAGAAAATCTACACCTCTCTTGGTGTAATTGAGCAAGAAATACACAGTGTGGGCTCTGACTTTGATGTCCTGCTGGATGAAACTTAAAATCTATGATGGCTTAGAAGCAAACGTCAACACCATGAGTGTTCAAAATGAAAAAGCATCATTCAGAAAAGCAGAGATCAAACTCCAAACATCACCAGATACCTCTGATAATTCACTTGTGAAATGGACGTCTGCTGCTACTGAGACTGTTGGACGCCCAACAATTCAAAACTCTGCTGAAAGCTTGTACCATAAAGGTGGGAGCAGTGGACAAAATCTCATGAGCAACAACATGTAGCTGTCCAAATATTACATGATAGGCACCATTACAAGAACATGGAAAAGAGGAATGGCTTTAGTGGAGATACAAATAATGCAGACTGACATGAACACATAAGCTGTGTGAGCTGAGAGAGGCTGCCTTTCTGGGCAAAACAGAAGTTATTTGCAAAAGGGCAGAGGACTATGGATTATAAAATAAGTGTTGAAAAGCTGGTACTCCATAAATATGGTAAGAGTAGTTTATCTGCAAGAGGATTCAAAGACCAAAGAGAATTTCGCATGCTTAGATGAATGTATTCCTCAAATACTGCTACTCAGCTATGGCTTCCCTCAGTGCAAAAATTGAACACAGAGACTTGATTTATTTATCAATGAATCCACAGTCTAATTGAACATACAGGAAATAAAATAGTGCCTGAGGATAGTTAGAGAAATATTAAACTACCCCCCAGTGTTTGCTGAATCTGCCACTTTTGTTCCAGCAAATTTCACTGTGTTGGGACACCAATGTGTGGGGAATGAGCTTTCTCAGTGCAGGGCAGGAATCTGCATGAACCACTTTCTTGCTTTCCTCTGTTGCTGCCTTTACACACCTCCTGGGCTCCATTCTGGAGATCCTCCGTCTCAATCCACAGGCTGTGTGGTGCTAGAGAAGAACATGGAAACGCTGGCCACAATGTTCAGAGAGACCCCTTGGTGTGCTCCTTTCAGCTCCAAGTGAGTTCTTGCTCATGCATCTCTCCCTGGACTCTGCAAAAGCAGAGAGAAGAAAAAAAGAGAACCACAGCTTCCCCTCTCTTCCAGGAGATACAATACAGGCTCTTAAAGGATGAGTAGCAGAATAGTTATTGCTATTTCCCAGTTCTGCCTTCCCCACCTTCAGCATCCTCCTTCTTTGTTTAAGTCCTGTAATTCTGTTAAAACACAGCTGGATCTGGACTAATCAGAATCAGCAAAAAGATACTGACTTGTTTTACGCACCTCTGATCTTTGCAATGCCAAGATCCACCTTCTCAAGCTTCTTTTTGGGTTTTTTTTGGTTTTTTTAAATTGATTGTATGTTTGTTTGATATTAAAATTTGTGGGTTAGGGTTAGGGTTAGGGCTAGGGCTAGGGCTAGGGTTAGGCTTAGGGTTAGGATTAAGGTTAGGGTTAGGTTTAGGGTTAGGGTTAGCTTAGGGGCTGTTTCGTGTAGTCTACCTCTGCTGAGGAATGTGGATTAAATACACCCAAAATGTTGACAGCTTTTTTATCTAATTTGGTTTTTAAGACCTAAGTAATGGAGATTCTACAGATACTCTAGCAGCCTGTTCAAGGGTTTACCTAGTTTTGTAGTTAGAAAGATAACCTAAATCTCCTTTCTTGGAAATTAAAGCAATATTTCCTTCCCTGACCTCAGAGGATAATGGATTACTAACTCCTTTTAGCAGCTTCTTATACACTGGAAGTCTATTATCATACTCTCCTCAATTGTGTACTGGAAACAAACTCAGTTTCTCCAAACTTTTCTCATAGTTTATAGGTTTCTATTTATTCCTGTTCCTGTCCAGTGGGACTGAACTTTTATTTAAAAATATGGTACTTAAACCAAATTCTGGGTAAACTGGTAAACCTCCAATAGTTCTGAGCACAGCAGAATAATGATGTTTGACATGTTACAAGCAGTGCTACTGCTAGTACATTTTACAAGGTTTGTTTTTGTATGAGTGCATCTCATTTTTCATTTACTGTGGATGCTATCACCTTCAGATCTTCCAGGCTTCTGCCTTTTTAGTGTGTGGAGATTTCGTTATTCCTGCCTATATAGAGCTTTTTTTATTTCACTTGAGTGAATGTGACCTTGTTAAATTGGAATAATCTCCCTGGTTTACCAAGAGCACTAGTTCTAATTGTGGTGCTCTAGTATTTCCAGTTCCTTCCAAAATGCTGTCATTTAAAAATTTTCTAATATCAAATGTATTCTTTCCAGTTATAACCTGCTTAAAGTTAGGCTGAGAAATACATGGTTTCTTGAGAGTTCCTTTTTCCATTTTCTTGAAAGCAGGTACTATATTTGCCCTCCTCTGGTTTTCTGGGACTTGACCTATCCTCCACAGGTTCTGAGAGATGATAACTAATAATTATGAAATTGCACTGGTTAATTCCTTAACTGCTTTAGAGGAACAGGTCTTGCTGTCTACAGTACATGCAACTTAACGAAATCTTCTCTAATTCTTTCTCTATTCTAGTTCACACTCCATTGCCTTGTTAAAACAAAATGATCAGGTTACAATTAACCTTTTTTGAGGAAAGACCCAAAGATAGCATTTCATGAGTGAGAAAAATTGCCACTGCACCCTCTTGGCTCCCTTCTCCCTTCAAAGAAAATCCCACAAAGATTTTGAGAGGGAAAATTAGCAAAAAGTAAAGTGAGAAAATAGCAAAAGCTGTTACAGCAACTTAAATTCTTCCCTGTTTATCTCTTTGTATTGTCTGCTAGACTTCCCTCTTTGTTCTAATTAATTGGCAAACTACTGCTAAAGTCATTCATTTCTCAAAACTTATTTATTTTGCCTCACAACATTTATTTGCACAGCACTATTCTTGTGTACAAAGATTACTCTTTAATGGAGTTCAGAACACCCTTGCACAGCATGCAATTCTGTTCAGTCCAAAGAATATAATACACCATATACTGAATCTGTAACTTAAATTAATCTTATTTGGTTTTACTCTGCTTGATTACCCTTTATGTGCTTTCTTAAAGTCATGTGATTTTTACTTTTTATTTTGACTATTTTAATTACTTGCTTCCACAATATATTTACAAGGATATTCCACAGCTCTTTTCAAAGCAGTTTGCATTAACTAACTGGAATAGATTTGCTTTTGCAATAACAAAATTAAAAGAATACAGTCTTTTTAGATCTCAAGGATGTATTTGAATAAAAATGAGTCAAAACCTGTAGCTCCATACTTTGGGACGTCAGATAAAATGTTGGCATTGTTTCAGCATGTCTGGATGTGAACATACCTCATGTGAAGGTCTGTTTTAGAGGCTATCGGGGCTGCAGCCACACAAAGCACAGCAGGAAGATACATCTGTATATTCCTCGAGAGCAAATACAGATGACTATTGGCAGTGCTGATCTGAACCTCCACCCAGGTTTGATCTTCAGAGCTGGCTTACAGACATAATAGGAAATAAACCTACAGGACTTTAAAGGGAGTAAGCATCACCTGCAGTAAGACTGAAATCTGTAACCTTGGCAGAGGCAGAGGACATCAGTACTGAGCCATTCAGACCTGCTGCAGCCAGTTTTGGGCACTGTTGGAGCAGCACCTAGCCCAATCTGTCTGGGGCAGGGGGAAATAACAATGAAGCTGGCCCCTGGCTGGCTGGCTTAAGCAGCTTGCAGAGCCTCCAGCAGATCCTGGCATTCAGTCAAGTGCTCAAGTCAGCTGCTGTCAATGCCCAAAGCAGCCAGGATAGGCTGTGGTAACATGTGTGCTCCCAGGGCAAGCCCAGTGCAAGGCAGGAGGCTCAGGCAAAACTCCAGAGCACAGCACGGCACGGCAGGGGCTGAGGATCCATGCCAGGTGCTGCCCTGGGAGCTGCCCCAGCCCTTCAGCAGGGCCTTTGAACTCCAGCTGACACAGAGCCAACACCAAGGAGTCTGGAGGGAGTGCGGCTGCTGGGAAGGCCATACAGACTCTTGCTGGCCAAAGGAATGCACCTTCTGTACTCTGACTGTGCTGGTTGTTTCCCTGAGGACAGTGAGTGTCTGCAAAGTCACAAGGGGAAACGAGATGAAGCATTGTTTTGGATTTTATCTTGTTATTTAAGTGACCGGTTAAGCCAGAGTCTGTCAGTGATAGATAGAAATAACACCTGCCTGATCTGAAAACAGGAGCCTCAGTGACTTTACCATACACTGCAGATAAGCAATTATCTGGCTTGGTCATAGATGCCCATGTTAACACTGCTATTGCTGCCAGTGTCTAAGAGGGCAGCTGCCTCCATCTGCACATCCAACAGATGCACAGATGCCACTGGTACCTCTGCTCGCTAGATAAAGCCAGCCAGTAATATCAGCAGACCCCAAGCTAGCTTTATTTAACCAGCATGGGTACTGGTGACGTGTGAGGGCATGCAGAACTGCTCACACACACTGACAGTGACACTGTCAAATGCTCAGTTAAGGATGAGGATGGCTGCTGCCAAATATTTCACTTGCAGAAAGAAAGCCAAGTTATTTATCTCATTTTATTTACAGTAATAGGGGACTGTTGAACAGCATGTAAGTGCACTACAATAAAATCGATAGAGAATATTAAAAGCAGAAAAAGATCAGCCAATATAAGGAAACTACTAACTTGAATGAAAGGATCTAAGAGGAGGGCACACTGAACAGCTCAGGAAAACCAACCCACCCAAACAAAAGAGAATGATTTCCAGGTTTCATTAGATAAATCTTCAGCCTTTCACTGAAACAACCTGCCCTTGACAGTTTCTCTGAAGCCTCTGAAGAGAATTTTTCTCAGCTTACTTGAAAAATTTTCATAATCAAGGACCTGAAAATGCATAATCTCTACTTGGTCTGATCTCAGATGACTAATTCCAGAAACTAATTCACCTGCACTGACACTGCAGGACTGGAAGCAAAAGAGAGCATCTAACAATTCAGAAGTCACTCTGTCCATTCTGAGGTCAACATGAGTTTTGCCATTGGTCTTAAAATAGTGGCAGAAATTCTTATCCCATGTAGAGGGATGCTGGATTGCTGACTGTAGAATAATGCTTTCCTTTCAGATACAAGCAATAGATGGCTGGTAGTCTAAGCATGACTAAAAGGTTTCTCTTTGGTAAAGATACTCAGATTTTGAGACAAAGTTTAATGGGCAAAGCTCAAGCCTGACTGGAAAAGCTGTTTTCTGGATCACTGACCCAAGTTAGTCCAGTTTGTGAATGATCTATGTGATAACGTACCAAAAAACTGTTTAAAAAAACCACAAAGTTGTGTTTGCTGTCAAGCTGATTTCTGCTGCTTTAACTGGACTTCGAATGAGCTATCAAAGACAGCCACCCATTAGTGGAGGTTACACCAAAAGCCACCACTGTCCTTTGCTGAAAGCCCCAGCAGCAACTGCCTGATCCCCTCAGGTTGTTTGTAAGGGCTGCATCAAAGCAGCTGCCTCAGCTTTTCCTGCTGTCATTGCAGCACTGGATTAGAGACAGCACCTGGCTTCTTTCTAACCAAAGACTATGTAAAATGGGGAGAACAATATAAAGAAGAAAATTTGTAAGCAAGTTGAAATCTTTTACCTGAAAGTGAATTTGATCCAAAACAATCCTTTTGTTTGAAGATATGACCCCTTGAAAGTTTCTGAGCTTTTCTCAAAGGTAGAAATTTTGAACTATCATTGTTCAATAGTGGCTGGTTTTTAACTGTTCTTTCCTTCATTCTTTTCTGCCACTGAATGTCTTAAAATGAACGATTTCATGGTTCCATTCTTTACTTTTCAATTTTTCTGTTTCACTATTATTAATTTGTCTTGTTCAGCTGCTTTTCAAAATTTTTTCCCCCTCTGGTAAATTTAAAGGACAGAATAAAATATTAAAAAGAACTATGTCAATCTCTTGGCTGGTTACCAAAGGGTTAAAAATATTTTCAGTTGCACATTCCAGCTCCACAAATCTCAAATTATTGTCCAGGTAATTGTATTGAAAGCGGTTCACATTCTATTCATAACTGCTAGGCCCCAAAAAACCTAGAGAGTAATGAAAAATACTGTGGTCACTTCTCACAGTGAGAGTGGCCTCTGCAGTAGAGAATGAGAGGTAGGAGGGGGAAAGGTCCAATGAGGAAATAATAAAAATCAACTTCAGAAAGTTTTTATTAAGGCTGTAAATTAATATTTGCATAGAAGAGAGAAAGTTTTAAAATATGAACACACAAACACACTTGTGCATTTAAAGGAATGTTTCGATTCCATATTGTAGTTCAGCTAAAAATTCTACACCACAGAAAGCAGTAATTATTTCAGCTTTGCATATTGTAAACCTGGTCACTGTCATTCTTTCTTTGCCTCCACATGCCTCAATGCCACATTTTCTACAATCGTGGGGAGATTGCCTTGGCTCTCACTCAGCTGGCTCAGCTAATGCAATTCACAGGCCTTCAAATGTAAGCTTGTAAACTATTTAGTTCTTTTTCTCTCTAACAGCTTGTCTATTAACAGCTCATTGAATGGAGGAGGGAGAAGAAGCTAGTGAGACCTCTCTTGGTATTGTTCAGCAGTGACCCTGGCTCTCTCGGATTGGTGGCCAGTGCTCACTAAACAGCGTTTGTCAGCACATGTTGTTTTGCTGGATAATGGTGTATTGTGCGAGCAGCCGTCTGGATTAGTAGCAGGTAACAATAAGACGGGAAAGTAAATCTCCTGTGTGATACGGTAAGGTCATAAGAATGATGTATAAAAATCCAAGGCAATGCTCGTTAGGATGGCCTGAGTACTGCAAGAAAACCTGTGCCAAGATCTCTTGAGAGATCTTTGTCTGCACTTCCCTTTGTGCATTGTTCAGGACCCTCATCACTGCTGAGTCCTCCGGCTTGGGATGGACTTGGGGAATGAGGATGGTTCACTGCTGCAGGATTTTCAGGATGTATGTCCACTGCTCATGGCCTGTACTTACTGAAAGGTGCGTTTTGTCAGGATACCAGGATCATTAAATCCTCAGACGGGAGCACCAGAGCCAGCCCAGGCCATGGTCCATGCCCATTATTCCTGCAGCTATATGATAGAAGGCTGTGCTATACATTGCAATGAGAAATGTGATGCGTACAGGCCTGCCTCCTGCTCCAGCCCTGTTGTTCCACTGTCGCTGTGCTGAGATTCCATGTTGCCGAGATTCCATGTTGCCGTGTCACGCAATGAGCCTGACACACCCTCTGCTTTGCTAAAGGATTACACAAAATATCTAGTAATTTTTTACTGATGGCTGAGATTTCTTTAACTTTTCTTAGTGTTCTACATGGTATTACGAGCAAGTTGGTGGCTCAATGTTCAATAAAGAGAATCCTGCTTGGCACACATTTCTCCCCCCCCCCCAAAAACCCACCGTACTTACAGGCCGTCCTGTTACAGAAACACCGTGTTTCCAGCTTTGTTTTTTGCTGTGCTAAGTGTTGCAGATCTTGTGTTATCTCCCAGACAGACTGACAAGGCGGCAGCATGGAGAAATCACGTTTCCAAGGAGTGATTTATGAGACGCGAACTTGGCCGTGCGCGCATTGCGACTCCCCCGTGTGGCTCGAAGCCGCCGCCGGCTCAGCCCGTCGGGCTGGGGCTGCCCGGGCTCGCACCCGGCAGCTCCCGGGAACAAACGCGGCCTGGGGAACATTGCCGTGCTCAGAAGTGGCCATCGGTTTGCAATTAATATTGACCCCAAGAGAATAATGTTATTCTGTTGTGTTTCTGCTACAGGGAAGGAAAAAAAAAAGTGTGATATTTTACTAACTGTGATGCTTTGGGAGGAATTATGCGGTCACATATTCCTTTGCTATGAATTAAGTCTTAATGACTTAATTCTCAGTTTCCTTTTCCTCCATCAAAGTGTCTTAAGATGATACCTTTAATAGATGCTAAAATCTATTCGGACATCATTAGTTATTTTAAAACTGGGATTATAAATTTTTGTGGACTAACACAACAGTTCAAGGTTCTAAACACATGTTAGTTGTACTCTTCAGGTCACTTATGACAAACATTCCCCCTTTTTGGCTTAGCTATGAAAGCCAAGTTTTCAGTCCAGAATTGAATATTTTTACCCAAAACCACACACAAAAAAATTTTACAGTTTCTACTACTGTATTTTATATGTCTTATGTATATTTTCTTGGGCATGGGCCAGAGGAAGCAATTGTCTTCTTCCAAATTAAAGTTTGACTCTGCCCCATGGTACACTGTCTCAAATTACCTGTCAGCTGCATAAAGAGAGGTTAGACTTACACTAGCATAGACAAAGGTAGAATTGGGCCCAAAGTATTTATTGTTTCCAGGAGCTTGGCACCCTCTTCTCCCATTCTGCTGAAATCAACATAAAGAGATGCTGAAATTCTAAAATGTTTTAAACCCTCCAACACTGTAGCTGTGAGCAGGGTGCATTGTAACTACCAGACCTTGACGGCACGAAGATATGCATCATGAACATGAAATCTGGAGAGAAAAGATAAGGGCACAGCCTTGCCACACTCCCAAAGTAGCAAAACACTGTACAAAGTAACTACTGCATTTTTGTGATATTTGGTCACATCCCTCCTTGCACTGGCAAAACTTTGACTTGGACCTGAGTAGGTGCAGTTCCAGGAAAGTGAATGCCCAGCAGAGTTGTGCCCAGCTGCAGTGGATCTGTATTTGATGACAATTAAAAAGATGAATGAAAATCATTTCGGTTGCATTAGAGATGTAAGCTGTCAGGGATTTGGACTACTGCTTATTCAACTTTTTGGACGGCATCTTTACTCTTCCAAGAAATCCTTTTTAGTCCAGGCATCAAGAGGAAACAGGATGAACTCCAAGCAAGAAACTGGAGTTTGCAGACAAGTAGCTCATGCTCCTGACACTGGAGAATAAGGGAATGGAAAACAAAAGTAGAGAAAACAAAGGATACTTTGTAGGTGTGCTGTACTGCCAAACCTCAGTGGCCTGGATACATTGTTGTTGTTTATCTATCTCCATCAGTGCTTATGGGTATGTATTGATCTGAATAACTCATGCCTGAGGGGTCACTGGGGCATCTGATTTTATCCCTTTCTTTGGGCGGTTTATTAATATTGGCACTTCTTCATTTAATTGGGGCACCGACCATAGAATCCCTTTTTAATGGAATCATATTAGCTAATGTACTGCCTGTCCACACTCAAATCCAGAGTGCTTTACACAAGCCGATATTTGAGTAACTGCTAATGTTTTAAGAAAAAAAAAAACCCGAACACCAAAAATACAGATCCCTGAAACCAGAGAGGAATAGCAAAGACAGAACTATGCTGCAATCTGCAATCTGCATTTCTCTGTTGCAACACAGGGACCCAAAATACAAGTGTTATTTCTTTCCTTGTTCTGTCAAGGCCATTTCTCCCCTCCCCCTCCCACCAGGGGCTGCATTAGTTTCTGGAATGTAATTATTCACATCTGTACAAGCTCCTGTAAGACAAAAAAGATCACCAGAACATACAAGTTTGCACATCCTCTTATTCCTGCACTCAAAGAGAGTGTATCTCTGAGTGAATATGGGTACGGCAAATGTTCCTCTAACTTTCTCTTCTTTCCTTAAACAGATTGGGAGTCTGCTTCTACCATTTATAGAACAGATTTTCTTTTTCTTGAAAGTGCTCTCCCGGGACTGACTAGGAAAGTGTTTTTTGCAGTCTGCTTGATTGGTCTTCATTGTGGAGCAATTTCAGGGGCCTGGCTTTGGACACCATTTGCAATGGGTTTACAACAGAAGGTCATGTCTTGTTACAGAGCCATTATTGCCTCTCCCCTTGGGACCACAGCACACCTGTGTCTTTACCCTTCACCAGTAGCTTCTGATACATCTTTTTGACATCCATGCAGGAGGGCAGGAGCATATCACACTAACTTCTTTGGCAGAAATCAGCAGTGAACTGAAAGAGGGGAAAGGAAGAGCAGAAATTCCATCTTCAATGAATTTATTAATTCTCACCAATTTTGTGAAAGTTTTCAATGATGTTTTGGTTGTAATGCATGAGACCTTTAAAAGAGTAGGTATCTCATTATGATACTGGCTTTGTGGAGTCCAGGAAGACAAGGGGGCTGGAAAGTGAGTTTACTAAAGACAAGAAGATTGCTCATGGTAACTGTCTGTAACATGACTAGATCCAGCACACCACACCCCTGCTGCTCCTTACAGCAACTTATATGCAGCCTGAATACACGCTGCCTGCAAACCCTGCCTGTCCTTGAGTCAGCTTCACTGTGTACAAAAACCTGACAGTTGCAGTTATCTCCCCGGCAAGCTGCATGATAGTGAAAAAACATCGAGCATGGATGGAGCCTTCCCACTCAAAGCATTTCTGCTGTACTGCAACTGAGGATCCCAAGACTTTCATTGAACCCAAATATTATTGAAACCTATAAACAATATTTGCACCAATAATGGAAGATCCTAAGTCTGTTGTCTCATTAGTTTCCACCTTAAATTCTGCCAAGACAGAAATTTCCAGTGAGTCACAGATGTGGTCACAGACAAGCAGGACAGAAAACTGGGTCTTTCATCTCATCCCTCAGCTCTAGTCATGAACATGCTTGCTCTGCTCACTGCCACACTGATGATAGATTTTTTTATTCTTCTTTTAACAGGAGAGGATTTGTGAATTAAACACACACTCACAGCCCTAGCAAGGTTGTACCACAGGACTCTGAACTACAGCTGCTTTTGAAAGAGAAACTCACTGCTGCTCAGTCAAACCCTCCACACACACTTTTACAAACACAGCCATTTTGAGGCCATTTCGGGAGACAAAAGAACTGTTTGACTTCAAGGTTAATTCGAAGTTTTCAAGTAGGCATCTGAACATGTGACTGACTGTCTGTTCTGAATGATTTAGCCTAAGGCTACCCTAAGGTGGTGGTTCCTTTTTTAGAACACAAGAAAATAAATGTATTGGTCTTCCAAAAAAACCTCGTGCAAACCCTGTGAGACACTGCCCAGCCAGGACATCTTGGAGTATCTCTCAAGTCAGTGCTCATTCCTGTCATGCTGGTTGAGCTGTAGATGTGCAGCCTGTAATACTTGCAGCAATCTCTGACCCACAGCCTGTCTTCACCCAGAGTTTGCATCACCCATCAACATTTTTCATACCTTTCACTTTACCTGCATCTCTGAGTTCATCTATTTTTATGTCTTCATAAATCAAACAACACAGCTCATTGCTACGATTATATTGAAATAAAGCCCTCTCTTTTATCACAGCACTTTGCTTGCCCTCCACCTCTGTTCTCAGCAGGTTCTCAGATGCCTTGTTAAGACCTTCAAAGCCTCACAGCATATTCTGAGAAGAATGCATCTGTCCTGAGGCTACGAGAAACTAACTCTGCAATAGTATAATTTATGAAACTACAAGTTCAGCATCCTTTTTTTCTTTTCCATGCAAAGCTGAACAGGAACAAGGACTGCTGAATTAACCAGGAAGTTTATACTTCACATTAGTTATAATTTGAACTGTAGCTGCTTCTTTGTACTTCATGTTGAATTATCCTTTCAGGGCTAGATCCTCACCTGGTCTTTTCCCCGCAGGTTAACCATTCCAGTGAGGCTGGCTGTAAATCAAGGAAAATTTATCCCTTTCTTTCCAAACACAAAAAGAAGTGTAACTCTGTGTATCTGACTTTTTTCTTTGATTTTTATTTCTCCAATCCTTTACATAGTCATTATAGATGTTAAGAAGCCTGTTTTGGAAATGATTAATGCTATTAATAATTTTCTAATTCAATAAAACCTCTCATCTTTGAACTCCTTGCAATATTTTTCTGCTTTCTTCAGCTTTTCACTAATTCAAACATATGACAAATATGAGTCTTCGTTTCAGTTTTCTATTATTTCTCACGTCTGATCAAATAAATTAACGGACTTTCTTTTCTTTTCCAGGAGTCATGCCCATATGTTGATGAAGGCAGCATAAAAATATTACTTGTTCAAACAAGAGGGGGGTAAAAAAGGATAGAAGTTATCTTTTATTCACTGTTCCAAGCAAATCAGGGCTGCTGGTCCCTTTCCTCTCACCTTGACAGCGCCTGCTCTGCTAACCGTAAATATTGCAAGATTTGCAGAGCACCCATTGGTCTGGTTTAGCTGCACTGGGTTATAATGTCCCCTTTCAATCTCTTCATACAGTAGCAGTTATTTTAATCACGCCACAGTACTTCAATCACTGGGAAGAATCAGCTGTCCTATCTAATGTGGCCACTCCACAGTCAGGCGGCCCCAGCCCAGCAGAGCAGCATTCTGCTAATGCAGTTTGCTGTGTTTGGGTAGTTAAAGATCCGTCTGCAGGCCAATTTGTACCTGTGTACTGTTGATAGACAGCGTGCCTCGGGCACAGAGATACTGCATGCAGGAAATGGATTCTCGTTTAACCGTGTTTAATTTTGTTCTCTGCATCTCCATCATCCATCTTTCCATTTCTCTGCCCACCCAAATTGCTAATGCGAAACAAAGCTACTTCCGCCACCGCAGCTCCTAAACTGATGTGTGACGATGCAATGATTGATTTCCCACTCCAGGAAAAGTGGGTCATTGTACATGTTGTACCACAGCAGGCTGAACCAAGCTGGTCGTGCTGACACTGGGCTTTTACAGATGTGTTTTAAGAAGTTCAGACCTGAGGCGACTACTGTGAATATCCAGCTCGAACATCTCTGGTTTTTGATGGGAGCACTGCCAGTCTAAAATTCTCCTTAGCAGCTTAGAGAGATCTGAAGTCATCTGTGCTCCTCAGGAGACAGTATTCTGATTATGCATTTTATATCTTACTTTCATGTTCGCACCGAGAATGGAAAATGCAAAATTTCTCCAATTCCAAGATATGGGTCCAGTTTCAGGTTTGCCATTTTCCAGGACTGTAAACCCTAAACTAATTTAAAAATATGTTTTAAATATAAAATGGTACAATTAACAGCTTTTGCAAAGGATTTTTAATTAGTGAGAAAAATACTAGTTGAAAAAAATCCACTGCTTTTACTCTTCTTTTGTGAGATTGCAATAGTGTGTAATAACTTTTCACATGTAATGAGACCTGTTGAAACTCACTTTTAGATTGAAACACTTGAAGATTGCCTCTTATGATACCAGGGAGACATCACTTTTAGAGGCAAGTCTCAGTACTGGTGTAGAACCTGCTTTCCTATCTCTTGGAATAGAACAGCAAAGTTGGAATCAATTGCTGAAAGGGGAATATTTTGCAGGTTTTTCTGAACAGCCCAATAAGTAACTGAGCCCAGATGTCATGGCAGAATCCAAAAGGTCAAAGTGGGTGGGGATTTGGTTTTGATTTTCACAGGAACAAAAAAATCAGGAAAATGTAGCGCTTAAAATTGTGCCTTTGTTTTTATGAGAGTTAAAACCAATCTTCAAACCCCACCTGGTCTGGGAAATGATTTAATGAGCAGGTTGGATAAGACCTTTCTCTGGGGCCTACAAATTTTTGCTTTGCTTTAGACAAATCCTTACCTAAGTACTTTCTCTAATTTTTGCACACCCCAATGGGTGGTGTCCTCAAGGGCAGAGAATATCTAATCAAGTCCTTAAATCCTTACACTGGAAAAAATCCCTACTGGGATAAACAGTTTTGGCCAATAAGGAGTGCACTTTTAACTTCCAGCTGTGATTTTTGGCAGTCATGACCTGGTATGTGGAGAGAAAGTCAAAGGAAAGCCTACAAATCCCTCCTGATGAGGGGCCCTTTGGATGCAGCATAATCCACTGCCTTGGCATTTTGTGCTGAGTGGGGTAAACCTGGATGGACACTAAGCCACTTGCAGACAGTGGTAAGTACCTGAGGGCTCTACTTTAGTGACCCCCTAAGCTGAGGAAGGGGGAGAGAAAATCGCTGCCACTCCACAAATGACTTCTGAATTTTCCTACTCTGTTCCTCCTCCTACCAACCATCTCTTCTCCTCTGGAAACGCCAAAAATGTGGAAGGCTTGCAGGTAAGCAAAGAGGAGCACAGCAAATGACAGAGCCAGAGCTGAGCACACTACTCACTGATAAACCTGGCCAAACCCTTTCCTTTCTGAAACAGAATCCTCAGAATGGATGTAATGAACAAAGAAACAGACAAAAACTACCTCTGAATGAAATTTAAGCATCAGCAGACTACAGCACAGCCAGGAAATACCAAGTACAAGCAACCATCGCTTCATCCTGAATTCACACCATTTCCTGCTTGTTTCCTTTGCAAAACTGTCACTCACTCAGAAACTACTCCCCGGGGGGGTTGTGGATGTGGAGTGGCTTGGGACAGCCTTCATCTGACTTTGCAGAAACACCAAACAATTATCTCATTTTGAGGTGGTTCTCTGGAAATACATAGTATAATGCACAACATTGGGGGAAAACCAGCAATTTTGTGGGTATGACGTGTATTACTGGGGGAGGAAAATCTATGTGATTCTAGGGCTAGTGGGGGTGGAGGTGTCTCTTGCAGTACTCAAAAAGACATATACCACTGGAGGAGAAAAAAATGTGTATGATTTCGATGAGGATTTCTGGAAATACCCAGTACAGCACTGAGCTGTGTGATTCTGTGGGGGACCAGAGAGTCATACAGGGTATCGAAGGGGATGGAAAACTGTGATTTTGGGGCAGGGAGGGGGGTCGGACCCCTCTGACAGTACCCCGAGTGATGCACACAAGTGGGGGGGGGGGACCACGGGGGACACGGCCACCTACCACCAATCTGTGCCCCCCCCCCCGCCGCAGCACGCACCGGGGGGTGGCATAATGAGACAAGTAACTTCAAAGAGACACCGCCGGGGCGAGAGCGCGGAACCCGAAATTGCAAACGGCGAATTTCCGCGGCTCGGTGACACACCGTCCCCCAGCCGCGCCGCTGCCGGCGGCGTCCCCCACAAATACACGCACACAGGCGGCTGGGCGGGAGCGTGCACACGAGCGCGTGCGTGCACACGAGCGCGCCCCCGCCCCGCCGCCGCGGCCGCTTTAAGGGCGGCGGGGGCGCGCCGCCAGGGCGCCCGGCGCGCCGCCGCCTCTCCTCGCTTCGCCTCGCCGCCGCGCCGCGCCGCGCTCCCTCTCTCTCTCCCTCGCCCCGCTTTAAAGTCTCCGCCAGGATCCGGGCTCGCCCGCCACTTCCTGTACAGCAGGATGGAGCGCGCCGGGGCCCCGGCTGACCGCCGCCCGCCCGCCCGTGCGCGGAGGCGGCTGTGAGCGCCCCGTCCGCGGCATGCGCGCCCCGCCGCCGCTGCCCGCCTGAGCCGCGCTGCCCCGCGCCCGCCGAGCCGCGCGGGGGGGGGGCGTCCCCGCGCCCCGCCGGCGCTCGTCTCTGTCCTCCCCCTGCCCCGCGCTTGGAGGGGTTTTTCTTCCCCGTAGAGGAGGCGAGCAGAAGCCCCCCGCTTTCTCCCGCAGGAACAGGGGTGCGAGGAGAAACTTATTTTCAACAAGTTTGGTGGTCTTTTTTTTTTGTCCACCCCCCTTTTTTTTCCCCCTCCCCTGTGTTTTAATTATTTTAGCCCCCTTCCCCTTTCGATGTGCGGCTTTGGACATGCGGAGGCTACTGCAACCGTGTTGGTGGATCTTTTTCTTGAAAATCACCAGCTCCGTGCTCCATGATGTGGTGTGCTTCCCCGGTGAGTGAGCTCGGCGGTTGGGGGGGCTCCCGGTGCCTCGTCCACACGTGTCCGCGACCCCCGTGGGGAGCCGATGGGGCACCCCGCGAGCGCGGAGGATGCGCCAAGGATCGGGGCGGCCCCAGCGTTGGGTCTCCTCCCGCTCCGCAGCACCCTCCCGGCTGCGGGCAGCGCTGCCCGCGAGTGGGGCCGTGAGCGGAGCAAGGGCTCGGCTCCGCGCTCCCGGCGCGGTGTCCCTTGTCTCCGGTGCATTGCAGCGCCCGGCGGCGTGGGGCGGGCGGAGGGGGGTCCTTGTGCGCTGCTCTTGCTTCGTGGGGCTGCCTGGAGCTCCCTTTGTGCTGCGGGACCGCCGCTCGCCGCCCCGAAAGGCAGCGTGACTCGGCGCTCGAGCCCGCCAGGCAGCCCCCCGGTCCCCCGCCAGAAAGTTCGCGGTGCGCGGGTGCCTGCTCTCCACACCCCACTCGTGTCCGCGGCGGTGGTCTCGCCGTGCCGCGTGCTGACCTTGGCAGGGCGGGGGGGAGGGGGGCGCGGGGCTGCGCGCCCGCTCCGCACCGGGGGGGATCTATGCAGCCACCACCGCGCGCCCGCGGGAAAGGGGATCCGCGGGCGGGGGCACTCCGCGACCACCGTGCCGTTCTCCTCCGCTTCGTACCCCACGGCCGGTGCCTGTATATCGCTTCTCGCCTCACATCGAACGGCAGGGCTCGCGTGTGACGGGGCCGGGTGGGCGCTCGCTCGCCCCGCGCCCCGAGCTGGGACCCGCGGCCCCGCCGCTCCCCCCGGCCCGGGGGAACTCGCGGCGCCCTCGCGGGGCTCGGGCTCCCGCCGCCTCCGCAGTGCCCGGGCCGCCCGCCAGGGGCGCTGTGGCGCCGCCGGCGCCCCCGCGGGGCGCGCGCCCCTCCGCCGGCGCGCAGCGCGGGCCCCGCCCGGCGCGCTCCCGGGCCCCGCGCGTGTCCTTTGGGTTCCGCGGCCGGACGGGCCGTCCCGGGAACGGCCGGGCGCCCCAAGGCATTGCGTTGTTTGCTTTGCCCTGGGCTTCCTCCCTCCCGGCGGGGATGGGGCGGGGGGTCCGCGGCGGGGTGCGTGCGGCTTGAGGCGCCCGGGGCAGCGCGAGCCCCTCTTCCCAGGGAGCTGCGCTCCCCGCGCAGCTTCTCCTGTCCTTTCCATGGACTCCCGACGCAGCCCTGGTGTGCAACAGCGTAAAGAAATAATTAAATTCTGAAGGTTTTTTAGGAACTTCCACTTATGTTTTGGGGTTTTTTTTTTTTCAATTTTTCTTCCCATTTTTTCGTTTTCTTTTTTAAAATTTTTCTTCCTCAAATACCCTTTTTTTTTCTCTAACCCCAAATGCAGCGCTAAGCAGATAGACCCATCCCGTTCCTTCCAGCAGTTTCTCCCATGGTAAAATGATTTGAAGCAAAAAGAAACTGAGTTGGGGAGAGGGTTAATACCTCTGCAGCTTTTGACGAAACATTTATCTTCTTTGTATTGATTTCTCCTCAATTTCAGCCCTCGGAGTGATGCCTTTCTCTCTGGTTCTGATATATATTGTATAGTAATTACATCTAGAAGGCAGAATGCTGCAGGAAAACAAGCCCTGATGTTGGTTTAATACGACAGTATTGTATGACTTACTGATTTAGATCAGCGATGTTTGAACCAGATAATATTTACATTATGATTTTAATATGAAGATGGATGCTAGCAGAGGGTAGTAGGACGCTTGCAGAGTGTTGGTAAACTCTTTAACGCCAGAAGCCGTGAAACAGCTGTGTAATACTTGTGACTGTTTAGGGCTGTTCATCGCTTAAGGTTTGCCTGGAAAGCAAACTATTTTCCAGAAAGGCTTTTATGGCTTTAGTTTTTGTACAGACATACCATGTTAGACCTCGGTGCCTTGCTTGCTCCCGTGTGCTTTCCTCTGAAGAGCAGCAGTACCTGGTGTGTGTGCAGGCAAGGGGTGGTGAGTGAAACATCCTGATACACGGGGATGCCTCAGACTCTGATCCCGTACATCAGAGATGCCCGAGGCAGGAAAGCTGCAGGGAAGATCTCTGTGGACTATAATAGGACATTGGTGCTGACAACATCCAATGGCAAATCATCGGAATTTGTGTTGGTGGGGAATCCCGGCCAGATATTAACTATTTAGTACCTACCACAAATGCTTCTGTACCTTTTCATAGGATTTTCTAGAGAGGATTAAAGAAGTAAGGTATTTGTCAGCTTGGTTTTAATTTGTGAACGTCTTTCTTCCCTCTTCTTCAAATCTAGCTCCCTTTAAATGGAAGAGAGGTCACTACTTGTTTTCTGCCCTGCAAATCACTTTACTTTGTGAGGAAACATAAAGGCTATTCTTTTCTTTGTTCAGTAACAATAAATGAACCATGTAGAAAATAAGTCTGCAGTATTTCTTTGTTAGGAGTGTTGTAATAGGGTTTCACTGTTTAAGTAGTATTTTTGTTGCTGTTCCTTTGGTTGCAGTAAGAGAAGGGAGTCACTGGCAAAAAAATGTGTGGGTAAGGTTTTCCTCTTTTGAACTGTTTAGTGCATTTCTCTGTGGGCTTGTCACGGGTAATTGCATTGATTAATAAATCAAACCAAGACAAGGTAAGAGAGGTTGTTTCCATGGGGTCTGTTTGCTCATTAATCTAAATTCACAGTACCAAAAATCAGTAAGACATAAATATTAGCGTTATGGTGATATCCTTACTATTTGGTTTCTCAGTGCTTTGCCAAGAGAGAGTAAATATTTTTTTGTAAAGGAAAAAGTACACATTAGTGCATTAGCTGTTACTTTGACAATCTTGTCGTCTAAGGAATGACAATTGCTAGCATTTTCTTAGGCTGGATGCATAAAGGAAAGTAATTTTCTTGAGTCTAGATTAGCTCTTTGGTAATGAATCGAATTGTTGCTAACCTGGTAACTGCTTAAATGGGTGTTGGATTTTGAGTCTTTGTAGATCTGAGCTGAGAGTTAATTTTGCATATAACTGTCTTCTGCTGGGAGGAAAAATTATACTGGGAGCTATGCCTTATGAACTAATCAACTACTTCTTCAAATATTTTTAAAGGTACAGAGAAGACTGGCTTTGTCTAGTAAAGATTTTACAGAGGAAGGTGCATTGTGCACGTAGAGAAATACGGAACGTACAGGAGAGGGCCCTCCAAGACTTTATTTAGTCCTATGACTTTTATGAAGATGACACTTCATACATTTTAATTATCCCTTATTTTCAGTGCTGTTTTAAAATATGCTCTATGTTACAGGAAGTTGCTAATGGAGTCCTTGCAGATAAAGACAGTCAAGTGAGCTTTCCCAGGCTGCAAGAGCTGAGCTTCTGATTTGCTTCTTGTTGGGGAGACTCCAGGGAGAGCTTTGCTATCCCTTAGCAGATTTGTGGTTAACGGGGCCTGGACCTGGGTTTCAAAAGTCTTTAAGTAGTCACAGGAGCTGTCTGTGCTAGCAGCCAGAGAAAGAGGCTTCCTAAAGTTGGGAGGGAAGAAGAGGCATCACAGAAGGAAGGGAATTCAAAAAAAGAAAGGAACACAGTTTAAGGGTAACTGGAATTCCCTCAGCCATATTGCAATATCTACAAAGCCTGTATCCAGGCTGGGGATGTTGCTGTGCTTGGAAGAACAAGGAGGATTTTTTGCTTATGTGTATGAGTTAGGATTTCTTCTGTTGTTCTCTTATCCCTATACCCTCTCTTTCTTGTCTAGGAAAGGAGGATGTGTAAGGATTTCTGATCCTGTTCGGAAAAATGATGTCTTAGAGTAGCGATGAGCTTCTGTGAGTCAAGCACAGAGATGTTGTGTCCTTCACCCATCCCACCTGCATCCACACTGGAAACCTTTGTGGAACAAATAGATCCTGCTTGGTACCATAAAAATTACTGAAAATCACTTATTGATTTCAGTAGGGTAATGGTTTAACTCCTGGTTTCTGGGTCTTTGCAGGGACAAGTGTTGGCTGTACTGTTATCAAGTTCTGTAAATTTAATAGTTGGAATTTGTTTCCAATTACAGAGAAGACAGCTAACAGTGAGGACTCTATCCATGTTATAATCAGTGCTCAAGGACTAACATACTTACAGTTTTCTGAAATAAATGTTATTAAAGTTGAGTCTAATTTAAATGTTCAAGTTTCATGGTTAAATTAAGGAAATGACTTCAAACTATTAATCTCAACTGTCCTTGGAAAAAAGTGCTAATCATTTGGTTGCTGCTTTTTAGCAGCCAAATGAACATGTGGCATGGTGTACTCTGAAGCCTAAGGGTCTAGTAATAACACTGTATTTTAGCTAATATATAACTTTAATCGGAGAAATTATGAAAAAAATGAGCCTTATTTCTGTTTGCCCAAGCTATTGTGCGTCCATTTTTAAAGATCGGAGTTGTTTCTGTGTGTTGATGAAATTGTAATTATTTATTTTTATATGCCATGCTACTTTAATTCTAAACAACAATTCATAAGTATTTTAGGAAGTGGAGTCTCATCAGACAAATACTTTTAAAAATATGTAGTCATCTGAGGATTTAGATATGCACCATATGGGTTAATTTATAGTTTATATATTCCCTCTGGGGACTGCTTGCTGCTTTAGGTCTCTAAATATCTTTATCAAGTTTTCCCTTCTTCGTGAGGTAAACTCATGTCAGTGTTTCCTCCAAGTCAAAATTGTGGATCTCCATCTTCTTGCACAGGTTGATGGAAATATAACTTCACAGATTACCAGATACAGCCCAATTCCACCAGGGAGTATCAGTTTTGTGAACATAGGCATGAGTTGGAAGCAAAGCAGAGAAGGAAGATGTACATTAATGTACCCTTTCATCGTGAGCAGAAGAACCTGGGGTGTGGCCAGCTGGAGGTGCCCAACTAGAGAGTAACTTTTGATGAAAGCAACTAGTTTTTGTATTTGTGTGTCAATAAACCTTTGGAGAAAAAAAAAGCACAGAAAAATGATCCTTAAGTGCTGTTAATTTTTCCATTACTCAGTATCTTGTGCTGATGATCATAGTATCTCTATTGCAGGGTACAGATTACTTGCCCCAGGGCAAGTCAAATTGGCTTCTTTCTTTCAGTGCTGCTAACAGGTCCTCCAGCGCTCCAAAGTGATCTCAGCCCACTTTAGTGAGGACAAGTATCCTCTTGAATGAATCTGGGCTGCACTGGTTGTGTCTCCAAATGCTTGCCTTTCAATGTATACTCATCTTCTTGAGGCGCAGCTGCCAGGACACAGCAAATCCCAGCTTTATGCCTTGAGCTGTCACATATTTGTGGCCTAAGCAGAATCTCTTCCCACCCTGAAAGTGAACAGATGAATTAGGGTGCAGATTGCAAGCACAGTAATGATGCTGCTGAGATACTCCCCAGATATTGCTGTTCTTGTCTCATTTTTCCTTTCCCCTGATATTACTACTGGGAGGCTGGAGGAAACAGTGCTGGGAATAAACTCCCCACTTGTCAGGAGGAGGAGTGAAGGCACAGGGCAGTAAGGAAGCTCAGGAGTTCATGCAACCACTGTAAGATGTGTTTTGCTACACTGAACGGCTCACTTTACAGCAATTTGAATTAATATTCAAGTGAACTGTGGCTAAAGTAAAGTCTGTTAGTGTATGGCCCCTTTTTTTTTTTTAAAGTGGGTTTATTATGCATCTCTAAGTTTGCTTGGGAGTTGAAGTACTAGTGTTCTTAATTATTAAGTCATTTGAATAATGATGAGCCATTTTCTGGAACTTAAAACGTGACCGCATCATGCACCTGCCAGCAGTACTGGCATATAAAATCTCAATTGATGTGGGTGTTGCAGTTTCTCTATGCATAAATGCTGCAGTGATGCCTGATAGGTGCTTATCCTGTCCAGTGCCTGCTTTGAGGGACTTTGCATTCATAGTATGGGGGCCTTTGTAAAGAAAATCCACGTGTTTTGAGACTTGGATGCTTAGCTTAGGAAAGCTCCTTTGGAAAACACTTCTCTGCTTGCAGCAATGTAATGAATGAAACCTTGAGCTCTGAAGAGCTGCAGTGGTATTTAGAAGCAAAATGCAGGATGTTACTTGGTCTTGTGGCAGCTGCTTTGTTCTGTCTTTTTTTGAATTAAAATGTGCCTGTTACCCTGACAGAGCGCTGTTAAAGTTCTTCTGTTGGGAGTCAGTTTATTCTGCTGACAGGAAAGGAAGGCTATCTGATAACTTCTCGCAAGCAAAGTGAAGAGTTGTTCAGTTTTCCCACACCTCACTCTTTCCATCTTCTGTTCTTGCAAGAGGCTTGTAAGAGACATAGGAAATGCTATAATACTTGCTTTATCCAAAGCAGTGCCTTGCCCTTTTCTTGCTCCTATAAAAGTATCTGCTATTTGGATTATTGTTTTTTAACAGTCTGAAATCTTAGACCTGGAGTTCCTTGGAGAGTTTGTCAGGCTGGTTGATGACCAGTGTTAGTTGTCCCAGAGTGGAAGAGGACTTCAGTGTAAGACAAGGTGAACACTGAATAAGCAGGATATGATGGTAATGTTGTGCCAATACACTGCGTAAGTCATTTTTCTACTGCAGAGGTAAATAGAAACAGTTCTGTCCTGACCCTTGTTGATGGTCCTGAACTGAAAGCAAATGGCTTTCTTTTGGTCGCTTTATGTTTCTTTGAAACAAGAATGTCCCTGAAGTAACTCCCACTGCTGAGGACCACTCTCTGCTTTTGTGTCAGTTTGGTGTGCTTAGAAATGCTTCCCTGTATAATCTTCCCACTGCCTCCCCGCCTCTGGATCTTACAAGAATTTGGTTTATATATATTGGAGGTAGTGAAGTTAGTGATACATTTCTAAAAATAAATATTTTTTTACAAAGAGCTTTTTAGAGCAAGTTTAGTGAATTTTTTGGTAGACATTTGTTTATATAAACCTCAGTTTAGTGGCCTCAGCTCGAGGCTTGTGTTCATCCATCCCTCCCCAACCACCTGGAAATAAAGAGATACCTAGTTGCTTTCAAATAATTAAGTACAGATCTGCATTGCTATCAAAAGTGAGTTTAAGGGTTAAATTTTTGATAGACTTTCATCAGCATTTAGATTACTAAGGTGCTTTTAGACTTCTGGAGATTATGGTATAGATTTACCGCAGTCAAAGTAAAAATGAGGGACTGTGCAGCATGTCTGTCTCAAACACTGCATCCATTCACTAGATAGGCAGAGAGAACCACTTGAATGTCTCTTCTTGTTGGCCTCCATGCTACTTGTAGGTAGTTGATTTATTATTGTTACAGTGCAGTAGCTTGTGTATTTTGTATCTAAATCCATGCTTAAAATCCAACTAAAATTTGCCTGTTGACAGCAGTTGCATCATATTTTAATTGGTGAGAATTGCTAATGGAGTGTTCAGGTTCTAAAATTAGTTGTTTATTTTTCCTTCTTTGCCCAAGGGTTTTGCATCAGATTATATGGTTTCTGTATAACTGTTTGTGTTCCAAAGTGACACCTTTGTACAGTTTTAGCTATTTAAGTAAGTGTTAAAAGTTTGTGCTCAGTGACAGCAGTTTCAGAAACTGTGACTTTTAAAATTGTTTCTTACTACATTGTTTATGCATTGTAAAGCGCTCCCCTTCTGTTTACTGTGAATTAATTCATGGTAATATTTGCAGACTGGGGGTGTAAAATGTGCAAGTTCTATAATTTCTTTTCTTGGTGCAATGGCAGGTCCTCAGCTGCTGCACACTGTCATGGCACAACTGATGCTGCTGTTGCTGTGGCAGCTTTCACCAGGTGAGGATTTGTCCCATAACCCTCATCATGACATTATTCTGAAACACAACCATGCTTGTTATTGTCAATATTCCCATAGGGTGGCTTTGTGTCAAAGGGGTGGTGTTTTAATACTGTCTTTATACTTCTTGGAAAGTTTTTCTTTTACTGTGTGGTGAAATGCAAAACCACCTCTTAGTATGAGTCTGCCTGTGGTGAAGGAGAGGTGTCCAGTCTGTCCATTAAAATTCTGGCTTTCTGGAGGATGCTTTATCATATGTATCAGTCCTTGGAATTGTTGTCAGTTGTCTCTTTTAAATCAATTTTTTGTTTGATGCCCATTTTGAAGTGATACCAAGCTTCTTTCTATGAATGAAGTAGTTAACAAAATAAACAAGCCACCAAAAAAAGTGGTGCTTGAATTACTGAAGATCAAACTGCAAATACACAACTACTTTAGCAACTGTCTTTTATCTGTTTCACTTTTCTCTACTAGTGTGAAGAGCCCTCTGGTATTTTGTTAAAATGACAGTATTTGCACGTTACAATAAAACCATGTTACAGTGTCCTGATTAACCCAGTGACCTGAACCCCACAAGCCCTTTGCCATGACATTTTATCCAGTCTTTGAATAATTTTTGTCAGAATCTTTTTTTTTGGCCTTTCTCCAGGTTTCTTTTTCTTCTTTTCTTTAGAAAAGTGCACACCAGAACTGAACACTGGTCTTGTTCATATCATGTATGTACAATGCTATTGCCCTTTCTATTTGTCCAGGGATTTTCAGTGGCCTATTTTTCTGCCACAGCAAGGAAGCTCATGTTGACTGTTTGCCTAGTATGACTTCTAGATCATTATTGGAGTCAGTGCTGAACAAAATACTCTGCTGCTCAGTGGATGTGGCCTGGATCACTGATTCTTAGGATTTCTAATTTTATTAAAATAAACTCTTTGAACTGAATTCATCTTCTTTCCTTTTTTTTTCTTTAAATGTGTCTTGAATGCTGCTATAATGGCAATTTTAGAAATAGAAAGAAAGGCTTAAGTCCTCTGCAGTCTTAGCGTCTCAGATAATTTCTTCTGGTTTCATTTGTTTCCTTTTTAAGCCCAGCAGTTTTTAAGGGAGTAGGAATCAGTGCATCTTCTAACAGTCCAGGTGGTGTGGAGCTATCTAAAGAGGATAACTCAGGCTTTGACTTCTGTCAGACATTGTACACTGAAGGTTTCACACAGCTCCAGGACCTGCCTGTGACCTTCTGGCCACAGTTATCGCCCTTGTGTGATGACAGAGGTGTGGATAAGAGATGATCTTCATCAGAAACTTCTAGTAGGTATTACAATTTGGATGTAATCCCAAGGAGGCAGTAGGTTTCTTAGGAATGTGGGGGAGGGTTTGCCATCCATACCCTCACCCTGTTACTGTTAGTCATGCTGCTGGTTTTGGTAGGAAGTGTTTATTTTCCTCCTCTGCTGGAAGTTGGTGGGAGGACTGGATATTGAGCTGTTTGCAAGAATTTAGATCTGCTCTATTACTGTGACCCTGTTTCCATTAGGGTGGCATCCCTTGGATGCTTTTAGCTTTTTACCTTGACCGTGTCTGATTAGCATCACATATCAAATGAGGAAAAAACAGTTCCTTCTCCTCCAGCTAATATTATCTGGGAAGAGGCTGGGATCTGCAAAGGCAGGTGAGAAAGTGGAGAGAGGCTAAAGGAGAGAGGGAGACCTGCCTTCCAAATACAGGAGCCTTCACAAAAAACCACTGAGAAGACCTGATCCGTACTTACCAGGTAATGTTGGCTCAAGTTCTGGCATGCTGAAAGGATCATAAATCATGCTTGATCGATCCTGATATTCTGGTGTGCTTTGGGCAGGCCCTGGCAGTGCATGCTGTCTGGAGAGCAGAGAGGAGTGACCAGGCAGTCTGCCAGGAAGGTTTTAATTAGCCTTTAACGTGATGGGCTGGATGGCCATCACCAAAAGTCCCTTCTAGTGTTGTTCTGTGCTGCACACACTCTTCCTATGCACCCTGAGCCCCTGCTCTGTGTCTGTGCTGGCTCTAGAGACTGGAGTCAAGTGGATCAGAGCTGCTGCCGCCTGGGAGAGTGGAGGTTCAGGCTCCTGTGCTGTGCAGGGATGGGCACCATGGTGCTGATTCTGGGACTTGCTAGAGCATGAAGCCTGCAAGTAATGTTAATAGGAACGTATTTCAATTTGTAACCCATTCTTCTGTATCAGGATTGGACTACTTCTATTCTGTTCCATATGTGCATCACTTGGGGAAACATGCTGATAGTACTTAACATTTAATTGCTTCTCTTGATTTTATTTGTAAATTAGAATCTAGAGGATCCATAAGAAAAAAAACAGTAGGGCTTAATTGGACAACATTTTAGAGTCGCTAAAGAAAAGAGAACATAGCTTTCTGGCTTTTGGAGCTGAGACAAATGCAAACTTACTTATTGATCCATACATATGATATCATACATATGATATATTTTAACTACTGTCTAAACTGGAGGTCATCTCTATACTAGATTGCTTAAGAATCTGTCTTATCTTATCACATCTTGTACTCATTTATAGTTGTTTCCATTTCTGGCTTTGTTGGAGAGACAGCTAGTGTTTCAACTTAAATTAAAATCAATAAGAAGCAATTTCGTTTGTTTTTTAACTACTAGAGCAGACTTCTTTTTAGTGAGTCTCTGTATGTTCAGCTAAGTCACTTGGTTCTTTCCATCAACATGATTGCCAGGCCTCACTAATTCCTAATTTTTGCATATGTAGGAATTAGTTTATTTTCCAGTGTACCTAACAAAATGTCAAATATGGTTTAAAATAAGCACTTACTTTAAGTCATCACTGAGAAATAAATGCAGTAAAAAATACTTGGCAGTTAGAAGTAGTTTAAAAATATCTTGGGGGTTGCAGTGCATGCTGAGACCCTGGAGTCCTGCATTGGCACAGTAGCTCAGGCTTTCCCCGGCACATTTGGGCAGTGTTCTGCAGGGATGACTTCCAGTGGAAAAAACAGAGTCTGGGTCTCTTTGCTTTCAGTCTTTGGCTTGGATATTTCTGCATTACACCAATTCATGTAAGAAGCTGTTGTAGTGTTGTCAGCTGGCTTTTACCCCACAGCCAGCAGATTGCCAGCAATAACAATTAACCTGAGTGAAATTCAACATGGAATTCACAGTGCAGCAGTGCTGGGGCTTCCCAGGTAAGGCAGTGGTGAGCCATAACATAGTATTAGAGAAAACATCTGAAGGCAGTGCTCTGATGAAATGTCTGAAAGAGGAAGTGTTGCTGCTCTTGTGAGTTGATCACAGGGTGCAGGAGATCATCCTTGGTGGTTTGCTGGAAAAGTAAATGCCTGTATTTTTATCACATGGTTTGTTGGATTGCTGTTATCTTGCTTAATGCTTCTTGTAATTTAAGAGATGTTGAAGAATTCCTGGAATTCTTAATTCTGAGTACAAGAACCTTTTGCTTGGTCTAAATCTCATTTTTCTGTTTGACCTTCCTTTGAAGTGCCAAAGTGTTATTGTTACCTGTTACTCTAATTTCTTGGGTTCATTTTTCTCTCACCTTTTCTTTTCCTTCTGCTTGCTTTGATTCAGATATGTTTATGAATTAAGGAAGAGGGCAAACCAAGGGCAAAAAAAGGCAGACCTGGCTACCCTGGTAATCAAAGCAAGAGACTGTTCTCTTAACAGCTAAAGTAGTGTTTTGTAGGAACACAACATAATTAGTACCTAGATGACGTGATGAAGAGCACATTTCCTTCACCCTTGGAGGCAGCATAGGAGTTGTGTGTGAATTTCTTGAATTTGGTAACAAAACCGCAAGCCATTTCTTTGTAGCTAATCTCTTAAAACCACACAGCAATTCATGTTTATGTGCCAAGAAACCAGCTGTGTTTAAAAATACATGAGCAAACCTGGGATACAGTGATCCAGGGACATAAGGTAAAAGTGACTTGTCCACACACTAGTGACACCTATCACAAGTGAATCCTAAACCATGGTTCAGTGTAAGGAGTAATACATCACAGCACAAACAGATGCTCTGTCAAAAGGGTAATTAATACTTCATGTCAAACACTATCTACATGTACTGTTTTCCCTATTTCATGTTATTAAGAAGTGTGACCTTTTCTCTTTCAACAATTAGTTTCCAAGGTGAAAACCAACTTAGGAAGAAAATTAACTTTTTTCATTGGCTCTGAGGAGTCTTACAGTTTCACAGTAGTCTTGATTGCGCCTTCATGCTGTACAGTTTTGACTTTTATCTTGATCAATGCTTCTTCATTCCTGTAGTTTGAAATTGCATTCCCCTGTTTGCTCCTGTATTTGGGAGACATGATCAGGCATTTTGGGTGCAGAGACAGATGAAGTTTGTAAGATGCACACTGTTAATGAGTAACAACTCTAACTTGTCTCATTTGCACCCTGTTAGTAACAAGTTCACTTGCTAAAAAGCTGAAGATCAGATCAGAATTATTAATGTGCCTGACAGTTGTGCTTTCGGTTGAACTGAGGCTATGAGCACTTCATTTATGTAATGAAGCAGTGCTCTCTTTCTTCTTTGCGAAACCAGGTGTTTCTAAACTATGTACACTGAGTATGAGACATAGGTCTCACAGTTTGATTTTTACAGTCTCTTTGCTTCAGATTTGCCTTTTTGCTTCTATTTGTGAAGAAAAGGCCATCCTGGAGTTTGCTACTTTCAGTTGTATTCACCGGAAATGATGTTGAAGCATGTGGGCCTTAGTGGAAGTGTTCTTTCTTGGTGAGGTGGATGTGAAATACATGACTTTGGTGAACACCATTTCTACTGGCTGGCTGGGGTATGCAATACTGAGTGAAATAAAGGATCAAAGCCGGAGTAGTGTCCTGTCTGCTCTGGAAAGCTGATGAACTATCCAGTGCTTCCCTTTTGCTGTGATTGATGCAAGCAGCATCAGCAAAAATTGGACCTTTCTGCCTGCCCTTGCTGTCTTCAGACATGTGCTCTGTGAGAGGCCTGCTCACCTGTTTGTGTTTTATGATATGACTCTGCTGTCCTGCCTTTCAGAATGACACTGCTGTGGTGTGAAGGTGGCTGTGAAGGAGCTAATGCTGTGGGTTTGGATATATAATAAAAAAGAGCTCCAGAGACCTGTTGGCTGGACTGTAAGGATAATGCAGTGTTAGTTTCTTTAATATTTCAGCATCTCATGGAAATACCTTAGACTGAAGAATTGTATATTATTCAGAACTATCAATAACTTTTGAGAGCTGCTTTGCTGTTCCTTTGTCCTTTCATTGTTGTCTGTCTTCCACTAATGACTTGTTCTGATGGTCACTGGTCTGTGGTTCTTCTGATTGTCTTTGCCATGTGGGTTCCTGTGTCATTCTCCTTGGCTGCAAAACCAAAATCCAGCAGAGGTGCAGTGCTGCCTTCCTGACCACTGTGCTGTCCTTCCTGTAGGCATTTGCCTCTCATCTGCAGGAATCCTCCCATTGGGACTGGGGACTGCTTTCTTTGCCCTGTCCCTCTCCGGTGTAGCTGGGCCCTTACTCTCAGGCAGTGTTTGCTATCCAGGCCTTAGGTGGGCTGCAAGGACGAGTTCGGTTCCTGGATACATGGCTGTGGGTAGCTGTGTCATCCATCCTGCTGGAGGTGATCATCTGGAGCAGTTTTCCAGACACTGGGACCTGATTTCTCAGATATTTATCGTCTCTGGTAAGGAGGATGCTCTGATGCTCTTGGATCACTGTCTGGTCTGTTGAGCACCCCTAAGGTCCTATTTTGCTATGTATTGCTGTAAATATATTATTTATGAATACAACTGCTTTTAAATACTGGCATAATAATAATTAAGCTTACAAATTACATACCTGAATAAGTTTCTTCCATTAGTAAAGCAGTTAGTAGGTGGAATAGAACAAATATTCAGCAGATACTGTAGTAGTAGAGTAGAACTGACTTTTCACTGGGGATTCATATTGTATGTCTGAATCTATGATTAGAGACACCATTGCAAAATCAATTTGGCTTTTTTTTTTTTAAGAATAGTCCTGTCCAACCAAGTAAGGAGGCTGCTTTGTAGGGCAGAAATCTCTTTGGTGGGTGATACTGAAGGGAGATGGCCTTGTGGTTCCTTTGGCTGAAGTGTCTTTTGCTATTGCTTTTCTGTTGACTTTGAAGCCAGAATTTTAAGTGTCTGAATAAAAACTGGTAACTCCTGTTAATTTTGCACCAGGGTTGAAGTGGTGGAGAAGGGCTACATTACAGGTAGTTGGTTACACAGGACTGTTGGTTTTGGTCTTGAAAAAAGTCCCCCTTCAGTCAGTGGAGATTTCTACCTTGAGTGTGATGGTGCAGTATCAGATGAAATCTGACTGGTGAATGATTTATTGCAATGTTGACAAGAAAAAACTTATCTACCACAGGCTATGTTGATAGAGGACAATGATATTTCATTGCAGTTTCTTCCCTGAAAAGCTACAGTGGCATTGATATTTTATAGTTTACATGTTGCTTCATCAGTTTGGGCAGCTCGTGTCATGGAGGAGAAATGTGTGGAGATTGCTTGTTTTTAAACACTTAATGCCTATGGACACATTTTTTGCAACGAGGAAGAGCAGTGAAGAAAGAAGCTATTTGAACAATCATGTTCACAGCCAGATTTCTCCCTTTTCCTGTCTAGGCTCTATTTTGCCAACAATATCTTTTCTTTAGTGTTTCAAGAAAAGCAGTAGAAACAGTGGCAACAGAGTCTGTGTAAAATACACATTGTTGTTCTAAAAATCAGTTTAACATGTATTTTAATCTAAACTTCAGCAATATTTTTCTTTGCCACTCCTTCCCCAGTTCCTCTCTGTTTGGTGCCATCCCAGGAGTGTTTGTGAGGCCCAGACTTCTCACTGTGGAACATGGGAGAATTCTGCAAGTGACAATTATAAGGAAAGTGCATGGCATAATATACCAGATCATAGGTGATTTGCTCAAGCATAGAACAGTTGAAAGGATTTGATGATAATTTTGAGGAAAAAACTCTGAACCTACCATGATTCTGAGAGACTTTGTATTGTAGGATCTTGAAAAGGGTAGTTTCTGGTGTCCTGGTTTGAACCTTACTGTGAAGAAATGCAGGCTTTGAAGAGTGATGGGCTGTAGACCCTGAAGACCTCATTGTCTCCTGATGTTTGCATATCCCTGAGAACGGCACCAATGGACTGGGCTGTAGCTGTTTTTTGAGATGGTGAAGCTGAACAAACCTGCTAAAAATACCTTCTTAAGTTGGCTTGTGTGTAACCAGCACTTCTCAGATGACAGTCTGCATTTTCATCAGTTCCAGGACGTTGAACCTGGTTGAATTGCTCTAGCTTTAGTTTCTGGGGTTGGATATGACAGCTACAGAAGAGCTGTATGTGATACTCCGTCCTTGCAGTGAAGGCCAGTGTAAACACATCACACCTGTGACCGGCAAACTAGACTCCTCTGCTCTCCTTTGACCAAAGTCACTCCTGATTTAGAAGCATTTAAATTTAGTTAGACTTGAACTGTTTGGACCACGTTCATCACAGTATACTCATAAAACACAGTCTGTCATGGCTCTTTATGTTCCTGTGTCTTGTGTGATGCTAAAACATGGCAGTAAGGAGACACTAAGGAAGGCATCCAGTTGCTTCCTTGAATTCAGTGACATGGGTTGTTTTGGTCAAAGAAGCATTGTGAAATTATTTCCTCATTGCATTCTCCCAGCTGAGTGAGGGTGGCTTGAGGGTTTGGTTAATGTGGGTGCTGAAGATGTATGTTTGGATGAGAAGCTCTGAGGAAGTGGCTGTGCTTTCTCCCTCTCTGGCTCAGCAGGGTGCTGGCAAAGTATTTGGTGATGCTTTCAAGACTTGCTGCACAAGGATGGGCAGTTGTATGCCCAGGTAAATGCAGCCCAGGCTGACTGACAGGAGGGCTTCTCACTCTTGTGGCAAAGGAGGAAGTCAGCTTCTGTGCTGCAACTTGTTGTGCTTAGCTCAGGTTAGGTATCAAATGGCCAGACTTCATCCTGCTTTAATTTGTGTAAAGACAGAGCGAGAGAGCAGCCAGGCCTTCTTGACCTGGGAGTTGTTTATGCAGGTGTCAGCCTACCTGATTTCTCTGCTTGGGAAGCAAGACAAGGAGAAGTTTGTGCTGCACTGCAACAGTTTGAACTGTCTGAGTGGATCCAAGGTGCTTGGGAGGACTCTGGTATCTTTCTGGGCAATGTTTATTGTGCCAGCAGATGCCCTTAGGGGTCCCAGTGCCTTGCAGTGCTGAGTTATGAGTACATTGACAATGAAGAAGAGAAGGTGCATATTCTCCAGGGAATCTTTTTTTCCTTTAATGGCTTGAATTCCTTTAGGATGCACCTGTCTTATCAGACCATGCTACACTTCATAATAAAGGAGCCTTTCCTCAGTGTTATCTGAGGTTCTCTGACCTAGGGATGCTACAGCTACACCTTCACTCTTTCAGCTTCTCTAAGGTTGGCTGTAGGATAAATGTGGTTTGCTCTGGAGTTTCATACTCATGAAATCAGCATTGATACTGAGCTGGTGGAATTTTTCAAAGAGGACAAATAGCAGTAGTCTGTCCATTTCTCTTTAATCAGATAATCTCTTCTGAGAGAGGCTGTGAGCTGGTAAACTGATATGCAGTGGCTGAGACAGATCAAAAATGATATAGCTGCTAATTACTGATTAGTTTCTGAAAATGCAGTTCTTTTTGGTGTGTAAAATAAATTGTCTCTGTGTGATGGTATTGGGATGCTGTTGATCATGCAATAACCATCCTCACAAGCCTGAGTTTTCATTTTAAAAGGCATCATTGTCTGTTAAATATTTGGGCATTCGTACTCCCCCTGGGTTGATCAACTATTTGAAATGCATTATCTCACAGTGCTGTCACAATTAAAGAATGGCATGCTCAGGTGAAAGGAAGGGTTTGTCTGTTTCATAGATTGGAGAGATATGCTCAGTGAAAATGAACATCCTCCCAAGGTTAAATTAGCTGTTTAAAGCTCCTCCAGTTACAATCTTGGATAGAAGGGTTTTTTTTTTTTTTTACATGGGTGAGAGTTAGCAGAGAACAAATGACATAATTGGAGGGGGAGACAGAGACTTCATATGTGCTTTCTTCTGAAAGAGTGAGAGGGAGAAGACAATGCCAGGGAACTGCCTTCAGATCATAGTCCTTTCTGGTTGCTTTTATCTCAAGCAGTCTTTGCAGATTGGGAAAGAAAGAAAAAAGAATAAGTATTTGTGTAAAAATGTCCTTTGACTTCTCCCAGGTGTGCTGTGTGGGACTTGATGCTATCTGGCCTTTTTTGTAAATAAGTGACTCTCGTATTGGGATATATAAGTAGTCTACTTTTGCTCGCATATAGCACAGGAGAATGTATTAGCTGGTGAGCTGAACTGACATATTCCTTTGTGCACAAGTTATAACAACTTAAATGAAAATTACACTCAGAGCAAGAGAATGCACTCTGTTTAAATTAGATAAGGAGATTATGACAGAAAAAGATCATTGAATAAAGGGGGTTTTAAACTCGCCACTGAAATAAATGCATGACTTCAAACTTTGTCCTGCCAAAATTTATTAATAAAACACAATGAGGCATTTGGAATACAATGAAGACCTCTTCCTTTGAAGGTTACAATGTAATTTGTGTAATTGTGTTTGTATAATTTGACTTCGAGATCTGTCCTTGTAATTTGGTAAACTGCAGATCTTGCTGCAATCTGCTGCATTTTTCTTGTGCCTCACATTGACGCATCTAATTGCCTCATAAGTATATACTCTGTTTAAAGCCATTGCACTGCCCTCTGGACCTTGAAGAATTCATCTTCTGGTCTGTAATGATAATCTGTGTGTGGATCTTATCTGTGCAGCATCTGGCCACCTTTGCTTGCTCCCTTACTAAGCATGCACAGCTAATTGCCATTCTGAATAACCTCGGTTTACGACCACACAGCTGAAGACAACTTACTGTTTGATGCCTTAATTTCTCCCAGCTGCAGAATGCCCTCTCTTGGCAGGGAAGCCAGAACACGGAGTCACAGGCATCCTCTTGGAGCTGGCTGATCCTTGCTGAGAAATCCCCCTTCATTGTATGTGTGTGGCACAGTTTCAGCTGATCTTGTGCTCAGTGTGTTTCCTGCTGGAGTGGGGTGTAAGAGTAGCTTTGGGCAAGGTAGTGGTTGGTGTTGGTAGGATGTGTGTAATTCTCAATGTATTATTCTAATGATACTCTTCTTAAATGGGTTTTAAATTCTTGGGTTTTCTCAATACAAAGTAGGTGCTGAAACTTTGAAAAAAGTTACCATTTTGGTACTACTTTGTTGCTGAATTCCTTTGAAATCAACAGACACTGTAGGCAAACAATTCACGTTCTAAGGCATTAATGCTTTGTGTTGGGTTTGTTCACTTGGAGAATCTGAGTTTGCTCTTGGCTGATGAAGCAGGGAGAAATTTTAAATCTGGGATAGAAATTCAAAACACTGCTGAGGGAGATAAAACCAAATTGGATAAGAGAAGCCTGTGGTAGAGTTGAGGGCAGAGAGTTGTGTTGAGGAGTCGAGTCACTGAACTCTGGGTGCAGGCAAAGCTAATTTAAAGATGGGGTTTTGTTGTATTACAGCAATTTCTCCAATGGCTTTACACAGCACGGCCTGAAGCAATGGCTGTTGTCAAAACCATTGGAAACTTAACATATCTTTGAATCTTAAAATTACAAGGGTTTTTTTCTAATTATTTGGGAAAGACACCTCTTCACATATGTATTGATTCTTAAATGAATGGTATGGGACTTGAAAAGAAATTGAGTAATTTACAACTTATTTCTGCATCCTTGGATTGAAATATGTGTAGAGTTCAGAACAGAAGATGTTGAGTGAAGTTATACAAGCTTGATAAAAATAAACCTATACATGACTTTGCATAAATGGGGGAAAAATCAAAGGACTAACAAATTTGCATAGATAATATTTGAATTGTTAATTCATATTGCAATTCATTGCAAGGATGTAATTTTTAATTAAGAATAAAGTGTGGTAGATATTTTAAATGGGAAATGATTATAATTGCAGATGGAAATTGAGGTAGTGAGAATGGGTTTAATTAATTGTTAACATTTTTCTATTTTGGTTTTTTGAGGTTTTTTTTAAGGGCTTGTGGTCTGTGGACATGACATTTGTTTTGTAGATGTGTGTATTTAAACATAGAATGATTAAGGCATGAAATGTTGGCAGCAAACACAGTTTTAGTCTTAAGTTGTACATGTTGCTTGAAAGGCTCTGGATGGATGTATGTTGGGGAATCTTGTTAGACTGATTTTGGTGTTTTTAGGATTGGTGTGAAACTGAGATATAAAAGCTACTTCCAAAATGTCCGCTTTAAGCCATAATTATCTTTTACTGTGGGTTTCAGAGATGATACAGATACTTCACTGGAGAAATTGAGGTTGTATTTGTCCCCAGTAACATTTGCCCTTAAAGTTCCCCATTGATGAACATGACAGCGTTGACCTGAATTGAACTCCCCAGGATTTTGCTCTATTGTGCTCAGTCTGTGGTTACCTGACGTGGCCCTTCAGGAAGCTGTGGGCAGCTCTTGGTACAGCTGAGCAGATCCCTGCCTGCCAGGGAGGGAAGGAGAACCTGAGCGAGTGGCTTCTGACATCAAAAACTCTACATGTGTGGGGGAGCGTTCCTACAGCTCCACAGAGCAGCGTGTACAGCCAGGGAAAGAAGGAAGATGATGCTACTGGAGGCAAAGAAACTCCAGGTGTGTGCAGAAGCAGCCCTGCTGTTTTGCTGTGTCCCAAGGGTATTTCAGACACAGCCTGTTCTGAGCAGCACTGGATGCTCCCACTGCTGGAGAAGGTCCCTTCGCTCTGTGTGTAGCACCACTTTATAATTTCTTCTTGTCAAGGTCTCTGAAGATTTACAGTCTTCTGTTTAGAGAAATGCACTGTGAAAACCTACAGAACAACTGTTTGCTATTCAGGTAGCTGTGACACTGAGGTAAAGAAAAATACTTGAGTGGATTCCTTAGAAAAGAGGTACTTTTGCTATTTGAAAACTTGGTAAACTTATTTATCAAGCTTAGAGCTCTGCATTCAGAAAGGATTTTGAAGTGAACAAAATTAGTGTTGCCACTTATGTTAAGAAGCACATATGAAGTCTCTGTCATCTTTGGTTGCAGAGGGACTTGGAGAAAACTGCAATTAGCACTAATTGGCGTTGTGTCTGAATCTTCTGTCTGTTGGTGTGAGAATGGACCCTTGAAATGATTGGCAGGAACTACCTGCCTGCTCTAATTCCCTCAAGAGCTGTTCTGTTGCATTGCAGCACATCACAAATGAAATGAGTGTTTACCAGAAGCAGCCAGCTAATGCGTGCCTGAATAATCCATGCAGCACAGATGCTGAAATTCAGTGCAAGTTACTTAGTGTGCTGGGTACTGGTAGCTGTAAGAATGATGGAGTACATTTTTTTTTCTGACAAGTCTAAAATTTTGTCTCCTGCAGATTACCACATCACAGTCTGTGATTATCCACTGAATGGGTGGAAGAGGTTTGGCACACCAAGCAGTTGTCTAATCTTTTCAATATGTGGGGGTGGTTTTTTTTCATTTTGGATTTTTTGCCTTGTCACTTGGAAAGCAGCATTGCACCTGAAATCTAGCTTGTTATGCATGTTGGTCAGGGGAAAATTTTTGCCAAATTAGATAAAAACTTTATATGTGGAAAGACACATCCCTGCTTGGTTTTAGGTAAATATAATAGAAACCTAAAGAGTAAACTAATATTCAGTAAAATGATAAGAGAATTTACTTGAATGGCAATGTAGTGGGGTTTTTTTCCCCTCTGAAGTGTGCAACCAGAGATATGAAGTGTGGCAATGCCGCTAGGGTAATATACAGCTGATAGCAGTGCAGTCATTTGCATTTCTTCCCCTTACCTTGTGTTTCTTTTTTTTTCCCTGAAGCACATGTGTTGGGAATTGAAAATGCAGTTTGCCTATTGTACACTGGCAGTAATCTTTCAGTTTTTTTAAAGTAAAAAATGAGTCCACAAACATGAGCAGCCACTGATGTATGGGGCTATTGATGGAAATTGAATTTGCAAAGGGAAAATGGGATTTGGTTGTAGTCTGAAATGATAACGATGTAGCCCAAATGGATTTGTAATGGTCATTCATTCATTTTTTTCTGCAATTTTGTGGATTGACAAAACATATTTATGCCGGTGACTATGAAAGTAGTCCAGGTTCACTCTGTGTGGGAGTTACTAGCTAATGGCAAATAAAAGTATGCAAAATCTGAGCTTGAGCCTGTTCCTACAGACTTCAATAGGGGAAGGATGGGATGCTGTGATTTATTTTCTTAAGAGGGGAAAAAGTGGTTGGGGTGGTGCTTCTTTGAGAGTTAAGAAATAATGAAAGCAAAATGTACCTTGACATAATTCTTAAAAATGTATGGATTTGTAGTATCAATCTAGTGAGTGCTTTATGTAGCACAACAAATGTATAAGAGACTTTGCACCTTGTCTGGATAAGCACAGATCTGGCCCTGAAAAATTTCCAGTCCAACTATGATTAAACTACTGTGCGTTACAGTGAGCTGCTGGGTTAGCTGCTGTGTTTCTGTAAGCTGTACCTGTGTGACAATCCCCAGCAGCCTATAGTCTGAATTTGGGGCTGCCAGTGGACTGCGGAGGTTTTTTTTTTATATCCTGGGTGCAGTTTTATGTGCTTTATGATAACATCTGTATTGTTCTGATTTCAGTGGAGCTCCGTCTTCCCTCCTGTGAAAGCAAAAGAATGACATGCCAGTGTTCATATGGTCAGAATAAACTGGTGGTGACAGGAAAATAATTTAATGGTGTGGATGGATTTTTGGCTTTGTTTTCATATTGTTTCTGTTTTTTCCTTCTTTTTTTGGACCAGTGAATGTCACACTTTTAAGCTGCCTTCCATTTTAACCAGAGTATAGTCCTTGTTAAATGTTGTATAATTTAAAAGTATGAATAGAAGTAATTATGGACTATGGGGAAAAGTGCTTTTGGCTTTATAAATATATCCCTTTTTATATTTTTTCCATTTAAAATCATTGCAGCCATTGGTTGAGATGCAAAGGCCCACGTATACATGCCCGTGTAATGGAATCTGATGATCTGTGTGGGTCCTTTCCAATGCAGAACATTCTGTGAATCTGCTCTCAAGCTGCAGAAGACAAAAAGGGAGCATGTGCAGAAAACAGGGTGCTGATTTACCTGTAGTTAATATTGCCCGTTTTCATCGTGCCACTGATTAAAGCCTGAGCTTTCTGAACAAAAGCTTGGCTTTAATGGTCTGGAGCCCTTGTGGGGCTGTCCTGGGGGAGAGCAGGCAGCGGGGCCGGCTGGAGCCGCCGGAAACCGCCCATTGTGAGCAGGATCCCTCAAGTATTTCCTGCAGTGTAACTTCAGCTGTTTTGGCTACAGGCCTTACTGCCTTTGTACTTTTTAATTTTTTTTTTTTTTTGGTAAGTACTTCATGAATGGTTCTGATGCAGAAAAGGCTGTGAGCATCATAAATGTGTTTATTTTAATTGGCTTTGCTGTCCTGAGAAGCTCAGGGCAGAAAGAGCCAGGCAGCTCAGAGGGCTGTGGGTAGGGTTTGGTTTGTTTAAATATCAGTATTTGGAAGCTGCTGGTTTGTTTTAGAACCAAGAGGGCTGGGTCGGCTGAACATCCCATTTGGGTGAATGGTTTGGGGCAGAGACTTCTCTCCTGTTAGCATCTGCAGACCTCTCCAGAGCCTGGAGTACTGCAGCACTATAAACAGCATTAAGGAACAGCCCTTCTCCCTATCTCCTTCCTTTGTGAATGATGGCAAGTTTTTTTTGTTGTTGTTTTTCATAATTTAGGATTGGCTTCTAAACGGGCTGATTTCTTCCCATGCTATAGTAATACATGTTTCTGAAGCAGAGGTCTGCAACTACCTAAACTGTAATATCACAGAATGGGTGAGGTTGAAAGATTTGCACCGATTTGCACCTTTAACAAAATTAATCTCAGAGGGAGGTGACCCCCTAAAAAGTCATTTTGCAGTTTCACCCTGGTGCAGTGAGTGCTGTGAAAGGCCAGGTGCCAGCAGCTATGAAGTGTAGTTGACACAGGGTTTGTGGGGGCCCTTCAGGAGCAGCAGAGTTGCAGGTATTGATGGATGCCATGAGAACTCACAGGTAAAACCAGCCTGCAGGCAGCCTATGTGACATTTTAACTTTGTGCTCAAAGCACAGACAAGTAAGTGTGGATAGAACCATTGTGTTGTTGACTTTGGAGCAGGAGCTCTTAGCCAATGTAGGAGAGACTCCTACTTCATACTGTTAAGTTTCATACTCTGTACCCAGCTGGGTGTGTGAGGTTGCAGCCATCAGTGCCTTTGGTTTAATGCTGTGTTCTTTTTACATTGAGTCAGCCCATTTTTACTTCTTGGTCTTACCTCAGGAACATGCTTAAACATGAACTTAACGCTTGAATTCTTTAAATGTGTCATTCAATTGGAGCCAGAATGGTGAAAGTGAGAAGTTTTTCACTAAACAAGTAAATTACTGTTATTTTTTTTCCAAAAACTGTAAGTAAATTCTTTCTGAAGCCAAGTAGGTGATTTATTGCTTGGTGCTTCCCTTTTGATTTGCAAAATGTTTCTGTTCCTCTTACAATTTGCTGCATGTACAGCTCAAATGTCCTTTCACATACTGCAAAGGCAAGGAAATTGATGCATCAGTGCATCCAAATTTCCTTGGATCCAAGTCCTGTGTAGTCTCTGGTTTGTTCTGAGTGAGGTTGGTTTCTCTCCTGTCTCCTGCAATTCTGTAGAGGTTCACAGTGCTGCAGCTCTGTTATGAAGTGTTTTGGTGACACGGTATGAATAAGATGGGATTGTCCAGTGTAGCTGTGTTGGGGTGATTTTATGATGATACTCTATTCCCTAGGGGTCTGCGTTATGCCCAGAAATGGCTGCAGTAGCTCTGCGATGAACCGCGGCGGGGCCGGAGCCTCGGAGCCCGGCCGCGGGCTCTGTTCAAACTCTGTTCGCAGGGTGTGCTCGCAGCGGCGCGGACCACGGCCTTGCGTTGTTCCTTTTGTTGGATTAGTTCTTGCTTAAGCAAGAAGCTGCTTTTTTTCTCTCCCCATCTTTTTTCCCTGGACTCCAGCAGAGATCCTTCAGTTGTTTTTTTGTTTGTTTTTGTTTATTTTTTTCTTTTTTGTTTGTTGTTTTTTGGCTTTTTTGTTTAGTTTTTTTTTTTGTTTTGCTTGTTTGTTTTTGGTTTTTGCTGTTGTTGTGGTTTTTTGGGGTTTTCGTTTGGTTGGTTTTTTTTTTGTTGTTTTGGGTTTTTTTGTTTGTTTCTTTGTTTCCCTTGAACTATTTTGGCTTGGTTTTTTTTTTTCCCTCCGCTCTCGGGAGCCTGTGGGGGCTGTGCCGGACGGTCCAGGCCCCAGGAAAGACCGAGCCAGCAAAAGAAAGGGCACCAAAACCCACCATCTTCCGCTGCTGTGAGGGGGAGACCGACGTTCCCGTGTGTTCTGCCCGAGCGGCTGCGTGAGCTGCTGTTCCTCCCTTCCCTGAGACAAAGGGGGCAGCTGCCAGCTTTGCCTCCCGGCCACGCGGCCTGGTGCAGGGTGGAGGTTAAGGTTTTGAAATTTCAGCATCTTGCATTCATTCAATCCTTTCTGTGCCTTGCGGGCACCTTTTTTTTTTTTTTTTTTAATAAATAGGGTTTTTTTTCACTTTCGCCTACTGGTATTCGTTTCTCTCATTGGCAAACAGGACTATCGAAGCCCTTCTCTTCAGAGGAAATGCTCATTCCAGGGCACCTTCTCCTAAAATTTCTCTCTAAACCGAGACAGTAGCCCAGTAATGTTTTGGTTGATCAATGAGAGTATTTTTTTATAGTCTATCTATGTATGTGCAGGTGTTTGATTTGTATACTTTTATTCAATGGCCCACGGTTTCAGTTGTTTTAATGGAAGTAGCAAGTACTTTTTGGCTTTTCCTTACTTAGCAGCCACATAAAACATTATGTTCATGAAACATTTATGGTAACAATCCATTAAGAGGAAGACAAAGGTTTTCCTCTAAAGACAATCTCCAAAATGTTTAGCTGAAACGAACCCTGTTCTCCAGCTGTTTTGTATGCATTGTGCTGCCTCATACTGCAGGTTTAAAAGGTCCCTGTGATGTAATGCAATGGTACCTTCGTGTGCAAAGCTGCTTGGAAGCAATCTGAGTCAACAGGAAAGCAGTATCTTCTTAAAGCTTCTGACTTATATTAGTTTTGTGATCTCAGGTATGAAGGAGATAAAAAGGGCAAGGGTTTACTGTAGATTCTCTGGAAGGCATGTAGAGTTCTTGAAGTAGTAATAAATGGCAGATTGAAATTGATCTCTGTGAGACTTCCAGTGTTAAGCAGTGTTACAGAAGTAAATGACTTCAGTTTTTTGGCTGCTTCATCAAATGGATCATTTTGTATCATGGTGTCAATAAACGGCTTTACCTGAAAATGTCAGCTATTTCTGGGCCTTTCTGGAGTGCCTCTAGAACAGTCAGCTAAACACTGCAATGAATGATTGAATGACTGTGCATATACACACACACATCATGCTAACAGAAGAGATAATGTTCTTGAAGACAAGATTAAGGATTCAGAGGACCATTAAAAGCAGAAATATTTTTTCTAAGTGAAGGGGAGATTATTAAAATGTTCAAATAATTATTAATACTACTAGGAAGTGGTAGAAGAAAAACTGTCTGGTTCAGCTGGTACAGATGAGCGGCTTTAAAATGACAATACGCTGTGAATCACTTCCTTAAAGTGACAGGATTGCTTGGTGTGTTGCTACCATTGATGATCCTGTTGGCTTGGGTACTTTTCAAGAGAACAGAGGGACAAATGTATTTATATGTGTTCTGCTACTGACTGTGGCTGTTAGATGGACATGGTGATAGGCTGAGATAAGCAGCTCTTTGAATACAGAGCCTTCACACACAGCCTTGATCAAGTTTACCATCAGCCAAAACAGGCACATTTCTGCTGAATTCAGTGGAGTTTTGCCTAGTTTCACTGCTTCAGTCACTGGCAGGTGGTTTGCTTTGGGTGTGCAGGTATTAGCTGTACTGAGTGGGGAAATTCTTGTTGTTCTCTGATGCTGAAATACCACTGAATTGCATTGTGGGTTTCTGTGAACCCATATACCCTGAAATAGTTACATGGTGAAGGGAAGTTTGTAAGAAATAAACATGGAGGATTTTTATAAACAGTTTTTTCAGTTTGTTTTGTTTTTAATTTCTTAGGGATGTATGGTCCATAGAAGATAATCTAATAGTTATGCCCAGCAATATTTTTACCCCAAAATCTCTTTCCTGCACTTCTGTCCTTCACAGGAAGGCTCAAAGGTTTAATCTACTTGTTGTAGCAATTGCTCAGAGAGCTCTAATGGAAGTTTTTTAAAAAAGTATGATGTACTAAGTATGTTACATGTTTTGCTAGGCTGTATAGTTTCCAGAGGAAAGAATTTCAATTTTGTGAGTTCCCAAGTGCTTCAAATGTCCAAAATCTGGTGGAGAAGTACTTGGTTTTCTAGGGAAGGATAGAACTTAGTGTATTATCTTCCATGGATGAATAAAGCTATTCTATTTTTGTTCTGCCTCACTGGTGTTAAATTCATGAAATGCAAATCTGAAGTGTATGTACTCTGCATATTTGCCTTAACCCTGGAAAAGAATAGCAGTTTATTACTAAGCACAGAACAATTTTTCAAGGTGTCAGTTTACATTCCTTTTGCTTACTAATGAACTATGGAAATTGGTTACTAATGAGCTATAGAAATGGAGATTCTGCCTTCTCCCAAGAATGAAAATGTTCTCCACACAGTGGGTAAAATGACTTGTTACAGGTCGCGGAGAATACAAGCTGTTCAATATATTGCTTTTATGTTCTAGAGCGTCAAAACTTCACCAGCTCCCAACTTTTCTGTCACCGCCTGCAGTTTTCTTCTAGTAACTCTGAAAAGTTTCTTTGTCATCAATACATAAATCCTCGGCACTTTAGTAAGCAGATTCTTGCAAATCGAAATAATAAGCTAAGAGATACTGAATCAAAATGGAACTTGGGCAATTTAGGTTTGCTTGGAAATGCTGCATTTCTAAACACTGAAGGCTGTACATCAATCCTTGTGTGCTGTGTGGCATTTGAGAACACAGGTACTCCAGTGTCTGGTTTCTTTGTTTTAGTGCTTGAGCACAAAAACCAGGGAGACAAAATCTATGAAGTGTGTAGGAGGATGCAGAAAGCAAATTTTTCCAGCCACTTGCAAATCTGCTGAAGGTGAAACTCTGAAAAGAGATTAGGCAAGAGCACCTCCACTTGTGTATATGAATTTTGAGTCTCATGAGCTTGAAGCCAGTAAGTTTATGTACAAATAAAATGTTAACCCACCTTAGAGATGTTGAGTGTATGTTTGTATACACACATGCATATAGTAATAGACAAAGGCTTTGGAAGGATTGTTATTTGTTTACTCAAAGAGCAATGAAGTATTTAGTGATTGGGAAGAAACTAAATGCGAACAGAAATAGATGGAAACCATTTCAAATGCCTTGTTGTACACCCTTCAAAACCAAGCATTCTTTCCAGAGGAACATGAATGTATGTTTTTTTCAAAAGAAAATTCTTGGTTAGAGGGACTAGAAAGCATAAATAAAAAAGGGCAACTTACAGGAACAAAATACAAACAAGGCAGCAGCAGCAAAACTACTTGTAAGGGAAGGTAATTGTCAGTTAAGAAGTACTGGACAACTGCTTTATGCTTAATGAGAAGAAATACGTTGAATTCGTTGCTACAAACCAAATATGAAATGTTATGAGTGAGAATGGTAAATTTGCCAATATTCATTCTTCCATATGATTCTAAATGAATGTCTGTTTTGTAGTAAGAGGGAAGCCAGCTGCTATGTTTCCATATTGCAAGAATAACGGCATAACTTTTCTCCAGTAAGTAAAGACAATATTAAACAATTGCTATTGGGAATAAACATTTTCAGATAACAGTTTACACCCATAAAATACTAAAGACTCCCAGTACATTTTAAGTCACTGAGAAATGGGAGGTGATTATAGAACAACCCTTGCTTTCAGGTGGCTGAAGTATGGATGATAGTGATAGCCTGAGATCCATTCCAGGCAGAATAAGGAAAAGTGGATGTAGTAAGCAATAAATAATGTAAATAAGAGGCAGCAATGTAGTTCGTGCAGACCATTGCTGTTCTATGGGACACAGTCAGGCTCTCTGCTATGGAGCTGTATGTTTGACTGAAACACAGTGATATGATACACTCTGATTTCTGTAAGACATTTGATTTATTTCTGTGTGACAACTTGGAAAAGAAGGCGAGGTAGGAGGGGAGCAATAGCTAAAATAGGGCAAATTCAATTTGAAATAAAGCAAGAACCCTTAGTCCGTGTATCCCCCTCTGGGTTGTAACATTTAGATGCTGGCCCAGCAGCCCTCTTGTGATGTTCCTAGAGCTGCAGGATCAGGTTCTTTCCCTAGAAATGGGAATTAACAGGTGCCTTTTCCCCTGTCCATGAGTAGAAAGAGTCAGTGCAAGAGGAAGCCAGGGCCAGTGCGAACACCATGGGTTTGTTTGTTTTGCCAGTGTAATATTGTCAAAGCCTTATTGAATGAGCTGACTTCAAGCTGTTGATATAGTTCAGACCTTGGCAGCTCTCTAATCTCCTTGAAGCTTTGGTGTTTGATTGCATTCGTTTGCCCTGCAAATAGTCAACTGTGTAAGTTATCTCAAAGTGAGAATATATTTCGAGCAGGTATTTGTAATGGACAAGGTTCACAGGAGTGCAGAGACCTTGTAAAGCACACGAGCTTGTTTTTGAATATGCAGGGAAATACTGAGTCCTGCTTCCTGAAACCTGTCAAACCGTGTGGTTACAAGAATCCTTTGGACACTTAGCTTTAATTTTTTAATGGTTTGTGAAATTACTGTCTGCCTCTTGTTGGCAGGTCACTGCTTTGTTTGATATTGATATCACATGGTGGTATTCTACCTGCTTTACGTAAAACAACAATTTTTGTCATTGTTGGAGGAGAGAGAGATGAGGTACAGGAAGTGAGGGGTTTTTAATGTATGTTTTTAATTAACTGGGTGAATTTTGTTTCAATTTTCATCATTTGTCATCTGTATCCAACAAGCATTCCTTCACAGGCAGGGTAATGAGTTCAAGGGAACAAATGCGTGTAGTTTGTTCCTCATTGATAAAATATTTGCTTTCAACTGCATGGTAGCTGAGGTACAATGTGACTTCTGCAGCTGAGGTTCTGTAAATAGTTTCATTTTTAATGTCCCCTCCTAGGGCATTATATCTTCTTTTGGGTACCAATTTGACAAATCTGTGCTTAGTATAGAATAGCATTTCTGAGAATCTGGGTAAAAATATATTTGCTGCTTTTTGAGACTATTAAAAAAAAGTGTATATTTTAAGAAATGCAACTTTTTTTTCCCAGATGTTTCTGTTCCACTCTGGTGTGGGGCACAGTTGTTCAAACTGCTGTGGTAAAAGAGTGAGGGGGATTAGCTACTGGGAAGGTCTGGGAGGATGTCTACTTCCAAAAGTCTAAATGTAGCATGCAGTTAAATTTCTGTGGTTGTTTCTCAGTCTACTGTAATAGGTCATAAAAGCTGCTCATCAATACTACAAGCAGGTGATTAGCAGTTTGAGCTCTGTACACTTCCTTTAATTTGGTTGATGCAGTGTGTTGAGAATAGAAGGGTGCAGGACAAGGGTAGTGGTAGAATGAATGAGGGAAGGGGAAAGCAAGATTTGGGGTATTTTTGTGAACTGAAAGTAACACCAAAGGCATGTAAATTGTCAGATTGGAACTTGTTGCATTTTTTATAGCCAAAACAAAATCACTTGGTTACTGAGGATCATTGGATTTGCCAAGATCACTCGATGTGTCATTAGAAGAAATAACTCACTGTTTGAAGAAAGCGATCCATTGCACCAGGTTGTATAAAGGAATCATTTTCCCATTGATGACATTTTCATCAAACACCAAGGATTTAAGTTCCTGCTTCATGCCTCCTGATAGTGCCTTTAGAAATTTCTTCTTTTCAAGTGGTATGTATGTCAAAATTAAACGGAAAAGGTCATAAAAATTAATTAAAAAGAAGCAGTAGCGTGAGGTCTGTCAAGAACAAGCTTTCTAAATTGCAGCACAACTTGAAACAGCATTGGATTGCCCTGCTAGAATACTTTTGTACAGGTGTAAAACTCTTGGGTAGTTTAGGTTGTGGTGGTGCATTTTTTCGGTGCTCCTGTTTCAATTGTGCACTAAGTTTGGCATGAATCTTTTAAATATATATAGAACTAATCTAAAGACTATGGTGCCATGCAGATACAGCAGGCTAAAAAGTCCCTTTTGTCCAGATTGCTTTAATGTTGCCTCTTGAGCGTTTCAGTTTGCAGCCTTAAAATAGCTTTCAAATATAGCTTTCTGAATGGAATACATAAATAAATGCACTCTTCCTTTCCCAGAGAGGCAGGAAGGGTGTGTGTGAGTTTAACTATTTCATAATTCTTTCTCAGATGAGTTACTGACACAAAACGGTACTTCCCCCCTGCCCTATACAGGAGTTGAAAGAAACACTTCTTGGCGGAACACATGGTTGTATCCTGAAGTGATTAAAGACTAAGTTCAAAACTCCTGTTTTTTTCCCCCAAGGAAGTAGGAGTTCAAATTAATACTATAAGTTTGAAATGGCAAGTACAGAAATGCAGAAAGCCCTCAGGAAAGTTCTCTGATATATAGATAGATATATATATATAGATATAGATATATATATATATATATATATATATAAAAAAAATTAACCTGTTTCAGAATTGCAGTCCTGTCCTTACTTCTGAGACCATTCCTTCAGCAGCCTGGGAGGCAAAAGTGCCAACTGCCGACCTTCCTGCTGAGTGACTTTTCTCTCATTGCATTTTCAATACTTAAATCTCTGCAAGTTAAATGGTTTTCAGTGCATGTGAATTTCTGCTGCTTAAAAATAAACTAAGCAAACATAAAACATTTATTTCAGTTTTGCAACCCCAATTTATCTGGTAACTTTCTCCTTTCTCTCTTCTTTCTGAATGTTCCAGGCTTGTTATTACAGACAATTTAAATTCCTTTCCCTCCTAATAATCTCTCGCTTGCACATACAAGATAACAGCCATATATATGATTTTGCTGGATTACTAAATTGACAAAGCACCAGAATAAACAGCAATGTGTTGTGAGAAGAATTAGCTGATGTCTAACCTTCTTTTTAATTTATTCAGGTCCTTTTGCTCTGGCTGGCTCTAGTGAAAGCAGCCCAGTTGCTTCAGATTCTTTGGTGGCATGCAATCCGATTACACCAACCCAGCAAAGATGAATGCTGGGTGTAACCAAGAAAGCCTAGAGCCAGAACATTTGCAGGATTTTTTCGGCAGCCATCCAGAAGGAACCTGTTCAGTAATCTGAAAATGTGTAATCCTTTTAATGCGTCAACTTTGTTAGAACACATTAGTGTCAAATGTTAAGTGTAATATCTTAGTCTGTGAAGCATATTGCTGAAACAAAATTAAACTGAAAATATAATGTGATGATGGTGGGAGGAAAAAACCCTGTGAAATCGTTTGGAGATGAATCTGGATTAGCTTCGTTAGCTGTTCTCCATCAGCCTCCAAATGCAAGTGGCATTACATTTCCATGAGTGTTTGACCTCTAACCTGTTGGTGGCTGCAGGAGAACTTGTCTGGTGTGAACTAACTTTGTATTGCCATCCAAGTTACTGTATTGGGTTTTCTTGTTCATCTGTTAATTAATATTTGCAGTGTATTCTGATACATTACCAATAGAAGTTTATTACCAATAGAAATTTGACTGCTTTATGGAGGTGCTTCGTTATTAAAGGCTTCAGTTAAAGGCATGTCCTTTTCCAGTGGGGTGCAAGGAAGCTTGAAGGGCTCAGGCTGTTACAACTCTTTTGAACTGTGTGCTTTCAGCTTTGTGTGGTTTTTGGAAGTGAAAAAAAATGTTCTTCTCGGTCTGCAGACCTTTCCTTCCTCTGTAATTTTAAACCCATTTCCTCCCCTTTCCTCCATGAACAATCCAAAGTGCAGAACTTTTTATTTTGGCTTTTTTTTTTTTTTTCTCCTTGGCTACAGGGTGGGTATGGGAAAGCTTGTGATAAGCGTCAGCACAGGAGGTGCAGCCAAGGGCCAGAGCCACCTGCGTCACCAGTGTCCTGTACTGCTGTTGGACTCGGTTCTTTGTGCCCCTTCCCTGATTTACTTGATAGTAGCCAACCAGTATCTGGGCTGAGTTACTGACAGATTTTATGTAGGTTGAGGATAACTGTCCTCACCATGGCATCCTCCCAGCTGGTTGTGTCTCCCCGGTGAAGTAGCCAGGTAGTGAACTGAGGGGGTGTTAGATGGACACAGAATCTTTAAAATCAGAAGGAATTAATATGAATCAAAGCTTGCTTGGATTTAAGTAGCACGTTGGATTGAGTCTCTTTAATGCTGCATCCCTCAGCTCTGGGCAGACACTGTAAATTTCCAACTTGTTTCAACTGCTTTATGCAGCTCCTGAAACATCCCAACCTTTTCTCTTAAATTTATCAGTGCTTTGACATTAAATATTTCAAGTGGGTTTTGTTGAACAGTGTAGCTTTTTTTGTGTGTTCTTCTTAAAGGTTACTTCTTGTTGGAATGAAATCGAAGGTTGGGAGTTCTTGGCAGATGTTATGATTAAATCTGACTGGTTGTAGGCTTCTTCCTCCCCCGACTCCCAAATGTAACATTTGGGATGATGAACAGCAGAATTTATAAGTGATTTTGGTAGCTCTAATTGTTCAGGTTTTGTGTGTGTGTGTGTGTGTGCACAAATAAACTGTTTCCTGTGAGCAAAAGCTGCAAAACTGAGTTTTCTCTGGCTTGTAACTGCATTTAACATGTCCATAAGTCCCTTTCATGTGGGAGTGTCCTGGTAATTGTGAATGAATAGTTTAATACATGACTTAAGTAGGCTCAGCTGGAGAGAAATCACATAAAGGACTTGATGTGTGTTGTCTTTTCTATATATCTGGTGGATGAATTTTATGCACTTACACATTTCAACTAGATTTTGTTCTTTTTAAGTGCAGGAACTAGATATTACTAGATCTCGCCTTTGAAACAGTTCTCCTTATTTCTATTTATTCACACACTGAAATGGCCTGCTATCAGGCTCATGTTGACCTAGTTGTCTAGTATGTGCCTATTTTGCCTCTGGCACTTCAGTCTTCAATCTGTACAAACATTGTTAAATTGAGCTCTATTGAAAGCCTGGGTAGTCCACCCACTGCTAATACATTTGATCATCTTTCATGTATTTATATACATCTAAAGTTTGAAGGATGTTGTGGAGAAATGTATTTTTCTTCTCTGGTCTTTAATTTAATTTTAGGTTTTAGTAGCAGTACTGTGTAATGAAAATTAAATCAATGTCCCTATGTCTGAGCCCTAGAAATAAACCTTATTAAAATACTTAAAAACAAGACTTCATGGAGTTTTGCGTGTGTGTATAAGGCTTATACATTCAGATCAAATGAAAACTGGGTCCTTCTTCCAAGGAAAGTCCAGGACTTTCAAATTGTCAAATTTGAATCAAGACATTAATAATGTTTAAGCCATTAATAATATTTAAGCCTACCTAGACTTAAAGGCCTCAAATACATTGTGCTTTTTTTTTTTGGTTCTTAGGCTTTTAAGACACATTTTCAATGATAATTGCACTTCTTTCATGTGATACAAAATCCTACCAGTGTCACCCATGTGAGTGTAGGGTTTTGAGTGGTAGAAGGTGATCACAGAAGACAGCAATGTATTTTTTCCTTCGTGAAGTCTCTGACCTCCTCCTCCTGCCACACATGCAGGAGAGGTGAGCAGGGTACCTCATCACATTTTTCACTGGTTTGGTTTCATGTAGAACCAGCAAAGCTGTTTGCAGCCACTGCAGGGAGTTCCTAATGCCAGCAGAGATTTCTTGGGTGAGCTCTGTGGAGAAGAAACCTTTAGCTATGTTATATTAACAGTACTATACTCTTGCAGTAAAAGGAATTATTTGGGGCAGAAGTCTGTTATTTCTGGACCGGTTTAATTTAAAGTTACTTGTTCACCTTTGAACTGCTGTTCATTGCCTGGTGGCTTTACAAAGGAGCAGCTAAGGCTTACTGCAACTTAAAAATCAATTAAAAAAAATCCTGCATCTCCATTTGTGACCTCAAAGTGGAGAAGGCAGGCAGATGCCAGATTGATTAAATTTTCTTCTTGGATAAATATTGGTACTGAAATATGTTTTGCAAAGATCTGCTGAAATTCCTAGAAATTATGTCTACCTATAATAGATTGTTAGTGCCCTGACCTAGCAGAAGATAAAGTATTATTAACATATTATTTACATAGAAAAAATTAGCTGGCTGGGTACAGCAGATTCCAATGTTGTCTCTTTGCCTGGAGCACTGCAAAGGCTGCTGATGTGACTTAAATACTGCTGCTGCCACAGTTCTGGGTCTGACAGTCCAAACTGAGCAGGATGTTTGAAGTTGTCAGAATGACAGTAGACTCAACATTGCTTTGTCTTTTTTTATACAGCAACAGTCTATATTTAGTGATCTTGAATCCTAGTTAGTAAGCAATACTGTTTAAAAGAAAAAAAAAAAAAAGGACAGAAAAAGCTCTGTTTAACAACTAGGATAGGTCCTGGCCTCTCAGTGCTTTCCTGAGCTCTAGAATGAGGCAGGTACAGCTGTGCAGGGTCAGAGATGGTAATCATTGTTTCAGTATTTGAAATAGCAGACAAAAGTCCCTGAGTGATGAAGCAGGATTCCCAGCTGGGGTTGATCATACTGTCACTTTTCCTTCTCATTCAAGAATTTGTTTAGCTTCTAATTTCAATGGTGCTAGGAAAGTAGTATATTATTTTTAGTCATTAAGTGTGAGGTGGAAACTGTAACCTAAAGAGGAGTTTTTGTTATTGCCTTCACTGTACGCAGAATTTGCTTTGTTTCTTTGTGCTTTGTTAAAATCTGTAAAGAAGAGAATAGTCTCTAGTGATAGACACAAATCTCCCCTGTGTTGCTGCACGTGAAGCCTCCAAGGAAGCTGCCGTTTTAGTGAGCCAGACCCATCTGATTCTTGGTGGAAGTATGGCCAGAACCTTCCTATGTTAATGCTTCAGTGGGTGCTGCTTGAGATGGTTCTGTTCTTCAGGATGAAAAGGATGTGCTTCTGGGAACATCTGGCTGACTGTTTAGAAGATGCCAGTGATCCAGGAGCTTGAATGAGATGTCCTTTTGGGTAAATCTGTGCTCATTATTACTTTAATATTAATAGAATGAGACAATGCATGAAATCCTGGCTTCAGCATCCTGGATGGCGGAATGCCCACTGATTTCTCTATGCCTGGGCTTTTTTCCTTCCATGTCTTCGTTGCTATGACTTCTTTTTATTCTGTCAGTGCTGCAATGAGCTGTTCAAGGAAAGGAGAAAGCAAGCAAACTCCACATAATTTAGGCTGTCACCCGGCAGTCATCCTGCACGGCAGCTGGGGGATCGTGACACTCGGGTGTTCACATACCTTGACGGTGAGCTGGGGCCCAGAGACCTCTCCAAGAGTGTGCTCAGTCAGTGTTCCTCCCCAGAGTTCTGTCATTCTCACTTCCCTCCTGCTTCTGCCACTGTAAATTAGAAATTACTCTGCTGAAGTTAAAGTAACTAAATTAGCGTTAAGTTAGAAGTTATTTAAAATTGTGCATCTTGTTTTTTAACTAATAAAAATAAAAAAAAACAAAGTGTGCTCTGTTTTTTTTTTAACTCAGTTCTTTGAAAAATAACAGTTCTGGCATTTGCAACTGAGAATAGATGTTTTTCTTTTAAACCTAGCAACATGCTTAGCTTCACCTCCCTCAGATATCAAGTATTGTCAAAACTGAAGGTCAGAGATCAGCGACATGTACAATAGAGAGTACATAGAGGCTGTATTAATGACAAAATATGCTCCATCCTTTGTTGTTGTTGTTGTGGCCACATGTGAGAAGTATTTGGCCACACATGAGAACTGCTGCGGTGCAAAGCTAAATAGTTTGAAGTCTTTGCTTTCATCTGTTGTGCCGTTGAGTAAACACACTTTTGGATAGGCTTGCTGGGCTTTCTACTATTGTGTGATTTTTGAAAGTACTTATTGCTGCAAGTAAATGTAATCTGTCTCAAAACAAAACTATATAACCTTTTATTAACTTAGCACCATTGAAAATAATGCAAGGTCCCAATGTAATTTGACCTCTGACTTCCCTTGGAGTGTAAATTTTGGAACCTGTACTGCTTGCTGCTTTGCTCTTTATTATTTGTTCTTTGCTTTTTATTCGTGTGGCAAGTTTGCACATCTAAGCTTCTGCTCTTTGCTGTAAACTATATTGAAATACCAGAACCAGCATTTTAAAAGTTCACAGGGATTCAGCAGTCGAAAGTTTCTTTGTGTGTGGAGCATGGTGGCAGTCACTCAATGGTAACATTTACTCTAATGATGCAGACAAATTGTGCTTGCTCTTCTATCTGTATATACATTTATATTTCTTCCCTGCTGTACACAATTTTAGTGCCCGATTTATCAGTGTCAATTACAGTGGTAGAACTTGATCTCTTTTCCGACATCACTTCTATATGGAGCCAGATGGGTGCATTGGCTGCCATGTTTTTTAAAAACCAAAAACACTCAGCAGCCCATCTGGAATCTCAGTTGGCATTGGCTAAAGCCAGCACCGAGCAGAGATTCCAGATAAGTGCCAGCAGCAACCCATTTCTCACTTTAAAAAAAAAAGTGTCATTTTCTTTCAGTTCTTGAGCTGCTGCTTAAGCTGGAATCAAAAGCTGTGTTAGGTCAAAAAATACAAAAGCATTGCAATGTTAATAGAGATGCTTCCTGAAAAATTCAGGGACTGCTCTGCAAATGTGCTGCGAGTCCTGCAGCCCCTTAAAGAGGCTGTGACTTTGCTGCATTGAAATTTGAATTGCAGAATGTGCAGGAATTTGCACTGAGCTCTGGTGTAGCGAGTGCTTGGGCCACCGAGAATGAGCTTGAGTAGTGTGGGCTTCCACATGGAGTATATTGGCACAGCTGGGAATCTGCTTACAACTTTGGGTGGCTTCCCCAAAGTAAAAATGATTAAAAGTGAGGGGGGGTATGCTTGAAAAATCTGACCATTTAGCTATAGAAGCAGTTATTCAGTATAGAGCTAGAAATATCTTTCTGCTCCCTAAGTTAGTGACAGCATATGCACAGATTTTTAAGGTGATACAATAAGCGGTGTCTACATGGGAAGCAGGAATGTAGGGGAAAACCAAACAAAAAACCCCTGACCGGTATCTTGCTTGTAGGGTAGATATCATGTTTATCTTGGACTCTGCCTGTGATAGGAAGAAAAAAAAGCATGCCGTAATTTTTAAATTACTTTTTTAAAATAAATACTGTTTGGTTATAGTTAATTGCTGCAAAAAGACGTGTAGCAAGAGTGGGAAACACTCCAGGACCTGGTTTTGAATTTCTTTCTGCATGTTTTGCTCTTATTTTTAATGTGAAGTAAAACGAGAAGCTTTATTTTGTAGATCAGTGGAGAAAAATTGATCCACCCGAGAAGGAACTCTGCCTGGCAAGAGAGGGAAAACAAGGAAATTCTGTCCCATCCAAAGTGTAATTACTGTAGTTGTGCTTTTGGATCTCAACAGACTACTTCAACATGATTTTGGAGGGAAAGAGATGATAGAGAAATTTAGATCAGTAAATAGCTGTATTAAGAATTCAGATTCCTGAGTGTAATTCTATCTTTAAACAAATAAAAAAGCTCAACCCAAAAGCCCAATAAGAATGAGGATTTTGTTTCCTTCTTAAAACTTAAGTCTTAATTCTAAGTTGTTCCAGCTTTGTATCCAGTTTTTCAACAAGGAGTGTAAATCTGTGAATATGTATTCTTTGGGTACATTGCAAAGCCTTATTATCATGTGCATGGGATTTTTAAGTAGTTTCCATTTTCATCCATGATGAAGTATTCAGAGACTGGGTGCTAACACAAGAGCTGTAATAAAGTTAGATTTATTTACATGCAAGTGCCAGGGTATAAGATTCAAGTTAATTCATACTGTTTTACTGCATTAACTTCTTTCTATCCTCTTTACGAAGCAAGAGTATTTTTGTTTCTTTAGACTGGAAATTTACTTTGGTCTTTCTGTTGTAGAGAATAGATGGAACTAGAGACAAGCACTGCTTCATCTGTGCAGATGGAGCACTGCAGAAACAGTGCTATACACCTCTCTGGTTATGTTAATGATTTTGATTTTTGGAGCAATGCCTTTTGGTATATCCACTCTGAATTTTCCCTTGGCTGTCCTCTTACACACTTTTCACTGGAAATGCTTACATCTAAGTGAAATACAATGGTAAATATTTAACAAATACTGTGTAACCTGGTTCTGTAGATTACACTGCTGTATTTATTGGAGTGGCTCATGGAGATGAGCTGGGGAAGCCCTGCTCTGCCATGGGACTCATTGGCCTCGTTCTGGTCAGCAGCGGGTGTCCTTGGCAGGTCAAGGAATAGACCTCCCCGAGTGCTTTCTTGCCTTTCCCTTTTTCCTCTTCTGTCGCCATGTAAAGAGGGCACAACACTGATCCAAGTGATGCCTCCCACTTAAGGGAGGACCTGGTTAAAGGTGGAGTGCTTGATTTTTGTGTGGAAAGGAGGCTTTGATGCATGGGAAGTTTTTTTATTTGATGCTATGGACAGACCTGGGTCTTGCTGTCCTCAGTTGCCACTTTAGGAAGTGCTGTACTTCAGCAGGCTGATGTGAGATGTGATAACTGAAAAGTTCTTGTGTCCTGTGATCTGTGAAATAGGCTGGGCTCGTGGGTCAATTTGTAGTACAAGTGGTTGCTGCCTAGTTATTGCAAACAAAGTTAAGCTCGGAGGATTATGGGCTGAACTTTAGAAACCTGTCTGGCTTGCTACCAAAGGGTGCCACTGACATTAGATGGTTCCTTGGCCACAGAACGTTTTATTGTTATTGTCAATGCTGTAGCTTAAAACAACACTACAAAATGCTGTTTTATTTATTTGTAACAGTTCAATATTTATTTACAGTTTAGGTACTCTGTTTCATTTAATGTTCTTTACAGTCTGGCCATTTAGAGTGGTATTTGTAGAATACCATACATTGTACATGTATACGTTGCATGTATAAATATATACAATGTATTTATAGAAACTTTTTTTTTGTCTATTATGGCAGTAGCCTGATAAGTTCTAGTTGGGCTTTGGCCCTTCTAATTTTCTCCCTGCATAACCTCCTGATATCCTTGTATACATCCTGAGTTGCCTGCCCCAGCTTCCAAAGGTCATAAGCTTTCCTTTTTACCCTGGATTCCAGCCAGAGCTCTCTGTTCAGCCAGGTCGGTGGTCTTCCCTGCTGCCTTGTCTTTTGGCACTTGAGAACCGGCTGGGGCTGCAGGAGCACAAATAGGGCCAGAATCTTCCAACTTGTGTTTTGAATTTTCCAGATTGTGTTTCTTTAAAACTCGAATTAATGTGAGCAGTGAGAAAATGCAAAAGCTTTAGCATAATGACGTGTGGGTGTGGTGCCAGGAACTGTTATTTCCCTTGAGAATATTTGTCATTCTTTGAATAGGATCAGAAATAGATTTAAGTGCTTACTACTATGAGTTTTTCTTCTTGGTATTTATCTCGTTCTTTTGTTAGGTACTGTTCACCTTAATGTTTCCTCCTCCTCCTCCCAATGCCTCTTACCCCTTCTACATGTTTAGTCTCCAGCTTGTCCTGTCTTCCTTGTGGGTTATGACTTGTCTTGGCCAGGAACCAGTGATTTCCTGGAAGGGAAGTGGTGTCTCTTGCTGCTCCTCCTGCACCTTGCAGGGCCCTGAGCTTGGAAGTGCACTCGGAGGCATTGCTGTGATGCAATGGTAAAGATTCTTGACAGCTATTCTCATGTGTTTCTCATCTTCTCAAGATGATTCTAACTTAAAACCGAACAAAAAAGCTGCCAGAAGTAGCTCCATACACTAAAAATAGGGTATAGCCTGGGCCCCCCACATCCTTGCTGAACACTGATTGAGCTGGTTCAGTTGAAACACTTCCTGAAGAACGATGCCATAGTTAACTCTGGCTTCAGCATCCAAAGAATTGTGGAGAGGGCAGACTCAGCTGGGAGTCTTTGTTGTAACCTCTGAAACTTTCTCATCATCTGGGCTTCCTTAGGTGCTGTTACCAGAAGGGGAATTTGACTCCCAACTTATTTTGGTTGGAAGGAAAAAGGAGAGTGGCTGCTCTCAAATTTATTTTAATCTGCTCTAGAAATTAACCCATGAGTACATGGTTTAATCAGTATTCTGGGCAGAATTCTGCTGCATAAGCACAGATATGCAAGTGGTGCCTCTTGGAATCTTGTAGGGTATTTGAGACAACCCCTCAGGGTCAGCAAACCTGACACAGGACCTGTGGGTTACCCAAGTCCTTCTGCAGCAGCCCCTAAAGCCCTGGTGGGTTACTTGGAGCATCTCAGTGGTGTGCACAGGAGAAACTACATAGTTCCATGTGTTTTTTGCCCACATTGGACATGCAGTTTCTGGATTGTGTGCTGATACAGACAGGAATATCTTAATCTGTACATTAGAATGAACCTGGCACAGCTTGGGTACCACATAAGCAAAATTGAATCTCATCATCCACAGCTCATTTTTATTAACTTTCGTACTGATAGCAGCATTTCATAAATGAGAATAGCATCTCATATCAAGCCAGCTTTCTTTTCTGCTGCTCAGTTGATGGGATCTGGGTGGCAGCAGGCCACTAACTCAAGGCATAATTTTCCCTAATTCAGGAACTACTGTCAATATACATGTTTTTACTGGCCTTTTCTGTTTACACGGGCACTTGTTTCTTGCCCGTGGCTGGCTGCTCTAAGAATTTTCTTCAGCATTTGTACTTTCAGTGTTTCT